>CM055119.1:32090512-33290512 GCA_029206835.1 Rana muscosa
ATATTAAAAAAAAAAAGAAAAAAAAAAAAGCACCCCTGTCCTGCCCTGCTCTTGCCCAATGGCGAACGCAAGCGTCGGTCTGGCGTCATATGTAAACAGCAATTGCACCATGCATGTGAGGTATCACCGCGAAGGTCAGATCGAGGGCAATCATTTTAGCAGTAGACCTCCTCTGTAAATCTACTGGGGTAACCTGTAAAGGCGTTTAAAGGCTTTTAAAAATGTATGTAGTTTGTCGCCAATGCGCGTTTGTGCGAAATTTTAAAGCATGTCGTGTTTGGTATCTATGTACTCGGCCTAAGATCATCTTTTTTATTTCATCAAACATTTGGGCAATATAGTGTGTTTTAGTGCATTAAAATTAAAAAAAGTGTATTTTTTAACCCAAAAAATGCGTTTGAAAAATCGCTGCGCAAATACTGTGTAGAAAAAAAAAATGCAACACCCACCATTTTAATCTGTAGGGCCTTTGCTTTAAAAATATATATAATGTTTGGGGGTTCAACATAATTTTCTTGCAAAAAAAAAAATGTTTTCATGTAAACAAAAAGTGTCAAAAAGGGCTTTGTCTTCAAGTGGCTAGAAGAGTGGATGTAAGCTTCCTAATGTTGTGTATAAAATGCCAGAACAGTTCAAAACCCCCCCAAATGACCCCATTTTGGAAAGTAGACACCCCAAGCTATATACTGAGAGGCATGTCGAGTCCATGTAATATTTTATATGTTGACACAAGTTGCGGAAAAACGAAATTTTTTTTTTTTTTGCACAAAGTTGTCACTAAATGATATATTGCTCAAACATGCCATGGGCATATGTGGAATTACACCCCAAAATACATTCTGTTGCTTCTCCTGAGTACGGGGATACCACATGTGTGAGACTTTTTGGGAGCCTAGCCACGTACGGGACCCCAAAAACCAAGCACCACCTTCAGGCTTTCTAAGGGTATACATTTTTGATTTCACTTCTCACTGCCTATCACAGTTTCGGAGGCCATGGAATGCCCAGATAGCACAAAACCCCCCAAAATGACCCCATTTTGGAAAGTAGACACCCCAAGCTATTTGCTGAGAGGTATTGTGAGTATTTTGCAGATCTCGCTTTTTGTCAGAAAGTTTTGAAAATTGAAAAAAAAAATATATATATATATATATATATATATATATATATATATATATTTTCTTTCTTCAATTTCAAAAACAAATGAGAGCTGTAAAATACTCGCCATTCCTCTCAGCAAATAGCTTGGGGTGTCTATATTCCAAAATGGGGTCATTTGGGGGGGTTTTGTGCGATTTTGGCATTTTATGGCCTTCGAAACTGTGATAGGTATTGAGGAGTGAAATCAAAAATTTGTGCCTAGAAATCCTGAAGGCGGTGCTTGGTTTTCGGGGTCCCGTACGTGGCTAGGCTCCTAAAAAGTCCCACACATGTGGTATCCCCGTACTCAGGAGAAGCAGAAAAATGTATTTTGGGGTGTAATTCCACATATAACCATGGCATGTGTGAGCAATATATCATTTAGTGACAACTTTTTGTAATTTTTTTTTTTGTTTTTTTTTTTGTCATTATTCAATCACTTGGGACAAAAAAATATATATTCAATGGGCTCAACAGGCCTCTCAGCAATTTCCTTGGGGTGTCTACTTTCTAAAATGGGGTCATTTGGGGGGGTTTTGTGCTATTTTGGCATTTTATGGCCTTCGAAACTGTGATAGGTAGTGAGGAGTGAAATCAAAAATTTGCGCCCTTAGAAATCCTGAAGGCGGTGCTTGGTTTCCGGGGTCCCGTACGCGGCTATGCTCCCAAAAAGTCCCACACATGTGGTATCCCCATACTCAGGAGAAGCAGCAAAATGTATTTTGGGGTGAAATTCCACATATAACCATGGCATGTGTGAGCAATATATCATTTAGTGACAACTTTTTGTAATTTTTTTTTTTTTTTTTTAGTCATTATTCAATCACTTGGGACAAAAAAATAAAAAATTCAATGGGCTCAACATGCCTCTCAGCAATTTCCTTGGGGTGTCTACTTTCCAAAATGGGGTCATTTGGGGGGGTTTTGTACTGCCCTGTCATTTTAGCACCTCAAGAAATGAGATAGGCAGTCATAAATTTAAAGCTGTGTAAATTTCAGAAAATGTACCCTAGTTTGTAAACTCTATAACTTTTGCGCAAACCAATAAATATACGCTTATTGACATTTTTTTTACTAAAAACATGTGGCTGAATACATTTTGGCCTAAATGTATGACTACAATTGAGTTTATTCGATTTTTCTTATAACAAAAAGTAGAAAATATCATTTTTTTTCAAAATTTTCGGTCTTTTTCCGTTTATATCGCAAAAAATAAAAATCGCAGAGGCAATCAAATACAATTAAAAGAAAGCTCTATTTGTGGGAAGAAAAGGACGCAAATTTCGTTTGGGTACAACATTGCATGTCCGCACAATTTACAGTTAAAGCAGCGCAGTGCAAAATTCTGAATTCACCTCTGGTCCTCTAGCTACCAAATGGTCCGGGGCTTAAGTGGTTAAACTATTTACAGTGAAAAATATAACAGCAAAACAAAAAGAAACATAAAAAATAAATCCTGGTCAGCTTGACCGCTTACTACACATGTAGTTTCCCTGTCTAACAACTAGGTGCAGCCTTGTGCTGCCCCAGCCCCTATCTCCCTGTTTTTGAAGTTTTAGCCACACAGGCTTTGTCTCACCGCACAGGACAGAAAGGACACTCCCCAGTCTACACAACACTGAACTGGTTCCAGGATGGAGCATCTCCCTTAGCATGCTGGGAGTTCTTGTAGAGGCCCTAACGAGCCCACTTGCTTCAGCTGGGCTCATTAACTCTTCCCCTGCAAGACTCCCAGCACTCCCCCTAGTGGTATAAATCGGCATAAAGCCTGAATCTAGGACAAATATATCTCCCATCCTGGATGCAACCTGGTGATTTTACCTGCCTGCTGTCACAATATATATATATATATATATATATATATATATACTAAATACACTGCAGCTGAGCTAACTGAATCGCCTGCCTGCTCAAACTAAATGAAATGAAACGGCCAACGTGCAGGTGGCCTTATATAGTGTGGACTTAACCCCCTGAGCCATAATTGGCCAAAGGCACCCTGCCTTTGGCCAATTATGGCTCTCTTCGCTGTGATTGGCCAAAGCATGCGAGTCATAGTGCATGCTTGGCCAATCATCAGCCAGCAATGCACTGCGATGATGCAGTGCATTATGGGCCATGACGCGCCACTCGAATTTGGCACGAACGGCCCATAATGTTCGATCTTCGTCGAATGATTGAACAGCCGATGTTCGAGTCGAACTCATGTTCGACTCGAACAGATAGCTCATCCCTATTCTCCATCACTGTGAGTAAAATGCACACTCACCAACCATAAGCAATCATTAAAGGCCTCAAATGTTTTTCATAATACTCCAATAGAACTCCTCAGATTGCTCTTCAGATGACCACAAGATGGTAAAATAATGGATCCAAAATAATCAGTCACTCCAAGTATAGCTCTTTCACTTGATCATATAGATGCCGGGGAAGAACTCCTCCAGTGAGAGTAGGGGGAAAGCAAAGGGAAAGGAAAGACAGATTCTGGTGGTAGGGTACTCAATTCTTAGAAGGACAGAGAGGGCAATCTGTGACAAAGACCTGAAGCACCGAACTGTATATTGTCTACCGGGCGCTCGGCTTTGGCACATCACGGATCTGGTGGACAGATTACTGGGAGGGGCTGGGGAAGACCCAGCTGTCATGGTGCACATTGGCACCAATGACAAAGTCAGAGGCAGATGGAGTGTCCTAAAGAACGATTTTAGGGACTTGAGGAAAAAGACCCAGAAAGGGAGATTAGGGAAGTAAACAAGTTTCTGAAGATCTGGTGTAGTAAGGAGGGGTTTGTGTTCCTGGAGGACTGGGCCGACTTCGCACCTAAATGAGGAGGGTGCAGATCAGCTGGGAATGAAAAAGGCCAAAAAGTTAGAGGGGTTTTTAAATAGGGATGAGCCGAACACCCCCCTGTTCGGTTCGCACCAGAACCTTCGAACGGACCGAAAGTTCGCGCAAACTTTAGAACCCTATTAAATACAATGGACGCGAATGTTCGAAATCTAAAGTGCTAATTATAATGCCTAATATGCATGTTATTGTCCTAAAAAGGGTTTGGGGACCCGGGTCCTGCCCGAGGGGACATGTATCAATATAAAAATAATCTTTTAAAACAGTCGTTTTTTCGGGAGCAGTGATTTTAATGATGCATAAAGTGAAAAAAAAAGTGAAATATTCCTTTAAATATCGTGCCTGGGGGGTGTCTAAAGTATGCCTGTGAAGTGCCACATGTTTCCCGTGTTTAGAACTGTCCCTGCACAAAATGACATTTCTAAAGGAAAAAAAGCCATTTAAAACTGCTTGCGGCTTTAATGTAATGTCTGGTCCCGGCAATATGGATGAAAATCATTGAGAAAAATGGCATGGCTACCCCATCACCCACCCCTACCCCAGCCCATTACCAGCCCCTTTGGGTCTTGTATGGATATTAAGGGGAACCCCGCACGCAAAATAAAAAAAGGCCCTATATACTCTGAACAGCAGTATACAGGCGGTGCAAAAAAGACATGGACTGTAGGTTTGTTCTTAAGTACAATCTGTTTGTAATTTGGAACAGGTACATTTTTTAAGTGTAGCTCTAGCCAAAAATCTATTTTTAAGTTTTTTGGAGAACATAGGGAAGGGTTATCACCCCTGTAACATTTGTTTTGCTGTATGTGCACCTGTTCAGAACATTTCACCTCACTTTCCATCCCAATGACAAATATTTTTGGAAAATTTGTTTTTTTTTATAGAAACAAGGATTGGTGATAAAGCATCAGTGGAGAGGAGACACCTTTTTCACATATTAACTCTTACAGGAGAGAATTTGCCTTCCTAGGGGTAGATTTCCTCTCACTTCCTGTTGTCTCCTTCTGTTTGCAAGTAGGAGTCATTTGTAAGTTGGATGTTTGAAAGTAGGAGCCTGCCATATATACTCTGCAGAAATTTGCCCCTTAGGTGTTGGTGTTGCCACAACACTGTAAGCCCTCAGAGTTACTCTTGGTGGGCGCTGGAACGCCCTGCTGTCAACTATTATATCAGGAATTTTATTTACATGCCACTGTTGAACATCTGTAGGAAAAATTGGGCCTTTGGTGGTGGTGCTGGTGCTACAACACTGTAAGCCCTCACAGTTACTCTTGGTGGGTGCAGGAATGAGCCCTGCTGTGAATTATTAGATCAAGAATTGTAATTGCATGCCCCTGTTGAACAGGGGCTGAAAAATTGGGCCTTTGGTGGTGGCGGTGGTGCTGGTGCCACAACAATGTAAGTCCTCACAGTTACTCTTGGTGGGCGCAGGAATGGGCCCAGCTGTGAAATATTAGATCAAGAATTGTAATTACATGCCCATGTTGAACAGGGGCAGAAAAATTGGGCCTTAGGCACTGGTGCTGGTGCCACAACACTGCAACCCATCACAGATACTGTACTTGGAGCGCAGCAATGAGCCCTGCTGCAAAGCATTGCATAAAAATTGTAAATACACGCCCCTGTTAAACAGGGGCAGAAAAATTGGGCCTTAGGCACTAGTGCTGGTGCCACAACACTGCAACCCCTCACAGATACTGTACTTAGAGCGCAGCAATGAGCCCTGTTGCAAAGTATTGCATCAAAAATGTAGGCTTTAGGTGAATGCTATGCAAAGCACACAGTAGTACACTAAGTGAAACACTGACTGTCTGCAGCTAGCACAATCACCGGCCTGCCTGTCACAGTATAGAGAATAACTGTATTCAGGTGAGCTTTAGGTGATCGCTATGCAAAGCACACAGTAGTACACTAAGTGAAACGCTGACTGTCTGCAGCCAGCACAATCACTGTCCTGCCTGTCACAGTATAGAGAATAACTGTATCCAGGTGAGCTTTAGGTGATCGCTATGCAAAGCACACAATAGTACACTAAGTGAAACACTGACTGTCTGCAGCTAGCATAATCACCGGCCTGCCTGTCACAGTATAGAGAATAACTGTATCCAGGTGAGCTTTAGGTGAATGCTATGCAAAGCACACAGTAGTACACTAAGTGAAACACTGACTGTCTGCAGCTAGCACAATCACCGGCCTGCCTGTCGCAGTATAGAGAATAACTGTATCCAGGTGAGCTTTAGGTGAATGCTATGCAAAGCATACAGTAATACACTAAGTGAAACACTGACTGTCTGCAGCTAGCACAATCACCTTCCTGCCTGTCACAGTATAGAGACTAACAGGAACGGATCTAGCTAAACTCAATACAGTGTATAAATATATATACAACACCTATGTTGCATATATATCCTCTACACACTGTAACAGCAGCTAACTGACTCGCCTGCCTGCTCTATCTAACTCAATATAAATGACACTGTCTCTCTCTCTCTCTGAAACTGTCTCTTTCACAAACGCCAACACACTACACAAGGCCGACTTCCAGGCGGCCTTATATAGTGTGGGGCGTGTACTAAACCTCCTGAGCCATAATTGGCCAAAACCACCCTGGCTTTGGCCAATTACGGCTCTCCATTTTTTCTGCGCTGTGATTGGCCAAAACATGCAGGTCATAGTGCATGCTTGGCCAATCATCAGCCAGCAATGCACTGTGATGCCGCTGTGAATTATGGGCCGTGACGCGCCACTCGAATTTGGCGCGAACAGACCATTATGTTCGATCTACGTGTAACGATCGAACAGCCGATGTTCGAGTCAAAAGTGTGTTCGACTCGAACACGAAGCTCATCCCTATTTTTAAACTAGATGACTGGGGGGAGGGCCCAGAGATAGAGATAGTCAGCGTGGAACATATTCCAGAGGGTAGTATTAGGGGCATTAGTGGTAGGGTAACCAAAGCACAAAAACCCAAGGTAAGTATAGTAGCAAGTCCTAGTTGCAATCACGGAACACCCAAGAGGATAGTATGTGACCGGTCAAAATATATTAATGCATTAAAGTGTTTGTTCACCAATGCAAGAAGTCTGCCAAGCAAAATAGGTGAGTTGGAAGCTCTGATGCATCAGGAGAGCTATGATGTAATCGGTATTGCTGAAACTTGGCTTCATTCCTCACATGTCTGGGCTATTAATATTCCTGGCTATGCACTCTTTCGGAAAGACTGGGTAAAAAGGAAAGGTGGAGTGGTCTGTCTCTATGTGAGAAGTGATCTCAAAGCAAGAGTGAAAGAGGATGTGGTGGATGGAGAGTGTGATGAGTCTGAAGCATTATGGGTGGAACTGCATACAGATGTGCGTAGTTCAAAGTTAATCATTGGAGTTTGTTATAGACCACCCTATGTTAATGAGGAGGTGGAGACTCAGCTCCTTGCACAGATGGAAAGGGCTGCAAGGGCTGGGACGGTGAAAATAATGGGGGATTTTAACTACCCAGAAATTTACTGGAGTAATGGCACTGCTGGGACAGTTAAAGGGCAAAAATGTATAAACCTATTACAGGACAATTTTATGACCAGTTTATTGAGGCCCCAACTAGTAATGATGCTCTGTTGGACCTGATAATCTCAAACCATTCAGAGCGTATTACTAATGTTCAGATAAAGGAACACCTGGGTAGCAGTGACCATAACATGATTTCATTTGATATCAGCTGTAAGCAAAAATCACATATGGGAAAGATAAAAACACTTAATTTCAAGAGAGCAAATTTTCCAAGGATGAGGGCTGCTCTCCAGGACTTAGACTGGGAGAGAATATTGGCATCAATGGGCACGGAACAGAAATGGGAATTCTTCAAAAAGACTGTTTGTGAACTCACTGCAAAGTATATTCCCATGGGCAATAAGTTTAAAAGGCTAAAAATAAAACCTATGTGGCTCACATAGCTATAAACTATAAGAAAAGAGCCTTTAAAAAATATAAAAATTAAGGAACACTAGTGTCATTTAAATGTTACAAAGAATATAACAGAATATGTAAAAAGGAAAACAAGGATGCAAAAATTCAAAACGAACGACAGATTGCAAAAGTTAGTAGGACAAACCCCCAAAAATTCTTCAAATATATTAATAGTAAAAAGGTGAAGTCTGAGCATGTAGGTCCTTTACAAAATAATCTATATTGGGTGACTGGGGACAAAGAGAAAGCTAATTTATTAAATATTTTCTTCAGCTCTGTGTATACAAAGGAGCATGATGGCATACACCCACGGATCCTAAAAGAAATGAGCTCTGTAATTTCAAAGCCATTGTATCTCATTTTTAGGGACTCATTAATGACAGGAATAGTCCTACTGGATTGGCGCAGGGCGAACGTGGTGCCTATATTTAAAAAGGGAACAAAGTCTTTACCAAGTAATATAGATCTGTTAGTTTAACTTTTATAGTTGGGAAGATACTGGAGAGATTAATAAAAGACCACATAGACAAGTTCTTGCTGGAAAAAAAACATTTTAAGCAACAGACAGTATGGATTCATGAAAAACAGAAGTTGTCAGACAAACCTGATTTCTTTTTATGAAGAGGTAAGTAAAATCTTGGACAGAGGCGTGGCTGTGGATGTGGTATACTTGGATTTTGCAAAAGCATTCAATATAGTTCCCCACACACGGCTAATGTGTAAGGTAAAGTCGACAGGCTTGGAAATATCAGTTTGTAAATGGATAGAAAATTGGCTAAAAAACTGAATTCAGAGAGTAGTGGTTAATGATTCTTACTCTGAATGGTCTAAGGTTATCAGTGGTGTACCCCAAGGTTCAGTGCTGGGACCCTTACTTTTTAATATCTTTATAAATTATATTGGGTCTTGGATCAAAAGTAACATTTCTGTCTTTGCAGATGAAACTAAGCTATGCAGTGGAATAACGTCCTTACAGGATGTCTCCAATTTACAAGCCAACCTCAATGCACTGTCTAATTGGGTGACTATGGCAGATGAGGTTTAATGTTGATGAATGTAAAGTTATGCACTTAAGGGCTAAGAATAGGCATGTATCATACATACTAGGGGGGTACAACTGGGGGGATCCATAGTGGAGAAGGATCTGGGGGTTTTGGTAGATCATAAGCTCAATAATGGCATGCAATGCCAAGCTGCGGTTTCCAAAGCGAGTCCTTTCTTGTATTAAGAGAGGTATGGACTTCAGAGAGAGAGATATAATTTTGCCCCTGTTAAAATCATTAGTAAGATCTCATCTGGAATATGTAGTTCAGTTTTGGGCACCAGTTCTCAAAAAGTATATTGGGGAACTGGAGAAAGTGCAGAGAAGGGCAACCAAACTGATAAGAGGCATGGAGGAGCTCAGCTATGAGGAATGATTAGAGGAACTGAATTTATTCACTCTTGAGAAGAGGAGATTAAGGGGGGATATGATCAACATGTTCAAATATATAAGGGGTCCATATAGTGAACTTGTTGTTGAGTTATTCACTTTACGGTCAACACTGAGGACAAGGGGGCACTCTTTACATCTAGAGGAAAAGAGATTTCATCTCCAAATACGTAAAGGTTTCTTCACAGTAAGAGCTGTGAAAATGTGGAATAGACTCCCTGCAGAGGTGGTTCTGGCCAGCTCAGTAGATTGCTTTAAGAAAGGCCTGGATTCTTTCCTAAATGTACATAATATAACTGGGTACTGACATTTATAGGTAGAGTTGATCCAGGGAAAATCCGATTGCCTCTGGGGGATCAGGAAGGATTTTTTTCCCCTGCTGTAGCAAATTGGATCATGCTCTGCTGGGGTTTTTCACCTTCATCTGGATCAACTGTGGGTATAGATTGGGTACATGGGATTGTATGATATTATTTTATTTTTTATTTTTTATAGTTGAACTGGATGGACTTGTGTCTTTTTTCAACCTGACTAACTATGTAACTATGTATACCAAGAACCCAAAGAAGATAATGGATAATATAGTTTAGTCTTATTAAATGAAACTACTGCCAAAATATAGGAAAAAGGATAATGTACCATCGTCCTATCAATTCAGATCAGAAAAAGCAGAGGTTTTTGAGGCAACTTTGGACAAAGACTCACATAGACAAAATATACAAAATATATAAAAATATAAGATGTATTAAGTAAAAAGCACAAGGAATTAAAAATTAAAGCAAAAATACAGAAATACATAATGTTAAATCTCTGAAAATAGGAACTGTATACACAGACATGAACCCATCCGTGTTGAAGGGGATTAGATGTTGGTCCCTTAACAGTTCCGCCTCTACATGTTTTGCAGGATAACCGCTTCTTCAGGAGTATATTTTCAAAGTATGTATGGATATCTCTATAATGAACAAACATATAAACATAAATACATGCACTTAGACATAGAACGAGAGCAAATACATGCAAGCATATTATATTGTAGAAAGATTTCAGACCATCATACAGGCCCACAGTCTGTCTGCTACAGCTGCGAGCCAGGTCAAAGAAATCAATCAAATTTAATACCATCTTTGATAACAATCAGACCACCTGTGTGTGTCAATCCTAAATAATTGGAAAACACATGCAGTCCTGGCTCAATCTGAATGTGGTTACATGTGATTTGTGCCCAGTTCCCATTGGGTTATGTACTTTTCTATTATTAGCTACCTATAAGATATATATATTGCTTAATTTTGACAGCTTTCTGTCTAACTTTGTACCGTAACCTTGCCCCCACACTCGTCCGGGAGATTTGCCCTTTGGGGCCTGTGAGTTCCTATTTTTGTATATTTTGTCTATGTGAGTCTTTGCCGTACCATGAAAGTCCAAAGTTGCCTCAAAAACCTCTGCTTTTTCTGACCTTAATATAGTTTAGTCATTTAATTTGAAACAGATAAAATGAATAAAAGTTGCACTTACCGGTACATAGCAGTGTGCTTCAGTTAGCACCAACGCATACAGCCTTGGAAGTGAACCTGCCCCGCCGCTCTTTTTGATTAGAGGTGCGTTCCAAAACCTGGAAATGATGCAGAGTCCCCCACCGGAAGTGATGTCGGAAATGGCGACAGTGCAGCCTCAATGCATTTTGCAGAATGTGCGTCGTCATTTTATTTATTTTTTTCAGCTCGCTAAAATTATTTTTTAATTGTCAAATTTAAATATCAAGTTGTTGTTGTGAAATTAAGCTTTGTATGGCTACCCTAAATGTTTTTCTATGTTGTGCAGATGTCCCTGCATTTATACATGGCTATTTAAATATGATTTTTTTTTCCTATATAGGGCAAATTCTACATATGTGTAATAGTGAATTCTGCAAATCAAGAAAATGGCACTTTTATATTAGTAAACAGAAAAATACACAGACATTTAGGGCTTTAGAAAACAACAAATGTGCAGGTATTTTGCTGAATACTTATAAATCCACTGCCACTTGTAGAAAAAAATGTATTTTATTTTCTCTTTTTTTAATCTGATGTGCAGGGAGAGGGGTCAATCTTAAAATCTATAAGACCGATGACTTTCCCATTCCACAGATTATATGTAATACATTGTAGAGTCAAAAGTGCTCTGATACATGAAAAGATCTTGTAACACTGTATTTATTCCTCAAAAAGTGAAAAGTCAGGCAGACAGAGAACAAAAATGATTCATGAAGACACATGGGAACTGGAAGAGGACAAGGCTCAGATTAAAATAAGGGTTATTTATTTGTTGACAAGAATTCCCCTTACAGGTTCAGCCTTGGAGACCAGCATTTGTCTGGTGCTTAGTGCTCCTCTGCAGGGTCTGATTTGTCATCATTTGTGGGCATATCTGTCTCTTAAACCTGAGCTTTGATCAGCTTGTATTTTATATGGTACATCTGTTCCATGTTTGACCTTTTGTAATACAGCTTTTCAAAAGAAAACACATTAACTGTCAGAACAAAAGAAAAACACTGGGTTTAAAATACACTGATTAATGCTTACCCAGACAAGATGGATGTGTTGATAGATGCCAACTACCCTTGTCCAGAAAATGTGTTTGTTTTTGAAAAAGTGTCCATAATTTTTTGCTCCCAATATGTCTTAGCTTCTCAAAAATTACCATATTCACTAATAATGCCCTTCTTGAATGAATGGAAGCTGTAACATATACTAATATTCTTTGGGGCTTTTGTGCTTATATCTATTGATAAGAAGCATCTGACAAACATGTCTGTATTTACGTTTGATAAAAATAGTTATATTTTATTACATTTATGCACCTGGGTAACCTACACATATAGTGCCACCAGGCTAGGGTACACCTTTATGCATTTTCTGTCTTCATATTTGAGTGTTGAAGCTGAGCCTGTGTCCTCCAATTCTTCTGTACTGGTCTATCATGGAAGAATGAAGAGGTTTACCAGACAAGAAGCAGGATGGGGGGCTCTACCTAATTTTCTGGGATCCTAAATTGCTCATGAAGTGAGTGAGAAGTTTAGAGGCACTTTCAGGCATCCCCATATGCATGTATTTAATTTCTATTAGCAATTTATGCAGTATAACATGTGTTTAACCACTTCAGTACTGAACACTTTTACCCCTTTCCTGCCCAGACCATTTTTAAGTTTTCAGCGCTGTCACACTTTGCATGACAATTACTAAGCCATGCAACACTGTACACAAATTCATTTTTTTAACCTGTTTTTTTTTAGACAGATTGGGATTTCTTTTGGTGGCATTTATTCACCACTGTTTTGTTTTTATTTTTTTATTCTTTGCTATATAAACCAAAAAATACAGAAAATGAAAAAAATTCACAAATTATTCTTGGTTTCTGTTATAAAATGTTGAAAATAAATAATGTTTCTTCACAAATTTAGGCCAAAATGTATTCTGCTCCATTTCTTAAGTAAAAATAACATAAATCAGTGTATATTATTAAAGGGGTTGTAAACCCTCATGTTTTTTCACCTTAATGCATACTATGCATTAAGGTGAAAAAACTTCTGTCACTGACCGGCCCCCCAGCCCCCCCTTTTACTCACCTGAGTCCTGTATTCCCCCGCCGGAGACGCGCTCTTCCTCTCTGCCCGGGGTTCTCGGCTCTTGATTGGATAGATTGATAGCAGCGCAGCCATTGGCTCCCGCTGCTGTCAATCAAATCTAATGACGCGGGCGTCGGGAGAGCGCTTCTCCTAGGGGGTTATACAATGCAGGGAGGAGCTACCAGCGCCGCTGGGGGACCCCAGAAGTCAAATTGGGGCCACTCTGTGCAAATCTAACTGCACAGTAGAGGTAAGTATGACATGTTTGTTATTTAAAAAAAACAAAGCCTTACAATCACTTTAAGTCTGTGTGAAAGCTATAGAGTCTACAATCTATGGTATATCAGCCCTCAAAAATTCCACTCGCCTGCTCGCATTTTGCGAGTGGATTTTGAGGGCTGGTGAGGAAGGGCTGCCTGGGAGCGAGGGGGGGGCGAGAACCGCAGGCCGGCGGGTTTTATGGCAGGGAGTTCTTCTCCCGGCGCTCACGGAGTGGAAAAGAGAGGAGAGAGCCAGCTGGATGATCAGAGCGTGGGGGACATCACTAGCAGCTTTTATTTCAATAGCTGAGTGTTCCCCGCACTTGCTGTCACACACAGCCCCTCCCCCTGGTCCCGGGGACGAGTGATGTGTATCAAAGTTCCCTGGCCAGGGGGCGGGGCTGTACAGGTCAGCGAGCGGCGGGAACACACAGCAATTGAAATCAAAGCTGTTCCAGTGATGTCCCTCAGCGCTCTTATCATCTGGCCGACAATGCTCATCCTCTCCTCTGCTCCCCTGCATGATGGACACAGACTGCATGATTTACACAGGCAGACTGCACTGGTGGACATGGGTGAGGCTGCATTGGTGGACATGGGCAGGCTGAACTGGTTGACACGGGCGAGGCTGCATTGGTGGACACGGGCGAGGCTGCATTGGTGGACACGGGCGAGGCTGCATTGGTGGACACGGGCGAGGCTGCATTGGTGGACACGGGCGAGGCTGCATTGGTGGACACGGGCGAGGCTGCATTGGTGGACACGGGCGTGGCTGCATTGGTGGACACGGCGAGGCTGCATTGGTAGTCACGGGCGAGGTTGCATTGATGAGTATGGATAAAGTTGCTTAATTCTGCATAAAACAATTAAGGGTCAATTCATGAGATAATTTATGAGGGCGGAATTAAGGGCGGGACAGGGTAGGGTTTGGGTGGGGCAACTGGTGGCGAGTAACCCTTGATGCCTGGCACCAGAACTTGCGAACAGGCAATAAATTAGTTCGAACATCCGAACACCGTTAAAGTCTATAGGACTCGAACATGAAAAATCGAAAGTGCTAATTTTAAAGGCTAATATGCAAGTTATTGTCATAACAAGTATTTGGGGTCCCGGGTCCTGCCCCAGGGGACATGTATGAATGCAAAAAAAAGTTTTAAAAATGGCTGTTTTTTCGGGAGCAGTGATTTTAATAATGCTTAAAGTGAAACAATAAAAGTGAAATATTCCTTTAAATTTCATACCTAGGGGGTGTCTAGAGTATGCCTGTAAAGCAGCACTTGTTTCCCATGCTTAGAACTGTCCCTGCACAAAGTGTATTTTCTGAAGGAAAAAAAGTCATTTAAAAGCACACGCAGCTATAATGAATTGTCGGCTCCCGGCAATACAGAGAAATGTCATTGATAAAAAAAAAAAAAAAAAAAAAATGCGTGGGGGTACCCCCAAATTCAATTACCAGGCCATTCAGGTCTGGTATGGATATTAAGGGGAACCCTGCGTCAAATAAAAAAAAAATGACGTGGGGTTCCCCCCAAAAATCCATACCAGACCCTTTATCCGAGCACGCAACCTGGCAGGCCGCAGAAAAAGAGGGGGGACGAGAGAGCCCCCCACTCCTGAACTGTACCAGGCCACATGCCCTCAACATGGGGAGGATGCTTTGGGGGTCTGTGACACCTCAAAGCACCATGTCCCCATGTTGATAGGGACAAGGGCCTCATCCCCACAACCCTTGCCCGGTGGTTGTGGGGGTCTGCGGGCGGGGGGCTTATCGGAATCTGGAAGACCCCTTTAACAAAGGGAACCCCAGATCCCGGCCCCCCTATTTGAATTGGTAAGGGGTACATTGTACCCCTACCATTTCACAAAGAAAGTGTAAAAAATTTGTAAAAAAAACACACAGACACCATTGGGAAAAGTCCTTTATTAAAAATAAAAAATAAATAAAAAAAAGATTCCAGCGGCGGTAATCCACTCTCAGTATCCTGCGATGGGTGATCTCCTCTCCGGGTCCAGCGATGAATGATCTCTCCTCTCCGGGGTCCAGGCTCCAACGATGATGTCCAGCGCAGCGAGGAACAGCACTCTTCACTGGAGCGGAGACACCCCGGGAATGACACGGCTTCAGCTAGTGACAGCTCTTAAGTAGCTGAGGGCGGGGCCACCCGTCACGTGATCCCGTTCCCCTCTGACACAAGGGGAAACCCAGGCTTCCCCAGTGACATACGGGTGACCCCGCCCCCTCTGATGCAACGGAAACCTGCGTTACACTTTTTTTCCTTCAGAAATGACATTTTGTGCAGGGACAGTTCTAAGTACGGGAAACAAACGCTGCTTTACAGGCATACTATACACACCCCTAGGTACGAAATTTAAAGGAATATTTCACTTTTACTGTTTCACTTTAAGCATTATTAAAATCACTGCTCCTGAAAAAACTGCCATTTTTAAAACGTTTTTTTACATTGATACATGTCCCCTGGGGCAGGACTCGGGTCCCCAAACACTTTTTATGACAATAACTTGCATCTAAGCCTTTAAAATTAGCACTTTAGATTTCTCCCATAGACTTTTACAGGGTGTTCCGCGGCTTTTCAAATTTGCCGCGAACACCCCAAGTTGTTCGCTGTTCGGCGAACGGGGCGAACAGGCAATGTTCGAGTCGAACATGAGTTTGACTCAAACTCGAAGCTCTTCCCTACTGGCTAGTAGCTCAGAACTTGAAATTTTGAGCCCTGGTATGTACTGTATATATTTAAAAATTGATCTAATTTTGTGAGGCTCTAAAATGCCAGGATAGTACAAATACCCTCCAAATTACCCCTTGTTTGGAAAGTAGACAGTCCAACGTATTTTTTAAGAGGTATGGTGAGTCTTTGAAGTTGTAATTTTTGGGGAAAATTACTACGTAAATGTTTTTTTCACAAACTTGTCATTTTTTTTTTTTAAATAAATATTATTTTTTTTTTCTATTTATCAAGACATGTTCATCAAAAGACATTCACAGCAACATATTACATTATCTATTTATAACCCTTATCTATATACATCCATTATTTCATCGATATTAATTATCTCTTGCTTTATTTTTCTTATAAGGATATAATTGATTTCTATAACATAACAACAACAACAGCTTCAAATTAACAAACAGATACAACAACAGTACGTTTCTTTTAAGGCTTTATTTTCTTATTGTTTATGATCCTTATATATATATATATATATATATATATATATATATATATATATATATATATATATATATCTCTTGATTTCCTTAGAGGGGGCCCAAAAAAAAAAAAAACGAAAATTTTTATAAATCCTAATTTATTTACAGTTTAACACATACTAGGGAAATCCAATGATATGCAACACAAAACACAACAAAAAAAACCATAAACAAATTAGTGAGATAGTGAAAAATAAAAAAATAAAAAATAAAAAAAGAACCCCCTTATGTGAAAAAAGTTATTATTTAACCAAACATCAAAATGTAAGATCTCCCCTTACCTTCCTTCCCCCCCTCCCCTTAATCAGTCATTGCGCGTGTCAAGTGCTTTATTTAAACCCGTGTATGGGGAGAGGGGGGTTTTCCCCTTCCTCCCTTATATCTATTTATATCCTAATGACCTTAATTTTATTTGTGCTAAATTCCAATCTGTGTATATTTCCATCTCATTTATTTGGGTCCCCCACATTTAATCAATCTTTTAATCTTTAAATATCCTTCCCTAGTATATATATATCTCTTCCATTCTTTATACATAATAAATAAAAATAAAAAAAGTGGAAGAAAATAAAATGGGGAACTACCCCAACATATTACCCCTCCCATTTCTGCCAGATACATCCATACAAGGGGAAACAACATTCTCTAATCTTTTGATGGAGTGGCTGAGTGCGGCACTTGCATCTGATCTAATCTATAGGTATCTCTGGGGAGTAACATATCCATCCTGCCCATATATCATTAAATTCTTCATATTTGTCTTTAATCAAATGTACCCACCTTTCGGCCTTCATTATTATGTCTACTTCCTTTTTCTAATCAGTCAGTGTAGGGCACCTAGATTGCTTCAAATATCTTGTTATCAGTACCTTTGCTGCGTTCAACAGATGTTGGGTGATACTTCTGTTATAGGATTTATTTGAGAGTGGCATTCCGTGGAAGAAGAAATGTAAAAAAGCAAATTCTATAGGTCTAAAGGTCATTCTCTTGATCCATCGGGCAACCGCCTCCCAAAATTTTTGAAACTTGGGGCATGTCCACCATAGGTGAAGAAAAGTGCCCCTTTCAGTACATCCCCTCCAACAACTTGCATCTGCCGTTGGAAACATCTGTGCTAAACGTGCTGGGGTACGATACCATCTAGTCAGAAATTTGTACGACATCTCCTGAATATGAGAGCTTATGGAGGAACAATTAGTTATTTTAATCATCTTTTGTATTTGTGTGGTTGTAAAATTATGACCAAATTCTCTTTCTCATTCCCTTATATAATAAGGGATTGAGGTATTTTGGGTGTTCAGTACCAATTTACACATCCTAGATAACAGATGTTTGGCCTCTGGATTATTAGTGCACCATATTTCAAAGATAGTAAGAGAGTTTAGAGGCCTCATCATGGACATCCTTTTATTTAAAAAAATCGGCTATTTGATGGTATCTCCAAATGGCCATTGGTATCTCTCCCCAGGTCAATATGAGGTCTGATAGGGGTAGCAGGGTGCCTGTTGGAGCTACCCTGGTGCATGTAACCCCCCCATCTCTTCCCCAACCATCTAAATTTCTCAAATCCTCCCCTGGGTGGAATCACGGATACCCCCCAATGGTGTTAATAGGGTTATTAAGGGGGCATACTTTCCTAAATTATTTAACTTATCCCATACCAATAGGTTTGTCCTAGTTATTGGTGACGTCCACTCCGACAGGCCCCTGAACTTAACCGGAATCCATGGGGCTCCTTCTAAGTTCCTACCTGCTATTGTCTTCTCTAAGTTTACCCAAAGCTTATTTGGGGAGTCATGGCGCCAATTCATTATTCGTACCAAGGACATAGCTTTATAAAAAAAAATTACATCTGGGAGTCCCACTCCACCCTCTAATTTGTGTTTACATAGGATGTCATATGATAGTCTAGGGTGTTTATCCCCCCCCCCATACAAAGGTCGAAAGAGCCTTTTGTATCTGTTTAAAAAAAGATTGTGGAAGTGTTATGGGGACTGTAAATAAAATATAGATTATTCTGGGTAATACATTAATTTTAAGGGCATTCACTCTTCCAAACCATGTCAGGAGGTGTCCCCTCCAACTCTGCAAGTCCTTTGATATATTTGTTAATAAAGGGCCATATTTGAGATCATGTGAGAAACAAAAAAGTCTTTCAGCGCTAAAAAACTGGCAGAAGTATTGGAACATAATGTCATATAGAAACTATTCTTAAGAATCTGACTCCCAGTGCAGCTGGCAACTTCCGGGAAAAGTAAACACTGAACAATAAACGACAATCCAGCGCTCAATGGGAGCAGTGAAAGCAGAACTATAACTAATGTTTGAATAAAAAATGAATTCTTTTAATTGTATACACGCCAAAAATTGATAAAAAATTGATGTTGATAAAATCAATCAATGTAATTCAAAACCTTCAGAAGAAACTCATAGTCATTGTTATAAAGCAGGGATGAGCCGAACACCCCCCCCCCTGTTCGGTTCGCACCAGAACCTGCGAACAGACAGAATGTTCGTGTGAACTTTAGAACCCTATTAAATACAATGGACTCGAACGTTCGAAATCTAAAGTGCTAATTATAAAGGCTAATATGCAATTTATTGTCCTAAAAAGTGTTTGGGGACCCCGGTCCTGCCCCAGGGGACATGTATCAATGCAAAAAAAGGTTTAAAAAATAGACGTTTTTACAGGAGCGGTGATTTTAATAATGCTTAAAATGAAAAAATAAAAGTGAAATATTCCTTTAAATTTCGTACCTGGGGGGTGTGTATGATATGCATGTAAAGTTGCGCATGTTTCCCATGCTTAGAACTGTCCCTGCACAAAGTGTCATTTTTGAAGGAAAAAAATTCATTTAAAACTCACTCGCGGCTATTAATGAATTGTCGGCTTTTATCAATACATAGAAAAGTCGTTGATAAAAAAAAAGCATGGGGGTTCCCCCAAATTCAATTACCAGGCCCTTTAGGTTTGGAATGGATATTAAGGGGAACCCCGCCGCAAATATAAAAAAAAATGGCGTGGGGTTCCCCCTAAATATCCATACCAGGCCCTTGAGATCTGGCATGGATTTTAAGGGGAACTCCACCCCAAATAAAAAAAATGGCGTGAGTCCCCCCAAAAATCCATACCAGACCCTTATCCGAGCACGCAACCTGGCCGGCCGCAGGTGAAGGGGGGGGATGAGAGAGCGGCCCCCCTCCCTCCTGAACCGTACCAGGCCACATGCCCTCAACATGGGGAGGATGGACAACTGGCGTGGCCTCCAGAGGGAACAGACGTGCTGTGCCAGAGCTCCTCACCATCCGGCCTAATCTAGAGCCATCCTCGGCCAAATATTACACTGCAACCCTGTGGCTGTGTGGGGAAACATATAGGCTATCTGGCTCACCTCTACATAGCGTTGCTGAGGCATCCAGCCCGACGCTACACCCAGCAGAGACACACGTGGAGGCCGGCACTACAGGCCTCCGGCCTACACCACTTCTTGCGGCCTACACCACTACGGAAAGCCGCCGGACCCACCCGGAACACACAGAGGGTCGGAGGGCCGCAGTCAACAGTCCAGCAAGGGGTTTGAGATACCGGATACATCCCTGGAAGACGCGATTACCGACCCCTACAGCCACCGATCGGCCTCTACGTCCACGGGCTTGAGCGGGTGAGTGCCGGGGGAAGCGGGGGTGAGTAAGGAATATTGCTAGATGAATCTCTGGCCTATTTATCATCCCACCCTGCTATCATCTACCCCCAGAGCACTCCCAAAAGTGGGCAGTAGGCCCTAGGTGGAGTCAGGAGAGCCAAATTAACCTACTACGCGGCCGGAGGCTGTGACTAGGAAAGTCTGCGGCTTCGGCCTACTCCCGGAGCGCGGCGGCCATCTTGCTACACCCACTGCACCCAGCCCTGCTTGCAATCTCTAATAAATTTGAATTTGGCTATTTCTTTCTTGCCTACTGCCCAGAACTACAGCTACCACCCTCTGCTACTATACCATCTTTGATTATAAAGACTATGTCTGATATGGGCCTGAATAAACCACATGTTCTATACTACGGTGTACACATGCTGTTAAGCGAATGAGACTGAGGGGTGCTCCACCCAGCATTCAGCTCTGAAGCTCCAACTATGCCAGCAAAGACACCCAAAACCCGCTCTACAATTTCCAAGAAATATAGTAAAGGAACTGCGATTAACCAAGCCGTCACCGACTCTATACAGCGCTTCCTGGTTTCCAGTGGAACCGGTCCCGGCGCAGGTAGCAGTCAAGTTAGATGCACGAGACATAACACATCCCTCGCCTCATTAGCAACCTCTGTGAGAGAAAGTTCCCCTGCATCATCTTACTGCTCAGACCCCATGGAAGAACCCGAGTCTCCCACAGGCTCAGACATGTCGTCTCTGTTGAGCGGCATCAGAAAGGAGCTAGCCGGGATGTTCCACGGACTTGAAAAATCAATAAAAAAAGAAATAACGGGGGTAAGAACAGATATGGCGCATATTCTTGATAGGGTGGAGGGCACAGAACAGAGACAAGACACTCATGAAACGGCCATAAGAGAACTACAAGAGACTGTCACACAGCTAGCCTTTGCTCACCGTGCCTCATTATATAAGCTCGAGGACCTCGAGAACAGAAATCGCAGAAACAATCTGCGAATTAGAGGTCTGCCCGAAGCGACTGGCGATATTGATTTAGAGCCGTCGATTAGCGGTATATTTAATTCAGTGTTGGGAAATGTACCTTCTGACCCGCTGCATTTTGACCGAGTTCATCGGGCTTTCAGGCCTCGTAACATCACTACTGAGCAACCCAGAGACGTAATATGCCATCTGCACTACTTCTCAGATAAGAACGCCATCATGGCCAAGTTGAGGAGTACCCACAACATTGACTTTGACGGAGCGACTCTTAATATTTTCTTTGATTTGTCCAAAGAAACCTTGGATCGCCGCAGAGCCCTTAAACCACTTTTGGAGCAGTTACGCTCTAATGGGATTACTTATAGATGGGGTTTCCCGGTGTGCCTTGTTGCCACCAAAAATGGTCGCTCCCATACCCTCCGATTCCCTGAGGAATTGTCACAATTTCTAATGGACCTTAATCTGCCCCCAGTGGATCTCCCAGGTTGGCATGACCCAGTTCCTAAGTTCTTGCATACTCAGGACCCCCATTGGCAAAAATCTTCTACTAAAAAAGGGCGCTCTTCTGCGTCAGGTCCTGCACAACAACATGGATGAGCAAAGGGTGATTATGCCTATGGGCTTTTCTCTCTCTGGTTGAGTATCCCTGTAAGCTACTATATTTAATGAGATGTGACTCGGCCGTCAAAGTATATTTGTTTTAAAAAGGTTTATTGTTTACTGTTGGAGCAAAAAGTATCTTTTCATACATTATCTGATGCACAGCTGAATGCTGGTGGAGCACAATGCTCCCATGTGCCTTCTACACGGCACGTTCCCCTCCCCTTCTTTTTTTTTTTCTTTTTTTGGGGGTGGTGAGAGCGGGTAGCCATCGGGTTTTCCTACCCATTTTCCTACGGGAATTCTGGATGGCTGCCCGTTCTCTCTTTCCCCACAGGGACCACCGCAGAAATCTGCGTGACAAGTTAAGGCTTCCCATATGTGTCCGGATGGATGTTGTTGTTGTGTATGTAAATTTGTCTTTTTTTCTCTCTCAATAATTACCCGACTTTTTCTCATCTTACTTCTATCACCAAGGCTGGCATGCATGGTTATGTAGGTATAAGGGTCACGCTCCACTGCGATAATGGCCACACTTAAAATCACCTCCTATAATGTTAGGGGTTTAAATGTGGCGGCTAAACGGCATCAGGTCACCCGTGAATTACGGAAACTTGCCTCCTCTATTGTGTTTCTTCAGGAAACACATTTAACCCATACTACACAGGTCAAATTGACCTCGTTTTATTTTCCCCAGTGGTACTATAGCCTCTCAGATACGAATAAAGCTAAAGGAGTGGCCATTGGTTTCAGTGGTAGCAGTAACCCTTTCGTCTTTTAGATATGCAAGCGGATGACCATGGTCGTTTTCTCTTCTTAAAGGGCTTTCTAGGTAGCACTCAATGTACTCTAGAAAACTTGTACTGCCCGAACCAAAATCAACCTACTTTTTTTTCTCAAATTCTTAATGACCTATCACACTTTGCTGAGGGTTTAATCATACTGGCAGGGGACATAAATATGCCTCTAGATCCTGTTTTGGATACATCCCATGGTCACTCCAACATTTCTTTTAAACGCCTGTCCTTTGTTAAAAAGAGACTCATAGACCGGCAATTGATAGATGTATGGCGTATCCTACACCCAAAATAAAAAGATTTCTCCCACTTTTCGAAGACTCATCAGTCTTATTCCCGTATAGATAATATTTTCCTAGGCCATCACCACCTCCCACTATTACAATCCACAAATATAGGTACTGCGACATTATCAGACCATGCACCTGTGTCGATGAGTATGACCATGCCCACTTTGGCTCATCGCTCCAATAATTGGAAACTTAACGATTCTCTTCTTTCTAACCCAACAGAAGTTTCTATGTTTGCCTCTCATATATCGCAATACTTTAAAGACAACATAGCTTCTGAGACATCCTCTGCTATTGTATGGGAAGCTCACAAGGCAACTATGAGAGGCCGATTCATTGAACTCGGGGCAAGGAAAAAAAGAGAGCATGGTCAACAACTTGAGCAGGTCCTTCACCAAATAACAGAACTTGATAAACAACATAAACTCACCTTACACATATCCCATCTAGAAGCTCTCACGCTGAAACGTGAAGAACTAAAAAATCTTCTTAATTTCGATACAGCTCGGAAATTCCAACGTTACTCGCAAAAACTCTATGAGTGGGGTGACAAACCTAGCAGACAGTTAGCAAGATCCCTTAAAGAAAAACAGACTAGATCGTTTATCCCTAAAATAAAACTATCCAACGGAAATTTAGTCCATGCGACTCCTCGTATTGCTAAAGCTTTTAGGGATTATTATGCAGATCTGTATAAAGTGCAGTGTGACTCTCTGTCTCTGACTGTGAAGGAGAGACGTAGTCTCATGCTCGCATATTTACAAGAAGCTAATTTGCCTAAACTTTCAAACTTGACTCTCAGGGAACTTGAATCTGAACTTTCAGTTGAGGAATTCCAGGTAGCCCTGAAATCTTCACCGACAGGTAAAGCCCCCGGGCCGGATGGTTACACTAGCCGGTATTATAAAGCATTTAGTGATGTTCTCCTGCCCCATCTTACGGCTTATGCCAATTCAATCTCACAGACCTCGGGATTACGACCGGAATCTCTTGTAGCTCACATTTCAGTTATCCCCAAAATGGACAAGGACTCTACCCAATGCAGTAGCTATAGGCCAATTTCCCTATTAAATGTCGATATTAAATTATATTCTAAGGTAATGGCTAACAGACTACTCCCCCTTATACCTATTTGGGTCTCTACAGATCAGACAGGCTTTATGCCACATAGAGAAGCCAAGGATAATTCTCTCCGGGCGATATCTCTTATACAATACACCCAAAGGTCTTCCCAGCCCACCCTATTCGTATCCACAGACGCTGAAAAAGCGTTCGATAGGGTGGACTGGGATTACTTAAAATTGACCCTGCGACATTTTGGGCTGGGACCCAAAATGCTTTATCGCATTACTTCCCTTTATTCTAATCCCACGGCACAAATTCGCATAAACGGCACTTTGAGTGACTCATTCCAACTATTTAACGGGCCTAGACAGGGCTGCCCCCTTTCTCCCCTTTTATTTGCCCTTACCCTTGAACCCTTTCTGGCAACCATAAGACGTAATTTAAATATACATGGGATTCAAGTAGGTAATAAAACTCACAAATATGCTGCATATGCGGACGATATTTTATTTTTTATCCAGCAGCCCCGTATTTCGCTCCCTAACTTAATGTCAGCGTTTTCTACTTTTCAGACACTTTCCAACTTCAAAATCAACTACTCTAAGTCGGAAATTTTAAATATTAATCTACCTGGAAGGGAGGTGGAAAGTTTAAAACCCCTCTTCCCTTTTAGATGGGTTCAACGAAGCATGAAATATCTGGGAGTGAATCTTACGCCTCATATCCAGTCCCTTTTTAAATATAACTACATCCCATTATTGAATAATATTAGAAAGGATCTACAAAAGTGGAACACGCTGACACACTCATGGCTGGGCAAAGTGAGTATAGTTAAAATGAACATTCTGCCTAGAGTTCTCTTTTTCTTTCAAATGATCCCATTGGGAGTGCCCATAGGGTTTTTCTCCCTATTACAGACCATGGTCTCCTGCTTTATTTGGAGGAACAGCCACCCCAGAGTATCCAAGGAAGTACTATTTTGCTCCAAGGATGCTGGGGGACTGGCCCTTCCAAATTTTAAGGCTTATTATAATGCAGTGATTCTATCTAGAATTTCCGAATGGAAATATGCCGCTAATTCCAAACTTTGGGTGAGCTTAGAACATGCTCTTAGTAACTCAGACCTAGCAACTATACCCTGGCTGCCACGTTTACACAGGCACCTTGCCCCAAGTACCTCCACTTTAACCACTTCCACCCTTGATGTATGGGATGCCTTACATAGGAAGCTCTCGTGGTCATATGCTTCTCCTCTGATACCGCTTCTGGACCACGATTATTTTTTACCTGGTCTATTAGACCCTGGATATAGGACGTGGTCACCAGAAGGACCCCTCCTACTACATCATGTTCTTCGAGCAAAGGCTCTCAAGCCTCTTAAGGAAATTCTCGGCCCCAAGCCAATTACGTTTCTTGATAAATGGAGATATAACCAACTGCAAGGTTTCCTCAGAACTTTGCCTCAGCCGCTTAGAGGGATACAGGACTTAAACAGTAATGAGGACGTTTTTAAGTCAATGGATCCACCTGAACATTGTATTTCGGTATTCTACAAATCACTCATCAAGCTCCAAGGAGATACTTACCCTCCCTTTCTCGCTAAGTGGGAGGCAGATCTGGAATCCTGCCTCTCAGATAGCCAAAAAGATAAAGTCCTACAGTTGACTCACATCTCTTCAATTGCATCAAAGATGGCTGAGGTTAATTACAAACTGCTAACCAGATGGCACTATACCCCATCAAAGCTCCATCAGATGCTCCCCGCCAACTCCCCGTTGTGTTGGAGGAATTGTGGGAACAGAGCAACTCACGCTCATATATGGTGGTCGTGCCCACTCATCCGCCCCTTTTTGGTCTAGCATTATCCGAATCGTCCAACAAATATCCAATATTAATCTCCCTGCGGATGCATGGACCATTCTCTTCCATACTACCAAGGAACCTGTTAGAAAATACAAATGTTCTTTAGTCCCACATCTGCTTAACACGGCTAAAGCACTTATACCTACCCTTTGGGGTCAGCCTGAGACTCCATCCGTGAAAAAGTGGTTTAAAAAAATTTCAGAGGTCCATCTTATGGAAGACATCACTCATCGTAACAAGGACACATTACAACGACACACCCTAACCTGGACTCCGTGGATAGAGTTCAATGACACCACAACCTATAGGGAGATACTTGTACAATCCCACTGAGACCCAGTCTATATTTATTGAATAGGTTATCTATATCCCAAGGCTGATCCCCTGTGGTTATTGTTTGGCTTATCCCTTAAGAGACTAAGATGTACGGTGACATATATTCTACTGGACACCATGCATGCCGGCCTTTCCTTCTTTTCCTTCCCTATTCCCGTATCTTTTTTTTTCCCTTCTTCAGAGAGAGTGAGAGATGGGGTTAGACCTGCTCTTCTTGGAGCTCCTTCCCCTTCCCCCCCTTTTTTTTTTTTTTAGGTACACTAAGACACACAGAGGGAAGGGGGATTTCCCCCCCCCCCTTTTTTCTCCTTTTTTTTTTTTTTTCTCTTTATATACAGGTTTTATCACTCCAACAATACGCCACCCACAAACTTATCCCCCAGTCCTCTATATAGTTCACTTTTGGATTTGAACACTTGTTTTTCAGTTTGTTGTAGTTCTTGGAATCACTTTTCTTCACTTCTTATTAAGTACTCTCACCTTAAAGGGCACCAACACTAGAACACTTCCACATAATATACCTGGAGGGGAGTAGGGGGGACTTTATTCCCCATCCCTCAAATCTTCCCTTTTTTTTTTTTTTTTTCTTTCTTTCCCTCTCCTTTTCCCCATCTCTCCCTCTTTTTTTTTTTCCTTTCCTATGCACTTTTCTTCCTCTCTCCAGCCCAGCCCTGACTCCCCTTGTCACTATGGAATGTGGGGCTTCATGGCTGGGCTTTTTTTATATGGGAGTGTAGATCATCGATTATTATTACTAAATATCATTATCACTCTTTTTTTTTTTTTTTTTTCTGTAATGGGAAATATTGAGACTGTATATGTGTTTTATGTATTGTAATATGTGTTATATGTTATATGTTGTTGGAAAATTAATAAAAAAGATAATAAACAAAAAAAAAAAACATGGGGAGGATGTCCCCATGTTGATGCGGACAAGGGCCTCATCCCCACAACCCTTGCCCGGTGGTTGTGGGGGTCTGCGGGCGGGGGGCTTATCGGAATCTGGAAGACCCCTTTAACAAAGGGGACCCCCAGATCCCGGCCCCCCCCTATGTGAATTGGTAAGGGGTACATTGTACCCCTACCATTTCACGAAGAAAGTGTCAAAAAATTTAAATAAAAACATACACACCTTGGAAAAGTCCTTTATTAAAAAATAAAAAAATAATAATAAAAAAAAAACATTCCAGCGATGAAATCCAGTGTCCCGCGGCGATCCCGATGTCCAACGCTGTCCGTCATTGGTTGTGCCTGTGCGGACCTGATGGGGAACTTCCTCCGCTGTGTTTTAAATGTATAGACCCGCCCCTTCTAAAGTTCCCCATCAGGTCCGCTCAGCGGACCAGATGCGGAACGAGAGAAAGGGCGAGTCTATTCATGTATTACACATCGCACAAAGTTCCCCATCAGGTCCGTCCCCTCGGTATGTCGGACCCCGCCTACGTCATTGGCCTGAGCGCTACCAATGGTGGAGTTCCCCTTAAAATCCATGCCAGATCTCAAGGGCCTGGTATGGATATTTAGGGGGAACCCCACGCCATTTTTTTTTATTTGTGGCGGGGTTCCCCTTAATATCCATTCCAGACCTAAAGGGCCTGGTAATTGAATTTGGGGGAACCCCCACACTTTTTTTTATCAATGACTTTTCTATGTATTGATAAAAGCCGACAATTCATTATAGCGAATGAGTGAGTTTTAAATGACTTTTTTTCCTTCAAAAATGACACTTTGTGCAGGGACAGTTCTAAGCACGGGAAACATGCGCCACTTTACATGCATATCATACACACCCCCCAGGTACGAAATTTAAAGGAATATTTCACTTTTATTGTTTCACTTTAAGCATTATTAAAATCACTGCTCCTAAAAAAACGTCCGTTTTTAAAACTTTTTTTTGCATTGATACATGTCCCCTGGGGCAGGACCAAGGTCCCCAAACACTTTTTAGGACAATAACTTGCATATAAGCCTTTATAATTAGCACTTTAGATTTCTCCCATAGACTTTTCGTATTTGCCGCGAACACCCCAAATTGTTCGTTGTTCGGCGAACGGGCGAACAGGCAATGTTCGAGTCGAACATGAGTTCGACTCGAACTCGAAGCTCATCCCTATTATAAAGCATAAAAAACGCATGAAATACAATACCGCCAACCAAGGGGTTAAAATCAGCAAGTGTGCTCCGTGACTTAGTGTTGTGAAGTTGGTTCGGTTCAATGCTGGGATATACTGGTTGTCAGGGAGGTGGAGGAATTAACTGCTCTCACAATGCTGCCTGTGGCTGGATAGCAGGCATCATAGCTGTGGAATCCAGGGAAGGTATAACAGTCCGTTCAAAGCCCTGAGTCACGATCAGACCAGCTGATCAAGCAGGCTAGATGGTAATGAATCAGACGGCGCTCTGGATAATGCGCCCTGCGTCTGACGGCCGGAACCCAGGACCGATACTGGAGCGGAGGGGGTACACTTGCCGGGCGGTATGTAAGCTCTGTGTTGCCGTGGAAACCTTTAGCTTACATGTTTCGCGCGCATGCGCTTTGATCAGCTGGATCGTGCTGGAATGTGTAAATGAGCACAGTGTCATATAAACCAAGTTGAAACAGCAAAAAATGCATAAATGTATAATGACAGCCCCTGATTGAGAAGTAAGAAATACATACCAATACTGTGAATGTGTATGGATTGAGAGATTCCAAAAGAGAGAAGGCAAGGTTTACATATCTGGCCATACAGGTAAACACAAACAGATGCAGCTACATACACTTGATACAAGTTTAACCACTTAAGCCACGGACCATTTTGGCTGGTTAAAGACCAGGCCATTTTTTGCGATTTGGCACTGCGTCGCTTTACCTGACAAGTGCGACGTGGCTCCCAAACAAAATTTACGTAATTTTTTTTCCCACAAATAGAGCTTTCTTTTGGTGGTATTTGATCACCTCTGTGTTTAAAATTTTTTGCGCTATAAACAAAAATAGAGCGACAATTTTGAAAAAAATGCATTATTTTTGACTTTTTGCTATAATTAATATCCCCAAAAAATATATATAAAACATTTTTTTCCTCAGTTTAGGCCGATAGGTATTCTTCTACATATTTTTGGTAAAAAAAAAAAATCACAATTGGCGTTTATTCATTGGTTTGCGCAAAAGTTATAGCGTTTACAAAATAGGGGATAGTTTTATGGCATTTTTATATATTTATTGTTTTTTTTACTAGTAATGGCGGCGATCAGCGATGTTTTTCATGACTGTGACATTATGGCGGACACATCGGACACTTTTGACACATTTTTGGGACCATTGTAATTTTTACAGTGATCAGTGCTATAAAAATGCACCGGTTACTGTAAAAATTACACTGGCAGTGAAGGTGTTAACCACTAGGGGCGCTGAAGAGGTTAAGTGTGCCTAAGGGAGTGATTACTACTGTTAGGGGGCGTGACTACGAGTGACACATCACTGATCTCCGCTCTGATTACACAGAGTGGAAATCAGTGACAGTGTCAGTAGGCGAGCGGGGAGATGTTGTGTTTACACTAACATCTCCCCGCTCCATCCCTCCGTGAGACGATCGCGGGGATCCCGGTGGTGATCGAGTCCGCGGGACCCGCGGTCCGACTCACAGGGATGGCAGGATGATCGTGCGCGACCACACGGCAGGCAGTTAAAGGGCAACGTACAGGTACGTGATTGTGCCTGTAGGTGCCATTCTGCCAACGTATATATGCCGTGGCCGGTCCTTAAGTGGTTAAAGAAAGAAGGGATATTCAAATCTACCTTCTATATTCTGTATTCAACAAACTATTTATTCATAGTTGCATGTTATTGTTATTTTAACTGTAACTATATTGTACTAAATCTCCCAGGGGGTAGATTCCAACACCTGGACATCAGCTAATAATCCAATATGGAAAGTGAGGAACGCCCCCAGGGACTGGCCCAATAAGGGCATGGCAACAGGTTCAAGTGCACGGAAGGTAACATGGGTTCTCGGAAGATGATAAAAAAGGGGCAGAGGGGGGATACAATGCGTTATCAGGGAGTCCAGATCAAGGACATAACAGTATGGTGGTATATGTGGCCTAAATAACCCTACAAAAAAGTTTTGTAACTTATATTTTCGTTTAAGCCTGGATGTTTGGTGGCTAGGAGGCGATAGATCCATTTAGCCTCAATCTGAAGCAGGCGTCGATCAGCGTTGCCCCCTCTTTCATTGAGGGAGATATGCTCCAGAGCATAAAAGCCCAACAATTTCAAATTGTGGTTGTGGAAGAGGTCCATGTGTCGGCTGATGGGTGTTTCCATCAGTTTTTTGGAGATAGCCGACACATGGTCTCGTATCCTACAAAATAAATTCCTTTTTGTTTTCCCCACGTAGAATGCGCCACAACTACATTTCATGAGATAGATGACGCCTATTGTTTGACAAGTAATTCTACATTTAGGTGCCCATGTGTCGCCATTGGGTAAATTGATATTGGGGCCACTCACTATGTAGCGACAAAAATTTAATTTCCTGCATGGGTAGGTCCCTATTTTGGTTGGCTTGGGGACAGTGTGAGTTGCATAATGGCTCGAGACTGCAGTGTCTTTGATGGACCGAGAGCGTTTGAATGTTGACTCAGGATAGGTTTTTATATATTTACTGATTTTGTCATCTGATGTCAACAGGTACCAAAACTTATTATAAATTTTCCTGATGGATGCATGTTGTTTGTTATATCTGGTAATGATTCTAGTTGAATCAGATTTTTTATTTTATTTACAACTATATATTAAGGTGTTCCTATCAAGGGCTCTGACTTTGTTAAAAGCTCTTCTTAAGCATGTTTTGGTGTATCCTCTGGATCTGAGACGTTTGTAAAGTTGATTTGATTCTCATTTAAAGTCTAATTCATGAGAGCAATTCCGTTTAAGCCTCAAATACTGGCTAAATGGAATGCTATTGATCAATGGTTTGGGGTGTGAGCTAGTGGCATGCAGTAGAGTGTTCCTTGCAGTGGGTTTTCTGTAAAGTGTGGAGCACAAGTTACCTTTATCATCCACGAACAGTTCAACGTCCAGGAAGGTGATCCTCTCCTGGCTGAAACTGTATGTGAATTTTAGGTTATGTGTTGATCTGTAGACCTTTCAGAAATTGTACAAGTTCTTCCTTTGATCCTGCCCAAATCATAAGGACATTGTCAATGTACCGATGCCATGTGAGTATGTTCTCAAAGTTGGTGTCCCTTCCATCATCTGAAAATAGGTCGCGCTCCCACCCCCTGGGTACAGGTTGGCGTAGGAGGGGGCACAGCCCGCCCCATAGCCACACCCTGCACATGGAGGTAGTGGGAGCGCTTGAATAGGAAGGTATTATGGGTAAGAATGAATTCCAACATTTCTACTATGAAGTTGTTATATTTACGAGAATCCTTATCTCGCTCATTCAAAAAGCTTTGTACAACTTGTACCCCCAATAGATGGGGAATATAGTTGTACAGTGCTTCTATATCAATGGCCACAAGCCACGCGTCCTGTGGTATTGATAAGCCATCTGTGATTTTGAGCAACTCTATAGTGTCCTTTACGTGTAAGAACAAGCTCTGTACGTGGGGATAAAGGTACTCATCAATGATCCTGCTTATATTTTGTGTTAATGAGCCACAGCTCAAAATAATGGGGTGTCCAGGGGGTGGCATAACTCCTTTATGCACTTTGGGTAGTGCATAAAAGGTAGGTGTGAGTGGATTTTTAATGTTAAGGAACTGAACGGTATTATCGTCAATGACGCCTGTTCAGTGTGCCCGATTGAGGGTTTCTTTATATTTTCTAATGCTGTAAATTTCAATATCATATGACTCATGAATAAAAGACAGATTTTTGAAGAATTTTTCTTCTTTTCTTCCATATCTGATAGTATCTAATTATCAATGGCACCCTTAAAATCCCATTTCTTTTCCCCCGGACAAGGGTCTTTCTTTAATTTTACCTACAGGGATGTAGGTGCCATTGAACAATTATTATGATACAAGTGCCTGCTCTATATATTATTTATCTATAAAATGATGACGTTAAAAAAAAATCAAAGGCATTTTCTAAGAGACATAGTAAGTATTTTAGAGATTTTTTTTTTTGCACAAGTTTTAAAAAAAATGTGTTATAATAATGATTTTTTTTTTTTACATAAAATTGTCTCCTTAATAATATATTTCTCATACACGACATGGGAATACTTAGAATTACACACCAAAACACATTCTGCTACTCCTAGCCTACTGGTACATGGCCAGGAATGCCATGTTCACTGGCCAGGAAGTGCAGGAGGCTAAGAAAGCAAAAAACAAGAGTTCTTGTGGAGGAGTGCAGTTTTTCAAAGAGAATGGCTGGGACTGGTGCAGTGATTTTAAGAATGCTTAAAGTGAAAAAATTAAAATGAAATATTCCTTTAAATATCATGCCCAGGGGTCGCCCTTAGTCTGCCTGTAAAGTAGCACATCTGTCTGATGTGTTTTACAGTCCTACCGCAAAATAAAATTTCTAAAGAATTTTTTTTTTATTTAATCTTGCTTGCGGCTGTAATGTATTGCCGACTCCCGGTAATATAGATAAAAATCAAAGAAAAAATATGGCATGGGTCCCCCCCCCCCAGTCCATACCAGGCCCTTTTGGGCCTTTATTAAAAAATAAATAAAAAAGTGCCCATCCTTCTTCAATCACGCCACTGACAGACCCGAAAAATAGAAGAAAAAAAAGCTCCGCCTCAATGGGAGGCATCCCGCCAACTGCTGTCTTTACACGGTGACAGCTGTTATATAGGCAAGGGCGGGGCCACATGGTGAAGTAACTGGATAGCCCCACCCCCTCTGATGGCACATGACATCATAAGGGGTAGGGTTATACTCTGTTATTTTTGAATTCACAGAAGGTTAATATGTTTACCTGTTCTGAACATTTGGTTTCAATTTTTCTATAATCTCTAATGAAGAAAGATTATTCCTGATCTCACATTTATAAGATTCTTTCAGAAATTAAATTTTTTCTAAAACTGGACAATTTAACTTCTTGTTTAAGTTTCCTTTCCATTCAACAGGCTTTAGGTTAGGCAAAGGTTACAAGAAGTATCATGCTGTGGTGGACAAGTGGTGTCCCATCACACCTGAAATTCTAAGCTCTCTTGGTTCAGTTACAAGTTTGTTATGTTTCTCCTCCTTATGAAGCTCTGCTGTTCAATGCGGTTTTTACGCTGGCCTTTTTTGTGTCATTGCGGATTTCTGACTTAGTGTCAGTCAGCAAGCAAAATCCTTCTGCCCTAAAAGTCCAGCATATTATCTTAGAAGAATCTGCATTATAAAAATGTATCCGGTCATGTAAGACCGACTAATTCGGTAAGGGTACAAAGTTACGATTAATATCTTGCCCTGGATCTCCTATTTGCCCTGTTATGAGAATGTCTACTTATTTGGCTATCCGTCCAAAAATTGGGGGAGTTCATTTTATTCATGTGGATTGTTCCCCGGTTAGGAAGTTTCAATTCAATATTGTTCTGTCAAAATGCTGCAAGGCCTTACATTTGGTTAAAGCTTGCATCTCCTCACACTCGTTCAGATTCGGTGCTGCCACGGCAGCAGCTAAGCTTGGTTTTGACTCTAATAGAATAAAAAGGTTTGGGCAGATGGAAATCAAATTCATTTAAATAATATGTTCATCCTAACCTTATTATCTGATTGGTTATAGGGGGTCCTAGGGTGGTCTGGATTATTGGACACTGATTTGTGTACTGGGCCAAACAACGTGCTGCTTCTCATTACTATTCTACAAATTTTGGTCCGGACTTTGATTTGTTTAAAATATTTTGGTTCGGACAAAGGGGTATGTTGTGGGATAAACTATTGTTTGAGTTCAGCCAATTTATGTTGGCCTACACCACCTATTTAGATCCTACACCTAGGTGGCAATGATGTAGGTCACATAGGAAATAAGTCGGCACTTGCGCCAGGCTCAATGTAAGCCCACCCACCTAATTGCTCATAGGGGAAGGGAATAGTTGAGAGGAATATTACAAAGGAATTTAAAAAAAGTCTGACTCATAAAAAAGTCCATAAAGTCCATATAAAAGCAACTTGAAGGCAGCCCAGTGGAAGATAAGAAGGGTCTTCTGGATCAGCTGAGAATAAAACACAGGCGCCACTCTAAGTGCAGTATGACAGTAGATTTAATTTCATAAATTGAAATGGGTACTCACAAGAGTAAAAAAGTAACAGGCATTTAGGCACAGTTTTGCCAAACATCCGAGAAGTCTGTGCATCTGTGGGGCTGCTTGCTGGGGGCTCAGAGCGGGCTACGGACAATCTGAGCCCCTAGCAAGCAGCCGCATGGACGCACAGACTTCTCGGATGTTTGGCAAAATCGTGCCTAAATGCCTGTTACTATTTTACTCCTGTGAGTACCCATTTCTATTTGTGAAATTAAATCTACTGTCATACTGCACTTAGAGTGGTGCCTGGGTTTTATTCTCAATGATGTAGGTCAGCTTCATACTTTAGATCTTAGATTTAATATGAAATGTACTATACATCATATTAAAATGTCATCACCAAATTTAGTTGTTATTTTTTCTGAAATTATCCAGAGGTTGCACTGGTTGGATTCTATTATGATGAAACCTTTTGAGAAAGTATGTAAAAGAATCAACGGGGCTATTGAAAAATGTATTTCCCCATCTGTTGGTTTTTCTTAGAGACATGTAGACCTAGAAGGGGATATTTTGTGTTTTTACAGAAATGATGGGGTGCATTTATTCAAAATTGGCCTGAACATAATGAATTTGTCTTTTTGGGACAGTTCTTAAATAAAATGTAAATCTGATTGTTTATTCAGCTCGAGTCTTGGGTGGTTGAGCTGACTTCTTGAAGTTTGGTATATGCAATTATTGCTAAGTTAAAGCTATATATAGTCAGTTGACATTCAATTGAATCTGAATGTAAACCAATAATAAAAGCCACGGGCAAAATTTTTATACAATAAATATGTTAAATAAATAATTTTTTTGTGTTGTTTTTTCTTAATGTCAAGCCATTACTGCCTACCTTCCATAGGAGGAAAACGAGGGTATGCCTGTTTTAAGGCCCCCCTTTTCCTTATGCGATCATGGCAGTTAGAAGTTTCTAGGCTCCCCTGCTGTTTAAAACAGTGGGAGAGTCTATGATAGGTTAAGCCAGGTCAGCTGGCCTGGAACTTTCTAGAAGGTTAGGGTCCCCTGACCTGATAGGTCAGCTAAGGTCATGTGACCCCCTGGAATTTTCTAGAATTCCTGGGGTTTGCTATAAAAGGGGTCAGTTTGTAGAGTCCAGAGTCAGTCGCCTGAGGAGGATCGCCCAGTGTAACTTCCCACCTCCTCTTCCCTTTAGCGTCTTTTTTATGTGGTATGTTTTTTTCTTTCTTCTGTCGATCAGTGGGAAACATTCATCATGAGTTATGCTAGAATTAGAGCGCTGGATTTATATTTTGATAAATTAATTGTCAAAAAACTTGTGTGTGCTTATTTACTTGTTTTTTTGAATGAGTAGGGATAGTATGTACCTTTTACCCAGTCACATACAGTAAGAGGGAAGCTGGATATATGTCACCTGCCTTATCTTAAAAGTGAAATTCCAGATTCTGGGAACCCCACTGCTCCCCCACAATTCCCAGGCCAGGGTTTTGGGATAAAAGGCCATTGAATGATCCCATCCACCACAATTTTCTGATGTTGCTGAGGGAAATGGTGTCACTAACCATATCACCTCAGCCATGTTCATCTCCGGGTATGTGGGAGGGGTAAAATATACCCTTGGATGCCTGCCCTGTTCCTCCCCACTGACTCCACCCTAACCTTCTTCATCCTCATGCTTCCCTGGTAACTGAGGGTGTCCTGTGAAGTCCTCCTCTTCCTCCTGCTGCTTTGCTTCCAGTGCTAGGTCTATTGTACTATGTAGCATGTGCACCAGCAGAAACTCCAAAAGGACTGTGTTGCACTATTCTGGTTCCCTCTGTGAATGGTGAACACACATCTTGAATAAGGAGCCATAGATATGGGGAGAAAAAACCCTAGATTCACAGAACCGATCCTTGTCCCGTATTGACACAAATACACATTTATGTCCCCTGATGCAAGTGTAGATGCTGCAGCATGGACCAGGTTGAGTTCCAGTGGGTGGGCATATCCCATATTAGGCAGCTTATATTTTCAGCAGGCAAGCAGAGCTCTGAGGAAGAGGGGTGACCCTCGAAACACGTCAGCCTACTTTGGACTTTTTCATCCCACCCAAGTCTACTGGCCAGCAGATCCTGCCAGATGAGGCCAATGATGGACTTGGCATTATCTGTTTGCTTTTATCACTCCTTTGTGAGTACACTATTTTACTTTTAATTCATTTTAGTGTTGCAAAGGTAATTTTCAAGGCTGGTGTGCCCTCTGTCCTTGTTTTCTTTTCAAGCAGTGGCTGGGTATGATCTAAAAAGGAAGAAATTGCGCTGAAAGCGGCTGACAAAACAATGTGCAACAAATGCATATCAGATAATGCCAAGTAACAGACATTATAATAATGTGAAATTAAAAGTGCAAACATTGAATCCAACATATAAAGAAAAGAAACAAATAAATGATGAAAAGAAAAAAAAGTGACAAATAATAATCCAGTCCAAACGTGAAAAATAGCCCAAAGCAAGAATTCTCTGATAAATCTTGGTTCACAGGAAGAACGTTAATCCAAACACCAAACGTGTGCCACCACTTTGAGTGTACAAAGGCTCTTACAAGAACAAATGGACTCTATAAATCTAAAAAGAGAGAGACACCTCTCCACATTTCCCTGCACAGAGAGACACCCCTCTCCACATTTCCCTGCACAGAGAGAGACTCCTCTCCACATTTCCCTGCACAGAGAGAGACTCCTCTCCACATTTCCCTGCACAGAGAGAGACTCCTCTCCACATTTCCCTGCACAGAGAGAGACACCTCTCCACATTTCCCTGCACAGAGAGAGACACCTCTCCACATTTCCCTGCACAGAGAGAGACACCTCTCCACATTTCCCTGCACAGAGAGAGACACCTCTCCACATTTCCCTGCACAGAGAGAGACACCCCTCCACAGTTCCCTGCACAGAAAGCTTTGGCGGCCCATCAATTAGGGGCACCGCCCCCTCTCTCCAGGCAACCCCCATATGTGCTTAATGAATAGATTTTATCCATGGCCACCGGGGCCACCCCCTATTCAGCCGTCCAGCCCCTTTTAAGACGCTGGGCGCCTGAATTACAGCAGAGGGGTGTTTTTTTTTTAACCACCTGATTAGAGCCATATGCTCTAATAGGCTTCAAAATAGGGTGGACTCTGAGCGCAGAGCATTGCGCTGGGAGCCCACCCAGATGTGTTAGAAAAGCAAATTAATATTTGCTTTTCTAACACTGAACCGCCTCTCCGCCAATCAGGAAGCAAGGGTCTGATATCCATCACCTGATTTGCTGAAAGGTCAGGCGCTCCTATTGGACATCTAGCAGGAGGAAAAGCATGGAGGAAGCATTGAGGACACAGGAGCTGCTCCCTGACCCATTAATCCATCCCACAGCTCACCACCATCTGCCGCTGCCTGACCTGCCACCAAGATGGGGTAAGTGCCAGTCAGACAGTGAGTGGGCAGGGGGGGTGCTGGTTAAATGCCGCCGGGGAGTCACAGTGGCTGAAATTGATGGCACAGCACGGCTGCAATTCATGGGCACAGTGAGTGTGAGACTGCTATTCATGGGCACAGTGGGGCTGCTATTCATGGGCACAGTAGGGCTGCTATTCATGGGCACAGTGGGGCTGCTATTCATGGGCACAGTGGGGCTGCTATTCATGGGCACAGTGGGGCAGCTATTCATGGGCACAGTTGGGCTGACATTCATGGGCACAGTGAGGCTGACATAAATGGGCACAGTGAGGCTGACATAAATGGGCACAGTGCGGCTGACATTCATGGGCACAGTGTGGCTGACATTCATGGGCACAGTGAGGCTGACATTCATGGGCACAGCGAGGCTGACATAAATGGGCACAGTGCGGCTGACATTCATTGGGCACAGTGAGGCTGAAATTCATGCAAGACAGTGCGATCACCAACACTGCAGCACACACACCAGTGAGCACACATCATAGCACACATGACCAGGTACTGCACAGGGTGCTGAAAGAAACCTCCTTATTTGCAGAGAGAGGGGGAGAGGAATTTGGGAGCTAGCAGGAAGGGAGAGAGGAGGGAGAGGCCGGTCACAGCTCACTAACTTGGAAGAAAGGACGTCCCAGCAGCAGGCTCAGTAACCAGCTTCCAGAGCGTCCCATACAGAACACGTCTGCTCTCTTTTTTGCACAGGGAGAGAGGGGGCTGGAGGAGGCAGAACGGATCCACCCCCTTCCATTCGGCTTTGCTGTGAATGGACACAGACTGTCAGCTCAGAAGCGGGTAATAGCACTGTGACAGGACAGATGTCCGCTCACAGCACTAACGTTCCTGCATGCTTCTGGGCTGTTATCCAGCCCTGCCAGCCTCCCCCGGAGTCGCCGAGCAGTAACACTCGGCCAACTGCACATGCTCAGTTCCCAGCTTTCCACACTTCAGCCTTTTTACAGGAAATGAGAGCTGCCCGGGGGGGAAAAGCATTCCTGCCCCCTGCCCCAGCCCGCCCCTGCACACAATATATATTACATCTTTTTTCTTCCGCTCCAGAAGGTGGGGAAGGGATACTTGCCTGGTCACAGATGTAGCTGGAGATAGAGATGTGGAGGTAGGAGACTTTGAGCATGATTGCAGCCTACACATATCCTGCAGTCAGAGTGTTCAGACCACTCTGGTGCCATCTAAAGCACATGTATGAAAAAAGGCCCAGACTGCTGAGGTCTGCCGCTGGATGAAATCCTGTCTCACATATGTGCCTCTCCCTCACTTTCCTCTACATCCTCGGGCACCCAGGTACAGTCTGCCATCACGCCATCCCCACCCTCCTCATTGTTGGAGCCCCCTTTGCAGTATGATGCAGCTGCAGGAACATCTTTGGACATTGATTCTCTCTGCCTATTTTACTCAACATCTGGTAAAATGAATTGCTTCACATCCTCCGGCAGCAAGTGATTGATAATGTGCTAATATAATTCAGCTAACTACTCAATGTCAGTCTGTGGGACTTCAGTAAGATTAGATGTTGAAGAAGGGGGTGCATTTCCAACTGCTGTTGGCACTGCAGGCATAAAGGGGAAGAGGATGATGAAGGCATGTTTATTGACTCCACCATCTCCTGCACGTGGTCTGGCTGTATAGCACACCCACTGAAAGAAAATAACCTAACCACAGCTTTTCCCCACAGATAAAAAAACCTCACCTCTTAGTAGCTGCATGTGAAGAACCTCTGCCTCTCCTTTTATGCCTCTAATACATGAAGACAATAGGGGATTGCCATATTTTTTAGCAGCTATTGCAATAGGGGGATTGAGGATGTAGTATATGGGTGCACTTGATATTGTGTGGATTTGGATTTTTTTATTCAATCCAGATGAGGTGCTGTAATTAATTATTCACTTTGTTTGCATCTTGTACTAGCTCCCTTGCAGACATTTCCAAGCACATCTACATTGCCCAATGGTAAAAATAACCTCCATTAATGCCAAGGGCCTTAACACACCCTACAAAAGATCTGTCCTATGGAAAGAGGCCTTCCGTCTCCACACAGATATCCTGTGCATCCAAGACACATATCTTAAGCAATCCTCCCCCTCCCCCTCCCCCCCCCCCCACCTGCAAACGCAAAGATTTTGCACACTACTTTTTTACAAATGCCGACACTAAATCCAAAGGGGTTGTGAAAGCTATAAAACATTCTTTACAGTTCCAGTTACATGACTCCTACTCAGACTCAGCCGGTCATTTCATTATACTACAAGCTACTATAGACAACAGCCAGCTCATCCTGATTAACCTATACGCACCTAATACATGCCAATGCTCCTTTTTTGGGGAAATCAGAGCAAAAATAAAACAAAAAGCTTATGGACATCTTATAGTTTGCCGGGACTTTAATGATATCCCTAATCCCATGATAGATTCTTCTAATAAGGCTTGCAAAAGAACATCCTCCCTGTCCTCCTTTATCACCAACACAAACCTTTATGATGCTTGGAGATGCCTACATGGCTCACTCTAAAACACATTTCTAAAATGGAGATAGATTCCATCACATGGTCAGACCATGCCCCTGTCTCCCTCAAAATTTTCGTGACTCTGTTTAATAAGAACGCATCTATTTGGCGATTGAACGCGACTCTCCTTACCCACCCCAGATACAAGGAGCAGATCAAGCAAGAATTGCTTTCTTTCTTTCAGCTGAATGAAACTGATGATATAGACAAGTTTGTGTTGTGGATTGTAATATGCATAAAGAGTTCATGAGAGGTATTTTTTTTTAAATAGGTGCGTACGAGAGAAGGAGGAAAACCAAAAAGATAGCTGAAGCTGACTTACTCGCTCAGATCCAAATTTACAAAAACAACACAAATCTTTGTTAGATGTAAAGGTAGCTCTCACGCTTGATCAATTGTGACAAATGCTGCCCAACTGCCTCCTCAGCCAGCATGAACATGCATTTAAAAGATTTAAGCTCAACTTTTACACCCAAGCTGACAAGGCAGGCACTCTCTTAGCTAGGCAAATAAATCAAACCTTACGGAAACCCATCTCATCGCTTAATGACCCAAAGAAAGGAATCATCACTAACCCCCTAGAAACTGCAAACATATTTAGCAAATTTTATTCCTCCTTATACAATTTACAAAAGGCACCAGACTTTCATCCTCCGTCAGAGGCCCAAATACGAGCCTTCCTCGAATCGATCAACATACCCTTGCTGACTCCATCCCAATAAACCTCCCTATCGGCACCTTTTACCACAGAGGAAGTGCTTAAAGCCATAAATACCCTGATTTTTAAATAAATCTCCCAGCCCTGATGGATATAGTAACGAATATTATAAAACCTTTGCTATTACCATAGTGCCATACCTCATTGAAGTAGCCAATCAAGCTGCAAAAGAATGTTCATTCCCTAAGGAATCCCTAGAATCTTTGATTGTAGCAATACCTATACCAGGGAAACCTACCTGAAATCCTGAAAACTTTAGACCTATCTCACTTCTCAACAGTGACATTAAAATTTACGCTAAACTATTAGCTAATAGACTACAACCCCTCGTCTCTTCCCTGATACACCCAGACCAAGTAGGGTTTATCAATGAACGTCAGGCCCCGGATAGCACTAGAAGGTTTATTGATTTGATCCAATGGGCAGAACACCATCAAGCGCCTTCACTGCTTCATACTTTGGATGCAGAGAAGGCGTTTGACCAAGTACATTGGTAAGGATACTGCCAACAAGTGTTAATCAAGTTTGGTCTCGACGGCCCCTTTGGCCAAGCCATTATAACACTCACTATACTCCAACCCCAGTGCCAAGGCCTGGATATCTGACATGCTGTCAGACCCATTTAACATCACAAATGGAACCAGGCAGGGGTGCCCACTATCCATTCACATCTTTTCCCTGGTCATTGAACGGTTAGCAGAATCAATCCGGGCCTGCACAACAGTTAAAGGCCTAAGAATAGGCCAAGAAGAACACAAAATCGGCCTATACGGCGACGGTATTCTGCTTGCCTTGTCTGGCCTTCTCTTCTCAATCTCTGCTCTCCAAAACATCCTAAAGGAGTTTGAAACAATTTCATTATACAAAGTAAATGACTCTAAATCATTCATGCTACAACTACACCTCTCTCCTCTAATGCTGGTTTCCTCCTTCTCTTGGGCGCGCTCTTCCCAGATAATATACCTGTGTATCAGACTGACTTTCCGAGGCAGTCAAATTTTTAAAGCTAATTATCCTTCTTTGTTCTACAAAATCTCTGAACTCTCAAACCCTCTCAAAAGCTACAGTCTCCTGGACTGGGAAAATTGCACTAGCTAAAATGTTCATTCTCCCGCATGGGCTGTACTTCTTCAGAACGATTCCCCTCCTGATATTAGTAACCTACCTTGACCCTGCAAAAAGTAATAAACTTTTTCATATGGTCGGATAAAAAGTCAAGAGTACGAAAAGAGTCCATGCTCACACTTGTCACCCATGCAGGACTGGGTGCTCCTGATTTATCTAAATATTATACAGCCACTTTCTTAGACCAAACAAAATATTGATGGTCCCCCTCCCCAGACAAATGTTGGATACAAATCGACCTCCGGGTGGTGCTAGGAGCTTCAACGCTCACCCACAAATTCACCAGACCTTTCCTGGGAACAGCACACGCCACCCTCAAGACATGGATTTTTGTTCTGAAAAATGTAGGAAATGAGCAAAAGCTGATTAACCTAAATATCCCACTTTTCTCTCTACCTCTACAGCAATGGTGTCAAGCACTTCAACAACCAAGGAAAGCATCCCGTTGCATATCTCATTGGGAAACAGTTATAAAAATCTTTCACAGGTGGTACCTCACAAGTACTTGCAAATCGCTACCCGGGCGCCCACTCCCCATTGTGCTAGAGGAAGTGTGGGTGGGATCTATCAGCCACATATGGTGGTACTGCCCAAAAATGACAGCCTTCTGGAAAGAGATATCCAATCTTATTTCTTCTACCACCGGGATAACCTGCCTGATGCCTCCTGAAACAGCACTTTTTGGCATTGGCCTGGATAAATCGCCAAGACAATGCCACGTATTCATCACCCATGTCCTAATTGCAGCCAGGAAAACCCTGGCGAATGCCTGGAGGAGATCGGACACCTCTCCATCTTCCATTAAAGCTATCAACTTTCTAAACATGCATGCTACCCTCAAACAAAAGTTTGCACGGCAACAGGGAAAGAATTCCCTATTCCAACAAAAATGGGCATTCTGGACTATAGACAACAGAAACACGATTATCCCATGACCAATATCAGTTCAGAATTTTATTTCTAAAAGTTCATACTTGACACTTACTCTGTTTGCTGCATGGGAACAACTAATCCCTTGCTACCTGACTTAATTAATGACCTCTAAAGCCCTGTACACACAATTGGATTTCCTATGGATTCTAATCCGATGGATTTTTCCATTGGAAATCCGATGAAGCTGACTTCCATCAGTCTTGCCTACACACCATCAGTCAAAAATCTGACCATCCCAAACGCTGTGACGTTAAAGGGGTTGTAAAGGTTCATTTTTTATTTTCTAAATAGGTTCCTTTAAGCTAGTGCATTGTTGGTTCACTTACCTTTTCCTTTGATTTACCTTCTAAATGTTTTTTTTCTTTGTCTGAATTTCTCACTTCCTGTTTCTCCTCACTAAACTTCACACCATCATCCGAGCGGTGTTGAGTCAGCCAGAACAGCTTACTGAACAGCTTACTGAGGAGGAACAGGAAGTGAGAAATTCAGACAAAGAAAACAAAGAAAAAAAATATTTAGAAGGGAAATCTAAGGAAAAGGTAAGTGAACCAACAATGCACTAGCTTAAAGGAACCTATTTAGAAAATAAAAAACAAACCTTTACAACCACTTTAAACACTCCAACAAGCCGAGAAAAATGAAGTTCAATGCTTCTGAGCATAGGCGTGCACACAGGGTGTGCCAGGTGTGCCCAGGCACCCCCTAATCAGCCTGTGCAGAACAGATTCCCCCTACTGACCTGGCTCCCCCTCCTTCCCCCCACAGCACTGCCGGCTTCCCTCCTCTCCCACCAGTTGTTGCTGTGGATGTTTTAGGATGAGTGGGGGAAGGGGCCAGTAAATATTCCATTTACTAGCCCCTTCCCTTTCTGAATGAACATTGTAAGTGATCGATAGAGTGTGTTTGAGCTTTGGGGTGCACACCCTAATGCCAATGGCTGTGCACACCTATGCTTCTGAGCATGCATCGACTTCATTATGAGCATGCATGGGTTTTTTGTCCGATGGAGTTCCACAAAGGCGATCGGAATTTGCTATCGGTTTTTTTCCCATCGGATAAATTTAAAACATGTTCTATTTTTTCTCACCGATGGAAAAAAGACCGATGGGGCCCATACATGATCAGTTTATCCGATGAGAAAAGTCCATCGGACTGTTTTCATCAGTAAAACCGATCGTGTGTACACGGCATAACAGGGGTTTTCCTTTGGAGACCAAAGGGAGTTTCCAATCAAACCTATTTTGATAGGATGAACTTTTGTTTTATGTATGGTTTATGATATTGAGATCAGGAGTCTGGTCCATTGATATTACCTACGTTTATTAACATTAGCCCTGTTACAAGTGTGTGTATGCATGGTCAGAGCGTGATGCAGCTGCTCTTAACAGACAACGTTGTCTAATTTTAATATTATCCTGGTTCCTGGTCTTGGCCGCCTTTTTTTGTATTAAATAATAAATAATAAATAAATAATAAAATGTATCCCATATTAAACAGCATGGTCCGCTTGTGTCTCTTCACAGTGGGAATCCTTCCCCTGTAACTCTTTTTCCTGTATATTTACTAGGCACAGAGACTGCACCTACCATGGGTGAGTCTGCAAATTTTGGGACACCATATGGGTATATTGCACACCCAGTATGGTGTTAACAAATAGTGAGTATTGATCTCCAACCAATTTTTTTCGAACAACTAACCCCCCCTGATATACTTTACCAATTTTTTTTTCATACCAAAATGCAGTTTTGTTTTATTAGATATCTGAATTTATAATTACAGGTACCGTACATATGCTGAGTTACAGCATAATTGTTATTCACATCTCTAAAGCCGTGTACGATGGACTTTTCTCATCGGACAAACCGATCGTGTATGGGCCCCATCGGTCTTTTTTCCATCGGTGAGAAAAAATAGAACATGTTTTAAATTTATCCGATGGGAAAAAAAACGATAGCAAATTCCGATCGCCTTTGTGGAACTCCATCGGACAAAAAACCCATGCATGCTCAGAATCAAGTCGACGCATGCTCAGAAGCATTGAACTTCATTTTTCTCGGCTTATCGGAGTGTTTTACGTCACAGCATTTGGGACGGTCGGATTTTTGACTGATGGTGTGTAGGCAAGACTGATGGAAGTCAGCTTCATCGGATTTCCGATGGAAAAATCCATCGGATTACAATCCATAGGAAAACCGATCGTGTGTACAGGGTTTAAGATTATGTTCGCTTCTATATTGTTTAATTAATGCCTCCTTTTGTCTGATCCAATCTCCAATTGGTGACCACTGACATTAATTGTATGGAGAATTGTATTTTTCTGTTTGATCCTATATGTATTACCACAACCTTTCAAAAAAAAAATCAAGATTAAAAAAAATAAAAACATTTTGGGGTGTTTTTTTTTTCCAGATTTTTTTGTCTTTAAAAAAAGCTATATGTTAAAAAATCAATAAAACACCCCCACCACCAATTAGAAAAGGGGAGCAGAACTGGCAATCAGGAACACAAGTTGCTTTGGCACATGCAAAAAGGTAGTTAAAAAGGACTGTTGGATTCACTGTTTATACTATGCGCAATGCCGATTATTGATGAAGCGCAGAACAGCACAGTGATTACAAGGGGTACATTACACTCTCTGTAGCCCACTACACTGCAATTCACTGTAAAGTAGCATTTTACAGAACTGTACATAATACTGTATAGCTCTGTGGGTAGTACACTAACACTGTACAGTAGCAGAACTGTCTCTCCCTGAAATCGCTGTCAGTTGTCACCTTCTACTCAAACTCCAATACACACACAACAAAAAAAAAAAAACGCTGGTGAGAAAGCCACCTTATTTAGGGAGGGGACAAACATATTTTTTAAGCCCAATTATAATCCTTACTCTGCAGTCTGACCGCAGTTCATGCATGGGATTTGCTTTTGGAGCTTAGGCAAACCCATAAGTTGACCATAAATTTTGGATGAATTGAGAACATGCAAAATTCACCACAAACCCAACACAGCAATTAACCTGAACCTCATACCTTTTTAGCATAAATGGTGGAATTAACTGAAATCTCTCTTTCAGCACGCAGAGCTAAATGAGAGAAATCTAAGCATGTATGACTAGCTTTAGAGCTGTCACTCCATTGATGTTCTGAGTTGATCCTGTGCCTGCGAAGGATGAAGCTGACTGTGTTTATTATACAGCATACACAAAAGTAGGAATTGATTGATCAAGTCAACTGAAATGTTGATTAAGCAATCAAAACATTGATTAAACATTTTGTGCCTGAAAAATGTTGTCCTGAGTGTCTACTGACCTGAAATATTATAGTGTAGTTTTTGTCACTGTTGACCTACATGCATACTTTTTATGTACCATCATATACATACAAACCAAGACTGTACATATAGCACTTAGAGTATAATCTCTCTTTGAATAGGCTTTCCTTGGTTTACATATGATTGATGATTTAACATTTACTTACCAAATGTTTAAAAAGTCACAGTATTCAAAGGCATTTGTGAACCTGCTAATCTTGGATTGAGGCAATAGTCCAATAGAGATAAGAAATATTAACAAATATGAACCACTTCTTAAACTATTTCAGTGAGGCGGTTGTTGTACACAGGTCATGGTGATATCTTGTTCTTAAAAAATATTTCAACAGATACACACACTTTCAGTGGGTTATCTAGAAAAGAAAACACCTTTGAACTTTGTGCCAGAATAAAACACTTGTGATTTCTCAAACCAACAAAGGATATGTGAATAAGATAAGAGCTTGCTTTTTCTTTCTTTATTATTTCTCTGTATTTGGGAAGTGGGGTGGGGGTAGGGAAAAGTCTGACTTTCATCTTTCTCTGTAGTGCATACTTGAACTGTTTGCTTGCCTGGGTCTTTCTAAATATAAAAATAATAATCCATCCACTTAATGCAATAATGATTCCTACACCCAAATAGCAAATATACTAGTTTAGAAAGCATTATTGCTGCAGAGGCACTTAACCTTACAATGGAAAGAAGCCAGTTGAATTACCTGGGGTGTACGTGTGGATGTGTATTTATATAAAGTTTGCAAACATCTGTTTAAGGCATTAGAGAGATAGTTAGATACATAGACACAACAGACAGCCCTCCTGAAATCGACCTCTATACATTTTAGAAAGTGTTGTATTGTACCCACATTGTACATTAAAACAAGGAAAAGGTAGGTACAGTCAAAACAATATACAGTGTATATAAAACTGCTGCCTATTAAAATTTACATGCATTCTTTCCTCCTTTGACCCATCATGAATGTTTACATGTTAATTACAGTCACCATAATCAATACCATAAAATGACTATGTCTCAGTGGATAATATCAGCACATAAATAGGTGATGGGGAGACAATGAATTTTCAACATGTTTCATGGAGAAAATGTCCACTTCCTCAGGAGGATGCAAACAGTAAGTATCTACAACAATTCAAATATAGTATGTTGCTACATTATATAAAGAGATGAAGTATGAATTTCACTCATATGTGAAGCACATAGATTCATATAAAGTTTCATATCTACCATTTTACCAAATCACAGCCAAAGAGTTAAAATCATTATTGCTGCTCGTGCACGCAATGCTCTAATAGTCAACCTAAGGGGGGGGGCTCTGCAAGAGATAATGAGTAGGATAGTACAACTGTAAAGTATATATCACAGATTCAATTTCAATGGAAGCCCATAAGCTTTCCCACAGTTACCTACAGTGCCAAGTTGTAGATACAAATTCACTGTAAGATCTTAAAGGGGTTGTAAAGGTTCATTATTTATTTTCTAAATAGTTTCCTTTAAGCTAGTGCATTGTTGGTTCACTTACCTTTTCCTTTGATTTACCTTCTAAATGTTTTTTTTTCTTTGTCTGAATTTCTCACTTCCTGTTTCTCCTCACTAAACTTCACACCATCATCCGAGTGGTGTGGAGTCAGCCAGAACAGCTTACTGAGCAGCTTACTGAGGAGGAACAGGAAGTGAGAAATTCAGACAAAGAAAACAAAGAAAAAAAATATTTAGAAGGGAAATCTAAGGAAAAGGTAAGTGAACCAACAAAGTACTAGCTTAAAGGAACCTATTTAGAAAATAAAAAACAAACCTTTACAACCCCTTTAAAGAGGCTAGTATGCAGTACTGTGTCAACACTAACTCAAATCTAAAAAAAAGATCATATTTAGAAATGAGGTTCTCTTTGTGTTTGTAGTACTAACACTTAAACCCCTTTCACATTGGGGCGGTGGGTCCATTAGCGGTAAAGCGCCGCTAGTTTTAGCGGCGCTTTACCGCTGCTAGCGGGACGCTTTTAACCCCTGCTAGTGGCCGAGGAAACGGTTTGCAGGCGCTTTGGCAGCGCTGCTAATTAACTTCAATGACCAGGGTCGGTGGAGGAACAGTGTATACAACTCCCACACCGCCCCAAAGATGCTGCCTGCAGGACTTTTTTTCCCGTCCTGCAAGCGCACCGCCCCCAGTGTGGCTGGGGTGGCTTGAGAAGCGCTTTACAGGCACTTTACAGGTGCTATTTTTAGCACCAAAATGTCTGAAAAGTGCCCCAGTGTGAAAGGGGTCTTAATATATCCTTCCCTGAAATAATTGTCAACTGTTCTTAATATTTTAACGTCAATACACAATTAAAAAAGAAAACTGATGAAAGAGCAGCCTTATACAGTGTAAGGGCAAGAATATTTTCCAAGCCTCATTATTGGCCATGCTCTGTCAAGTCACCACGATTAACAGTTTATCCAATAAACTGTACAAACATACAGTAAGTTCATCCTTCAGGCAAACTAGAGACATGCAAGATTTGTGCAAACAAAAGTGTGGCATCCCCAACAAGGATCTTACCAGTCTCTTATCTGAACATGCAGTCTATCTGGATAGCAAACGGTAGGGCAGCTAGTGTGTGGCCCCCTCTTAAACCATACCCAGGCCACATGCTCCCAATGTGCCCTCCTCCTCCTATTACTGGGGACACAGGCCCTTTCTCCACATCCCTAGCCTGGTAGATGTGGGGGTCTACAGGAGGAGGACTTATTGGAATCTGTAGCGCCCTTTGAAATAAAACAACAACAATATATCCAGCCCCCACATGACTTAATAAGGGTTACATACCCCCTGGTTACTCATTCACAAAAAAAAATGTAAGTAGAACTAAAACACAACACACATTTGACAAAGTCCTTTATAAAAATAAAATAATAACCACACACACTTCCTGCTTTATAAAATTCATTGTCAGTCACATTTTCTAGCAGTGTAGAGCCATGTCAACTACAATGAACCATGCCGTGCCAACATAACAAAAGAGGCCGGGCCACTGACAAAACACGCTCTCCATGGACTTAATGTGAATAAATGGGTGGGTGATCCCAGGTGGCATCCGTAACCAAATATTTTCATGACCATATTGGTACAGGTGCGTCACTTCAGGGTTAATACTTACCAACAATGAACTGTGTCGTGTGTGCTACTGGCTGCCATTTACAATATAAATCCCCAGTCCACTATCCCTGGAGACCCCCTCAGCAGTAATCTTTCTGTAAAGAGGGAGTTAATGTTAGCGGCTATGTCTGTGACAGGCACTCTTTAAAAGTGCAGACTGTTCTGTCCTTTTCATCCCCATGCTCCATTCACAGAACCTGTTCTGTACTATAGGTTTCCACAATGCAAAGTGTTTAACCACTTAAGACCCAGACCAATATGCAGCATAAGGGCCAGGCCCCTTTTTGCGATTCGGCACTGCGTTGCTTTAACTGACAATTGCGCGGTCGTGCGACGTGGCTCCCAAACAAAATTGGCGTCCTTTTTTTCCCACAAATAGAGCTTTCTTTTGGTGGTATTTGATCACCTCTGTGGTTTTTATTTTTTGCGCTATAAACAAAAATAGAGCGACAATTTTGAATAAAATGCAATATTTTTTACATTTGCTATAATAAATATCCCCAAAAAATATGTACATTTTTTTTTTCCTCAGTTTAGGCTGATACGTATTCTTCTACATATTTTTGGTAAAAAAAAATCGCAATAAGCGTTTATTAATTGGTTTGCGCAAAAGTTATAGCGTTCACAAAATAGGGGTAGTTTTATGGCATTTTTATTAATTATTATTTTTTTACTAGTAATGGCGGCGATCAGTGATTTTTTTCGTGACTGTAACATTATGGCAGACACATCGGACACTTTTGACACTATTTTGAGACCATTGTCATTTTTACAGCGACCAGTACTATAAAAATGCACTGGTTACTGTAAAAATGACACTGGCAGTGAAGGGGTTAACCAGGAGGGGGCGCTGTAGGGGTTAAGTGTGCCCTGATTTGTGTTTCCTACTGTGGGTGAGCGTGGCTTAGCGTATGATGTCACTGATCGTCATTCCCTATTACAGGGAACAGACGATCAGTGACAGCTCACCAGGAAGCACAGGGAGAGGTTTGTTTACACTTACCTCTCCCTGTTCTTCCTCTCTGTGACCTGATCGCGGGACACCAGCGGCGATCGGGTCCGCTGTTCCCGCGGGTACGGTCATGGAGAAAAGGACTGGGTCGCGAGCGCGCCGCCACCGGCGCGCTCGCGACCCACGGCTGGGCTCTTAAATGGGACGTACCTGTACGCCCATGTGCCCAGCCGTGCCATTCTGCCGACGTACATCGGCGTGCGGCGATTCTCAAGTGGTTAATGATTGGAGAAGGCAAACCTTTAATTTATCTGTCTGTCCTCCAATTATGGAATATTTTGTGGATTTTTTGCCATGTTCAATGAACATGCCTGTGATTCAAACCCAAGCAGATTTTCCCATCACTAATTATAATACCGATAAATCCAAATGGCACACAAGTGCAGTATGTGAGTCACCTATTCATGATACCCCCTCAGGAGAAAAATGTATGCACATTATTCCTTCTCAAAGCCCCAATCAAATAGAGAACAAATTCCATTGGAGGTATATCTAAACAAATCGGTCACATTGTCGGCATATTCTGGATCTAAAAGATATATCGCAATGTCTTTGTTTTTCCATTGGATTCACTATTGTGATGTGTCATTTTATTGCATTTTTTGTATATGGTTTTAAAGCGGTATTAAACACAAAACCAAAAATGTCTTATATTGCATAGTTACATAGTTACATAGTAGGTGAAGTTGAAAAAATACACAAATCCATCAAGTCCAACCTATGTGTGTGATTATAGACATGGTGGCTGCATTTGTTTTATTTTATTTGGCTTTTTCCCTCTGTTTTCACCTGGTGATTTGGCCATTAACACACCTCCTGTATTAGTGATGCACCACTCTGAATGAACAAGTACAGGAGCCACAGCAGACAGCAGTGTTGTCAGTCTGGGGGGGGGTGTTAAATGTATTAACAGATTTAAATACAGTAACACATTGAAAACAAACTCCAGCTCACACTTTATAATCAATAATTTTAAGCACCCCTGCCATTGTTTAATGGGTTGTCTCATCAGTATAAACTGCTACAGTCTGCTGGAGAGCTTGTGCTTTTGAAAAACAACAGACTTACTGGCTGAATCACCAGATGAAAAAAAAAGAAAAAAACATAAAAAAGATAACGAATGCAGCTATCATATCTAAGAATTGGTAAGCTGTTATATAATAAATGTTTACTTTTGGGTTTAATGGCACCTAAAATGATTGTTACTACATTTATGTAACTTATTTTTTTATTTTTTTATTCTTTATTTAAAGGTATGCAACATAACACATTCTCATGACATGGCAGCACAATTCTGATACGAATTATTAGCAGTGATATGACAGAAATCCATATACCTCATGTCAATTCGTATAACCATAAGTAATAAAGTAACTGTAGGAACATAACTCGTATGTACATGCTGAGAGGATCAGATCACTTACAGGCACACACCATTGGCAATGAAAAAGCAATCGAAGAAAAGTTGTACCACACGGAAGGTGCATACCGAAAGGCAATTTTGTGTGTATTTAAAAAGAAAAGAAAAGTGGATATGCTAGGTGCCTAAAAAGAGAGGAGGAAAGGATGAGAAGAAGAGATGTAAGGACAATGGAGAGAGGGCCGGGGGGGGGGGGGAGAGAAGAAAAAAAGAAAATAAGAGGGGGTGGGGGGTGGAGTACGGGAGAGGAAGGGGATCTCTGTGGGGTTGACGGCATTAGTGAACCTAGCTCTCAGGGCTGAATACCCTCAGTTAGTTAAGGATATGTTAAGTAATGAATGAGTAATGAAACATGTCCCAATATAACCAATGCATATTGTGTTCCTCTGTCTTTTCCTTGAAAACTGCAGTGAGGTGTTCCATCTGCTGGATATCGTTCACCCTGGCAAACCACTGTGATATAAGGGTTGGTGCTTGTTGCTTCCACGTACTGGGAATACGTGCCCTAGTGACATTCAGCCCTAGTGACATTTACGGTATCTCTTACTCAAATTAAGCAGCACTGCAGCAGGGTTGTCGAAAAGAGAGTGGTCCGTGAGTTTGTGTACGATTTGTAGTACCTGATGCCAGAAGGGGCAAATCTTTGGACAGTCCCAGAAAATGTAAAATAACGTGCCAGTCTGGATGCCACAACGCCAACATAATAGGCTATGTCCAGGGAAGAGGGTCCGATACCAACGCATTATGATTTTGTAAGAGGTCTCTTGATATTTGCTACAAAGGGAAGATTTGTGAGCAAAAAACAATATCTGGCTCTTCTGATCATCCGAGAACGAGGTATTTAGGTCTCGTTCCCATTTGAGCAAATATGGTGGGTCGTGCTGAGACGTGGTTGCAAGTAAGATAACGTAAGAAATGGACAGAGATTTCCAAATTGGCCCCTCTCCCAAACAAAGGTCTTAAATAAGGTGGGTTGTCTTCAAAAACCGGAATGATTGGGAAGGGAGCAGAGGAAGTAGGTCAATTGCAACAATTTCCATTGGCCCAGTGCTGAACAGTTAAAGGAACCAAACAGTTCCGATGGACGGACCCATCTAGATGGACCAAGGAAAGAAGAAGCTCTGATTAGGTTCAGATCATGCTGAAGTTGGAAGGCTTGATCTGTCAGACCCGGAACCAAGTCCGGGTGACCGATGATAGGAGTCAGTGGCAAGGGAAAGCTAGAAGTCACTGCCAATTTGTAGTATCAAGAGAGCTATATCAGGGTGGCTTCAATCAGGGAGTGGGGAGGTGCCACTTAAGAGTGTTGGATTCCTGTCCATGGAAGGATGGCTAGAGAGGTAGCTACCGATTCCTGTTCCAAAGACACCCAAAGTTTGTGAGAGGCGTGTCTACACCAATCAACCACTCTCACCATATGTACCCCTGTACAGTATAAGGCAGGGTCAGGGAGGCCAACACTACCTCTGAGCTTGGATCTTTGTAAGAGTGCCTGTTTGAGGTGGGAAGGTTTACCTTGCCAAACATATCGGATAAAGGTCATTCGGATCTTCTAAAAAAAAACTTGTGGCAGTGTGATCGGCAAAGCTTGTAAAAGGTATAACAGACGTGGCAATACGTTCATTTTCAAGACATTACATCTGCCAAACCAGGAGACTGCCAGGTATTTCTATTTATCTAAATATGCAGAGAGGTTAGCCAAGAAAGGTTGGAAATTGTATTGGAAATACAGGAGATGGTCAGAGACTGCAGATATAATACAGGAGATGGTCAGAGACTGCAGACATAATATAGGAGATAATGGCTGATCGCCCCTCTCACCTGACCCAGTGATACAGCAACAACGGTTCCCCTGATCAGGAGTCAGCTCACTCTGAATTGCCCGTACTGACTCCACCGAGTCCAGATCTGTATTAAGTATAGACTCCCTACTAAGTATAAACCCCTCCCTCAATACAGACCCCCCTCCATTAGTACAGACCCCCCAGGACAAACCACCCCCCTCCATTAGTAGAGACCCCCACAAACCACCCCCCTCCATTAGTACAGACCCCCCCTCAGGACAAACCACCCCCCATTAGTACAGACCCCCCCCACAAACCACCCTCCCATTAGGACAGACCACCCCCCTCCATTAGTAGAGACCCCTCCATTAGTAGAGACCCCCCCACAAACCCCCCCCCATTAGTAAAAGGAAAAATAAGGGCGCACCGACCTAGTGCATTACCAATGGCTAGGTTTATTAAAAGTAAATTAAAAGATCATTAATACTCACAAAGCAAGTATAGTAATAGGCACATACACCATTCCATCAAAAGGGATAGATGCCTTCAAAAGGCCTCCTGCTGAAACCAGATAACCAGAGAGTCCAGACGGCATATATTACAGCTACGGCTCGTACAGAACACCCCCCCTCTATTAGTAGAGACCACCCCCCTCAATTAGTACAGACCCCCCTCAGGACAAACCACCCCCCATTAGTACAGACCAACCCCCTCCATTAGTAGAGACCCCCCCACAAACCACCCGCCCATTAGTACAGACCCCCCCACAAACCATCCCCCCTCCATTAGTACAGACCCCCCCTGGCCCCCACAAACCATCCCCCCTCCATTAGTACAGACCCCCCTGGCCCCCACAAACCATCCCCCCTCCATTAGTACAGACCCCCCCTGGCCCCCACACACCAGACCCCCCTGGTCCCAACACACAATCCCCCCTCCATTAGTACAGACCCCCCTGGCCCCCACAAACCATCCCCCCTCCATTAGTACAGACCCCCCTGGCCCCCACAAACCACCCCCTTCCATTAGTACAGACCCCCCACAAACCATCCCCCCTCCATTAGTACAGACCCCCCTGGCCCCCACACACCAGACTCCCCCTGGCCCCCACAAACCATCCCCCCTCCATTAGTACAGACCCCCCTGGCCCCCACAAACCACCCCCTTCCATTAGTACAGACCCCCCACAAACCATCCCCCCTCCATTAGTACAGACCCCCCTAGCCTCCACACACCAGACCCCCTCCATTAGTACAGACCCCCCCTGGCCCCTACATCCCAGACCACCTCCATTAGTACAGACCCCCCTGGCCCCCACAAACCATCCCCCCTCCATTAGTACAGACCCCCCACAAATTATCCCCCCTCCATTAGTACAGACCCCCCCCTCTGAACAAACACAAACCCCACCCGGGCGGCAGCTGGAGAGGACAGTGTGCAGCTGCGCCGCCCAGGTGGAGAAGATTGTGACAGTGAGAACAAATGTCAGGCTGATGCACTGCACTGCACCGTACACAAGGTCACACTGCGCGGTCCCATGTATTGGACGTAGCCGGGGTCACGTGCTCACCTCCCAGTCACTGGGATTGGAGCAGCAGTGCAGTACGTGCTGAGGGGCGGGGCCTGTGTGCGCCTCACTCAGTGACACCCCCCAATTTACCGCCAAGTCACCTACAACGACCGGGATTCTGCCCTTCACAGGGGCCACTATGTCCCCTACATCCACACACCATTCATGGGCCACACACAGGTACACGCATCACTCAGGTGCTGCACTGAGGGAGCCACACACACAGGGGAGGGAGACACACTCACTGCTGGTAGGGTGACCACATTTCCAAACTGCCATTCAGGGACACCCCCCCCTCCCCTTCTTGAGGGACCGGTTTCGTGGAACAAACTTTTGCCAATGACCGAGGGGGTGGAGGCGACTGGCGGATGGGTGGTGATGTGCGAGGTGGAATGTAGTCTCTGGATTTGACGGGGAATTTGTCAGCGGGTGATTTGTTGGGCGAATGGCTGGTGTTAGCACTTTAATCATCCTGACACCATGCTTGATATGGTGTCAGGATGATCAAATCACATTATTTCTGTTACTACATTGTAATATATAATGAAATAGTTCAACTCACCATAATGCAGAATCAGTAGGAACCCTGAGCTTGCCACTTGCCACCAGATGCAGAGTGTCCAATTTGTCCACTGCAACATCGCAGTCCCGCTATAAGTCGCTGTTTGCCACCATTACGAGTAGAAGAAAAATAAATAAAAATTCCATAAATGTTCCATGTAGCTGCTATTACCATATAGGCGCAAACCAATCAATATACGCTTATTGGGATTTCTTTTTACCAAAAATATGTAGCAGAACACTTATTGGCCTAAATTGATGAAGAAATTTGTTTTTTTTCAATTTTTTTATTGGATGTTTTATAGCAGTAAGTTTTTTTTTTTTTTTTTTCAAATTTGTCGGTCACCGCAGAGATGATCAAATACCACCAAAAGAAAACTCTATTTGTGGGTACAAAAGGACATCAATTTTATTTGGTTACAGTGTCACTTGACTGTGCAATTGTCAGTTAAGATAATGCAGTGACGTTTTGCAAAAAATGGCCTGGTCATTAAGGAGGGGTAATTCTTCCAGACAGCAAGTGAATAATAAGGACGGTGGACCGTTTCTTTAATGGACTGTTTATAACATGGACCTTCTCTATACAGTACATCAGGGACTGCTTACCAAGCAGGGATTAGAACTATGATAGTTACACTTGGTAGAGGGACAGAAGACAATAAAAGGACAGAAGGGGCTGGTTTATAAAACAGGGACTGTCCCTATTAATCAGGGATAATGCCATACACAGGACTGGGTGAAGGAGAGGGACTGGTCTCCAGGTCAGGGGCTGTCTCTCTGTGTACAGTGACATGTTGTGAGTGGTCGAGCAGTCTCTTTGCACACAGCCACTGTTGTCTCATGTCTCAGTGTAGCACACACAGGCAGTAGAGATGTACAAACACACAGGCAGTAGAGATGTACAAACACAGGCAGTAGAGATGTACAAACACAGGCAGTAGAGATGTACAAACACACAGGCAGTAGAGATGTACAAACGCACAGGCAGTAGAGATGTACAAACACACAGGCAGTAGAGATGTACAAACACACAGGCAGTAGAGATGTACAAACACACAGGCAGTAGAGATGTACAAACACACAGGCAGTAGAGATGTACAAACACACAGGCAGTAGAGATGTACAAACACAGGCAGTAGAGATGTACAAACACAGGCAGTAGAGATGTACAAACACACAGGCAGTAGAGATGTACAAACACACAGGCAGTAGAGATGTACAAACACACAGGCAGTAGAGATGTACAAACACACAGGCAGTAGAGATGTACAAACACACAGGCAGCTGTACATTCCCCCCTCCCTCCTGAGCACTCCTTCATGGTCTCCTCACAGTGATTTATGATTCTTCTAGCACGGCCACTGCAGAGAATTCCAAGCTGGCAGGTTAGGGAGGGGGGAGGGGAAGAAAGTGAGGACAAGGAGGAACAGGCTCATCCATCTAACAAACAGCTCCTACAACTCCCTCTGACAATCCAGTGTGGCCCCGGAGGTTCTCCTTATGGTGTGGGCAGAGGCTGGCAGGTCCCCCCCTACTAGAATAATACTCACTGTGCAGTGTAATCAGGGAACATCGCTGGTGTCAGCTGCTCTGTGCTGTGAAGGGTCAGGTGCCCAGTAGAGATCCCCGTGGAGACTGGAAGTAGCAGAGACTCTTCTTTGGGATGCCGTGAGTGGGCCCCCACTGACACCTAGCCCAGATGCAGTGTCACTTGCCAGAAGATAGAAGAGGTCATCCAGCATGGTGGAGAGCACTATGCGCGGAGGAGGATGAAGTTAACTCCTCCCGCCGGCGCTCATGGCCCTGGTGCAGGCTCTGCTGAGGTTCAGAGTCCAGGGGGACAGAGGCAGAGCGGGGAGCCGCCCGCAGCATTAGCTGACACATTCTCCAGGAAGCCATCCTTGCATGTCCGAGCGCCTTCAGTAGGACCGCCCCCCCCCCCACTACGTCACCGCAGGTCTCTCTCAGTCGGAGAGAGCGGCCTCTGGATACCAACAAGGAGGAGAAGGAGGGAGGGGAGCACTCTGGCGCTTGAGCGCCCCACCTCTGTGGCGCCTGGTTGAACTGCACCCCTCGCACCCCGTCTAGGACCGGCCCTGAACAGAGGTTCCAATGATAAAATGAACAGGAGCAGGTAGAGGGGACAGCCCTGTCTTGTTCCAATCTCAAAGGATTTGGAGGCTACTCCATTCACTTTGACCGTAGCTGTGGGGGCCTACTATAGGGAAGAAATCCAAAATAGGACAGAGCTCGGCATCCCAATTTGTCATAAGGTGGCTCGAAGGAAAGTCTAATTCACTCTAGCCCTGTACACACGGCCGGTTTTCCCCTTGTAAAAAAAAACCTTCAGTTTTCCAGACGGGATTCTTGTCAAGTACGAAGGCACTATAAAGGGGAAGTTCAAATCCAATGGCGCCACCCTTTGGGCTGCTTTTTCTGATCTCATGCTATCGCGTGTTAGTAAAAGTTTGGTGAGAGACGATTCACGCTTTTCAGTCTTCGTGCTTTCAGTTTGTTTTTTGCGGGTTCAGTTTGTGGGTTTGTATCTTGTCTTTCAGGATGTGCAGTCAGGTCGTATCTGTTTTTCAGTGCGTTCTTGTCTGCTCGTGTCTGATTTTCAGGTCGTTCTTCATAGGCCTTGCTGTTCTTCAGTGCGTTCTGTTAGTTCGTTCTGACCAGCCGATCGTTATCTAGCCATGTTGTGGGTATGTACTCGAGTTCATGCTGTGCATAGGCTTGGTGTTGGTCTTCTTGTCTTGGACCAAGACCAGTCCATGAACAGGGTGAGGAGGAGTTCATGGACCAAGAAATGGTTTCTCCAGTGGGACCAATTCTGTCATATGCCTCTGCTGCGGGAGATCCAGGAGAATAATCCTGATGACTACAGGAATTTTCTCCGGATGACGGAACCCGTTTTTCAGCATCTCTTGGCTTTGGTGTCCCCCTATATCATGAGGCAGGACACCGTCATACTGAGCAGAGGCTAGTTGCCACGTTGGGATTCCTGGTGACTGGGAGAAGACTGCAGGACCTCAAGTTCTCGACAGGCATCTCCCCCTAGGCCCTGGGGCTCATTATCCCAGAAACCTATTCTGCCATAATTCAAGTTCTGCAGAAGGACTATATTAAGGTAAGTTTTCTCCTTTAACATCACATTCTATGTATTTAATGCTTGCATGTATTGTATTTATTTTATCCTTCCCTAATTCCCATGATTGTAATATGCTGTGAATGTCCCCTTTGTCCCCATGCATGCTGTAAGCTTTTAATGCTCCTTTTTTGGCCTACATGCATATTTCCCTTAATGCTATCCTTGGCCCATACACACCTGTCATGGTTATGCAGTAATGTTTGTCTCTCAGTTTACCCCTTCTCCATGTGTTCACCTTAGAGGCCAGCCACTCTCACCTGGCTGCTTAAATAATCTCTTCTCCAAGCATGGCTCCACCCCAGGCCCTATCAGGGAACACTATATTAACCTGTGCACTGCAAGCCAGCCATGCTGATCAACGTTGTTTGTTAAGCTATTGTGTATTTGGGTTCCTGCTTGCCGTGTGCTACGTCTGTCTCTGTTTTACCGATCTTGGCTTATTCTCGACTATCCCTGCCTGCTTGTGACCCTTGACCTTTGGCGTGTCCTTTGTTTATCCTTGTCTGCTAGACGCCCCAACCTTTGGCTTATCCCCTCACTATCTCTTGTATCCTGAGCTGCTGCTTCCACTCTATCCTCTATAGCCCATTGTGAGCGTGAGCTGGGGGACTCTGGGGGCCGCGACCTGGATCCAGTTGCAGCCCAGTCCATCCTCACCACTAGAGGCTCTGGTGAACACCTGCTGGATCTTAGATTCCGCACCCTGGGGAATCTTAGGCTCTAGCTCCCTGTGAGATCCCTGTTAGTGCTCCAGTGGACCTGCCTTCCTTAACCACTCAGAGTTCCATCCGCAGAAGTCAGCCATAGGGTTCACTACCTTAGCGGTGCACTCCTGACCCCAACAGTGTGCATCTGTCACCTGGCTTCAGGTGACCTGAAAGTTTAATCAGACATGGACCCAGCTAATGTGCCGCTACCCGCAGATGATCCGTTGCAGGGCATAGTCTGCAGACTTGAGACCCAGGAATCTAATCAGACCCAGGTCATGCGATTCCTTCAGGATTTGGCCTCCAGTTTTGAACAGATTCAGGCCTCCTTAGAACCTCCGGTTCAACAACCTCAACCGATATCAGTGGCTGCACCCATTCCGGTCGCAGTCGCAGCCACACATTCACTACAACTGCCAGCTCCATCCCATTTCTCTGGGAACTCCAAGGCCTGCAGGGGGTTCCTTAGCTAATGCACTATTCATTTTGAGCTCCAGCCCCAAAACTTTCTGTCTGATCGGGCAAAGGTAGCCTATATTATTTCCCTCCTCTCCGGTGAAGCCTTAGCCTGGCCAGCCCCTCTGTGGGAACTGAATGATCCAGTGGTTTCTAGTCTTCGAAAGAACCCGGCCGTGTCTCTTCAGCGGCCAGCGCCTCTTTACGTCTCCGCCAAGAGTCTACTTCTGTGGGACAGTATGCTCTTCATTTCCGCATACTGATGGCTGAGTTGAGCTGGAACAATGAGGCCTTAGTCACAACCTTTTTGCATGGCCTTTCTGATAGAGTGAAGGATGAATTAGCAGGAAGAACCATCCCCACTGATCTGGGCAAAGTTATCACCTTGTGTAACCAGATCGATATTCGCTTTCAGGAAAGGACCCTAGAAAAGCGACGCCAGCACTCCTTGGTTCTTAGTCAGCCTGAGCTCCCCTCTCTTTGACCCGTGAAGCATCTCCTGCCAGCTGAGGAACCCATGCAGCTGGGTCGGACTAGGCTATCCCCCGAGGAATGTGTTAGGTGCAGAACTCTAGGCCAGTGTCTCTACTGTGGGGGCAAAGGTCATTTTCGTGACACTTGCTCTCTTTGTCCAGAAAAACTTTTGGGTCCAATACATCTGGAAAGTGGAGTATTGGACCCAGAAATATCACCTTCACCTTCTCGTCTTCTTCTTTCTGTGTTCCTTCATATTGGTGATTCTTCTCATTCGATCTCAGCATATCTGGATACCGGAGCCGCTGGCAATTTCATGGACTGGGAAATCGCATCGTCCATGAGACTTACCCTTTTGCCCCTCACCACGCCATTGGTGGTCTTAGCGATTGATGGCACTGTTCTCCCAGGGGGTCCTATCCGCTTCCAGACCCTCCCTGTTAGGATGTCGCTAGGGACACTCCACCAGGAGTGGACATCCTTCCTTATCTTACCTAAGGCCTCAACTCCTATCATTTTGGGTCTTCCTTGTTTACGGCTCCATTCTCCACATGTTGACTGGACTACTGGACAGATCCTGGCTTGGGGTTCCTCATCCTGCCTACCCAAGGTTGTCCCAAAAGAGAAACTTCCTGTTGCCACCATCCCAATATCTTTTGCTCTTCCTACTGCATATAGTGATTTCTGGGATGTGTCCTGCAATAGTCGGGCTGATGCACTCTCTAGGTCATGTGGCACTCTGTATGAGGAGCCCACCTGTGAACCTGAGCCGATCCTTTATTCCAGTTTGCATAACCATTTACCTTTGTCTGTCCCTAAACACCATTGGACGCACAGCCAGGCTAGCTTGTCTGCAAGTTCTGCAGTCAATACGCCTTGCGATGCGATTCAGGTAGTCGCTACACCTGACCATGCTATTCATTTGGCCTCTGAACTATGCCAGTCCAGCCCATGCCCGGTGAACCTCCTACCTTTTCTTATTCAGAACCTTCTGCAACCTCGCCTCACCCTAATACTGTTATGTCCATTCAAACCTGTTTAAGGGGTTCAATCCATCCTCATTCTGCTTGTCTTTCAGCTATCCATCTTGACTCCTGTGACATGTCACCTTCTAACCAACCTGACCTCAGGGTTCCACTGACATCTGCCCAGTCGGATGGTCCTGTGCTAGATGCCCAGTTCATCTTTAAGGGTCTGGGGGACCCTCCTCAGATTCCTGTTGATCCTCTCATGCCCTTGCTTATTCCTAAAAAGCCTTTGGTCCTCAATAAATCCTCTCGTCCTCTCCCTACCTCGGTTCTGGTCTCTGAGGATAATCTAAAGTATGAGGTTAGACAAGTTCTGGATTCTCGGCTCTGCAGAGGCATTCTTCAGTACCTTGTGCATTGGAGAGGGTTTGGTCCTGAGGAGGCGTCTTGGATCGCTGCATCTGAGGTCGTTGCACCTCGTCTGTTGAGGAGGTTTCATCTGAGATTTCCCTTTAAGCCTGGGCCCAGGCAGGGGAGGGGGAGGGCACATAAGAGGGGGGGTACTGTCATGGTTATGCAGTAATGTTTGTATCTCAGCTTACCCCTTCTCCATGTGTTCACCTTAGAGGCCAGCCACTCTCACATGGCTGCTTAAATAATCTCTCCTCCAAGCATAGCTCCACCCCAGGCCCTATCAGGGAACACTATATTAACCTGTGCACTTCAAGCCAGCCGTGCTGATCAACATTGTTTGTTAAGCTATTGTGTGTTTGGGTCCTTGCTTGCCATGTGCTACGTCTGTCTCTGTTTTACCGATCTTGGCTTGTTCTCGACTATCCCTGCCTGCTTGTGACCCTTGATCTTTGGTGTGTCCTTTGTTTATCCTTGTCTGCTAGATGGCCCGACCTTTGGCTTATCCCCTCACTATCTCTTGTATCCTGAGCTGCTGCTTCCCCTCTATCCTCTATAGCCCACTGTGAGCGTGAGCTGGGGGACTCTAGGGGCCGCAACCTGGATCCAGTTGCAGCCCAGTCCATTCTCAACACTAGAGGCTCTGGTGAATATCTGCTTGATCTAAGACTCTGCGCCCTCCTGACGGTGCACTCCTGACCCCAACGGTGTGCATCTGTCACCTGCTCCATTGTAGTGCTTCCCCCCCCCCTAAAATGTCTACAAATGTTTTTTTTTCACATTATATTCAGACAGAGTGGTAGAGGTTTCTTTTTGGGGGTCCCAAACTCATCTGCCCCCCCCCCTTAAAATAAATGTTATACTGATGTTGGCCAAGAATGTTTTTGTATAATCTGCCTGCAATGTTATGTGCAAAAGTACTACATTTATTATTTTCTTGTTTGACTCAACAGCTTCCTTCCACGCCACAGGAATGGCAGAATGTTGCATCCCAGTTTGCCCAGTTGTGGGACTTTCCCAACTGCGGAGGGGCAATAGATGGGAAGCACGTCCGCATCGTGCCACCACCCCATTCGGGGTCTTATTACTTCAATTACAAGGGATTTCATAGCATTGTGTTGATGGCGGTGGTGTCAGCACAGTATGAATTCCTCTATGGGGATGTGGGGAAGAATGGGCGGATGTCAAAAGGGGGAGTCTTCGGCCATACGGAGTTTGCCCTATGTCTCCACAGTGATGAACTTGCATTGCCACCGGATGCAGAGAATGTGGAAGGACTCCCCTTTGTGTTTCTGGCTGATGAAGCTTTTGGTCTGGGACCACATCTCATGAGGCCATTCCCTCAGAGGACCCTCACCCCGGAGAGGAGAGTTTTCAACTACCCGCTGGCCAGTGCCCGAAGAGTTGTGGAGAATGTCTTCGGGATAATGGCCAGCCGGTTCCGCCTGTTTCTCACTTCAATCCACATGGCGGAGTATAAACTAAACCACATTGTCTTTTGCTGCTGCATCCTGCACAAATATTTGAGAAAACATTCTCCGAATTATCTGGCCACAGTTGGGCCTGAGGCCGGACTTTCAGCAGAGAATACCCTGCCGGGCCTAGAATCTGGGCGTCCTGGCGTGCCCCCCCAAATCGCCCGTGAAGTTCGCAGCAATATGTTGCATATTTCACGGGTAGGGGGGCCATTCCTATGCCAGCCAATGTTTAAATCCATTTTTAACAAATAATAATAAAATAATCTGCTTAAATTTGTTTTTTGATGTATTGCTTGTGTTTCTTTTAGCTGTCTTCTAGTTTCTCCTAGTGCACTTGTAGTGCCAAGTAGATTTTCCTTTAGTAAATAACAACCATTTCACTGGAAACACCAAAAATAAACACCAAAAAGGTTATAGCGGATTTGATAAAGAAGCCACACTTTGTTGTTTTCCCAAATTTTTACTCTGTGCACATTCACATGGTCTTGATAAAATGTAGGGGTACAAAATATATAAAAAAAAAAAATATATATATATATATATATATATATATATATATATTTTTTTTGGGCCATAAACAGGCATGTTTCTTTAATCTGAAAATACACAACTCTCATTAACGTACAAACTTCAACATTGAAAACCTCTAGGCAATATCAGACATTATAGTATGTAAAAAATGTGTTGATCTGCCCTTCAGAAGATTGGGTGTTTTATGTAAAATGGGTATTTTCCTCCTGATCCCATGCCTAATGTCAACATGTGCTATCTGCCATCATGGGGGATCAATGGACGTGTTTTGGGGGTGCAACCCCTTCTTACTCTCACCTACTTTAGTTGCAAGGAAGGGGTTGCACCCACAAAACACTTACATTGATATCCCGTGATGGCAGATAGCACATGTTGACACACTGGGGCTGATTTAAGAAAATGTTGGCGCATTTGTGCGGGCAGGAATAATTATTGCGACATGGCGCATGCTGTCGACTTAGGGCGCATACAAATTCTTAAATATGAAACAGACATCAGGCACTTGCTCATTGTAAAACTGATCATGCTAATGGGCTTTTCCTTATCACATGGAGAATATTGCTTCCACTTTTATTCCTTTCATTCATTTCTTTTTGAAACAACTCAATATTCATTCTAGAGATCTTCCTCCTATCAACAACTGTGCAGATGTTTACTGGACTTGTAATTGTGCATTTTATGGTGATAGTCTATAATCATTGGTGGAGCCAAAACTTCCATGAAAACATCTTCTCAACACATGTCTGTGTATTGTGCATTCTGGACAATTCTTTCCCCATACACTGTCCAATCTGATTGGATGACATTTACATCCACTCATCTCTCTGAGCAATTTATTTCCCCATACACTGTGCAATCAGAATGCACAATACACAGACATGTGTTGAGAAGATGTTTTCATGGAAGTTTTGGCACCACCAATGATTATAGACTATCACCATAAAATGCACAATTACAAGTCCAGTAAACATCTGCACAGTTGTTGATAGGAGGAAGATCTCTAGGATGATTATTGAGTTGTTTCAAAAAGAAGTGAATGAAAGGAACAAAAGTGGAAGCAATATTCTCCATGTGATAAGGAAAAGCTCATTAACATGATCAGCATTACAATGAGCACAAGCCCAATGTATAAGCAGTTGTGCACTCTGGAGAACGCAGATGCGCCCATGTGCAACACACATATTTAACAAGCTAAAGCGTGTGCGCCCTGTCAGGCGAGCATAAAATGGTGTGGTTTGTCAATGCACATGTGCAGTTGAGTAAGCTTAAAGAAGGGTGTAAAAAGGCTTGATTAGTTGTAAGACAGATCTACATGTTCTGGACAGAATTTGTGCATTTAAACAATATTATATACATACTTTTTAGCCTGGTAACAGAAGATGGTAATCTAGTAAAGTTATCTACAGTATTCAGACAAAAATGTTGAAGATTACATTGGCTGCGCGTGCTAATGAAAGGCGCGAAAGATTGCGCAAGTGCGCAACAGCGCTTCCTATGTAAATATGGTTTGGTGCATATAAGTGCACCATAATTTTTGATAAATGTTTTGAGTCCCGTTTTTTGTGCAATTGCTCCAATTTCTCCACTGCACCACAGGCGCAGGTCTTTAGTAAATCACCCCCACTTTGTGCATCTTCAAAATTGGGCTTGTTGAAGAAAGTGCAAAAACATTTTAGAAAAGTGCAAAAAAATATAAATGTAGCAGCCTCACCCTCTCTCTTCTTCTCCAGAGGTTACTCTGGCTCCGGTCTAGGGGTACCTTGAAGGGGAGAGCGAGGTGCGCCACGGCCCATGTCCTCCAGATTACAGCATGCGGAGGTGAAGGCCAGCACCAGATTACCTTCGGGCTGTGTATACGCTCAGAGCCAAGTCTGTTCTGCTGATAACCCCCTTTGCTCCCAGTAATTGGAGTACCACACACTGAAAAGGTCAAACACTTATTTATTCCATAACGGCAAACAAATAGTCCTTTGCGAGCAGACAGTTTGAGACCCATAGAACAGTTCAGTATTGGTGGGGAGTAGGTCAAGGCACAATCCTCAAAGAAACTAAACCGTTGAGGTTTCACCAACGGTTGCTAAGCACAGTGGCTGTAAAACTTACTTTTAGGCTTCAGAGTCTCTTCCAGCGACTCTAATGAACAGGAACTGGAGTTACCTTCGCTACGCTGCAGCCCCTGTCAGGGGGAAGACATCCCTCCAAGAGAGTTACCAGAGGCCCCGCCGTCGCCGGTTTAATGCTGTACCCGGCTATTCGGAAGGGTTACACTCCCCGGCCTCCTCACCTCAGATACGGGTCCCAACACCTTAGGGCCCCTCTGACTCCTCCACCCTCGCGGAACCCAGTCAAAGTGACTGGGCCCCAGGCCTTGGCCATAGTACCTCACCCCAGGCTTAAGGTGCCTGGGATGGACTCCATCTCTCGCTCCGGCCAGGTCAAGGGCACCTGGGCCCAGAACTCCGGAACGCCACCACCCAGGCTGAAGGTGCCTGGGTGCGGCCGCGTCCTCCGACTCTGCACTCTCAACCCTGAACCCCGTGGTCAGGGCGTCCGCCCCTTTTATCCCCTCTCCCTCTGCGTCACAGCGGGTTCCCCGCCCCGCTGTACCAGCACCAGGAGAGGACAAAAAGGCACAGTCTTGCGGTGTGGGTTCACCTCCGGCCCAGGGCGACAACGCCACCTGCAGGCCGCAGGGAACCTTGCACCACCAGAGTCCTCCAAGAACCACAAAAGAGGTTCTCAGACTCCCTAACAATTAGTGCATCCGGGTTGAATAACCCAGATGCTCCCCCCAAATTTAAATGCCCGCTACATAAAAAGGGGGTGTTTTTGTTTCATTCTATTCACCCCATAACATCAATGATGTCCTTAAATGTTTGCTCCATAACATTGATCTTATTCTTCATGATGTCGATTTCACGACTACACGCCATTCCTTACTGGATAATTTTTTGTGCACTAGCACTTGAGAAACGAGGAGTTTCTTCCTTACCAACATGTTCATCCCCTAAAAATAAAGAAAAAGGTATTATAAATATGCAGGGCTACATCTCTTACCTGAAGCTGTGGTGACAGACACTGACCTGTTGTGGTGACAAGTTAAACCGCGTCATCCACCTCTATTTCCTCCACTTCTCCTTCCTCCACATCCTCAGGTTGGGATTCTTGCTGAGGTTGGGGTTCTCTTCGAGGTGTGGGGTTCCTGTGCTCCTCGGAGTGGTGTCCTCCCAGTCTTCTCTCCCCTATGAGAATTAACAAAAAGGTATAATTAGCACACAGATATTTGAGGGCAAAAATATGAATATGATACATTGCTTGGAAGTGGGGTACAATTGTCTGTTTGGGCAGAGTTCCAAGCTCAAGACATTATTTTTCACTTCCCAAATCTTGACTACGTACCTTTTTTGGACAAGTTTCACACATGTACACACCCCAAGTATCCACTGGAGCACCTGTGTGGGACACCCTAAAAAGGTTGTTCTGGTGTCCCACACTAGTGCTCCAGAGTGCAGATGTGTAAACAGCTGCTGAGTGTCCTCTTCTTTACACTGATTCAAGTTTGCATTTCATTCTAGTTTCTAGTTTCAAACACATCATCTAGACAACAATGTAATAAAAAAAAAATTAAATTAATTTTACAAATTTTTCAATGTCCAATAGTAAACACAAAAATGGAGCAACATGCAAGTTCAGATAATAAAATAATAGGAACACAGGAGAAGTACTTACTTTTTTGAAGCAGTCTCTTGAAACTCCTGTACTGCTCCCTCAGTTTGAGGTCAGACCACCTCTTTCTAGGCTGCTCTTCAGATCTTCGTACCCCAAAATTCTTCCTTAGATTATGGTGGGTATACGGCCCATGCTTGATATCATAATCCACCTTTTTCAATATGTCCACCATCTCCTCCATCTCCACGAACGACATATTAGATGCCTTGTATCTCCTCCTTGATTGTGACGTTTCACGCTCCAGGCTTGTCTCGTCGTTAGACGAATTAGCAGACACCTGCTGTGACTCTGCCATGTCGTCTCCCACTGTGCGTCGAAAGAGAAGGGGCGGGGAATATTCGAGAAAGAACGTCATGGGCGGGCGAAGTGTGCGGAGTTTCACGCATGCGTAGTGTATATAAAGCTAACACGCATGTGTCGTAACTACGTTCTGTGTGCGGAGATACTAGTAAAAGCGACGAACGTGAGGCCGAAGGTAAGATTTTAACTTGAGACATCAGTGGCCTATACTGCATAGAGATTGTGGCCTATATGGTGATAAAGATTACTAGAGTTTAGACTGACATTAGTATTTTTCTCTTGTGTTTTGTCTTGCAGAAAGAATGAATGCTTTCAAAGATAAAGATTTATTTATTGAGTTCATTGACAAATACAGGGAGCTGCCCGCTCTGTGGGAGACAAAAAACACCATCCATAAAAAAGGGGCAAGGACGGCAGCGCTTGAGATCATGCTCCAATTTGTGAAGACATGGATGCCCAGAAAAACCCTCCTTGAGGTGAATCATAAAGTTGGGACCTTGAGAGGCACATACAGGAGGGAGCGCTTTAAGGTCCTGAAATCACAGATGTCAGGAGCAGCAGCAGCGGCTGTATATGTCCCGACTTTGTGGTACTACAAGAGATTGAGCTTTCTAAACGACCACCTTGAAGTGAGGACATCACTTTCTAGCCTTCCCTCCAGCCTTCCCTGGAGCCTAGATGAGCCTTCTCTGGAGCAAGAAGAGCCTGACATCCTGGAAGACCCTGATTTGGACATCTGGAGCCCGGTATAGTATTTTACAAAAGATTTATTGTGATAAAATTAATGATGTAAAATACATGTTAATATTGATAAGAAATTAATGTTTGAGCAAAAAGTGTTTGACATATCAATAGACAGTAGAGGCTAAAAAAGATTGGGACAATAAGGATAACTGCTGGGGTCAGAATGATAGTCTTTTCTATTTATTAACATTCAATTTGAAACAGTCATGAGCTGAAAAGTGATTGATGAACCAAAAACCAAAAAATGTCCCTTTTTTATACACAGGGAGAGCTCAGCCAGGATGAGTGTGGGGAAAGTGTTAGGCAGGAGGAGGCAGGGGTCAGTGGCAGCCAGTAGGAAGCCAGGTCCAGTGGCAGACAGAAAGAGGCTAGGCCCAGTGGCAAACAGGAGGAGGCCAGGCCTAGTGGCAGACAGGAGGAGGCCAGGCCCAGTGGCAGACAGGAGGGGGCCGGGCCAAGTGGCAGAAACATGTCTCAGGTGCCTCCCATCCACCTTACAACAAGAAGGGCCAGGAGGGATAGGAGCATGAGTGAGGCAGCAATGGCCCTGATTCGAGATGCACATGCCACCCTTCAAGAACCAACCACCACTGAAAATGGATATGCGGCCCTAGTTGTTGCCAAAATAAAGCAGATGGAGATGAGCCCCTCCTTATAAGACTAATAAATAAGGGGTTGATGGGGACAATTACTAAAAATACTGCTATTTGTGAGCTCGCCCATCCTCCTCCACCTCCTTCTCCTCCACCTCCTTCTCCTCCTCTTGACACAAGTACACCTAAAGTGCCACAGGCTTCAACAAAGCGTGGAAGGAAGGCTGCAGAGAAGGCTGCAAAGAAGACTACAGGGAAGGTTACCAAGAAGTCTAGAAAGTGATGGCCTTGCTTCAATGTGGCCTGACAGAAGGCAGACTGTTGTAATACCACAGACTTGGGACATATATGTCATCTGCTGCTGTTCCTGACCTCTGGGAGTCCAGGACCAGATTGTGCTCCCAACTGTATGTGCTTCTCAAGCTCCCAATTTTCTGGTCCACACAGAGTTGATGTGTACTCTGGGGTCCCAAGGCTGTGCAAATTTCAGCAGGTTCTCCAGCGCTGCCTTCCTATTTATTTTCTTTATGAGCCAGACAAAATGGAATTTATTTTTACAGTTAATACCTACCTATGTGTTTTTCCCCCCCCAAAATTTTTTGGTGAGTAGGCAGGTACATTTAAAAAAACAAGGTCTAATTAAAAAGGGACAGATAACACCAACCAATCTCCTTGAAGGTAAAAAAATACAAGATAATAATGTTATTGTGGTAACTTGACACAACAAAATTAAAAAACTAATCATGGAGATCACTAGAAATTCTCGAAAAAAAAAATGAAGATCTGGATTAAACATTTTCATAAACCAAAAAATAAATAAAAAAATAAAACATTATTAAGGAGATATTGCTCTAAAATTTTAATAAATAATCATGAGATCACAATAAAAAATGTAAGAAAAAGTTAGTCAGAACTCTGTGTGAATATCAGCTGCAAAACAAGTTCATTATTGTTCATTATTGTCGCATTATAAAGAAGATTTGAATGCGTAGCATTTAAACAATGCAATAATTTGCAGCGTGAAAAATTAGCTATCTCCATTACGAACAATAGTTTTACCAGAAGGAGCACTCCCGTCTCATACTTTATTCTGAGCATGCATGTTTTTTTTTCGGAAAAGCATACACACGAACGGTTTTCTTGAGGGGGAAAAGTGCGCCGGGAATCCCGAGGGGAAAATAGAGAGCAGGTTCTCTGGGTTTTTTTTCAGCAGTTTTCCTGTCGGGAAAACCACCATGAAGCATACACATGACCGGTTTTACCGGCCAAACGCTCTCATGGCAGCTTTCCTGATGGGAAAACCGGTCGTGTGTACGAGGCTTCTGTCAAATGCTTTTTCAGCATAAGTTGAAAGCAGAATGAATGGTATGTTAAGATGCTTGGCTCTCGCTATGACATTAATAGTTCTAATCGTGTTATCATAGGACTCTCTGTTACAAATAAAACTGACTTGATCAATGGGATTGATACACTGGAGAATAGCACCCAGTCTCTCCGCTAAGATTTTTGTGAACAATTTGAGGTCACAATTGTGTAAGGAGATGGGTCTATAGCCGGCACAGAGAAGTGGGTCTTTTCATGTCTTTGGGATGACTGAAATACTTGCACTTAGGAGGTCTGGGGGCATAGTATGGCCATCTAAGATGGCGTTAAAGGCATTGGCAAAATGAGATGCTAATTGCTCACAGAAAGCTTTGTAGTATGGTATTGCGAAGCCGTCAGGCCCAGGTGATTTTCCTGCTGGAGATACAGCTAGCGCATCTGAAAATTCCTCAGCAGAGATAGGTGCTGATAGCAGCTTAACTTCCTCATCAGTGAGTGAGGTCAGTCTTTCGGCCTAGAGGTATGTATCGATTTCTGCCGGCCTATCTGGGATACCAGCCACAGTGGGGGATGAATGTAAGTTATAAAGCTTTCAGAAAGAAAAGGACACTGCAGTCAGAAAAAAGAGGAAATTCCTCAGGGTTAAAAAGATTATCAAGAAGAAACAGCTTATAAATGGCAAATTAATGCTGTGACAACTGCATCTACTTTCTCTACCCCAGAGAAGGGGGGAAAGGCCATGCCTATAAACACCACTGTGGAACACCCAGTGAATCCCAACCAATGGGTTGAACAACCAAAAACTCCACAAAATTCAGGAAGGAATCAACTACCAGTATATAGAACTCCAAATGGACAGGGACAAAATAACCAATGGAAGAAACCGCATTGGAAGAACAATGGGAGAAAACCACCATATAAAGGCCCCCATTATCAACAGTCCCAATCCCAACATGGACAATACCATGAAAGAAGAACCCTGGATCGTGGGTATAATTGGGAAACAAGGAATCAAGTTCCACACTGGCAGGATCAACATACCCATTATGGAGGAGGTGCACACTATTATGATGGTAGGAGGAGTCCAATACCTACCTCTAATAGGTATGATGTTTTGAGAAGGGATGTGGATCCATTTGGAGCTCCATACCCCTACCAATCCCAATAAGGGAGACATCATGAGAATTATGAATATAACTCCCAGCGTTTTTTAGAAGAGCGTTATCCAAGACCCCTAAGAAATCCAGATGGAGGAAACGGAGGAAGGAGATCCCCAAGAAGATCCCCGAGACCGGAAACAAGGAGGAAGTAAAACAAAGAAAGATGAGAGGATGTAGAGGAGGCCTAAAAAAACAAATGAAAAAACAGAGGAAAGAGAAAACCATAGGAGATGGTATTATTAACATTAGTGGCATTACTTTGACTCAAGAAGAAATGAGAACTTTGGATAAAGGATTGAAATTTGCGCCCAAGAAAAACTTTAATAAATTTAATGCGTATGTGGACATACAAACATTCACCAGGAAACTAAATATAAAAAAATATATGTTATCAAAACCAGGTGATGTGTCAAGGAACGCGATCAAGCCTGACCGGTATGCACATAGCACTTTGAAAAATAAATCACTTTTTAATCCGCCACCTGGAAATGAAGGACACATAGATGTTTTCAAAAGAATGGTGACACAAGATCTAAACAAATTACAAGTCAAGAAAGCGTAGGATCCGATTGAAATAAGAAAGGGAATAAAGCAATTAGAAGAGAGGAAAAATATAGTTATAAGACCAGCGGATAAAGGAGGGGCCATCGTTATTTTATCTAAGGATTTATATAAAAAAGAAATGGAGAGACAGCTTGAAGATGAATGTACATATCAGAAACTGCTGAGTAATCCCACTTTACATTACAAAAAGGATTTGGGTAAAATGATAGAAAAAGGTAAAGAGAAAAAATTCTTGAAAGAAAAAGAAGCAATATATTTGGTTCCTAATACATGTCGGATACCAGTGATATATATTCTGCAAAAAGTACATAAAAACAAAGAAAATCCACCCGGCAGACCCATTGTAAATGGGATTAACTCAGTGGGAGCAAGATTGGGAGAGTATCTTGACTAATTTCTGCAACCACTAGTAAAAGAAACAAAATCTTACTTGGAAGACACAAAGCACCTTATTCAACTACTAGAAGCTACTACCTTGGATAGTGAACCAATTTATTTTGCTACAGCGGATGTAGCTTCATTATACACCAACATCAGTCATGAAGATGCTCTATCAGCCACCAGATGGGCCCTAAGAGAATATAGTAGTTTGAAGTGCAAACAGAGAAAATTTCTTCTGGATTGTTTAGACTATAGTCTCAACCATAATTACTTCTGGTTCGACTCCCATTATTTCAAACAAATAAAAGGGGTGGCTATGGGGGCCAAGTTTGCCCCCAGTGTTGCTAATCTCCATATGGCACTATGGGAAGATGACTCAATATACAAAAACAGACCTACCCAACTGATTATGTACAAGCGGTATATCGATGATACATTTTTAATCTGGAAAGGAGAGAAAGAGAGCCTGATACAATTCAGCCAGGAATTAGAAATAAATGATAAAAATATCAGGTTGTCCTGGAATATAAATGAATTAAGGATTATTTTTTTAGATCTAGAAATCTGGCAAGAAGAAAAAACTATTAAAACTAGAACCTTCTTTAAAACCGTGGATAGAAATAGTTATCTTCCCACCGACAGCTGCCACCCTGCACCCTGGTTAATGAATATTTCCAAGGGACAGCTAGTAAGGCTGAGAAGAAATTGTACTACAGAGTCGGAGTTCAGACAGCAAGCTGAATTCATTGAAGAGCGATTTCAGGATAAGGGATATGATCAGATTTTTCTCCAAAAGAAGATCGATGAAGTAGGTAATATGGAAAGACAAAATCTTCTCAGAAATAAAGAAAAAGAAGAATTTAACTATGCAGAGATTCCACTGATCCTTGATTATAACATTCTGTTCAATAAATTAGAGTCCATTATCCAGAAACATTGGAACGTTCTAAAAGCTGATCGTCATTTGACCCAAGTATTACCTCCATTTCCAAAATTCATATTCAGAAGAGCCCTTACCCTCCGTGATATCATAGCAAAAAACGTTTTGGATCCTCCCATGAAGAAACCTTTTTCCTTCTTTGAAGGAAAAGGTTTCTATCCATGCAAATATTGCTATGCCTGCAGGTGCACAAAATTCAAGAAAACTAAAAAATATGAGTTTGTAGCCACCTCTACGGGAAAGAAGTATGCCTCATTTCATGCAAGACTGAGGGAGCTGTTTACATGTTGGAGTGCTCATGCAAGCTCCAATATGTGGGCAGAACAAAAAGGCCCCTCTGGAAACGCTTGAGAGAGCATGTTCAAAATATCAAATCCGGTTTCCCTAAGCATAGTGTATCCAGACATTTTGCTGAGTTCCATGGAAAATATCCCAGCTCCCACTCTTTTTTGGGCATTGAAAAATATAGGCCCCATTGGAGAGGAAGCAATAAAGTTATCACCCTTAGCCAAGCTGAGTCTCGCTGGATTTTTGAGCTACAGTCATTTGCCCCTCTAGGACTCAACATTGAGTTCGATTTGAACTGTTTTATTTCTAATTATTAGATATGTATGTCTATTCATATGTTATTTCGTTGGGATTTTTTTTTTCTCCTCCCCTCTTTTTTTTTCTTTTTTCCTCTTTTTTTCCCTTTCTCTCTTTCTTTCTTTCTTTCTTTCTTTCTTTCTTTCTTTTTTTCTCTCTCTCTTTCTTTTTCTTTTTTTTCTTCTTGCCTTTATCTTTTTCTCTTTTCTTTTCTAGTCTCTTGCTTTTTTTCACTTTTTTTTTCTTTTTTCCTCCCCCTCTTTTCTTTATTATTTATTTTCTATTCCTTTATATTTTCTCTTTTTTCTATAATGATCATTATTATTTTTCTTTATATTTTTTTGTTTCATTTTTATTTTATTTTTATTTTATTCATATTCATTGTTTTTCTTTCTTATTTCTTTTATATTTTTATTGTTATTTTTATTTTAATAAATTTTTATATACACATTTTTTTTCTTTCTAGTTAGGTTTGTTTTTGTTTTCCTGACGTCTTGATTATATTGTATTCATAATAATATTGGTTTACCTTTAACTACTTCCCTACTGTGCACGAAAACCCCCTTCCTGCCCAAGCCATTTTTCAGCTTTCAGTGCTGTCACACTTTGAATGACAATTGCGCGGTCGTGCGACGTGGCTCCCAAACGAAATTTGCGTCCTTTTTTTCCCACAAATAGAGCTTTCTTTTGGTGGTATTTGATCACCTCTGCGGTTTTAATTTTTTGCGCTATAAACAAAAGAAGAGCGTCCAGTTTGGAAAAAAAACACTATTTTTTACTTTTTGCTAGAATAAATACCCATTTTTTTTTTAAATAAAATTTTCCTCAGTTTAGGCCGATACGTATTCTTCTACATATTTTTGGTAAAAAAAAAAATCGCAATAAGCGCGTATTGATTGGTTTGCGCAAAAGTTATAGCGTCTACAAAATAGGGGATAGATTTATAGCATTTTTATTTATTTTTATTTTTTATTAGTAATGGCGGCGATCTGCGATTTTTATTGTGACTGCGATATTGCGGCGGACACATCGGACACTTTTGACACATTTTTGGGACCATTCACATTTATACAGCGATCCCTGCTATAAAAATGCATTGATTACTGTATAAATGTGATTGGCAGGGAAGGGGTTAACCACTAGGGGGCGGGAAGGGGTTAAATATGTTCCCTCAATGTGTTCTTACTGTGGGGGGAGGGGACTGACTGGGGGAGGTGACCGATGGTTGTCCCTATGTACAAGGGACACACCATCGGTCCCCTCTCCCTCACAGGACGTGGATCTCTGTGTTTACACACAGAGATCCACTTTCCTGCTCGTTTCCCGGGCAATCGCGGGTGCCCGGCGGCAATCGCGGCCGCCGGGCATGCGCATCGGGGTCTTGTGAACGTGGCGGGCGCGCCTCCTAGCTCGTTTTAAAGGGAGGACGTCATATGACGTCCTCCCAGAACGAGAGTGTCCTCCGCCCGCCGTCAATTGACAGTGGGCGGGCGACAAGTGGTTAAGGATGTTCAGCCTCCTTTTATACCATGGTGCTGTGAAATGGTCCAGATTAGTGAGACTTTTGGACTGATCTGGCCAATTTCCCAGAACCCTTTGCTTCTCATTAATTTGCATATGGACTCCATGACCACCAGGAAGTATTTAAGCTCACAATAGTCACTTGGCTCCTATGCCCTTGATAAAGTCACGTGAGTAGTGACGCAAAGCGTCGGAGGAGGAGCTTAGTGACGTTGACTTCCGGTTTACGGCCGTGAACCGGAAGTGTGTACTCCATTGATGTTTTTTGGCGTTTTTTATTTGCCTCATGGTTTTTATATCTGTTTTTAAGTAATTTTTATTCAAATAAATGCTGTTTCCTGGCTTTTATTACTTACTTCACCATGGAGTCCCTCTTGTTTTATTCCTGAAACCCTGGAGCAAAGTATATCCCAAAAAACCACGGTTGGAAGCAGTGAAAAGGTTGCAGTAATCCCTGTTTGCATAACAAGAATTGGAGTTCATCATCCGGAGCAGTAGAGATTCATTAAGGTTGTATCTGACCCCTTGGAGTCCATCAGAAAGGTGAGAGGCTGGTGTCAACGGGGGAGGATTGTACATTTATACCAATTCCTACTGGTTCCCTTTGTTTGATGTGATGAGTTGGACTCCCACGTCTGTTCCTTTCCTTCTCTCCTGCTCTTGGCTGCTGATTTTTAAAAATTTTTGGGAAGATTGGCACTTTATGTGTGAACTTTCTAAATTTTTTGGGACACATCAAGATTTGGATGTTTTCTGCATTTTTTGCATTTTTTGCACCTTTATTAATAGTTAATACTATTGTGTATTGATGTTTCATACCACCTTTTATTGGATTTATTATTTGTATTCTAGCACTTTTATAGCACGTTTTTATTTTATTATCATTCACGGACATTTAGCGCTGCTTCATCATTCTTTACGTTATAAAGCGATGCATAAAAATTATGCATAAAAATCATGGAATGTCTCAGCCATCTCTGAGGAGGAATGAATTTTAGTACCCGAAGGAGTGGAAATTGCTGCAATGTAGAATGTAGGATGTAGGAAGATCTACTGCACTTATCACCAAATTTGTAGAAAACTCTACGTGCCTTCAATAGTCTGTTCTTGGCCTGAAATAGCGAGAGGTCTCTGATCCGTTCCCGCAGCCGATTGAGTTCTGTTTCTGTAAGATGGTCAGGGCAAGATTTATGGCGTATTTCATGGTCATGTAATTTGGATAATAGACTGGCTAATGTTTTTGCCTTGTCTTGTTTAACTCTGTGGCCGTGCTTAATGAGAACCCCTCAAATATAGAACTTATGTGCCGACCAAAGTAGAAGAAGGTTAGATACCGAGTCCTTATTGGTCTTGAAAAAGAGTTGCAATTCTCTCTGAACATCGGCTTTAATTTCGGGGTCCTGGAGAAGTGTTTCATTAAGCCACCAAGTAGTGGACCTAAGCTTCTGGTATTTTAAAGCTATTTCTTATGAGATTGGTGCATTGTCTGAAAGTGCGATATGACCAATGTGGGCACTAGAGACTAGTGGAATTGTGGCATGGGAGAAAAGGAAGAGATCTATCCTTGAATAAGAACCGTGGGGCGATGAGAAAAAGGTGGAATCCTTTTCTTGAGGATGGAGGATACGCCAAATATTGACCAATTGATAGGAATGGAGAAGCTCTCTAAGTCTAGTTCTGCTTTTTTGGGGTAGGGCCGAAGAAAACTTCAACAAATCCTTATGAGGGTCAAGTGTGAGATTGAAATCTCCCCCTAATATGAGAGTGCCCTCAGTAAAAGAGGCACAACTCTAGCACTCAGAGTTGATCAATGTTTGGTAGATACACATTTGCCAGGGTGAACGTCTCCGACTGGATTTTTCCCTTCAAAAAGAAAAATCTGCCCTCCTGATCAGCGTGGAGGTCCAGATATTGCCAAGGAAGGGTATTAGACATTAGGATACTGCCCCCCTTAGATTTGGATGAGGGAGACACACTGTGATAGGCCATTGGGAAATGCTTATCATGCATTTTTTGGAATTCTACTTGCTCTGAAGTGAGTTTCCTGAAGGAACACAAATTGGGGGCGTTGTCTCCAAAAATCTGAGAGGCAACTGGACCGCTTCTCGGGGGTATATTCGGGCCCTTAACATTCCAGGATAGTAGTTTCATTGTCAACCTGAAGAAACCGCTCCCAGCCGACAAGCCCTTACTTACTAATACAAAGGAATGTGGGGAGGGGGTGGGACAAAAAAAACACAAGGGGGGGGGGGCTTGAGAGGGGTAAGGAAAGGAGAAGGATATGGAAATAGGAGACCAGAATTTGTAAAAAGAGGTAGTTCAGATAGGAAGAAAGTAAGAGCAGGGGCTTTGAGAACAGTAGAGAGAAGGAAGAAAAGAACAAGCACTATGACTCCACGTGGAGATCAACTGCCTTCTTGGGCAGCTAAAACCTAGTGGGGGAAGAGGTAAGGCACTTCAGGGGATGAGCCTCCGGCAATGGGCAGCCCCCGCCAGACCTCACAACAAGGGTCAACCCAAAACAGTTCAGCCCTGGTGTGTGGTGCCCTCTGGCTGGTTGGTTTGTAAGAGGAGGTGCAATTGAACATTCCCTAAAGGGAGCATACTGGACCTCAGGGATTCTGTCCAGGGGGAGGCCACGAACAACTCCTCCCGAGAGAGAAGGTCCAGGAACACATGACCATACTTATATAAAGAGGCAAGTTGTATAGACATATAATCCTATAATTACTGAGCATGGATATCTACGCATTTATATTACACACATATAAAACTACCATAAACAGTCAATTATTGGTGGGTAGGAGCCCCGAGGAGTACAAGGCAGAGAGCTTAACCTGGCCCCGACCCCTACTTGCAAAAAAAAAAACACCCACTGGGGGGGAGTGACCTCCTGAAAACACTGGTGGTTAACTATGATTAGGAATAAACGTATACATACAATGTGAAGTGTGTACACTTAGTGATACAGACTCTTAAGGGCAATATTCAAGAACAGGAATACACTCCTCGGGAACTACCCAAACACGTCATAAACAATTGTAAAAAACGAATGTGCACTCTGTAAGATGCCAATGGGAGAATATGACTAAATATAGAGATAGTCCAGCGAACATTGTCAGTGCAAGTTGACCCCCTCTAATTTTACCGATCACTCCAACAGTCGGAAAGCATTCTTCCATCTGGCATCTTCTCACTGTCAAGCAAAGTTAGAGAGCAAACAGATGTCTTTTTATAAGGATGCGGGAAATAAAACAAATCATAAAAAATTGTCCCGCCGGCCGTATAGGGAAGCTTCCCCTGTTGAGCGATCAGATTGATTGTCTCCTAAAAAGCGAGTGACAAAACCAGCGGCAGAGCCACCTCGGATAGTGGTAGTAATAAATATGTGGGAAGGGCAAAGGTGGTCACAATGTTCCTGCAGGAGGGTCTGCATTAGATAACTGAGGTCTGCTCAGGGCCCATGCAACCCTGTACAAGAGTGAGCCTATGGGCGAAGTTAACTGTAGAAGACTCTGGGCCCCATGAGTTGATGGCAACCAAAGTACAGGGCAGATAACTGACATTTAGGATTCAAGATCTTGAGGATTTTGCTGTCCTCTTCGCTGAGAGCAACGATTTCTGCGGGATCTCTGTGGTCTGCTGGCTGCAGGGGTTTTGGCGTTGGTGGTTGCTGGGAGAGTGAACTCCAGCCAATTAGGGATAGGTACTGGTGTCATCTCTAGGGTGATGAAAAAAGCTGGTAGCTCTGACGGGTGTCGTAAAGGGTAAAAACGGGAGCCCTTCCGGGTGATAAGATGGAAGGGGTGGCCCCATTTATAGGTGATGCCTATGTCACTGAATCTCCCAAAGAGGGGCTTCATGCAATGTCGCATCTGGAGAGTCCTCTGTGACACATAAGACAACAGGAGGATACGGGCCCCATCAAAGTCTATCGGGCCCTTGCACCAGGCTTGTTGAAGAATTTCTTCTTTGAGGGAGTAACTGGGCAGGCAGCAAAGGACATCTCTAGGTCTATCCTCAGATTTGTTCCAGGGACCTAATGTCCTGTGAACCCTGTCAATGGCGATATTGGTCTCAGAAGGGTGACCAGATACGTGTTGAAAATGGAGCAGACTTTGGCTTTTAGGTCTGCTTGCGTAGTAGCTTCTGGAAGCCCTCTTATTCTGATGTTTCGCCTGCGGTTGCGATTTTCAAAATCATCCAGGAGTACCATTAACTGGAGACTGATTGATTAATGATGGTCGCATCAGATTCTACTGTTGTAACCCGTGCTGTAACATCCACCACTTTCTGCCTAATTCCCATCAGTTCCCCCCTAAGAGCCATCTCCACACGAGAGGCCTAGGATTCAAAGTCCTCTCTGGTGTGGAGCTTTTGTAAAAACGCCCAAATGGTCTGATCAGAGAGATGCCCAGAGGAAAACCCCTGCGGGGGTCTCTCTGTCACACACTGGGGCTGAGAGAAACTGGATCCGGATAAAGCAGATGGCCTGTCTGAGGGATCTTACAGGGAGCACAGTTCATCTTCATCTAGACTAGGAAGAGGTGTGAGGGAGAGAGAGCGAGGCAGGCAGGGAGAGAGTTCACTGGGTGAACCGAGCCGGCGTCTCTCTCTCCAAGTCTGTTGTTACTAGCCTGAGTGCCGTCCTCATGGTGGTCACGGGCGCCATCTTGGATGGGTTTGGAGTAGAAGCCGGGGGCTAAACGGGGATCAGGAATCACTCCATCACTCCAGAAGACCTCTGTAGCGGCGGTCAGTCTTCCCTGTCACTCAGGTAGATAGCAGGAGGGGAAAATACAGTGTAATTCTGCTGTGTAAGGCTGCAGGAGAGCCGCGGAGTGGGAGCTTAGCAGGAACACGTCCTCATACTTCCATGCTAAGACCACGCCCCCTCATGTAACTTTTAACAGGAATGGTTATAGAGGACATTATAGGTTCTTTGTTTACCTTTTTTTTGGTAGATCTTAGGAGATTACTCTTTAGTAGGGATGGGCCCGGTGCTCGATTCGAACCCATGTTCGAATCGAGCACCGGGCGTTCGCTCGCTCGTCGAGCCCAGAACTATTTGGGCCGTTCGCATCACATTCGTGTGATGCGAGCGGCCCCGCAATGCATTGCGGCCGGCGCGGCCGGCGCAGTGCATTGCTGGCTGATGATTGGCCAAGCATGCACTGTGACCCCGCATGCTTGGCCAATCACAGCGCCCGAAACTCGGAGAGCAATAATTGGCTACAGGCAGGACACCTGTAGCCAATTACAGCTCAGGGGCTTTAGTACATGCCCCACCATTTAAAAGGCCGCCACGCCATCGGCCCCGGTCACATGAGTTCCGGCTTTAGGAGAGATCAGTCTGCTGATTCTGTCTTTGCTTGATACTGAAAGATTTGCTCTTCTTTGCTAAACCATTGGCTATTTCTTTGCTAAACCATTGCTACCTAAGTCATTGATCGTTCATTGCTGCTGATTGCACAGTTAGCGTGTTATTAGCTGCTGCTGGGGATTAGTCTGGTGCGTGCTTACTGTTAGTACAGTATTGCAGTAGTACCAACCGCAGTGCTGTTAGCACAGCATTGCACCCCAACAGCACCCATAGGACTTCTAGTGTGTTAGTGGCAGCAAACAGAGCTCCTATATTTTCTTCTCAGCAGCACCCATAGGACTTCTAGTGTGTTAGTGGCAGCAAACAGAGCTCCTATATTTTCTTCTCAGCAGCACCCATAGGACTTCTAGTGTGTTAGTGGCATCACACAGAGTTCCTATATTTTCATCTCAGCAGCACCCATAGGACTTCTAGTGTGTTAGTGGCAGCAAACAGAGCTCCTATATTTTCTTCTCAGCAGCACCCATAGGACTTCTAGTGTGTTAGTGGCAGCAAACAGAGCTCCTATATTTTCTTCTCAGCAGCACCCATAGGACTTCTAGTGTGTTAGTGGCATCACACAGAGCTCCTATATTTTCTTCTCAGCAGCACCCATAGGACTTCTAGTGTGTTAGTGGCAGCAAACAGAGCTCCTATATTTTCTTCTCAGCAGCACCCATAGGACTTCTAATGTGTTAGTGGCATCACACAGAGTTCCTATATTTTCATCTCAGAAGCACCCATAGGACTTCTAGTGTGTTAGTGGCATCACACAGAGCTCCTATATTTTCTTCTCAGAAGCACCCATAGGACTTCTAGTGTGTTAGTGGCAGCAAACAGAGCTCCTATATTTTCTTCTTAGCAGCACCCATAGGACTTCTAATGTGTTAGTGGCATCACACAGAGTTCCTATATTTTCATCTCAGAAGCACCCATAGGACTTCTAGTGTGTTAGTGGCATCACACAGAGCTCCTATATTTTCTTCTCAGAAGCACCCATAGGACTTCTAGTGTGTTAGTGGCAGCAAACAGAGCTCCTATATTTTCTTCTCAGCAGCACCCATAGGACTTCTAGTGTGTTAGTGGCATCACACAGAGTTCCTATATTTTCATCTCAGAAGCACCCATAGGACTTCTAGTGTGTTAGTGGCATCACACAGAGCTCCTATATTTTCTTCTCAGCAGCACCCATAGGACTTCTAGTGTGTTAGTGGCATCACACAGAGCTCCTATATTTTCATCTCAGAAGCACCCATAGGACGTCTAGTGTGTTAGTGGCATCACACAGAGCTCCTATATTTTCTTCTCAGCAGCACCCATAGGACTTCTAGTGTGTTAGTGGCAGCAAACAGAGCTCCTATATTTTCTTCTCAGCAGCACCCATAGGACTTCTAGTGTGTTAGTGGCATCACACAGAGCTCCTATATTTTCATCTCAGCAGCACCCATAGGACTTCTAGTGTGTTAGTGGCATCACACAGAGCTCCTATATTTTCATCTCAGAAGCACCCATAGGACTTCTAGTGTGTTAGTGGCAGCAAACAGAGCTCCTATATTTTCTTCTCAGCAGCACCCATAGGACTTCTAGTGTGTTAGTGGCATCACACAGAGTTCCTATATTTTCATCTCAGAAGCACCCATAGGACTTCTAGTGTGTTAGTGGCATCACACAGAGCTCCTATATTTTCTTCTCAGCAGCACCCATAGGACTTCTAGTGTGTTAGTGGCAGCAAACAGAGCTCCTATATTTTCTTCTCAGCAGCACCCATAGGACTTCTAGTGTGTTAGTGGCATCACACAGAGCTCCTATATTTTCTTCTCAGCAGCACCCATAGGACTTCTAGTGTGTTAGTGGCAGCAAACAGAGCTCCTATATTTTCATCTCAGAAGCACCCATAGGACTTCTAGTGTGTTAGTGGCATCACACAGAGCTCCTATATTTTCATCTCAGAAGCACCCATAGGACTTCTAGTGTGTTAGTGGCATCACACATAGCTCCTATATTTTCTTCTCAGCAGCACCCATAGGACTTCTAGTGTGTTAGTGGCATCACACAGAGCTCCTATATTTTCATCTCAGAAGCACCCATAGGACTTCTAGTGTGTTAGTGGCATCACACAGAGCTCCTATATTTTCTTCTCAGCAGCACCCATAGGACTTCTAGTGTGTTAGTGGCAGCAAACAGAGCTCCTATATTTTCTTCTCAGCAGCACCCATAGGACTTCTAGTGTGTTAGTGGCATCACACAGAGTTCCTATATTTTCATCTCAGAAGCACCCATAGGACTTCTAGTGTGTTAGTGGCATCACACAGAGCTCCTATATTTTCTTCTCAGCAGCACCCATAGGACTTCTAGTGTGTTAGTGGCAGCAAACAGAGCTCCTATATTTTCTTCTCAGCAGCACCCATAGGACTTCTAGTGTGTTAGTGGCATCACACAGAGTTCCTATATTTTCATCTCAGAAGCACCCATAGGACTTCTAGTGTGTTAGTGGCATCACACAGAGCTCCTATATTTTCTTCTCAGCAGCACCCATAGGACTTCTAGTGTGTTAGTGGCATCACACAGAGCTCCTATATTTTCATCTCAGAAGCACCCATAGGACTTCTAGTGTGTTAGTGGCATCACACAGAGCTCCTATATTTTCTTCTCAGCAGCACCCATAGGACTTCTAGTGTGTTAGTGGCAGCAAACAGAGCTCCTATATTTTCTTCTCAGCAGCACCCATAGGACTTCTAGTGTGTTAGTGGCATCACACAGAGCTCCTATATTTTCATCTCAGAAGCACCCATAGGACTTCTAGTGTGTTAGTGGCATCACACATAGCTCCTATATTTTCTTCTCAGCAGCACCCATAGGACTTCTAGTGTGTTAGTGGCATCACACAGAGCTCCTATATTTTCTTCTCAGAAGCACCCATAGGACTTCTAGTGTGTTAGTGGCAGCAAACAGAGCTCCTATATTTTCTTCTCAGCAGCACCCATAGGACTTCTAGTGTGTTAGTGGCATCACACAGAGTTCCTATATTTTCATCTCAGAAGCACCCATAGGACTTCTAGTGTGTTAGTGGCATCACACAGAGCTCCTATATTTTCTTCTCAGCAGCACCCATAGGACTTCTAGTGTGTTAGTGGCAGCAAACAGAGCTCCTATATTTTCTTCTCAGCAGCACCCATAGGACTTCTAGTGTGTTAGTGGCATCACACAGAGCTCCTATATTTTCTTCTCAGAAGCACCCATAGGACTTCTAGTGTGTTAGTGGCAGCAAACAGAGCTCCTATATTTTCTTCTCAGCAGCACCCATAGGACTTCTAGTGTGTTAGTGGCATCACACAGAGTTCCTATATTTTCATCTCAGAAGCACCCATAGGACTTCTAGTGTGTTAGTGGCATCACACAGAGCTCCTATATTTTCTTCTCAGCAGCACCCATAGGACTTCTAGTGTCTTAGTGGCATCACACAGAGCTCCTATATTTTCATCTCAGAAGCACCCATAGGACTTCTAGTGTGTTAGTGGCATCACACAGAGCTCCTATATTTTCTTCTCAGCAGCACCCATAGGACTTCTAGTGTGTTAGTGGCAGCAAACAGAGCTCCTATATTTTCTTCTCAGCAGCACCCATAGGACTTCTAGTGTGTTAGTGGCATCACACAGAGCTCCTATATTTTCATCTCAGAAGCACCCATAGGACTTCTAGTGTGTTAGTGGCATCACACATAGCTCCTATATTTTCTTCTCAGCAGCACCCATAGGACTTCTAGTGTGTTAGTGGCATCACACAGAGCTCCTATATTTTCATCTCAGAAGCACCCATAGGACTTCTAGTGTGTTAGTGGCATCACACAGAGCTCCTATATTTTCTTCTCAGCAGCACCCATAGGACTTCTAGTGTGTTAGTGGCAGCAAACAGAGCTCCTATATTTTCTTCTCAGCAGCACCCATAGGACTTCTAGTGTGTTAGTGGCATCACACAGAGTTCCTATATTTTCATCTCAGAAGCACCCATAGGACTTCTAGTGTGTTAGTGGCATCACACAGAGCTCCTATATTTTCTTCTCAGCAGCACCCATAGGACTTCTAGTGTGTTAGTGGCAGCAAACAGAGCTCCTATATTTTCTTCTCAGCAGCACCCATAGGACTTCTAGTGTGTTAGTGGCATCACACAGAGCTCCTATATTTTCTTCTCAGAAGCACCCATAGGACTTCTAGTGTGTTAGTGGCAGCAAACAGAGCTCCTATATTTTCTTCTCAGCAGCACCCATAGGACTTCTAGTGTGTTAGTGGCATCACACAGAGTTCCTATATTTTCATCTCAGAAGCACCCATAGGACTTCTAGTGTGTTAGTGGCATCACACAGAGCTCCTATATTTTCTTCTCAGCAGCACCCATAGGACTTCTAGTGTGTTAGTGGCATCACACAGAGCTCCTATATTTTCATCTCAGAAGCACCCATAGGACTTCTAGTGTGTTAGTGGCATCACACAGAGCTCCTATATTTTCTTCTCAGCAGCACCCATAGGACTTCTAGTGTGTTAGTGGCAGCAAACAGAGCTCCTATATTTTCTTCTCAGCAGCACCCATAGGACTTCTAGTGTGTTAGTGGCATCACACAGAGCTCCTATATTTTCATCTCAGAAGCACCCATAGGACTTCTAGTGTGTTAGTGGCATCACACATAGCTCCTATATTTTCTTCTCAGCAGCACCCATAGGACTTCTAGTGTGTTAGTGGCATCACACAGAGCTCCTATATTTTCATCTCAGAAGCACCCATAGGACTTCTAGTGTGTTAGTGGCATCACACAGAGCTCCTATATTTTCTTCTCAGCAGCACCCATAGGACTTCTAGTGTGTTAGTGGCAGCAAACAGAGCTCCTATATTTTCTTCTCAGCAGCACCCATAGGACTTCTAGTGTGTTAGTGGCATCACACAGAGTTCCTATATTTTCATCTCAGAAGCACCCATAGGACTTCTAGTGTGTTAGTGGCAGCAAACAGAGCTCCTATATTTTCTTCTCAGCAGCACCCATAGGACTTCTAGTGTGTTAGTGGCATCACACAGAGCTCCTATATTTTCATCTCAGAAGCACCCATAGGACTTCTAGTGTGTTAGTGGCATCACACATAGCTCCTATATTTTCTTCTCAGCAGCACCCATAGGACTTCTAGTGTGTTAGTGGCATCACACAGAGCTCCTATATTTTCATCTCAGAAGCACCCATAGGACTTCTAGTGTGTTAGTGGCATCACACAGAGCTCCTATATTTTCTTCTCAGCAGCACCCATAGGACTTCTAGTGTGTTAGTGGCAGCAAACAGAGCTCCTATATTTTCTTCTCAGCAGCACCCATAGGACTTCTAGTGTGTTAGTGGCATCACACAGAGTTCCTATATTTTCATCTCAGAAGCACCCATAGGACTTCTAGTGTGTTAGTGGCATCACACAGAGCTCCTATATTTTCTTCTCAGCAGCACCCATAGGACTTCTAGTGTGTTAGTGGCAGCAAACAGAGCTCCTATATTTTCTTCTCAGCAGCACCCATAGGACTTCTAGTGTGTTAGTGGCATCACACAGAGCTCCTATATTTTCTTCTCAGAAGCACCCATAGGACTTCTAGTGTGTTAGTGGCAGCAAACAGAGCTCCTATATTTTCTTCTCAGCAGCACCCATAGGACTTCTAGTGTGTTAGTGGCATCACACAGAGTTCCTATATTTTCATCTCAGAAGCACCCATAGGACTTCTAGTGTGTTAGTGGCATCACACAGAGCTCCTATATTTTCTTCTCAGCAGCACCCATAGGACTTCTAGTGTGTTAGTGGCATCACACAGAGCTCCTATATTTTCATCTCAGAAGCACCCATAGGACTTCTAGTGTGTTAGTGGCATCACACAGAGCTCCTATATTTTCTTCTCAGCAGCACCCATAGGACTTCTAGTGTGTTAGTGGCAGCAAACAGAGCTCCTATATTTTCTTCTCAGCAGCACCCATAGGACTTCTAGTGTGTTAGTGGCATCACACAGAGCTCCTATATTTTCATCTCAGAAGCACCCATAGGACTTCTAGTGTGTTAGTGGCATCACACATAGCTCCTATATTTTCTTCTCAGCAGCACCCATAGGACTTCTAGTGTGTTAGTGGCATCACACAGAGCTCCTATATTTTCTTCTCAGAAGCACCCATAGGACTTCTAGTGTGTTAGTGGCAGCAAACAGAGCTCCTATATTTTCTTCTCAGCAGCACCCATAGGACTTCTAGTGTGTTAGTGGCATCACACAGAGTTCCTATATTTTCATCTCAGAAGCACCCATAGGACTTCTAGTGTGTTAGTGGCATCACACAGAGCTCCTATATTTTCTTCTCAGCAGCACCCATAGGACTTCTAGTGTGTTAGTGGCAGCAAACAGAGCTCCTATATTTTCTTCTCAGCAGCACCCATAGGACTTCTAGTGTGTTAGTGGCATCACACAGAGCTCCTATATTTTCTTCTCAGAAGCACCCATAGGACTTCTAGTGTGTTAGTGGCAGCAAACAGAGCTCCTATATTTTCTTCTCAGCAGCACCCATAGGACTTCTAGTGTGTTAGTGGCATCACACAGAGCTCCTATATTTTCATCTCAGAAGCACCCATAGGACTTCTAGTGTGTTAGTGGCATCACACAGAGCTCCTATATTTTCTTCTCAGCAGCACCCATAGGACTTCTAGTGTGTTAGTGGCATCACACAGAGCTCCTATATTTTCATCTCAGAAGCACCCATAGGACTTCTAGTGTGTTAGTGGCATCACACAGAGCTCCTATATTTTCTTCTCAGCAGCACCCATAGGACTTCTAGTGTGTTAGTGGCAGCAAACAGAGCTCCTATATTTTCTTCTCAGCAGCACCCATAGGACTTCTAGTGTGTTAGTGGCATCACACAGAGCTCCTATATTTTCATCTCAGAAGCACCCATAGGACTTCTAGTGTGTTAGTGGCATCACACATAGCTCCTATATTTTCTTCTCAGCAGCACCCATAGGACTTCTAGTGTGTTAGTGGCATCACACAGAGCTCCTATATTTTCATCTCAGAAGCACCCATAGAACTTCTAGTGTGTTAGTGGCATCACACAGAGCTCCTATATTTTCTTCTCAGCAGCACCCATAGGACTTCTAGTGTGTTAGTGGCAGCAAACAGAGCTCCTATATTTTCTTCTCAGCAGCACCCATAGGACTTCTAGTGTGTTAGTGGCATCACACAGAGTTCCTATATTTTCATCTCAGAAGCACCCATAGGACTTCTAGTGTGTTAGTGGCATCACACAGAGCTCCTATATTTTCTTCTCAGCAGCACCCATAGGACTTCTAGTGTGTTAGTGGCAGCAAACAGAGCTCCTATATTTTCTTCTCAGCAGCACCCATAGGACTTCTAGTGTGTTAGTGGCATCACACAGAGCTCCTATATTTTCATCTCAGAAGCACCCATAGGACTTCTAGTGTGTTAGTGGCATCACACATAGCTCCTATATTTTCTTCTCAGCAGCACCCATAGGACTTCTAGTGTGTTAGTGGCATCACACAGAGCTCCTATATTTTCATCTCAGAAGCACCCATAGGACTTCTAGTGTGTTAGTGGCATCACACAGAGCTCCTATATTTTCTTCTCAGCAGCACCAATAGGACTTCTAGTGTGTTAGTGGCAGCAAACAGAGCTCCTATATTTTCTTGTCAGCAGCACACATAGTACCTATAGTGTGTTAGTGTCAGCACCCATAGGACCTACAGTGTGTTGTGAGCACACATAGGAGTTCTATTTTTTATACTATATACACTACCGACTACAATGGCTGGAAGACCGCCAAGGAGAGGCAGAGCGTGCCGAGGCAAGAAAACAGGGCAGGCAGGCTCTGTTTCTAGAGACAACAGTGCTGGCCGTGGACGTGGTCGTGCATCGTCATCAGCACGTGGCCATGGGACACGCTTGTCTTTGTTTTCGGCAGCTGGACATGTGGAGCCGCATCATGCCGAAGGCTTGGTAGAATGGATGACCAAGCCCTCCTCATCCTCCTCATCCTCTCTCACCCAGGCTCAGGGTACTGGCAGAGCAGCTGCCAACGCGTACTCAATGGCATCATCAGCCACCCCTTCCCTAGACCCACCATGTCCTCCTGAGGAGTCCCCCGAACTGTTTGAGCACAGTGTTGGGTACATGCTCCAGGAGGATGCCCAACGATTCGAAGGCTCGGATGATGATACCCAGCTTGAGGAAGTCAGTAGTGTGCGCGCAGAGAGAGGGGATGCTGAAGGACAGCAATCTGGCAGTAGTGTTCCACCAGCTGCAGCTTACTGCCAGGTTTGCTCTAGTGGTGAAGAGGGAGGGGATGATGAGGTCACTGACTCCACGTGGGTGCCTGAAGGGAGAGAGGAGGAGGAGGAGGAGGATGCAGCGTCACATTCCCTGCCCCAGCTGCTGGACCGTCGAAAGAAGTATACTCCCAGCCATCCACATGCCCAGCGGTTGAATGCTAGCTTGGCTAAATTGCTAGCACTTCAACTGCTGCCTTTTCAGTTGATAGACTCGGCCCCCTTCCGTGAGTTTGTTCAATGTGCGGTTCCTCAGTGGCAGGTTCCCAAACGCCACTTTTTCTCACGGAAGGCGATTCCGTCTCTCTACTGGCATGTGGAAGGCAATGTCCATGCCTCGCTGGACAGGGCGGTCAGCGGTAAGGTGCATATTACCGCTGACTCATGGTCCAGCAGGCATGGACAGGGACGTTATCTTTCTTTCACGGCCCATTGGGTCACTCTATTGGCAGCTGGGAGGGATGCAGGACAAGGTGCAGTAGTGTTGGAGGTTGTTCCGCCACCACGCCTCCAAAATGCTACTACTGGTTGTGACACACCTCTCTCCTCCACCCCCTCCTCTTCTTCTTCCTCCATGTCCTCTTCGAGTGCTCTGTCCTCGGAACCAGCGGTGCTCCGTAGGCGTACAAGGGGCTACGCGAGTACGCAGGCAAAAAGATGCCATGCCGTGCTTGCGCTGGTGTGTTTGGGGGACAGGAGCCACACTGGGCCAGAGGTTCTGGCAGCTCTGCAGGGGCAGGCCGAGAGGTGGTTGACGCCATGCCAGCTTAAGCCAGGAATGGTCGTTTCTGATAATGGCACCAACCTCCTCTCCGCCCTGCGACAGGGGCAGCTCACCCATGTGCCCTGTATGGCTCACGTCCTCAACCTGGTGGTGCAGCGGTTCTTGGGCAGGTTCCCAGGCTTACAGGATGTCCTGAGGCAGGCCAGGAAAGTCTGTGTGCATTTCCGCCGATCTTATAATGCCAGTGCTCGGCTGACTGAGCTGCAAAAGGAGCTGAACCTGCCCAAGAACCGCCTAATATGTGACATGCCCACCAGGTGGAACTCAACGTTGGCCATGCTGCAGCGACTGCACACGCTGCAGAGGGCCATCAATGAGTACCTTTGCGACTACGGCACCAGGACAGGGTCAGGGGAGCTTGGCTTTTTTTCCCCACGCCAGTGGAGCATGATCAGGGATGCATGCACTGTCCTCTCACCATTTGAGGAGGCCACGAGGATGGTGAGCAGTGACAGTGCATGCATCAGTGACACTGTACCTCTTGTCCACCTGTTGGAGCATACGCTGCGTGGGATAATGGACAGGGCACTTGAGGCAGAACAGAGGCAGGAAGAGGAGGACTTCCTTGTCTCTCAAGGCCCCCTTTATCCAGACAATGTTCCTTCTGTCCCACCCATCACACAGGAAGAGGAGGAGGAGGAGGAGGAGGAGGATTGTGTGAGCATGGAGGTGGAGCCTGGCACTCAGCATCAGCAGCAGCAGTCTTTTAGGGATGATGTACAGTCCCAACAAACCAGTGGACTTGTACGTGGCTGGGAGGAGGTGGCTGGCGATCATGTCATCCTCAGTGACCCAGAAGACTCCGGACCGAATGCCTCAGCTAACCTACGCTGCATGGCCTCCCTGATCCTGCAAAGCCTGCGGAAGGATCCTCGTGTTCTTCGGATCAAGGAGAGTGACCATTACTGGCTGGCCACTCTCCTTGATCCACGGTACAAGGGTAAGGTTGCGGACCTTATCTTGCCGTCGCAGAGGGAGCAGAGGATGAGACATCTCAGGGAGGCCTTGCAGAAAGGTCTGTGCAACGCGTTCCCAGAAACTGGGAGGTTACAAACTCCTGGTCCTGGACGACGAGTTGCTGAGGCTTCGGTCAGTAGCAGAAGGAGCGGTGGGGAAGGTGGACGTCTGACCGATGCGTTCAGACAATTTTTTAGTCCGCAGCCCCAAGGTATGATCGGTTCCAGCAACCATCGCCAGCGTCTGATATACATGGTGCAGGAATACCTAGGGGCAAGGTCAGACTTGGACACCTTTCCCACCGAAAATCCTCTGGCTTACTGGGTCCTGAGGATGGATCACTGGCCAGAGCTTGCACAGTATGCAATTGAGCTACTGGCCTGTCCTGCATCCAGCGTTCTTTCCGAACGCACATTCAGTGCTGCTGGAGGATTTGTCACCGATCATAGGGTGCGCCTGTCCACCGACTCGGTTGATCGACTGACCTTCATAAAAATGAATCAGTCTTGGATCACCACCAGCTACCAGACACCTGAAGCGGATATAACGGAATAATTTATAATGTCACATCCCTTCAAGACTGCCTATGCTGATGCTGAGTGACTGTCCTGTTATGTTCACTGACTATCCTCTTCCTCCTCCTCAATGATCCATGCCACCACACCAGTGCCTAAGGCACAATTTTTCAGCCCCTGTATAACAGGGGCGTGTAATTACAATTTTTTAAAAAGATGCTTCGCAACAGGTCTGACTGCTGTGCTCAGAGTACAGTATCTGTGAGGGGTTGCAGTGTTGTGGCACCAGCACCAGTGCCTAAGGCACAATTTTTCAGCCCCTGTTGGGGCGTGTAATTACAATTTTTAGGCAATGCTTTGCAACAGGTCTCATTGCTGTGCTCAGAGTACAGTATCTGTGAGGGGTTGCAGTGTTGTGGCACCAGCACCAGTGCCTAAGGCACAATTTTTCAGCCCCTGTATAACAGGGGCGTGTAATTAAAATTTTTTAAAAAGATGCTTCGCAACAGGTGTGACTGCTGTGCTCCAAGTACAGTATCTGTGAGGGGTTGCAGTGTTGTGGCACCAGCACCAATGCCTAAGGCACAATTTTTCAGCCCCTGTTTAACAGGGGCGTGTAATTACAAATCTTGATCTAATAGTTCACAGCAGGGCCCATTCCTGCGCCCACCAAGAGTAACTATGAGGGCCTACAGTCTTGTGGCAACACCGTCCACCACCACCACCACCACCAAAGGCCCAATTTTTCTGCCCTGTTCAACAGGTGCATGCAATTACAAATCTTGATCTAATAACTCACAGCAGGGCCCATTCCTGCACCCACCAAGAGTAACTGTGAGGGCTTACAGTCTTGTGGCAACACCGTCCACCACCACCACCACCAAAGGCCCAATTTTTCTGCCCGGTTCAACAGGTGCATGCAAGTACAAATCTTGATCTATTAACTCACAGCAGGGCCCATTCCTGTGCCCACCAGTCTTGTGGCTACACCAACATCTAATAGGGCAAATTTCTGCAGAGTATATACGGCAGGCCCCTACTTTCAAACATCCAACTTACAAACGACTCCTACTTGCAAACGGCAAGAGAAAACAGGAAGTGAGAGGAAATCTACCCCTAGGAAGGAAAATTCTATCCTGTTAGATTTAATTTGGGAAAAAGGTATCTCCTCTCTACTGATGCTTTATCACCAATCCTTGTTTCAATTAAAACCCCACTTTTCCAAAAACATTTGTCATTGGGACGGAAAGTGAGGTGACATGTTCTGAACAGATGTGCAAAGACAGCAAATGTTACAGGGGTGATAACCCCTCCCTATGTTCTCCAAAAAGCTTAAAAATTGATTTTTTTGGGATGTAGCTACACTTCATAATGTACCTGTTCAGATTCTACTTAAGAACAAACCTACAGTCCATGTCTTGTTTGCACCACCTATATACTGCTGTTCAGAGTATATAGGGTTGTAGGTATAGGGTTTTATTTTGGGTGCGGGGTCCCCCTTAGTATCCATACAAGACCCAAAGGGGCTGGGGTGGGGGGGGGGGGTGATGGGGTAGCCATGCCATTTTTCTCAAGGATTTTCAGCCATATGGCGGCCAGGACAAGACATGACATTAAAGCCGCAAGTGGTTTTAAATGGCTTCTTTTTTTCCTTTACAAATGTCATTTTGTGCAAGGACAGTTCTAAACACGGGAAACACATGCCACTTCACAGGCATACTTTAGACACCCCCCAGGTACCATATTTAAAGGAAAATTTCACTTTTTTTTTTTTCACTTTATGCATCATTAAAATGACTGCTCCCGAAAAAACTTTAGTTTTTAAAATTTCTTTTTGCATTGATATATGTCCCCTGGGGCAGGACCCGGGTCCCCAAACCTGTTTTATGACATTAACATGCATATTGGCCGTTGTAATTAGCAATTTTGATTTCGAACGTTCGCGTCCATTATAACGAATAGGGTTCGAAAATTCGCGCGAACTTTCGGTCCGTTCGAAGGTTCTGGTGCGAACCGAACCCGGGGGTGTTCGGCTCATCCCTACTCTTTAGCCTCGTACACACGACAGATTTTCTCGTCGTAAAAAACACGTCGTTTTTTTCGACGAGATTTTTGTTAAGCTTGTCGATTTTCTCGTCAAGCTTTCTATGCGTACACACTGACATTTCCCAATTTCCTCGTTGTTCTCCGCGCTCACGTCCAGCACGTACGACTGCACTATAAAGGGGAAGATCTTTTTTCTTGGCGCCACCCCTTGGTCTGCTTTTGCTGATCTCGTGTTACCGCGTGTGAAGTAAAAGTTTGGGAAGAGACGATTCGCGCTTTTCAGTCTTCGTACTTTTCAGATCGTTTTCTGCGGTTCAGTTTGTGCTTGTGGGTTCGTATCTTGACTTTCAGGGTGTCTAGGCAGGTCGTATCTGTTTTACAGTGCATTCTTGCCTGTTGGTTTCTGATTTTCATTTCGTTATTCATAGGCCTTGCTGTTCTAAAGTGCGTTCTGTTCTGTACGTTCTGATAAGACGACCGTTTCTTATTAGCCATGTCGCCTGGACGTTCTCGTAATCGAGTTCGTGCTGTGCGTGCGCTTGGTGTTGGTCTGCTTGTTTTGGACCAAGACCAGTCCATGAATGGTGTGAGGAGGAGTTCATGGACCAAGAATTGGTTGCTCCAGCGGGACCAATTCTGCCATATGCCTCTGCTGCGGGAGATCGTCGAGAATAATCCTGAGGACTACAGGAATTTTCTGCAGATGTCTGACCCCGTTTTTCAGGAACTGTTGGCTTTGGTGTCCCCCTATATTACCAGGAAGGACACCGTTATGCGGGAAGCCATCAGTGCTGAGCAGAGGCTCATTGCCACGTTACGGTACCTGGCGACAGGGAGAAGTCTTCAGGACTTGAAGTTCACCACAGGCATCTCCCCCCAGGCTCTGGGCCTCATAATCCCAGACACCTGTTCTGCCATTATACAAGTCCTGCAGGAGGACTATATTAGGGTAAGTTTTCTCCCTTAACATCACATTTTATGTATTACATGTATGCTAATGTATTGTATTTCTTTCATCCTTCCCTAATTACCATTATTGTAATATGCTGAGAATGTCCCCTTTGTCCTCATGCATGCTGGAAGCTTTAGATTGCCCCTTTTTTCTCCTCCATAAATATTTCCCTTCACTAACTTTTCCAGCAGGGGCGCCTGTTGCTCCAAATGTTTGGGGTTCAAACACCAATTTAGGAAATAAACTTCCTCCTTTTTTGCTCTGGTGCCTATTTTACGCCCCCAGTTGTCCCCTGTAATGCAGCCATTTTGTTCACTCCAATGCAGCCATTTAGTCCCCTCTAATGCAGCCAGTTTCCCCCCAGCCCTGCACTTACCTTCTTGTGGTCAGCGCCATCCTTCTTCTGTCCTTGATGTCTTCTCCTTCCCTTGATGTTGCATCAGCCAATCATGTTACCATTAAACAGACTTGGTGAACATGATTGGCAGAGCAGCCTGCCAGTGTTTCCCCAAGGAATGCCCCCCCCCCCTGCGTCCCCTATTTTACTTTTAGGAAGCCAATTACATCCCTCAGGTTGTAATGTGCAAGACTATTTTACTACCTGTTTCTGCTATGCAATTTGAACCCCCTAAATGCCGCAATTATTCATATGTCGGTCGCTTTACAAGAGGCCATCCACCTGAATAGTGGGCGGCATAGACAATACATAGGTTCATGCAACGCATGAACCTATGTATTGTTCTGAGTGATGGGCACAGGAGAGAGGGGGCAGTGCTCCAGCGCCCACTCTGGAGGCACCGCCACTGCAATGCTATCCTGTGGCCAAACACATCTCCCCCCCCCCCCAAAATAATTTAGTAATGGCCCATCAGAGGGGGTGATGAATATGATAAATGAGCCTTCCATTATACTTATTTTAAACACCTTAATAAACGTAGAATTTGATTGATGTTGGCCTCTAATTTTTTTTATAGAATTTCCTTGTAATGTATGACTTTGGTAGTCTAATATTATTTCATCTTGTTTCACTCCACAGCTTCCTTCCACGCCACAGGAATGGCAGACTGTGGCATCGGAGTTTGCCACGCGGTGGGACTTCCCCAACTGCGGTGGTGCCATAGACGGGAAGCACATCCGCATCGTGCCGCCACCCCGTTCTGGGTCCTACTACTACAATTACAAGGGGTTTCATAGCATTGTGCTGATGGCGGTGGTGTCAGCACAGTATGAATTCCTCTATTGAAGAAAGAAAAGAAGGTCTTATGGATGCAGCACTCCGGTTAAAAAGCCTTTATTCCAAAAAAAAGGTTTCAGGAAACCAAAAACACTCTGCACAACACAACAAACTGATCTAGTTTAGCTGACGCGTTTCACACTATTTAAAGTGCTTATTCATAGCTAGTTATTACACAAGTACTACCCAAGATATACCCTAAACAGGGGAAGTCAAGTGATCCAACCCCAAGGTGAAAATAATTAGTTAATTGAAAATTAATTAAATTAATTAAACATGAAGTGATTCAAGTGAAATGGGTGTGGTTCACTGACCACAATGAAAAAAGAGGATAGAAATGCCTCACCATATGACAATCTATGCAGATATGTAAAAAATATATTTTTAGAAAGTATAATATATATAAAAAATATATAATAAAAATAAGTGATATGGTGTGGAGTGGGAACAAAAAAATATATCAATAAGAATAAATGTGGAAATCGAATAAAATGAATAAAAAATTGGGATGAGATTACTACCAATTAAAAAAGTGGTATAATATAAATGTGCATCCAAAACATGTGTGACCATGTGTGTAAATGCAAAAAAGAGAAAAAAGTAGGATTTTTAAAACAGCTTACCTGTAAAATCCTTTTCTTGGAGTACATCACGGGACACAGAGCAGCATAGTCATTACTATGTGGGTTATATAGAATTACCTTCAGGTGCTGGCACTGGCAACTTCCAAAACAGGAAGTACCCTCCCCTATATAAGCCCCTCCCATCCGGGAGTACCTCAGTTTTGTAGCAAAGCAATACGTGTCCCCAAAAGAGGGGTGGGAGCTCTGTGTCCCGTGATGTACTCCAAGAAAAGGATTTTACAGGTAAGCTGTTTTAAAAATCCTACTTTCTTGTTCATACATCACGGGACACAGAGCAGCATAGTCATTACTATGTGGGACGTCCCAAAGCAATGCCACATGAGGGGGGGGGATACACCATACATAAGCTGGGCGCCATCAGGCATGAGGATCTTTTGCGGCCTGCAACACACTGCGCCCAAAGGCGACATCCTCCTGACTTCTAACGTCCACCTGGTAGAACCTAGTAAACGTGTGTACTGAAGACCATGTTGCGGCTTTACAAATTTGCGCCAGGGAGGCCTGGTGATGCACTGCCCATGAAGTTCCAACTGCTCTCGTGGAGTGCGCCCTAACTTTGAACGGAGGCGGTCTACTTCTCAAGCCATAGGCTTGTATTATGACCTGTCGAATCCACTTGGCTAAAGTAGATTTTGATGCTGCCTGACCCTTTCTGGGGCCTTCCGGCAGAACAAACAAAGAATCCGTTCTATGAATCTGAGCAGTGGCTTTTAGATAAGCTTTAACTGCTCTTACTACATCCAAAGAATGCAATAACTTTTCCTCTACCGAGCTTGGTTTGGGGAAAAAAGAAGGAAGAACCACATCCTGGTTCAAGTGAAACCTCGATACCACCTTAGGAAGAAAGGCCGGGTGAGGACGTAATACTACTCTGTCCTTATGGATAACCAGATATGGCTCTTTACAGGACATGGCGGCTAATTCCGACACTCTTCTAGCCGAGCATATGGCTACTAAAAATATCAATTTCCTGGTGAGTAGAACCAAGGAAATGTGCCGCAAAGGTTCAAATGGCTGCTTCTGCAGAACCGACAGAACCAAATTTAGATCCCATGGGCATATGGGAGCCTTAATCGGTGGAATAATACGAGTCACACCTTGCATAAAGGATTTGACAAGTGAATGCATAGCCAGGGGCCTTTGAAATAGTATTGACAAGGCCGAAACCTGGCCCTTGATAGTACTTAAGGCAAACTTCCTGTCTACAGCCCACTGCAGGAAGTCCAGAATTCTGCCTATAACGTACTTACGTGGATGCCATTTTCTGGCCTCGCACCAAGTGATGTACGCCTTCCAAACTCTATAGTAGATCTGCCTGGATACAGGCTTCCTGGCATTGATTATAGTTGATACCACAGAGTTAGAGAGACCTCTCTTCTTTAGGATGTGGGATTCAATAGCCAGGCCGTTAAACTTAGAGTTAGTAAGGAAGGGTGGTATATCGGTCCTTGCGAAAGCAGGTCCGGACGACGTGGAAGGGTCCAAGGACTCCCCACAGACATTTTGATGATCTCCGCGTACCAGGCCCTTCGGGGCCACGCTGGAGCCACCAGGATCACCGGCTTCTTCTCCAACCTGACTCTGCGAAGGAGTCGAGGCAACAATTGTAGCGGAGGGAATGCATATATCAGTCTGAACTGATCCCAAGGGAACACCAGAGCATCCGAGCCGCAAGCGAGGGGATCCCTTGTCCGGGAGACAAATCTGTCCACCTTTGCGTTGAATCTGGATGCTAGCAGATCTACATCCGGTGTTCCCCACCGCTGACATATTGCTCGGAAGACCTCGGGATGAAGGGACCATTCCCCTGGGCATAACTGTTGGCGACTCAGAAAGTCCGCCTTCCAATTCTCCACCCCTGGAATGAAGACAGCTGATATACATGGGACATGCTTTTCTGCCCATTCCAGGATGTGACTTACTTCCCTCTGGGCTGCACGACTCCTGGTGCCTCCCTGATGATTGATATATGCCACTGCTGTGGCATTGTCTGATTGAATTCTGACAGGGGACCCTTGGAGTCTGGATGTCCAGGCTACTAGGGCGTACCGGGCTGCTCGTATCTCTAAGAGATTGATGGGCAGGGTTTTTACTACATTTGACCATCTGCCCTGGAGAGACCATTGCTCCAGTACTGCCCCCCAGCCTATAAGGCTGGCATCTGTAGTGACCACCTTCCAAGATATCGGGCTGAAGGGTTTTCCCTTCTGGAGATTCTGGGGGATCAACCACCAGCAGAGACTCTTCCGAACGGAAGGGGACAAAGCCATCGGGAAGTCTAGAGCCTGAACTTTTCCGTTCCAGGCTGACAATATGGCCCTTTGTAAATTCCTTGAGTGGAATTGGGCGTATGGCACAGCTTCGAATGATGCTACCATCTTTCCTAGCAGCCTCATGCACAGGCGTATGGACGGCTGTCTTTTTGCACAAAGCAGACGGACCAAGGCCCTCAAAGAGGATACCTTGTCTAGAGGTAAGAAAATCTTCCTCTGGTCTGAATCCAGCCGTAGCCCTAGATATACCAGGTTTTTCACTGGCTGTAGGGCTGACTTGTCCAGGTTGATGACCCAACCGTGAGACTCTAGATACTTGATTGTATCGACAATTACCACTTCTAGCTTGACAACTGAGTGGTCCATCAACAACAGGTCGTCTAGGTATGCCATTATCGTTACACCCCGTGTTCTTAGATCGGCCAACAGTGGGGCCAGAATTTTTGTGAACACTCGTGGTGCTGTGGCCAGACCGAATGGTAAGGCTCTGAACTGAAAATGGCGCCCTTCTACTGCAAAGCGTAGGAATTTTTGATGACCTGGAAAGATGGGAACATGCAAGTAAGCATCTTTGATGTCGATCGAGGCTAACCATTCCTCCCCTTGTAGGGCAGCGGTGACCGATCGGATCGACTCCATCCGGAAAGACCGGACGTTTAGAAATTTGTTTAGACTCTTTAGGTCCAATATGGGTCTTATGTCCCCGTTTGGCTTCGGGACTGTGAAAAGGTTTGAGTAGAAACCCAACCCCCACTCTTCCATAGGAACCTCCATAATTACTCCTTGGAGCAATAGTTGTTCTAACGCCAATAGGAGAGACCCTCTTTTCAGAGGGTCTCTTGGCATGCCTGACCACATAAAATGGGACGGAGGAGACTCTTTTAACTCCAACTTGTATCCCAGAGTTACTGCGGAGAGCACCCATCTGTCTTTGATCGTCTCCCGCCAGGTCTCTGCGAACAACTGAAGTCTTCCCCCCACCCGTTTGAGTGGGGGCAGCCCTTCATAGGCTTGACTTGGAGGCTGGTTTAGTACCTCTTCGGATCCAGGGCTTTTTATTACCCTGTGGCTGTCCCTGATTTTTACCTCCTGAGTTTGACCGAGGAGGCCGTCGGAACTGCTTAGTAGCAGACGTCGCAGGGATAGGAGAGGTAGTCCTCTTAAAAGATGGACCCCTAGACCTCTTTTTACTCGGTAAGAGAGTATTTTTACCACTGGAAATCTTCTGGATATACTTATCCAGGTCTTCGCCAAAAAGGCGTTCCCCATGAAATGGGAAGCTAACTAAGAGCTTCTTACAGGGAGCTTCAGCAGACCAGTTTTTGAGCCACAGAAGCCTACGCATATGTACCAAAGACAGCGTGAGGCGGGAGGCCTGATGGATAGAATCCTTGATGGCGTCAACCGCAAAGCATAATGCTCTAGGCAGATCAGCCAGAGCCTGGGCCTGCTGGTCTGGCAAATCCCTCAGGACCATTTTCATTTGATCCTTTAAAGCTTGGCAGACCCCAATAGCTGCCACTGCTGGCTGTGTAACAGCCCCATGCTGTGGAAAAAGCAGATTTTAATAAAGATTCCAATTTTTTATCCACTGGATCTTTGAACATTTGAACATTATCTACTGGACATGTCAGTGATTTGTTCACAGAAGAGATGGCTGCATCCACCGTAGGAACATTCCATCTCTGGGTGAACTTTTCCTCCATGGGATAGATCACCGGAAACCTTTTAGGCGGAACAAATAGTTTATCAGGATGTTCCCAGTCCTGGTATATAAGTCCTTCCAATAATGGATGTATTGGAAAGGAGCAATTAACCTGGGGAGCTTTTAGCGACCCCAATGAGGAGACAGCAGTAGTTGATGGTTCAACAAGAGGCATTTTAAATGCAGATCGAACCATGTCAGTTAGGGTCTGGACCCACAATCTTTCAGTCTGTGATGCTGAAAATGGTTCATCTACTGTCGATTCCTCAAAAACAGAGCTAACCTCCTCCTGATCCCCTTCAGGTAGGTCGGTCCCTTCCTGGGACTGTTGCTCTGCCAACAGGCACTCTAATGGAGGTGATGGAGATCTGGCGCGCTTTCTTTCCTGTAGAGAAGAAGCGATCAATGCAGCCAATCTCTGCTCCAATCCCTCCAGAGTTGAGGAAAAAACCTCCTCTGTTATATATGCAGGAGCAGGTGGACTGAGGACAGCCGCAGTACCTGGCACTCCCGGGGGTTCCTTATGGGTATTAACCTCTGATTTCTCAGGGGAGGAGGGTGCAGATGACTGCTCCAGATCCTCAGAGCCCGATGGAGACCCCCTACACTTCCTGAGAGGTATATCTCAGAGTTTTTTAAGCGGCATATTCCTTAGTTCAAAGCTGAGGTATTCCAGCCGCAATACACCCCTTACTGAAATAGTCTAATGCAATTTGCTGCTATGTACATCAGTGGGTGTCTACTAATGCGTCTTTCTGGGGATGCCTGTATCAACCGCCCACTGTAAGCCCCTATACCATGCTACCAGCTCCTTTTCATGCTCTGTGTCCATAGCAAGCAGCGTGGACTGAGTCCTTTTATCTTGCTGGGACGCCTGCACATGCGCAGAAGCGCTGGGCGCACAAAGCGCGTCATCCGCCAGGCTCCGCCCCCTTTTTTGAAGCTAAACCTTATAAAAGGAAAGCATGTGCGCGCGCGCGCGTGCACGTGTGCGCTCTTGGCGCCATGTAGGGAGAGGAGCCAGGGTCCCTGTTTCACCAGGACTCGGGGATGGAAGGAAACTACTTGGCAGCATGACAGAGGAATGCAGCTTCCCTGATAGAGAGCTCACTCATCTGCCTGGACTTTCACCATGGAAGGAATAGTCCCAAGAAAAAAGACGTTCCACAGCGGCCTCTAGTGGACAAACACAGGTACCGCACCTTTGTCTTTTTTTTTTTTTAAAACCTCCTTTATGAAAAAACATTTCCAGGTTTACAGTTTTTTTAAAACTTCCCTTATGAAAAAACATTTCTAGGATTTCTTAGGCATATACAGCTATTAGCGGGAATACCCTTTAGGTAACAGGCAGAAAGACATATTAGGCTTGGGGGTCCCCTCAATAGAACCAAGTTCCTGAGGGGCCCCCACTTACCTTTTCCCCGCCGCAGGACTTTGTTTGGTCCACAGAAGCCCAAACTTCACCTCTCACGGCAGGCATTGTACTAGACCTTCAGGGACCGGGTTCCCAAGGATTCCACTCCCCTGGACCTGTATAGCACCCTGCACAGATAGCCTCTTGGTTTTGGGTATGACCAGAGCTCTGGATCCCAGGGTCCAGCCCTCCTAAGAGAGGCATTACAGGCAAAACCCTGCTCTTCTCTGCAAGGCCCGGGTACCGACCGTTTAGCTATGAAGCTTTTTTGGTCGGATCCGGAATAGCTTGCTAAGGCCCAGAGAACCTGTACACAAGCCCAGATGAATACATGTTAACCTTGGCCAACACCTTAGACACTGGCAAAAAACTGAGGTACTCCCGGATGGGAGGGGCTTATATAGGGGAGGGTACTTCCTGTTTTGGAAGTTGCCAGTGCCAGCACCTGAAGGTAATTCTATATAACCCACATAGTAATGACTATGCTGCTCTGTGTCCCGTGATGTATGAACAAGAAATATATATATATAATATAGATATATATGTGCATATATGTGAAATTTTGGACATGTATAGATGAAAAAATGCAAAGCAACCTTAAAATTGATTAGGTGCACTGTGGAGTGCTTGCATTAATATTACTTAGTCAGTGCTGATATGTGCATGTCTCTTTAGAGATATATTTATTTTTAAATTTTATTATTTTATTATTGATATTGATAATTTATACAGTGAATTTAATGTGAAAAAAAGAACAAATGTTCTGTTTAAACTAATGTCTGTACAGATTTGTATTGATATATGGGTATATGTCTCTTTAACAAATATTTGAGTCTATATGTCTATTGGGATGGAAGTCATTCCTGAAGGTATATTGTGCAAAAAGATGAACCACTACACAAACATGCAATAAAAGCATATGTGTGCAAATGTGTTTGAATATACTTGAAGTCACCATATTTGAGAATACCAAGTATGTAATTAGGAGTGCTGCGTCCAGAAGACCTTCTTTTCTTTCTTCAATTGCATTTGCATTTGCCTGCACCCTTGGTTGCTGGGAGGAGGTAATTCCAGGGACTTCCACACCTGAGCGGCTCCCTTCCTCCTGTCTCTTCCATGAATTCCTCTATGTTGATGTAGGGAAGAATGGCCGGATGTCCGATGGGGGATCCTTCATCCAGATGGAGTTTGCCCTCCGTCTCCAGAGTGACGACCTTGCATTGCCACCGGATGCAGGGAATATTGAAGGACTCCCCTTTGTTTTCTTGGCTGATGAAGCCTTCGGACTCGGACGGCATCTTATGAGGCCATTTCCACAGAGGACCCTGACCCCAGAGAAGAGGGTGTTCAATTACCGGCTGGCCAGGGGCCGAAGAGTTGTCGAAAATGCCTTTGGCATAATGGCCAGCCGGTTCCGCCTTTTTATGACTTCAATACACTTGGCGGACTACAAAATAAACTATGTTGTATTATGCTGCTGTGTGCTACACAACTTTCTGAGCCAAAAATCTAATTCCTATATGGCCTCAGTTTTGCCAGAGGCTGGACTTTGCCCTGCAAATCCCCTGCCGGGCCTGGAATCTGCCCGTCCTGGCTTGCCCTCCCAAAATGCCCGTGAGGTTCGGGACAAATACATGGAGTATTTCACGGGTAGGGGGGCAATTCCTATGCCAGCCTATGTCTAAGGATCCCAATAAAAAGCTTCTTTAAACCTTAAATTATTTGTTCTTTCCTGTCTCCTAGTTTGTCTTTGTGCATTTGTAGTGCCAAGTGTATTTTACTTTAGTAAATAACAACCATTTCACTATGTAACCTTACAAAATAACCAAATAAGCTTAGAGGGTATTATAAAAAGAAGCTACACGTTGTTTGTGGTCAAATATTTTACTCTGTGCACATTCTCACCATTTTTACTTTTTTCTGGTTTTTTGGGTTGGCCTGGCCCCAACCCGGCAATTTTTTGCTTATGAAAATACAAAAATAACAGTTGCATTTCAAAAATTACAACATTGGATACCTCTGAGCAATCTGAGACATTCACTTACACAAACTATGTCTCTATGTGCCCGTCCTAATATGGGGTCCTGCCACCCCTTGCCCAGCCAAAAATTGAATATGCACACATTTGGGATTTTTTTCATCTAGGAAATTTACAATCCTGATCCCTATTGTCAACATGTGCTATCTGCCATCAGGGGTGATCAATGGACGTGTTTTGGGGGTTCAACCCCTTCCTCAGTTCACCAACTTTAGATACGAGGAAGGGGTTGCATCCACAAAAGACGTACATGGATATCCCCTGATGGCAGATAGCACATGTTGACACACTGTGTGCAGATTCAATTTTTGGCTGGTTTGATTGTCAAAAAAATTCGAAAAGTTGCAAAAACAAACATGTAAAAACAAATGTGTTTGGATGGCTTATTGAATTCTCCCCAAAACATTGAGAATGCCTTTAAATGTTTGTTCCATCACATGGATTCTTTGTTTAATAAGGTCCAGTTCCGTGCTACATTCCATCACTTGCTGGATGAGGCGGAGGGCACTGTCAGCAGAGAACCGTGTACTATCCTTCACAACATTTATATCCCCTAAAAACAAAAAACAAAAGGTATTATAACTCTGCAGGCCTACATCTCTTACCTGAAGCTGTGGTGACAGATACTGACCTGTTGTGGTGACCAGATCCACAACGTCATCCACCTCTCCTTCCTGCACTTCTCCTTCCTCCACCTCAACTTCCTGCACATCTTTCGGTTGTGGGTCTTTGGGAGTTTGGGGTTGCTTGGAAGTTGTGGGGTGCATGTGCTCCCTGGAGTGTCCTCCTCCCAGTCTTCTCTCCCCTATGAGAATCAAACAAAAGGTCTATTTATCACACTGTAAATCTCAATGTTAAAATAAAAACAGGCTAAATTGCTTGGAAGTGTGGTACAAGTGTGTGTTTGGGCGGAATTTAAAGAAGAATGCATTATTTATGACCAAGAATATGTTTAGTATTCACCTTTGGATTTAATTTATTTGACATGGAGGCACCACAAAAATTCTCTGATGCACCTGTGTGGGACACCCAAAAAAGGCGGGTCTGGTGGCCCACACTATAGTGCTCCAAAGTACAGATGTGGAAGCAGCTGCTGAGTGTCCTCTCCTTTACACTGATAAAAGTTTGCATTTCATTCTCTTTACAAACACATCATCTAGACGAAAAAATTTGCCACAATATTGGAGCAAAAATGGCAGATGTCTAATTACTTTTGTGGCTCTAAAATAAGCCAAAACCACGGATAGTGGCCGAACGAAGTGTCGGTAACGTAACGAACGATTACTGTGCCCAACCAAGTTCAAAATATTACATTTTGGAAGGGAGTCCAATATGAGAAACCAAAATAAAGAGCAACATGTCAGTTTAGAAAAAGATTAATAGCAGAAAAGTCTACTTTTTACTTACTTTTAGCGAGCATTCTCTTTATGCTCCTCAACTGGTCTGGCTCCCTCAGTTTGAGGTCTGACCACCTCTTTCTGAGCTGCTCATTTGAGCGTTTCACCCCGAAATTCGCCTTCAGACTCTTCACGACTTTAGTGAGGATTTTGGCCTTCCTTCTATTTGGTTTGCTATACGGCCCATGCTTGGCATCATAATCAGCCTTGAGCAAGATGTCCACCATCTCCGCCAAAGACATATTCGATGCCTTGAATCTCCTCCTTGATCGTGACGTTTCCTCGGTCTCCGGGCTTGTCTCCTCCTCGTTAGTTGCGGAATTATCAGACACCTGCTGTAACTCCGCCATATCTGTCTGCGCGCCGAAAGAGAAGGGGCGGGGAAAAGATGTTAGTTAGAACGTCATGGGCGGGCGACGTGTGCGGAGCGACGTGTTCGTATTTTGACGCATGCGTGGTGTGTATATAGCAAACACACATGTGACTATAGTACGTTCGGTGTGCGGAGAGAGGAGTTCAAGTGACGGACGTGCGAACGAAGGTATGTGATTTTGTGACTTGTACAAATTGTTGGCCTATACTGTCTTGAGAATGTTGGAGGATATATATGGTGACTAGGATGTTAAGGAGGTTAGACTGTTTGCCTCACATTAGTTATATATAATTTATTTAACTTGCAGATACAATATGAATGTCTTTATTAGCGACAAAGAGTTCCTGGCGGAATTTATTGACCGGGTAAGGGAGCTGCCGGCTCTGTGGGAGACGAAAAACCCCATCCACAAAAAAAAGGGGTGAGAAAAGCAGCGCTTGAGAAGCTGCTCCCATTTGTGCATACCAAGGTGCCCACAGCCACAGCAAAACAAGTGGACACTAAAATTGGGAGCTTGAGAGGTACCTACAGGACTGAACGCTCTAAGGTGCTGGCTTCTCAGAGGTCAGGAGCAGCAGCAGGTGATGTGTATGTCCCGATTTTGTGGTACTACAACAGGATGTCCTTCCTGGATGACCACATTGAGACAAGGCCATCACTCTCCACTCTTCCCCCCAGACTTCCCTGCAGCCAACCTGAGCCTTCTCTGGAGCAAGAGGAGGCAGCCATCCTGGATGATCCTGATTTGGCCATCTGGAGCCAGGTATAGTATTAAATGAAAATGTATTGGGATAAACTTAATGTTTGACAAATATGTCAAGATGACAAACATAAAATATTTTGGATTCCACAAGTGAAATCAAGATCTGTAGACATTATTCTGCACTTAATTGGGTGCTAAATAGTCAATCTGATGTAGTGGTAAATTTAAAGCAAGGATTTATGGATTTACATTCTAATTGCTTCAATCAGGATTACAAAGTTTGATGCAAAGATTAAACTAACATATTAAACTATATCCCTTTTTCATACACAGGATGAAATCAGCCAGGAGGAGGGTCTGGAAACTGTCAGGCAGGAGGAGGAAGGGCCCAGTGGCAGCCAGGAGGTGGCAGGGCCCAGTGCCAGCCAGGAGGTGGCAGGGCCCAGTGGCAGACAGGAGGTGGCAGGGCCCAGTGGCAGGCAGGAGGTGGCAGGGCAAAGGAGAAGCACCAGATCACAGGTGCCTCCCATCCGGCTTCACAAAAGAGGCAGGAGGGACAGGAGCACGAGTGAGGCAGCAATGGCCCTTATTCGTGAGGCCCATGCCACCCTCCAGGAGCCCACATCCCCTGAAGAGGCCATTGCCGGCCTAGTGGAGGCTAAGTTCAAGGTGATGAGCATGGAGCAACGCCTCCTATGCGAGCCCCTGCTCATCACCTTGCTCAACAAGGGGGTGATGGAGAAAATTACCCCCATTACCGCCATATGTGAGGTGGCACAACTGACCCAACCTCAACCTCCACCTCCCCCTTCTTCTTCTGCCCCACCCCCTTCTGCTACACCTCCACCTTCTTCTTCTGCCCCACCCCCTTCTGCTACACCTCCCCCTTCTTCTTCTGCCCCACCCCCTTCCGCTACACCTCCACCTTCTTCTTCTGCCCCACCCCCTTCTGCTACACCTCCCCCTTCTTCTTCTGCCCCACCCCCTTCTGCTACACCTCCACCTTCTTCTTCTGCCCCACCCCCTTCTGCTACACCTCCACCTTCTTCTTCTGCCCCATCCCCTTCTGCTACACCTCCACCTTCTTCTTCTGCCCCACCCCCTTCTGCTACATCTCCTCCTGACAGGAGTACCCCTCCAGTGGGCCAGCCTCCAGCCAAACGAAGAAGGAAGGCTGCAGGGAAGGCTTCAGGGAAGGTTGCAGGGAAGGTTGCCAGGAAGAAGAGGAAGTGATGGCCTTGCTTCATTGTGGTCGGACAGAAGGCAGCCTGTTGTAGTACCACACACTTGGGACATATATCTCACCTGCTGCTGTTCCTGACCTCTGGGAGGCCAGCATCAGATTGTGTTCAGAAATGTTGGCCTTCTCAAGCTCCCAATTTTAGTGTCCACACAGGGTTGCTGTGTGCTCTGGGGTCCCTGGGAGGGATGCACAAATGGAAGCAGGTTCTCCAGCGCTGCCTTCTCTTTATTTTATTTCTAAACATGAATAAATGTGATTTTTGTTTAAGTTCATACTTGACTATGTGTATTTGTAAAAATTAAAAATCTAGCTTTGGAGTAAGCAGATACATTTGACTGACAATAAAAGGGACAGATATCACCCCCCCCCCCCCCCAAAAGAATAACTAAATCTGATTAGCAAAAAAACATGGTGGGAAATTTAACTAATATAGATTCCAAAATTAAATGGGAGATCACTATCAAAACATTGCGAAATTATAATTAACATAATTTTTAAAAATATAACCATTTAAATTATTCCTAAAAACTTGCACGATATAATACACATAAATCTTCTTAAGAGCAGCATGAAAAAGGTTAAAAAAAAGTCCTAACTCTGTGTGAATATCAGCAGCAAAAGAAGGTCACTCGTTTTGATTAATGTAACATTCTAACGAAGATTTCAATGCAGAACATTTAAACGATGCAATATTTTTGAGCGTGACGAATGTGCTCTCTCCATTACGAAGGCTTGTTTTACCAGAAGATGCGCTCCCGTCTCATAGTTGCTTGTGAGCATGCGCGCTTTTGGAAGAGTCGTAAAAGCATACACACGAACCATTTTCTCGTCACAAAACAGGCCGACGAGAAACACGACGAGGAAATCTGGAATCCTGACGAGAAAATAGAGAGCAGGTTCTCTATTTTCTCGTCGAGATTCTCTGCAATTTTCTCGTCGTAAAACCATACACATGAACGTTTTTCTCGACAAAAAAGCTCTCGCGGCACTTTTCTTGCCGGTTTTGGACGAGAAACTCGGTCGTGTGTACGAGGCCTTTGAGTAAGTGCACTTCAGCTTAAAACTCGTCTTGATGTCTGCATCTATTCCCATTTAGTCCTTTGGGTCTGCTATGGATTTTAAGGGGAACCCCACCCCCCAAAAATAGGGTGTAGGGTCCCCCCAAAATCCACACCAGACCCTTATCCAAGCATGCAGGAAAGGGGGGGCGAATCATGCCAGGCCACATGCCCTCAACATGGGGGGGGGTGCTTTGAGGCAGGGGGGGGCAAAAAGAAATAAAAACACACGGTTTTTCACAGTTTCTTCATTTAAAGTAAAAGAACAATGTCCCTCGATGTAGATCCTTTGTCATTCACAACACCCCCCCATGTGACGTCACCGACTCAGCATGCCCCGATTGGTGATGTCACAAATGGAACAGCGCCACCAGGCGATGTCACCAAGGGGCTCCTCCCCTTACCTATTTAAGAACTGTCAGATAGCGGAGCAGGCAGGTGGCGATTAGCCTTCGACGTGAGTGGAGCTTTTTTTTCTGGGTCCGGTGGTGTGGCGGGCATCGTGATTGATGATGGATCTACATCGGGGGACATTGTTTTCTTTATCTTTAAAGTGATTGTAAAGTCTTGTTTAGAAAAAAAGAATAACAAACATGTTATACTTACTGTACCTGCTCTGTGCAGTTGGTTTTGCACAGAGCAGCCCGGATCCTCCTCTACTCGGGTCCCTTTTTGCTGCTCCGGGCCCCTCCCTCCTGTCGAGTGCCCCCACAGTAAGCAGCTTACTATGGGGGCATCCGAGCCGAGTCACAGCTCCGTGTGTCCATTCAGACAATGAGCCCTGACCCGGCCCTGCCCCTGCCCCTTTTCTCCCCTGATTGGCTAACAGACTTTGACAGCCGTGGGAGCCAATGGCACCACTACTGTGTCTCAGCCAATCAAAAGGAGAGTCCCGGATGGCTAAGACTCTCATGGACATCCCTGGAGAGAAAGGGTTCAGATAAGTAATAAGGGGGTGCTGGGGAGGCTGCTACACACAGCAGGTATTTTATCTTAATGCATTAAGATAAAAAAAAATTCTGCCTTTACAACTCCTTTAATAAAGGACTGGTCAAAAACTGTGTGTGTGTGTGTGTGTGTGTGTGTTTATTTATTTTTTACACTTTTTTGATGAATGGGTACACATGGGGGCGGGATCTGGGGGCCCCCTTGTTAAAGGGGGATTCCAGACTCCAATAAGACCCATGCCCACAGATTCCCACAACCACAGCCCAGGGAAGAGGCTCTTGTCCCCAAGCCCCCCCGCCCCAAAGCACCCCCATGTTGAGGGCATGTGGCCTGGTATGGTTAATTTGGGTGGCCGCTCCCTCATCTCTCCCTCTTCCTGGCCTACCAGGCTGCATGCTCAGATACGGGCCTGGTATGGATTGGGGGGGCCCACACACCGTTTATTTTTTTACATTTTCGTATTTAAATTTTAATATGTCAGTTTTTCTGCAGCAGGTTCTATACACTACTCAGCTAAACCTCTTTGCAGGCAGACTAAGGGGACCCCCAGGCACTATATTTAAAGGATTTTTTTATTTTTATTGTCTCACTTTAACCACTTCAATACAGGGCATTTTCACCCCCTTCTTGCCCAGACCAAATAAATTTTTATGTTGTTTTCCCCTACAAATAGAGCTTTCTTTTGGTGGTATTTCATCACCTCTGCAGTTTTTATTTTTTGCGCTATAAACAAAGGAAGAGCAACAATTTTGAAAAAAATACAATATTTTTTACTTTTTGCTATAATAAATATCACAATTTATTTAATTTTTTTTAATTTTTCCTCAGTTTAGGCCGATATGTATTCTCATATTCGCAATAAGCGTATATTGATTGGTTTGCTCAAAAGTTATAGCGTCTACAAAATAGGGGATAGATTCATGGCATTTTAATTTTTTTACTAGTAATGGCAGAGATCTGCGATTTTTATTGTGACTGCGACATTGCAACGGACATATCGGACACTTTTGACACATTTTTGGGACCATTCACATTTATACAGCGATCAGTGCTATAAAAATGCATTGATTACTGTGTAAATGTGACTGTCAGGGAAGGAGTTAACACTAGGGGGCGATCAAGGGGTTAAATGTGTGTCCTAGGAAGTTATTCCAACTGTGGGGGGATATGACTGACTGGGGGAGGTGACCGATCGGTGTCCCTATGTACAAGGGACACACCATCGGTCTCCTTTCCCTGACAGGACGTGGATCTGTGTGTTTACACACACATCCATGTCCTTGGCTGTGTAACTGGTGATCGTGGGTGCCTGGGGTACATCGCAGCTGCCAGGCATGCAAATCGGCACCCGAGTGACATGGCGGGCCCCCTAGCGCGCCCCCTAGCGGCCAAGAGGCCCGAGGACGTCATATGATGGCAGCCCAGGATGGCAGAGCCACCTTGCGGCTGTCATTTTAATATACGCGGGTAATGAAGTGGTTAAGCATCATTAAAATTAGAGGTCGACCGATATGGGTTTTTCTCTGGCCGATGCCGATGCCGATATTTTGAAATTGGGGCGGCCGATGGCCGATATATGATGCCGATTTTTGTGGCCGATATTTTAGGCCGATTAAAAAAAAAAAAAAAAAACCCTCACCCACTCTATTCCTTCCTGCTTACTCCTGTCACTCTAGCACACACTTGATGTCCTCAGTACAGATGGCACTGGTTTGGAACTGGCAGGTGGCACTGGTTTGGAACTGACAGATGGCACTGGCAGGTGGCACTATTGGCACTGGCAGGTGGCACTATTGGAACTGACAGATGGCACTGGTTTGGAACTGACAGATGGCACTGGCATGTGGCACTGGCTGGCGGTACTGGTTTGGAACTGACAGATGGCTCTATTGGCACTGGCAGGTGGCACTGGTTTGGAACTGACAGATGGCACTGGTTTGGAACTGACAGATGGCACTGGCAGGTGGTACTGGTTCGGAACTGACAGATGGCACCGATTGGCAGCAGGGGGCACTGGTTTGGAACGGACAGATGGCACTAGTTTGGGACAGATGGCACTGATTGGCAGTGGCACTTGCAATTGGAACTGGTGGCACTGGCGTGTGACACTGGTTGGCACTGGCTGGTGGCACTGACAGATGGCACTGATTGGCGGTGGCACTGACAGATGGCACTGATTGGCAGTGGCACTGACAGATGGCACCGATTGGCACTGGCTTGTGGCACTGACAGATGGCACTGGCTGGTGGCACTGATTGGTACTGGCTGGGGGCACTGGCTGTGGCACTGATAGATGGCACCGATTGGCGGTGGCACTGATTTGGGTGGCACTGACAGATGGCCCTGATTGACACTGGCTGGTGGCACTGACAGATGGCACCGATTGGCGGTGACACTGATTGACACTGGCTGGTGGCACTGATTGACACTGGCTGGTGGCACTGATTGACACTGGCTGGTGGCACTGACAGATGGCACTGGCTGGGGGCACTGACAGATGGCACTGGCTGGGGGCACTGACAGATGGCACTGGCTGGGGGCACTGACAGATGACACTGGCTGGGGGCACTGGCTGGGGCACTGGCTTGGGCACTGACAGATGGCACTGGCTGGTGGCACTGACAGATGGCACTGGCTGGGGGCACTGATTTGGGTGGCACTGATTGGCACTGGCTGGTGGCACTAACAGATGGCACCGATTGGCGGTGGCACTGATTGGCACTGGCTTGTGGCACTGACAGATGGCACTGGCTGATGGCGATGGCACTGGCTGATGGCGATGGCACTGGCTGGGGGCACTGACAGATGGCACTGGCTGGGGGCACTGACAGATGGCACTGGCTGGGGGCACTGACAGATGGCACTGGCTGGGGGCACTGACAGATGGCACTGGCTGGGGGCACTGGCTGGGGCACTGGCTTGGGCACTGACAGATGGCACTGGCTTGGGCACTGACAGATGGCACTGGCTTGGGGCACTGGCAGGTTTCACACTAAGCCGAGTGTAATGTGTGAAACTGACAGAGAGGAGAGAGAGAGAGAGAGAGAGCTGTTAGAATTGAGCTCGATGTGGGGGTGGGCGGGCCAGCAGCTAAATTACACCAGCCAATGATTGGGCTGCTTTAGACGTAGTGGCCCGCCCAGATACCATCCCATTGGCTGGTGTAATATATCTGCTGGGTCCCGCCCACCCCCGACATCAAGCTGACACATCCTCTCTCTCTCCTCTTACTTTCAGTTTCACACACACACACACAGCACGGCGCTTGATGCTGCTGAGTGTGGAGAAGTGTGGAGGAGGGAGGAGGAGGGGGGAGGAAGTGCAGCCAGTGAAAAATATCGGCCAGTTTTGATATTAATCGGCCAAAGCCGATTTATCAAAAATGCCTAAATATCGGCCGATATATCGGCCAGCCGATATATCGGTCGACCTCTAATTAAAATCACTGCTACTGTAAAAATTATCTTTTTAAAAAAACATTTTTGCATTGATACATGTCCCCAAGGGCAGTACCCGGGCCCTAAAACCTTTTTATGGCCAATAACATGCATATAAGCCTTCAAAATACGGACTACTGATTTTTTAAGTTCGGGTCCAATAGACCTTAATAGGGTTCACGGTTCGGCTCTGCAGTTTTTCCATGTTTGGGAGTACTGGTGAGATTCACACTGAGGGACGTTCAGCCCAACTCTAGACACCACAGACCTAAAAAAAAAAAAATTGGTCCACGCTTGCTGTCTGACAGTTCTTAAATAACTAAGGAGCAGGGTCACCCACTGACATCACCAGGTGGCCCCGCCCCTTGTGACTGTGTTGGCTGGGGCATGCTGGGCCGATGACATCGTGGGGCCACCCTGTGATGTCAGTTGGTGACTCCGCCCATCAGCTATTTAAGAACTGACTGACGGCGGAGCTGGCAGATGGCAGAACCTTTGGCGGGAGTGAACCGTTTTTTTTTTGGTTTTTTGGGGTCGGTGGCGGGGGCATTGTGATTGACGATGGAGACATTGTTTTTTATTTTAGTTTTTTTAATAAACGACTTGTCAAAAACGGTCTACTGTCATTTTTTACACTACACCTTTTTTTTGGGTGAATGATTAGGGGTACTATATACCCCATACTCATTTACATAAGGGGGGGCGGGATCTGGGGCTCCCTTGTTAAAGGGGGCTTCCAGATTCTAAGCCCCTCGCCCGCAGACCCCCACAACCACTGGCCAGGGTTGTGGGGAAGAGGCCCTTGTACCCATCAAAGGACCCCCTCATGTTGAGGGCATGTGACCTTTTATGGGGCAGGAGGGGGGAGGGCACAGCATGGGGAACCCCACACCATTTTTTCCCCAGATTTTTCTATTGCTGGCAATTCTTGTTTTTACTTTCACCTGCCAGCAGGGAACCCCACTTACAGCTAATGACTCATTGATTGTTAAGCGGCCGGCTTCCTGACCCCTGCCTTGACAACCAGCTATTCACAGTTTGTTATGGAGAAAAAAAAAGGCATGTAAAAACACATCAAAAATACAACACTTGTATTTTTTGTGCGGGTCCATTGAAGTATATTACACGCAAAACGCAATCTGCTGCAGGAAAAAAAGTCCCTGACACTTTCCAAAAATGGACCGGCTGAAAAACGGCTGAAAAACGCATAGATGTGAACGTGTACCATTGGAAAAAATGTTTATTGGAGTGTAGTGAATTTCTGCATAGGTGTGAACCTAGTGTCAGAACTCATCTGGAATATGAAGTTCAGTTTTGGGCACCAATTCACAAAAAGAATATTGGGTACTGGGGAAAGTGCAACCAAACTGATAAGAGGCATGGAGGAGCTCAGCTATGAGGAAAGATCAGAGGAACTGAATGTTTTCTCTCTTAACAAGAGGAGATTAAAGAGATGGTAAACTTGTTACGAAAAAAAAAATATCCTCCTGCAAGGCAATGTTATACTAGCATATTATGTGAAACTTACAGTAAAACAAATCTTTCCAGCAGCGCACTTTCACCGCTGACAGGGCTTTCATCTTCATCCGGTCTTCCTTCCCGGTTCGAGGGCTCCAGCCCTTTGAATGGAGGCGCCGAAGGAAATGCATGTATGGGCTTTACAATTAAATATCTCCTAAACAGTGCACATTTAAGAGACATACATTATAGGGCTTAACCATAGGTACAAATTAGCCAAGGGAGTTTACTATCACTTTAAGGGGAAATATGATCAACATGTATAAACACATTAGTGATCCATATAATGAACTCGGTGTAGAGTTATTCATTTTAAGATCATCACAGAGGGCACAGGGCACACTGGCTCTGCAGTGCGGGTCTCTGGGTCTAGAAGCTTGGAAAAGCTTCTGGAAGTTAGTGGGCAGAGGCCAGGAGGTCCTGATCTGCATACTTGAGGGAATCTGGCCAATCCCCAGGCAGATGTCCTGGCAGGGTAGCTGGGTCAGCCCTTAAATATGGGAGAGCCAGGCTAGAGGGGGAGTCAGGTGCAAGATGGAGTGCTGAGGATGCTGTTAGTGGCCTAGGAGGGGTCCTCTAGGGGGGAGGGTCTTTGCCTCCAGGCTGGGCTCAGGCTGGTCTAGGAAGATCTATTCAGCATTACGGCTTGAACAGGATTCTTGCCTGAGAGCAGTAGGAATAAGGAGGACATGGTGAGCACACACATGGATTCATAAGGGGAGGAACTGTCACACGTAACATTCTTTCAAAGGACAGCGCTGTGCTTAAACCTACATGCAGTTTTGCAACCTTTCATACTATTTTCCAAAGGGGACTAAGAGATCCTAGTCCATAAGCTACTTATCCTTAACCGCTTGCCGACCATCCGCCGCCATTATGCTGCGGCAGGTCGGCACGATCCCGCAAGTCATTGTAGCTGTACGTCGGCTCCTTTAAGCATCATAGCCTGCGCACGAATGCCCGCTGCACAGCGGGGGTGCAGATGCTCGTGGCCGGTGGTCGCGATGACCACCGGCCACGCGCGATCTCGGGCATGAGAGGCAGAACAGGGACGTGTGTGTGTAAACACACACATCCCAGTTTTGTGAGGGGGGGAAGATCGTTAGTTACTACGAGCTAGGAACTACGATCTGTCATCTCCTATAGTCAGTCACCTCCCCCCACAGTTAGAACACACACTATGGAACACAGGTAACTCCTCGATCGCCCCCTTGTGTTAACCCCTTCCTTGCCAGTGACATTTACACAGTAATCAGTGCATTTTTATAGCACTGATCGCTGTATAATTGTCAATGGTCCCAAAAATATGTCAAAAGTGTCCGATCTGTCCGCCATAATGTCGCAGTCATGATAAAAATCACAGATCACTGCCATTACTATTACAAAAATAAAATAAAAAATGGCATAAATCTATTACCTGTTTTGTAGACGCTATAACTTTTGCGCAAACTAGAGGGCCCTTCCTCCCTGCAATCTTCTGGGACACATCACAGGTCCCAGAAGATTGCCCGCTTTGCAGGACAGCGCAGTGAGACATGCACACCCGGCTGTGAAGATGCAAGCTGTCACAGCCGGATGCCCACGGTAGGGATGAGCTTCGAGTTCGAGTCGAACTCATGTTCGACTCGAACATTGCCTGTTCGCCCGTTCGCCGAACAGCAAACAAATTGGGGTGTTCGCTGCAAATTCGAAAAATCTATGGGAGAACTCTAAAGTGCTAATTATAAAGGCTTATATGCAAGTTATTATCATAAAAAGTGTTTGGGGACCCGGGTCCTGCTCCAGGGGACATGTATCAATGCAAAAAAAAGTTTTAAAAACGGCCGTTTTTTCGGGACCAGTGATTTTAATAATGCTTAAAGTGAAACAATAAAAGTGAAATATTCCTTTAAATTTCGTACCTAGGGGGTGTGTATGATATACATGTAAAGTGGCGCATTTTTCCCATGCTTAGAACTGTCCCTGCATAAAATGTCATTTTTGAAGGAAAAAAAGTCATTTAAAACTCACTCGCGGCTATTAATGAATTGTCGGCTCCCGGCAATACATACAAGTCATTGATAAAAATAAAAATAAAAGCGTGGGGGTCCCCTAGAATTCAATTGCCAGGCCCTTCAGGTCTGGTATAGATATTAAGGTTGCGTGCTCGGATAAGGGTCTGGTATGGATTTTTGGGGGGACTCCACGCCATTTTTTTTAAAATTTGGGGTGGAGTTCCCCTTAAAATCCATGCCAGATCTGAAGGGCCTGGTATGGATATTTGGGGGAACCGCACGCATTTTTTTTTTAAAATTTGCGGCGGAGTTCCCCTTAATATCTATACCAGACCTGAAGGGCCTGGTAATTGAATTCTGGGGAACCCAACGCTTTTTTTTATTTTTTATCAATGACTTTTGTATGTATTGCCAGGAGCCGTACCCCCTAGGTACGAAATTTAAAGGAATATTTCACTTTTATTTTTTCATTTTAAGCATTATTAAAATCACTGCTCCCGAAAAAACTGCTGTTTTTAAAACTTTTTTTTGCATTGATAGACTCGGGTCCCCAAACACTTTTTAGGACAATAACTTGCATATAAGCCTTTATAATTAGCACTTTAGATTTCGAACGTTCGAGTCCATTGTATTTAATAGGGTTCTAAAGTTCACGCGAACATTCTGTCTGTTCGCAGGTTCTGGTGCGAACCGAACAGGGGGGTGTTCGGCTCATCCCTGGCCCACGGTAGTATTGCCTGCGCCGTGGACAGGCGGGGGGAGAGAATGAAGGGTTTGGGTGGCCACGTCGCTGGATTGTGGGACAGGTGAGTGTCTCTTTATAAAAAGTCAGAAGATACACTTTATTTGTAGCTGCTGACTTTTAATAAACAAAAAAATTACTGGAACTCTGCTTTGAATTAAAAATAACCTCACTCCCTTAAAGTGGAGTTCCACCAAAAAGTGGAACTTCCGCTGTAAGCACTCCTCGCCCCCTGACATGCCACATTTGGCATGTCATTTTTTAGTGGAACTTCCTGCCCCACTTCCTCCTTCCTGTCCTGGCCGCCTAAACGACTCCTCCTCTTGTCCTAGGCTGCCCCTCCCTGCCATATATCTTCTGGGACATAACACAGGTCCTAGAAGATTGGCTGGCCAATGGCAGAGCACAGTGCGGCTCACGCATGCGCAGTGTGTGCCCGGCCGTGAAGCCGTAAGCTGTCACGGCCGGGTGCCCACAGTAGATTTGACGGCGCGGGGAGAGGAGCGGGGCTCTGTGCGGCCGCATCGCTGGACCGTGGGACAGGTAAGTGTCTGTTTATTAAAAGTCAGCAGCTATGCTTTTTGTAGCTGCTGACTTTTAATAAACTAAAAAACGGGTGGAACTCCGCTTTAACCATTTGAGCCCCAGACCATTTTGCTGGCCAAAGACCAGGCCACTTTTTGTGATTCGGCACTGCGTCATTTTAACTGATGTGGATCCCAAACAAAATTGACGTCCTTTTTTTCCCACAAATAGAGCTTTCTTTTGGTGGTATTTGATCTGCTCTGCGGTTTTTAGTTTTTTGCGCTATAAACAAAAATAGAGCGACAATTTTGAAAAAAATGCAATATTTTTTACTTTTTGCTATAATAAATATCCCCAAAAAATATATAAAAAAACATTTTTTTTCCTCAGTTTAGGCCGATACGTATTTTTCTACATATTTTTGGTAAAAAAAATCGCAATAAGCGTATATTGATTGGTTTGCACAAAAGTTATAGCATCTACAAAATAGGGGATAGAATTATGGCATTTTTATTATTATTATTTTTTACTAATAATGGCGGCAATCTACGATTTTTATCATGAAGGTGACATTATGGCGGATACAACGGACACTTTTGACACATTTTTGGGACCATTGTCATTTTTACAGCGATCAGTGCTAATAAAAAGGAACTGATTGCTGTGAAAATGACACTGGCAGTTAAGGGGTTAACCACTATGTGGCGCTGACGGGGTTAAGTGTGCGCTAGGTAGTGCTTCTAACTGTAGGGGGATGGGCTGTGTGTGACACGACAGTGATCACTGCTTCCAATTACAGGAAGCTGTGATCACTGTCCTGTCACTAGGAAGACTGGGGAAATGCTTGTTTACATCAGCATTTCCCCGTTCTTCCTCACCGTGACACGATTGCAGGTATGCCCGCGGACCCGCGGTCGTAGTCTCGGAGCTTGCGGCGGGTGCGCGCATCCACAATGCTGCTTCTTAAAGGGGACGTGTATATATACGTCCTTTTGCCTGCACGTGCCATGCTGCAGACGTATATCTGCGTGCAGCAGTCGGCAAGCAGTTAAAAAAGTGCACTAATCCGGTGCACTACAGAGTACAGGAATTCCCGCACACGGCTGCAGGGAGGTCAGGAGGGCTTAGAATCCACAGCTGACAAACAGCCCTGTGAAGTTCCCTGTACTGTCTCTGTGCTGACAGTTCCTGGCTCCCCCATTTGCACCTTCCAGCACACTAGGAGTTAACACAGTGGAATGTGCAAACGGGGGAAGCTGGGGAAATGTCAGCACAGAGCATGTGTAGGAGGTGTAAGTAGAGTACAAACACCTTTGTACTATACTTACTGCTGTTAAAATAACTGTGTGGTAATAAATGCCGAGTTATAAGCCATTAAGTGCCCACCGGTGTATGTGCATTTAAAAAAAATGGTGCTTCATACCTGCATTTCTTAGTGTGTGTATACACTCACTGTATATGCCGCTCATGTGACTCTCTCCTCTCTCCTCTCTCCTCTCATGTTTCTCCTGACGTCAGCCCTGCCCGCCTCTCTTCTGATCTGATATCTACAGTCAGTGAGCGGGGCTGAGAAGTCCCCGCTGATGTCAGGAGAGACGTGAGACATGAGATAAGAGAGGAGAGAGGCAGGCTGGGCAGTCACATGAGCGGCATATACAGTGAGTGTATACACACACTAAGAAATGTAGGTATGAAGCACCATATATTTAAAAATGCACATACAGCGGTGGGCACTTAATGGCTTGCAACTCGGCATTTATTACCACACAGTTATTTTGACAGCTACGCTCATAGGGCTCTCCCGGGAGGGGGGGGCACGTCGAGATGACGTGACAGACATCGATTTTTCCGGTTGCATGCATTGATGCCGCATCGGGGACACCCGAATCACGATGCAGCGATGCAGCGATTAATTTAGACACCCCTAGCGCAAACCAATCAATATACACTTTTTTGCGTTTTTTTATTACCCAAAATATGTAGAAGAGTACATATCGGCCTCAACAGAGGGGAAAATTAGCTTTTTTAAAAAAAAAATTGGGGCTATTTATTATAGCAAAAAGTACAAAATATTGTGTTTTTTTCAAAATTGGCGCTATTATTTTGTTTATAACGCAAAAAATAAAAACTGCATAGATGATCAAATACCACCAAAAGAAAGCAATATTTGTGAGAAAAAAAAGGACGTCAATTTTGTTTTCGGGTACAGCATCACACGACCGCACAATTGTCAGTTAAAGCGACGCAGTGTCGTATCGCAAAAAATGGCCTAGTCATTGAGCAGCCAAATCTTCCGGGGCTGAAGTGGTTAAAGAATGAGTGGGTCCAGGAAGAAAAACAGTCCAGATTCCTATCTCTGTACATAGGAAGGAAGATGTCCCCCATCTTTTGCCTTTGTCAATTTGGGCATCCTATAAATTCCTCTGTCTAAAAAATAATTCTGCACTAGGTGATCCAAAATGCAATGATCAAGGAATTCTACACTGAGTGATAATGTGAATAATCTATAAAAATTGACAGCTGCATTCAAAATATTTTACACACCAATAATGACAAACACCATAAAGAAACAATCTAAATGTACATAAAGAGATAAATAACCCAAAAAATACAAGTCATGCATATATAAAGTGCAAAGTGCTCAAAACCACTGGTTTAAATTATTAAATTATATTCATATCATGCACCACCAGTTGCTTGTTGCAAAGTGCAAGGTGCCACAAACAATGAAGTGAAAACAGTCCCAATGTCCATAGAGAAATGAGATGAGGTTTCACTTCAAAAATATATAGCACTCTCCATGCCAAATCACCCAAAAAGTGCTCCACTCCCACAGATAAGAATCAGCTCCTTAACAGAAAAATGTGATCCTTGCAGGTCAAAAATTTATCAATGGATAAATATGTAAAAAGGCATGGCTGTCTGCAGGCAAATCAAATATAAGGCTCAACCACTTGAATGCATCTTCTTCTCTCCAGAGCAATGTGACCCAATGGTGTTCTCACAGGCATGTATGGCACACAATACACACAAAAAAGAGGAAGGGCAAACCTCATTGTGCAATGATTATTAAAACCAGTTTATTGTAAAAAGGCTTAAGCCCTGTACACACAATCGGATTTCCTATAAATTTTAAACCGATGGATTTTTCCATCGGAAATCCGAGTAAGCTGACTTCCATCAGTCTTACCTACACACCATCAGTCAAAAAACCAATCGTCCCAAACGCCGTGACGTAAAACACTCCGAAGAGCCAAGAAAAATTAAGTTCTATGCTTTTGAGCATGCGTCGACTTGATTCTGAGCATGCATATGGGTTTTTTATCCGATGGAGTTCCCCACAGACGATAGTAATTGGCTATAGTTTTTTTTCCATCGGATAAATTTAAAACATGTTCTATTTTTTAACACCGATGGAAAAAAGACTGATGGGGCCCATACACGATCGGATTGTCCGATGAAAAAAGTCCATCGGACTGTTTTCATCGGTAAAACCGATCGTGTGTACAGGGCTTTATACTCACAGGAACAGTAGGATAACAGGCATTTGGTAAAAAAAGCATCTGGCGCCCCGGCAAGTGTTCTCCTTCCACCCAACGTACCGTATTTATCGGCGTATAACACGCACTTTTTTCCACTTAAAATCAGGGGAAAATCGTGGGTGCGTGTTATACGCCGATACTCACCTATGCCCGGTGATCTCCGCTGACTGTGAGCGGAGCGGAGCGGAGCGATCGCCGCCGAGATACACATAGCCGAGTGTATTCGGCTATACTCAGCTTTTCTCGGCTCCGCTCACAGTCACGCCCAGTCCCGCCATTGGACCTGTGATATGTCCATCATAGGGCGGGACTCGGCGTGACTGTGAGTGAAGCCGAGAAGAGCCGAATACACCCGAATACACTCGGCTATGTGTATCTCGGCTCCGCCCAGTCCCTGCGTTCTCAGCGGCGTTCGCCCCGCTCCGCCCTGTATCAGCGGCGATCTCGGCGGCGCCAAATTTTAATTCAAGGCTGCAATAAACACTGGGGGGGGGGGCAAGGCTGCAATGTGACAAGGCTGCACTGGACACTGGCAAGGCTGCACTGGACACTGGCAAGGCTGCACTGGACACTGGCAAGGCTGCACTGGACACTGGGCAATGCTGCACTGGACACTGGCAAGGCTGCACTGGACACTGGCAAGGCTGCACTGGACACTGGCAAGGCTGCACTGGACACTGGGCAAGGCTGCAATGGACACTGGCAAGGCTGCACTGTGACAAGGCTGCAAATGACACTGGTAAGGCTGCATTTAAATGTAAAAAATTTTTTTCTTAAACTTCCCTCCTAAAAGTTTTTTTCCCTAAAATTCCCTGCTAAACTTGGGGTGCGTGTTATACGCCGGCGCGTGTTATACGCAGATAAATACGGTACGTTTTGCTGTATGAGACATCACTGGGGCAATTTGAATAATAAATTTCTCTACCCCATCTAAGGTGTTATCCTTAATAAAACAACAAAAACAAAGCCAAGGGACTGACTTCTTGTGTCTGAGTGCAAATGGTAAATGCGTGTTGCCTGGTAGTGCAGGAATAGGGGAGCCAGTAACCAGCAGCCCTTTGCGAGGGTAGTGCTACATTAGCCTTTAGGACATGTTCACATTGATATCACACGAAAGTCGCATGACTTTCATTCCAACTTTGCCCTGCGACTTCAGGTCCGACTTCCATGCAACTTCAATGAACTGGATCCGATTTTGATCCGACTTTGAGATGATTGCGACTTTAAGCAATCAAAACAATTTCTTTGCTTCTGGTATGGATAAAACCTCACGCCAAATTTATCAAAAAAGAGAATGGCTGTGGAGGAAAACATTGTGATTGACGTGGCTCTACATAGGGGAACATTTGTAATTTTTCATAGAGGACTTGTCAAAAACTGCCTCCTGTTTTTTGTTACACTACTGTTTTTTTTGGGGGCGAATTGGTGGGGGTACCATGTACCCCATACTCATTCACATAGGGGGAGGCCAGGATCTGGGGGCCCACTTTCTTAAAGGGGACTTCTATATTTTGATAAGCCCCCTGCCTGCAGACCCCCACAACCACAGCCCAGGGTTGTGGGGAAGAGACCCTTGTCCCTATCAACATAGGAAGAAGGTACTTTGGGCCCAAAAGCACCCACCCCCTGTGTTAAGGGCATGGCTGATAGGGTTCAGGAGAGGGAGCGCTCGCTCACCCCCCTTTCCTGGCCTGCCAGGCTGCATGCTCGGATAAGGGTCTGATATGGATTTTGGGGGGACCTCACGTAATTTTTTTTTATTTTGGCTTAGGGTTTTACCTCAAAATCCATGCCAGATCCAAGGGTCTGGTATGGTCTTGGGGATGGACCCACATACCATTTTTTCTTTCAATACATTTTGCATTGCTAACATTCCTCAAGTCGGATGTCACAAGTCAGATCAGTTAAGATGCTGATCCGACTTGGATGCAACTTCAATTAACTTCAATGGGCTGAAATTGGACCCAAGTCGGACCAAAGTAGTGAAGGAACATTTTCAAAGTCAGACTGACACAAGTCTGACCAGTTAAGACAGCTCTCATAGGGAACCATTGATTTTGAAACGTCATGCGACTTGTGCTCTTGAAGTCAGAATGCTTGTCAGACCAGTGTGAACTGGCCCTTAAGTGTTTTTAGGATTGGAGGAAGGTTGCTACAGCTGTGGCAAATACACACACACAGAGTGCCATGCTGCAGTTGGGCTTTAATAACTGCACAGTGGTAATACTTTTCTGCTCCTCTTTGTGCAAGTCTATAAGCATGGACTTGACTAAAAATAATACATTCTCTATAAGAATGTCCATAAACAACCTTAACACTTTAAAAAGTGAGCATTGCATAAGTGCTTTGGGAGTGCAGCAGGTGACATTTTAAGGGGAAAAAAGCTATGAAAAAGATGTAAGCCAATGTTTTTTGCTGCTAGCTACCAGATTCAAGTCTTAGTTTATATTCCCTGAATTATCCACAAATTCACTTTAAGATTAGAGTGTTATTGGATTTGTAAGAAGAAAACACTGATGCCAGAGGGTTTGAATTAACATCATGAAACCGCAAACTAACCAAACACAGCCAAAAGGCTTCCTTGATAAAGGATTAAATGATTTTGCATCAAGTTCAGTTTTCTGCTAAGTTTTATTAACACATTACACTATATTGTTATTATGCCACGTTATGCCTTATGTTGTTTTAAATTTTGCTTTATGTCTTTAGTTAGACATATTATTACAGGGCTAATACATTTTGTATAATATAACTTTATTTATTTTAGTGAAATGTCTGTCATTGTCTTTATGCTGTCATTATTCAGGACACTGACATTTTCATTTTTCACTTTGATTGGCAATGATGAATAACAATGGCATGATAGGACGCATTAATGCCACACTTTGCTTTCTAACTGGTATTATTACTAAAATTTCTTGCACTATACTTGTCATTAGTTATGTAATGCAACCTCAAGAAAGAATTGTTTTGAAGCAGATAAATGGGACACTAAACATGCAGATTTACTCCACTGAACTTGCAATCATAACAAAGTATTAGCAGTAGGTGGTGAGAGATACACTGAATGTCTATTGACCTTTATAGCATGTAGGCACAAAAAAGGAATGAGAATGTTTATACTGCTTAGACAGTTCCACTCTTCATTTTAATTTGTGGTCCATTAGAGGGATGTAATCCAAGACAACAAAGTGCCATCTTAATCAAAATCCCTAAAAAAAAAAAAAAATCCATGTACACCTTTAACAGTTCTAATTCAGCTAGTATCAAAACACTGGAAGGGACACAAAGTACAGAGCAATCATATCTGAGCAATGGTCCAAAAGTGCTTCAAGAAAACACAGGCCCTTGAAGACCATCTTGCTGACATTTTGTGTAGTTTCAGTTCAGGGGTGTCCAAGGCAATATGTTCAACACACACGTTCCTGAAAATGGATGGAGAGTGAGTGGGTGCTGTAGCCTTTCGGGCTTCAGATCAGGGAGGCAATGTGTAATGCAGATCTGTAGGAACTCATTGGCTCAAAAAAGTAAAAAGTCACTTTGGAGGAGCTCTCCTGGGCACCACAGTATGTACTTTGTGCATTCCCTGAGCATTACAGCTTCCTGACTCCTACACCATGAGTGCTACATACTCCTGATCCATACATTTTGTGTATTACCTAATCTTGACATGCAGTCTGTATGTTACGCACTCCTGGAACCCAGGGCCGGCCCAAGACATTGTGCTGCCTGGGCCCAAGAATGAAATGCTGCCCCCCCCCCAAAAAAAAAATCACGCCCACCAAAAGGCCCCCACATTCATTATTTTATTTCATAACTAAAATTTATTTTATCAGAAAATCTGTATAAAAATGCCATAAATCTATTCCCTATTTTGTAGACGCTATAACTTTTACGCAAACCATTCAATATACGCTTATTGCGATTTTATTTTTTTTAACCAAAAATATGTAGCAGAATACATATTGGCCTGAACTGATGAAGACATTTGTTAAAGTTATTGATCAGTAAGTTAGCGCTGCACTTTCTTTTTTTTGGTGGTGTGGGAACACATAACAGTGCTTAGGGGCAGGCCTTTTACTGACACTTTTTTTTTATTTTACCTCCAGTAGTTTATTGTAAATAATAGTGTGGTGATTACCTATTATACTAAAGATCGGCATGTGGAATTAATAAACATCAACAGATTTTAGTTGTGCCCCACCGGGCCGGCTCCCCATGGACAATGTGCCTGGCTGCTGAGTTCATCACCCCATCCCTGCACTCAGTTTGGCAGATTGGCACTAATAGGCAGCACTGTTTGGCAGCATTTAGTGGCACTGATTGGCAGCGGTGCTAATGAGCACTAATTGGCAGCACTGATGGACACTAATTGACATCACTGATGGGCGCTGATAGGTGCCACTCATGGGCATTTATTGGTGGCACTGTTCAGAAGCACTGGCACTGATTGGCACTGGTAGGTGGCACTGATTGGAAACACTGATTGGCACTGGTAGGTGGCATTGGTTGGCACTGATAGTAGGCAGCACTGATTGGAAACACTGATTAGCACTGACATGTGGCACTGATTGGAAACACTGTTTGGCACTGACAGGTGGCACTGATTGGAAATACTGATTGGCACTGACAGGTGGCACTGATTAGCACTGACAGAGGAGAAGGAGTTTCACACTGAGCCGATATTGACCTTTAGTGAAACTGTGTGCGACACTGTCATGTAATCAGAGCTGCTGTTAGAAATCGCGGGGCCCCGTACAGTCTACCTGACACAAACACAACAGAATTCCTACTAAATCTAAAAGCTAAGAAAGTGTTTTGAGAATTAAAGCTTTATGTGAATGAGGGATCAGGACTCATTCACAAGGGTACTGTGGCCTGTACGATGTGAATCAGTGGTTTGTTTATGTGGCTGGAGCCACCTGGAGCTGTGTCCAGGCAGCAAATGTTACACTATGGGTGACAGGTGTGTGAGTGCAGGTGTACGGCCCCAAAGTGTGCATTCAGGACCACTCCCCTACAATTGCACACCTGTCAATTTGGACCTGTGGCTGTGTTCATACAACCACTGCTTCCCTAAGAGGCAGCTCCAGCTGTGTGAACAATTTACTCATTCACAAGGCCAGAATACATGGCTCATTAACACATGAGCTTGAGGGTGGTAAAAACCCATGGTTGAGTAGTGTTTTTACTGCCTGCCAAAATGCTACCCCCTTTAGCAGTGGAGGCAGTGGCTAAGGGTATACACATGCCATGACATTCGATGCCGTGCTTCACAGCCATAGCAGAAATGATATCCTTGTCGAAAAAGTCAAGTGAATAGTGCTGCTCTGCAAGTGTCCTGCAACAGCATGCAAAGCAAATGATTGCCGCGTGCTAGTGTGGGGTTAAAACAGGCAGTGAGGAGGCAATATGCCTCCTCACTAGAGTTGCCACCTCATCCCTTTAAACCCGAACACATATGAATTACACAGGTTCTGAGGCTAATTAAAGGCAGATAAGGCACCAAGTGAGTTTAATTACCACCTTAATCAGCCACATAACCTGTGTAATTAATGTGTTTGGGTTTAAAGGGATGAGGTGGCAACCCTACTCCTCACCACCTGTTAAAAGCTCTCTGAAGAGCAATCTAAATGCTGACAGCTCTTCAGATAGCAAAGTTCATGTGAACGGCCCTTATTTTTTTGTTAATTATGTCTTAGAATTAAACATTTTTATTTTTTTAGAATTGTATGTATTCTTCTGTGAGCATTTTTGATGCTGCTGGAAAGCACTACCCTTGTGATCAGCTGTGGGCGCTTTACGCCACCTGTAAAGCAGATTGCAAACTCACCACCAAAAAGTAGTGCATGCACAATTTTTTTCTGTGTTCTGGACGGTGTGAATTAACCACTTCAATACAGGGCTTTTTTGTACCACTTCAATACCCGGACTATTCTAGCACTTCTCTCCTACATGTACAAATCATCATTCTTTTGCTAGAAAATTACTCAGAACCCCCAAACATTATATATGTTTTTTTAGCAGACACCCTAGGGAATAAAATGACGGTCATTGCAACTTTTTTTCTTGCACGATATTTGCGCAATAATTTTTCAAACGCCTTTTTTTTTATTTTTTATTGTTTCATGAATTAAAAAATAACAAAACAGTAAAGTTAGCCCAATTTTTTGGGAAAATATGAAATATGATGTTACGCCGAGTAAATAGATACCTAACATGTCACGCTTCAAAAATTGCGCACACTCATGGAATGGCGCCACACTTCGGTACTTAAAAATCTCCATAGGCGACACTTAATTTTTTTTTACAGGTTACCAGGTTAGAATTACAGAGGAGGTCTAGTGCTAGAATTGTTGCATGCGCTCTAACGCACGCGGCGATACCTCACATGCGTGGTTTGAACGGCGTTTACATATGTGGGCGACTTACGTGTGCATTCGCTTCTGATCGCGAGTTACCGGGGACAGGGGCGTTTTAATTTTTTTTTTTATAGTTTTTTTTTTTTTTTTACTTATTTATTTATTTTTTTTACAATTATTTTACTTTTTTTTATCCCTTTTATTCCTATTACAAGGAATGTAAACATCCCTTGTAATAGGAATGTGTGTGACAGGTCCTCTTTATTGAGAGATGCGGGGTCAATAAGACCCCACATCTCTCCTCCAGGCTGGAAAGCATGAGATCAGTGAATTTTTTTTCACTGATCTCATACTTACAGCCGCAATGGTGGCTTTGTTTACATTTGTGGCCCGGGCGTGACGTCATCACATCGTGCCCGGGCCTCCGACGATCATAGAGATGACTGGTGACCATCTGGTCACCAGTCATCTCTATGCTCGTCACGTGACCCACCAACGACGCCGGAAGATTCGCTCCGGGTCCCCGATCGCACGGGAGAGCCCAGAGAAGCACCGGATGGTGGCGGGAGGGGGAGGGATGTCCCCTCCCGCCGCCTATAAGAACGATCAAGCGGCGGAACCGCCACTATGATCATTCTTATGGTGCACAGAATCGCCGGCCCAAGAAAAGGATATCTGAATGATGCCTCTAGCTGCAGGCATCATTCAGATATCCCCCTACAAAGCCGAGGACGTCATATGACGTCCACCCAGGATGGGAGATCCCATCTGTGGACGTCATTTGACTATGGCTGGGTAGGGAAGTGGTTAAAGCCCATTTAAAATTAATGGGCTCCAAATCTTACCACATGGGAACGCTGATGACAACCAAACCCCTTCTTTTCAGTACAAATCTCCCCTCCAAGGTCATATTCTACCATGAAGATCCCCCCCCCCCCAAAAAAAAAAATCCTCACTCAGTACAGATCTCCCCCCACAGTCCTAAACTCCCCTCAGCACAAACCACCATTCCAGCCCCATCTCAGTACAGACCTTCTATTAGGGACCATGGTGGGCATAGGGACATAATAGAAAATATAGAAGGAGCTCCTGCACTTGCAGCCTTCCTTTATTAAATCCAGCAACCATATCAGTGCACTTCAGCCAGGCACAAGGGGCTGGGCAGACCCTGTGAACTAGAAGCAGCCCCTTCTCCCCACCAACCTCGTTTTGTGTAATCAGATGGTCAGAAAACTGCAGCCGATTAGAAGGTATGACACTGTCCTTTGCTTCAGAGGCTCCCAGATGTTTGCAGCCTCAAGGTGTCTGATTACACAGTCACTAAACAAAACAGAGCACATGCAGAGGGGACTGACACTGGTCTGTCTGCCCTCCTCACCACATCTCTGCCTGAATTCCGCATCTACTGTCAGAAACACTGTAACAAGTATGTTTCCATGCTTCCTCTCAGGCTCAGTGTTCAGGATTGCAGCGCCCAAATCTCTGCCTGGTGTAACATGGAATTCAGTGTCAGCATAGGCAGTGCAGAGAGAGACCAGCTTTCAAAATTCAGCGGTGATGTGGGGTGGGCGGGAGCTATCGAACACCAGCCAATGATTGTCCTGCTTAAGAAAGGGGGCGTGGTTACATACACATAGCGGCCCGCCCAGACCCCATCCCATTGGCTGGTGTTTGATAGCTCCCCCACCCACCCCGACATCAACTCTCAATTCCGACAGCTGGTCTCTCTGCATTCAGTTATTTTACATGTCAGTTTCACACTGAGGGCTCTGCCAAGTGTCAAAATCGGCTCAGTGTGAAACTGTCTCACAGGCAGTAAGGGCTGCACACTCAATAGATGCAGCCTTTCACAGCAGATCTCGGGAGACAGCCGGGATGGCTGCCGCCCCTCTTAAAATGCTGCCTGGGACCATGGGCCCACTGGGTCCCATGATAGGGCCGGCCCTGCTGGAACCTGCTTCTTCTGTTCTACAAATACATGACCACTGCACTCTGTATCAGAGGCGTAGCTTGAAGCTTGTGGGCCCAGATGCAAAAGTTGACCCGGGCCCCCCGCTACTAATTCACATTTTACAGTGCAAGAGGGAACTCTGCAGACCCTTATGTAAGTCCATGTAGTTCCCACTTGCATCAGAGTCCACAGAGTTGTCCCTTACATCAGATTCCACAGTGCAAAGGGAAACACTGCGGACCCTGATGTAAAAGGGAACTCTGTGGACTCTGATGTCAAGCAGAACTCTGTGGAGTCTGATGTAAAGGAGAACTCTGAGGACTCTGATGTAAGGGGTGTTCCTGTGGATTCTGGTGTAAGGGGGTCTCTGGTCACCAGGCCCACCCCTTACACAAGAGCCCCCAGTGTTTCCCCTTACAACACAGTCCACAGAGTTGCCCTTTACATCAAGGTCCGCAGCATTCCCCCTTACATCACGGTCTGTAGTGTTCCCCGCTACATCAGGATCCACAAAGTTCCCCCTTGTACTGTACAGTAGCTGTGGACAGGGAGGCAGAATAAGCCACTCTGGCAGCTGCGGTGGACTGTGCACTAGTCTCTGCTTGGGTGATAGAGGATAAAGAGTATGAAGATGGTTTAGTAAGCCAGTCCACCACCTCCTCTGCATGCTGTGGCTGGATAGCACGGGCAACCTCACTAAACAAAGATAATGGTGTCCTGCATGAGCATGGACCACGTCCACCTTTGCTTGTGGACACAGACGCTGCTGGCCCCCTCAGAGTGCCATGGGAATGTCTGCCTTCCTTGTTGGCCTCCCAGACATGATGGGGGGCTTATTACTGAACTGTAATAGAGATGGGAAAATGTGTACCTGGATGCACTTTAATTAATGGAAAGTTTGGTGCACTTTAACTTGAGGAATCACTAAACAGATACACTCCACTGACACACCCCAATATACTGCAGTAAACGTGCCCTGACACACTTCAATATACGGCAGTAAAAGTGCACTAACGCACTTCAATATACTGCAATAAAAGTGCCCTGACACTCTACACTGACACACTTCAATATATTGCAGAAAAAGTGCAAAAACGGGATAAGAAGGAACAAGGAGTATAAGAAGAAATCCTCAGCTGTGATCACTGTGCTTGTAAAGGGCTTCTCAACTGTGCTGATTCGTGAAAATACCTCCACTGACAGAAATACAAGCCGCTCACCTCACACAATGGATCTTCTGAACCAACAGATTGGTCAAATCAAGGCTTCCCCTAACAAGGGGTAAATAGAAATGATAAGTGCCTCTCCAGGGATCCAGCTAATATCAGACTTCACTGCTCCAAATCGCTCATCAAATCTCCCAGTCAATGGTGCTTAGATAAGCTTGTTGTATCATGCAATATCAATAAAAATATGCATAGTGCTCTCTGTATACACCAATAGGATGTATTAGTGTTTGGTATTTATTTCCCTCTTTAGGAAGAAGTCTTCTCTTCTACTGATGTCTGCCGTCACACATAGGGAATTTCAGACAGGTGTGTGCCGGGCTCCAGGACAAGTGCAGGGCTTCAGGACAAGTGCAGGGCTCCAGGATAAGTGAGCTGAAATTCCTGTCCCTTCACTAACTGCCTGTGTCTCTCTTCCTGCTCCTTGTAGGCTTATTCTGGATCTGGCCGAAACCGAATCTGCTACAGCTGAAACTCCTGGTTTAAATAAACACCAACTGCAGAGGAGAGAAGCAACAGCTTGTACCTGGACTGCACTTGTCCTGGAGCCCTGCACACATCTGTCTGAAATTCCCTATGCGTGACGGCAGACATCAGTAGAAGAGAAGATTTCCTCCTAAAGAGGGAAATAAATACCAAACACTAATCACCAAACAACTCGGCGAGACATGTACGCTGTGAATGCTTTTATGCCTAGCACTGGGACAATAGTGCTTCATTTGTGAGTAAATTCTTTTTAGACATAATAAATCCTATTGGTGTATACAGAGAGCACTATGCATGTTTTTATTGATCTTGCATGATACAACAAGCTTATCTAGGCATGACTGACTGGGAGATTTGATGAACGACTTGGAGCAGTGGAGTCTGATATTAGCTGGATCCCAGGAGAGGCACCTATCATTTCTATTTACCCCTTGTTGAGGGAAGGCTTGATTTGACCGATTTGTTGGTTCAGAAGGTCCATTGTGTGAGGTTAGCGGCTCGTATTTCTGTTGGTGGAGATATTTTCACGAACCTGCACAGTTAAGAAAGCCCTTTTCAAGCACAGTGATCACAGCTGATGATGTCTTCTTGTAATCCCTGTTCCTTCTTATCCAGTTTCTGCATATATGCATGGACTTTCCTTTCAGGATTTTATTATAGTCTTCCATATTTTAATATTTTATGAATTTAGTATTTTGCTTATTGGTGCTGCACTATTTATTATTTGAAAACTGCACTAAACCTGCCCTGACACACTAAACTAATAAACTTCAATATACTGCAGTAAACCTGCCCTGACTCACTCAACTTACACTAAAGTAAGAAGAAAGTTTGCACTACACTCACGCTGCACTATCACTATATTCACACTACACTGATACTTTACACTCAAAATAGAATCACAATAGCACACTATAGCACACTAACGTGCTTGTAGCAATTAACAGAGCCCTGTTCTAACTATTTCCACTCCAATATCACAATGCAAATGGCTACTCTGGGAAGGAGAATTTTATAGTGTGGGTTGGGTCTATGAGCAATGAGCCATGATTGGGCACAGTCAACATTACTTTTTCCACTCATGACTCTGACAGTGTTCTGTGGCCTTCATTGCTTCAGCCAATCAGAGCTTCCAATAATACCTACCATATTTAGTTGATAGGTCCATCTCCGCATCTGTCCCCCTTGGTCACCGCGGGAGACCCCCCCATACAGTGGCCCTGGCGCCTGAGTTGACGGGACCCTTGTTTTTAGGTAAGCGGCACAGTTCTTGCTCCCCAATGTTTATATATTGTTTATATATGTATTATATGCTTAAAGTGGATGTAAACCCACTCTCATCCTTTCTAAACTACTGCCATAGTGCTGCTCTATAAGGATATAGATGCCTCCTGCATGTATCCTTATCTGTCAAATGTCTCCCCTCTGTCTGTTATGAGACCTGAAAAACTGCAGATTCTTTGGGTGGATCTGTTGTCTGGAGCTCGGTGGGTGGAGTCGTGATGTCAGTAGACTCCCCGCCCACCTCTACACTCCCCTTGTCAACATGCATTTTCTCCTGTGGATTCCTTCTGCTATGATCACTAACATCCAGTCAAAAGTCAAAAAAGTAACCACATGACTTCAGAAAAGGAGTGGGGGTGGGAATTAAAAAATAATGCCTGTCTAAAACTAGTGCATGAGACATGTAAATAACCTGTCACTCAAAGCAAGGGGGCGGAACGGACAAAGGTAACTCTGTTTGTCCGTTTTATCTCACTGAACAATAAAAGAGGATTGCTCAGAGCTGGATTAACTCTTTGTGGCAAGACCTGGCACAAATGATAGGAAATCTTATACTCTACATTGTGACAACAAAATAAAAAAATAAAAAAATACGGTTTACATCCACTTTAATGATTGTCTCTATTGTAAGGTTCGCTTGTGTGTATTTTCATATCTTGTTTAGCTTTTTTATAGTTAATGACTGCATATTAATTAATTTTAGAACTCTCCTGACGAAGCGACGGTGTCGCGAAACTAGTTGAGACTCCCCTCACGTGAACCCTACTTCCACCTTGATCTTCCCTCAAGGGATCATCAAATTTTGGTGACACGTACCGCTTGTCACGTTGTTTGTACTGTACTTTATTGTCCATGTTGTTTTGATGTCTTTTTTTTTTTATACTATGTTAATAAGTTTATACTTTTTATTATAACCGCTCTCTCTGAGTTTACCTACTCACCTTGTACCGCAATAGCCCTACTGCCCTCTCCTCCCCCAGCTTTTGGTTTGGTCTTTTGGGTTTTGGGGTCCATTAAGCCCTACTTCTATTTAAAATAGATTTTTAGGATGATGGTACTATTAATAACAAGTCTATATGTTTTTCTACTAAGAGGCTAACAATTAATTCACTTCCAATACACTGTGTGGCGTGCAGTGTATTGTGGAGCGTTCGGCAGGCCAAACAAATGGTCGAACGCCCCAACAATTTGGGTGTTCGTCAAATGCTAATTGTATGTATATATATATATATATATATATATATTCATTAAAAATATGGTGGGAGTTTCGGGGGTTGGGAGGACAAATGCTGGAATTCCACTTTAAAGCATCTTAAAACATTATTTCTCCATTCTTACAACTGAGGATAAACAAGCCAAACTTAGTGGAACTATTCTTAACTGTTTTGGATAGGAAATATGGCTTCTAGCACAAAAGTCTAGAACTCTAGAAAGTCTAGAACTCTAAAAAGTTCAAACAGTTACCGCTGCCTACCTGAACCTCCTCTTCTCGGTTCCCCCTCTGGCTCTCCCAGCTCCTCCTCAATGATGAGTGGCTCCATAGGAAGATTCCTAAGGGGGTACTTGTGCAATCTTGGTCCCCAGTCTTGCTGTTTGTGTCTATTGCAACAGACAGCCCCGTCCAAAACTCCCTCTTCACTGGCTTTGATTGACAGCAGCCAATGGCTCCCACTGCTTTAAAAAAGCCAATGAGACCAGGAAGTGAGGAGAGAGAAGAGCTGCAGACATGCACAGCGCTGGATCAAATGAGGGCTCAAGTAAGTAAAAGGGGGGAGTGAACTGGTATACTTATGCCCAAACATTTTTTACCTCAATGCAAGAAATGCATTGAGGTCAAAATAGTTTTGGCTTTAGAACTACTTTAACCTCCCTGGCGGTAATCCCGAGTGTGGCTCGGGGTGAACTTTAATTACCAAAAGCAGTAACCCCGAGCCACACTTGGGATTGCATCATAGTATCCTGGGAAAGTTACTTACCTTGTCCCCAGGATCCTGCGATGTCCTCCTGCTGTGTTCATGGGCTGTGTACTCGGGTCAATTCATCACTGTGCCGGGCTCCGTTCCCTGCGAGTGTCACGATGCACGGGAACAGAGCCCAGCGGCAAATTCGAAAAGTGCAAAAAACAAAACACATACAGTACACTGTAATCTTAAAGATTATATTACTATATCAAATCATTTCACATCTCTTTTGTCCATAATGCTTTGTCAAGAGCCCTGCATGCAGTTTTATATTATATATACTGTTCTTTCTGCCTGGAAACTTGATAATGTCCATGGCAACCAAAAAGCACCCCTTTACGTCAAAAGCGGTTTTAGACCAGCTAGAAAACAGCGATAGTAAAATAGAACACTTGCACAATTGAGCGACAGTGATTTGTGGGGAAATTCTTTATCAAACACTGAAAGTGACCCCAACGACAATTCTGCAACTGAGAAAATTTCAGTGCTTTTGATTTGATTACATTATTGAATACATTTTATTATTATTATATTATTATTTGTTATAGTTATTTATTATATACGCTCGTAATTGAATGGGACTGGTGACATCACTGGTTTTTAAGGACTTGGCAGGACCTGCTCCCACTGTTGTCCTTAACAACCAATGACAGTGGGAAGCTGTCATGTGTAAAGCAGAAGCATTACATTATGTTCAGATGGTCAATCAAATAGGTCATTGTTTAGGTGGTTGTCTGAGTGGGTAAATGTTCAGGCAGTCGTCAGAATGCCTTAACAGCCAAAATGTGATTCAAACTTGTGTTTGGAGAAAATTTTGAGCTCCTCCCTGTTTACTAGAAGTGATTTGGCAGCTATAAAGCAGCTCAATCACATCTAATGCTTGTGGAAGGTGCCTATCCCTTCCTGCCTGACCTCCTGGCCATGTATCCCCATAGGTGTCAGGGGCATCCATGTCTTATAACAGTATTGAGAGTGAAGAGAATATCCATCTGCTTATCATCTCTGCAGTGAATGAAGCCAGAAATGACAAGCTTTCATCACTTCAGGTTTCAGTGCTGTTATTCCCCAACTCCATGTACACACACTAATGAATGTAAATGGACATGTCAGGGGTATGTTAGTGCAAAAACAACCATTGTGTCACACATTAGGTATCGCCATTGAAAATCTAAGCTGACAGCTCCTAGAAGCTCCTAAACACTGTTAATCATTGCTAAGCACCGGTGTCCAGTGTTATTTTATTTTTCTAGCCAGCGGCCCACCGGCATCCTTAACAACCAGTGTGTAGCAAGCTGACCATCGTGTCCTTAACAACAGGCAACTCATCAGCTGTCAGTGGGGTTCTCAAAGCAGCCCCCCTTTTTGAGGGCATGTAGCCTGGTATGGTTCAGGAGCTGGGGTGCTCACTCACCCCTCTTTTTCTGGCCTGCCCGGCTGCATGATTAAAAAGTGTCAGTATGGATTTTGTGGGGATCCCATGCCATTTAAAAAAAAATGGTGTTGGGTCCCCTTTTACCACTTCAATACTGATCAATTTTACCCCCTTCCTGCCTAGGCCAATTTTCAGCTTTTACCACTGTCACACTTGAATGACAATTGCGTGGTCATGCAACGCTGTACCCAAATTAATTTTTATATATTTTTTTCACACAAATAGAGCTTTTCTTTTAGTAGTATTTAATCACTGCTGAGTTTTTTATTTTTTGCAAAAAAGAACAAAAGACTACCCAAAATTTAGGGAACAAAAGGTTTCTTATGGCACTGATTGGCTGCACTGATGAGGCGGCACTGATGAGCACTGATGAGGTGGCACTAAAAGGCAGCACTGACTTGCATCACTGATGGGCACAGATTGGCCTCACTGATGGGCATAAATTGGGATCGCCGATGGACACAGATTGGCATCTCTAATGGGCACAGACTGGCATCAATGCTGGGCACTATTGGGGCTGCGCTGCTAATTAGGGCACTGATAATCAGTGCCCTGATTACCTGTACAGGTCTCCCCTGTGAGGAAATGCCGCTGATTGGCTCTCCTCTCCTCACACTTTGTCAGTGTGAGGTGAGGAGAGCCGATAAATGATATTTCCTTGTTTACATGTGATCAGCTGTGTCATCGGCTCTTTACCGAGATCGGGGCCGTGCGGTGTCCCAGTGATGCACTGCGCCTACATGCCCCCGTGGGTGCGCAAGCGCAGCGAGACTGGGGCAGTGTCATATGATGTTGCCCCAGAACAACAGAGCTTCCCACCCTCTGTCATTTGTCTATATGGCGGGCAGGAGGTAGTTAAAATCCATACCAGACCTACTGTAAGGGTCTATATTTGTTTTGTTTTTTTGGCGTGGCTGTTTTAGTTTTTAGTTTTTATTGGTGGCAATTGCTGTGTATACATTCAGCTGTCAGCGGGGAATCCCGCAGACAGCCAATGAGTCATCCTTTGTTAAAGATGCAATGACCGCTTCCTGGCCTGCTCCTTAACAACCAACTATTCACTGGTCGTTAACCACTTAAGCCCCAGACCAATACGCATCATAAAGACCAGAGGTGTTTTTATAATTTGGCACTGCGCTGCTTTAACTGGTAATTGCGCGGTCATGCAATGTTGTACCCAAACAAAATTTGCGTCCTTTTCTTCCCACAAATAGAGATTTCTTTTAATGGTATTTGATTGTCTCTGCTATTATTTTTTGCAATATAAACGGAAAAAGACCGAAAATGTTGAAAAAAATGATATTTTCTACTTTTTGTTATAAGAAAAATCGAATAAACTCAATTTTAGTCATACATTTAGGCCAAAATGTATTCAGCCACATGTCTTTAGTAAAAAAATGTCAATAAGCGTATATTTATTGGTTTGCGCAAAAGTTATAGTGTCTACAAACTAGGGTACATTTTCTGGAATTTACACAGCTTTTAATTTATGACTGCCTATCTCATTTCTTGAGGTGCTAAAATGGCAGAGCAGTACAAAACCGACCAAAATGACCCCATTTTGGAAATTAGACACCCCAAGGAAATTTCTGAGAGGCATGTTGAGCCCATTGAATATTTTTTTTTTGTCCCAAGTGATTGAATAATGACAAATTTTATTTTTTTTACAAAAAGTTGTCACTAAATGATATATTGCTCACACATCCCATGGGCATATGTGGAATTACACCCCAAAATACATTTTGCTGCTTCTCCTGAGTACGGGGATACCACATGTGTGGGACTTTTTGGGAGCCTAACCGCATACGGGGCCCCGAAAACCAATCACCGCCTTCAGGATTTCTAAGGCCCCTTTGACACTGGGGCGTTATTCATACGGTTTTCAAGGCTTTCACACTGAAGCGGTGCGCTAGCAGGACCGCTCCAAAAGTCCTGCTAGCCGCTTCTTTACAGCGGTGAAGGAGCGGTGTGTTCACCGCTCCTTTACCGCGGCTGCCCATTGAAATCATTGGGACAGCGCGGTAATACCGCCCGCAAACCACGGCAATAGCCGCGGTTTGCGGGCGGTATTAACCCTTTTTCGGCCGTTAGCAGGGGTTAAATTCACCCCCCTAGTGGCCGCATACCGCGGTAAGAATGACGGTATAGCAGCGCTGAAAATCGCGCTGCTATACCGCCACCGCACCTGCCCGCCCCAGTGTGAAAGGGGCCTAAGGGCGCACATTTTTGATTTCACTCCTCACTACCCATCACAGTTTTGAAGGCCATAAAATGCCAAGCTATCACAAAACCCCCCCAAATGACCCCATTTTGGAAAGTAGAAACCCCAAGCTATTTTCTGAGAGGCATGGTCAGTATTTTACAGCCCTCATTTGTTTTTGAAAATGAAGAAAGGAAAGACATTTTTTTTTTCTTTTTTCAATTTTCAAAACTTTGTGACAAAAAGCGAGATCTGCAAAATACTCACCATACCTCTCAGCAAATAGCTTGGGGTGTCTACTTTCCAAAATGGGGTCATTTGGGGGGGTTTTGTGCCATCTGGGCACTCCATGGCCTCCCAAACTGTGATAGGCAGTGAGGAGTGAAATCAAAAATGTACACCCTTAGAAAGCCTGAAGGCGGTGCTTGGGTTTTGGGGTCCCGTACGCGGTTAGGCTCCCAAAAAGTCTCACACATGTGGTATCCCCGTACTTAGGAGAAGCAACAGAATGTATTTTGGGGTGTAATTCCACATATGCCCATGGCATGTTTGAGCAATATATCATTTAGTGACAACTTTGTGCAATTTTTTTTTATTTTTCCCGCAACTTGTGTCAAAATATAAAATATTCCATGGACTCAACAAGCCTCTCAGCAAATAGCTTGGGGTGTCTACTTTCCAAAATAGTTTCATTTGGGGGGGTTTTGAACTGTCCTGGCATTTTATGCACAACATTAGGAAGCTTATGTCACACATCATCCACTCTTCTAACCACTTGAAGGCAAAGCCCTTTCTGACACTTTTTGTTTACATGAAAACATATTTTTTTTTGCAAGAAAATTACGTTGAACCCCCAAACATTATATATTTTTTTAAAGCAAAGGCCCTACAGATTAAAATGGTGGGTGTTGCATTTTTTTTTCCACACAGTATTTGGGGAAAAATACTTTTTTTTTCATTTTAATGCACTAAAACACACTATATTATCCAAATGTTTGATGAAATAAAAAAGATGATCTTAGGCCGAGTACATGGATACCAAACACGACATGCTTTAAAATTTTGCACAAACGCGCAGTGGCGACAAACTACATACATTTTTAAAAGCCTTTAAAAGCCTTTACAGGTTACCACATTAGATTTACAGAGGAGGTCTACTGCTAAAACTATTGCCCTTGATCTGACCTTCGCGGTGATACCTCACATTCATGGTGCAATTGCTGTTTACATATGACGCCAGACCGTCGCTTGCGTTCGCCTTTGCGCAAGAGCAGGGGGGGGACAGGGGTGTTTTTTTATTATTATTTATTTTGCTTTTTTATTTTATTTTTAAACTGTTCCTTCCATTTTTTATTAATTTTTTTATCATTTTTATTGTTATCTCAGGGAATGTAAATATCCCCTATGATAGCAATAGGTAGTGACAGGTACTCTTTTATTGAAAAAATTGGGGTCTATTAGACCCTAGATCTTTCCTCTGCCCTCAAAGCATCTGACCACACCAAGATCGATGTGATAAAATGCTTTCCCAATTTCCCAATGGTGCTTTTTATATCCGGGGGGTGACATTCCCTCCCACTGCTTGTAAAAGCAGTCCAGAGACTAATTAGCCGCTAGGATTGTTTTTACATGAAAGCCGGCCGCTGGCTGAAAAGAATGATAGCAAGATGATACCTAAACCCGCAGGCATCATTCTGGTATAACCATTCTAAGTCCAGCAACATACCAGTACGTTGCTGGTCCTTGTTGGACATGTATTGTAATCTTTTTTTTCATGCAGCCTGTTGGCTGAATGAAAAAAGAGATTGATCGGTGGGTATGCCCTCCATTAGAATACCTCCCTTCATCCACCCACTTCTAATGATGGGCATACATGCGCCATTTATATATACCGAAGCATGGGGGCATCCTCCCACAAAAGTTATGCCTCGTACACACGGTCAGACTTTTCCACGGGCAAGCCTCCGTCGGAATTTCGACCGTATGTACGCGACATTAGGAGCAAAATCGCTCCTCCGCCCCTGCTGCCCCCATGCTTCGGCATATATGCTCTTTTTTTTAACTGTGGTGGTGAAATCACCTCCTACAGCACTGGAGTCGCAGGGATCAAGCCTGTCTCTGCGAATGCTGCAGTTATGTGTGTTGTATTTTGTAAGTGACAGTTATCGATCGATACTGCACTTGGGTGGGCTGGGCCGGACGGAGGGGCAAAACGCAGGTGCTAGCAGGTATCTGGGCTGATCCCGCTAACACTGCATTTTTGGGAACCCTAAACTGCTGGGGACGCTAGTATAGATCTGATCAGATATTGATCTGTTCAGATACTATACCACTAAGGAAGGTGTATGCTTCGCTCGTGGGTGTTAGCGCTACTGGCACTAACCTGATGCTGGGGCGACACCAACCCTATCTTACCCTAAAACCTAATTGTTATCACCTGCTGGGCGATCAGGGGGTTAAACCTTTATTGGGTTATATACGGCGGGTGCCCTGATGCTATAAAAAGCAAACTAACTGACCAGCGTCACCCGTAACACTTATACAGTGATCACTGGTGAAAGGGTTAACTAGGGGCAATCAGGGGGTTAAAACCATTATTAGGTAATATATGGGGTACCTGACGCTATAAAAACCTGACGGGGAACCTAAATAACGAAATAACTAACTGGCTAACCAGTGTCACAAGTGACACTTATACGGTGATCACTGGTGAAAGGGTTAACTCTAGGGGCAATCAGGGGGTTAAAACCTTTATTAGGTTGTATATGGGGGCACCTGATGCTATAAAAACCTGGCGGCGAACCTAAAAAAAGAACTGGCTACCTAGCGGCACCAGCGACACTAATACAGCTATCAGAAAAACGATCGCTTAGGGACACTGGTGATAGGGGTGAACGGGTTACCTGGGGGGGGGGGGGGTGATCAAGGGGTTAAACCTTTATTAGATAATATATGGGGTTACCTGATGCTATAAAAACCTGGCGACGAACCTAAAAAAATAACTGGCTACCTAGAGACACCAGCGACACTAATACAGCGATCAGAAAAACGATCGCTTAGTGACACTGGCGATAGGGGGTGAAAGGGTTACCTGGGGGGCGATCAAGGGGTTAAACCTTTTTTAGATAATATATGGGGGTACCTAGCGCTATATAAAAACCTGACGGGGAACCTAAATAACGAAATAACTAACTGGCTAACCAGTGTCACCAGTGACACTTATACAGTGATCACTGGTGAAAGGGTTAACTCTAGGGGCAATCGGGGGGTTAATACCTTTATTAGATAATATATGGGGGTACCCGACGATATAAAAACCTGGCGGCGAACCTAAAAAAATAACTGGCTACCTAGCGGCACCAGCGACACTAATACAGCGATCAGAAAAACGATTGCTTAGTGACACTGGCGATAGGGGGTGAAAGGCTTACCTGGGGAGCGAGCAAGGGGTTAAACCTTTATTAGGGGGCTACCCTGGACCTAAAGTGACCTAACACTAACTGCCCTGACACTTTTACTATCACCAATGTCACTGATTGCAGTGATCAGTAAATAAATGATCACTGCAATCAGTGACACTGTGAATGGGGGCTGGGGGGTGATATGGGGGGGTGATCTGGGGTTGACTGGGGGGGTGGAAAGTGTACCTATGTGTCCTGGTGTCAGTGGGCTGTTGGTGCACTAACCTGATGTCTTCTCTCCTCGGTGCTCTGGAGGAATAGAGCGCTGCATGGAGAGATGACATCACTTCCTCCTGCCTGTGTATACATTACACAGGCAGGGGAAGCATCTCATTCGCAGGGAGCGATCGCGAGGGGGTGGCCAGAAACCAATGGCCGCCCCCTCATCACGGATCGCTCCTGAAGCGATACCGACCGCCCCATGTACCGGGAGGGGGTCCGATCGGACCCCCCACCTGCACGAAGGCAGGCACGTACAAGTACGTGATTGTGCCTCTCCGTGCCATTCTGCCGACGTATATGTACATGGGGCGGTCGTTAAGTGGTTAAGGACGCACGATCCTTAACAAAAAACTATTAACGTTTTTTTATCCAGCATTTATTACGTGGTTTTTGAGCGCCTAGTGTGCATGGAACCCTTAGCTTTGACAAAAAAAAACATGAAAGCTGATTGGTTTCTATGCAGAGCTGCATCAGAGTTTTCACTCTCTAGTTTTAGTAAATCAACCCCTAAGTCATCTGTAATCACTGTCTGACATACAAAGCATGTAGGCGTGGCTCAGCACATCTGTGAAAAATGCTCAGCTGATATTTTTATCCTATGGGCCTTACATTATATACCATTTTTTAAACACTGCAAAACGGTGGAAGTAATGGACCAACTGCAATATCAGGTATTTATTCTTTTAATGCTATGATCAGAAACTTTGGCTATATATGTCTTTTTTGTATTTCAACTTTATTTTAGTATTTTAGCATTACTTATACATAATACTAACCATGAACCTGTCAGATTACTATTTCTACACTTAACCATAATATGACATTTGAAAAGGGGTTTTGTATCTGTGGCATATGGACTGTAGAACAGCTATCAACATGAATGTTGCATTGCACTGAAACAGTTAGAGCCAACCATAAGGAACACATAAACTAAAGATTTTTTCTTTTTTAATAGTTCCTTCTTTCCCTCATTTTAAAGTATGATCATTCTTATTTTACAAAATAAACACCGTAAATAACTATTTTAATAAATGTATTTATAAAAATAACCCTTTAATGTTATTTTGATAATCACTAATCACATAATCACATCTATAGTATGAGGAAAAGATGTGGGTCCTTTTTAATATATTCACAGTTAGGACCCAGAATTGGAGAGCATCTTTTCAGATTAGCATGAGATAAGCCAGGCTTCTGAACAGCTTGGGTGTTGTATGTAAAAAGAATAAAAAGAAAACCCTTTGAAGTGATCAGAATCCTTCTCATCTCATTAATTCTACCATTTGTTTGATTTTTGGTACAAAGAAAATGAAGGAATGTGTTGGGATTATGGCATCCTAAGTCAATATTTATTAAAAAATCAATCTAGGTGAAAATCTGTCCAACCCTCTAATTAGACCAGTAGACTCAAGGTTGATTTTTAATTGCAAAAGTAATTACACAGAGCAGATAGCCGCTGACACTTGATTATCTAGGTGATTGATTAAAAAGTCTGGTTCCGAAGGCAAGCTGCGACATTCAGAAATTCAAAACAATAGGGAAATTTTAAAAAAAATCATCTGGCATGCAACCACAAAGTTGCCTATGTCACTCAAACACTCAGATGCTTGATTTTCCATTTTTTTCTCCAGGTTTGCATGAAGCAAATGATTATAGGATTATTCATTCTCAGATAATTTGACATGAAAGAACAACTGTCAGAGGTATGTATAAACAGGAAAAAAGCACAGCATTAATGTATATCTCTTTTACATAGAATACTACACTGTATATTATTATATGCTTCTGCAAAAAACGACCATAATATTTCATTAATATTAAGCCGTGTACACACGATCGGTTTTACCGATCGTGTATGGGCCCCATCAGTCTGTTTTCCATCGGTGTGAAAAAATAGAACATGTTTTAAATTTATCCGATGGGAAAAAAAACGATAGCAAAATCCGATCGTCTGTGTGGAAATCCATTGGATAAAAAACCCATGCATGCTCAGAATCAAGTCGACGCATGCTCAGAAGCATTGAACTTAATTTTTCTCGGCTCATCGGAGTGTTTTACGTCACCGCGTTTGAAACGGTCCGTTTTTTGACTGATGGTGTGTGGGCAAGACTGATGGAAGACAGTTTCATTGGATTTCCGATGGAAAAAAACATCGGATTAGAATCCATAGGATATCCGATCGTGTGTACAGGGCTTAAGGTTGGCATTTCACTGGTTGCAGAATAGGATATGCTAAGGTTGTCTGAGTGAATCGTAAAGAAGAGCTTAAAGGGTATGTAAAGGAATTTTTTTTAGTTTTTTAAAATAACAAACATGTCCTACTTACCTCCACCGTGCAGCTCGTTTTGAACAGAGTGGCCCCAAATTAACAATAATATATATATATTTTTTTAAAGTGCCCCTGTCCCCATGTGCTCGCACGCAGAAGCGAACGTATACGTAAGTCCCGCCAACATATGAAAACTGTGTTTAAACCACACATGTGATGTGTCACTGCGAACGTTAGAGCGAGAGCAATAATTCTAGCCCTAGACCTCCTCTGTAACTCAAAACATGTAACCATTAAAAAAATGTAAAGCGTCGCCTATGGGGATTTTTTTTTTTTTTTACAAACGTTTTTTATTGCGTTAAAGAGATAAAATAAAATAAAAATAAACATAAAGAAATCCTACAGTCAAGTAACAATATGCATTATAAAATTGACTTCCAAAGCATAACAGGAAAATATTGAAATAATGAAAACTTCCAAAGCATACAGAAAAAGATATGAGAAAGGAAGACATAAAGGACTTATTTTGTCATGGGATAACAACATTTAGCTTAATGCCAATAAAATGTGCTTATGGGTTTTCCAAGGTTCCCATCTACGATAAAATAGGAGCATCCTATCTTGTAGAGTATACAATATCCTCTCCATAATCATCACCATATCAACTCTGTCCTGTATGGAGGCCAGGGATACAACGGGGGACTTCCAGTGAAGAGCAATGGCCCAGAGAGTAGATATGCAGATAGTATGTATGAGACATTCTTCCCTGCGAAGGATCACTGGAATCGTTCCTCCAAGTAAACACATTGGGATCGTGAGCTCCAAAGAAGTTCCAGATATTGCAGAGGCTACAGCAGTCACCTTTTTCCATACTGGGGCAAGGAGCTCACAATCCCAAAATATGTGCCTGAACGTGCCCAGAAGCTGGCAGCCCCTAAAGCACAATCCAGACGTTCCCGGGAACATTACTTGGAGTCTGGAAGGAGTGTAATACCATCTGGTCATAACCTTATAGGCTGTCTCCCTAACTGCTAGTGACTTAGTGGCCTTCCAAAGGTTTGCCAGCATAGCAATCCAATCCTCCGGAGCGAATTGTTCATTACAGTCAGTTTCCCATTTTCGCCTATAAGGAGGTTCATCTGAAAAACCTGAAGCCAATGCAGTCTTATAGAGAGTCGAGATGAGGCCTTTACCTCTAGGGGCTTCTCGGCAGATCAGTTCGTAAGAGGTGGAGGGGGAGGAAGGGGTAAGACCACAATGGGAAATATAAAAGTGTCTGATTTGCATGAAATGGAGGAATTCTCGAAGTGGAGTGAATCTGGAGTGAATCTGAAATGCTGAGGGAAACAATGGTTCCCCAAGGAAGGACGAGCCTGGAGGGGAGGGTGATATTAATCTGAGTTTGCTTTTGTAACGGTGCCAGAGGGTGAGAGAGTGGGATGCAATCGAATTGAGGGGTGTAAGCTTATGCACAACGTTGGAGGGTGACCATAATATGGACGGGAGGCAATAGGGTAAGATGGAGTCAGATTCAAACTTAACCCAGGGTACTTTTGATTCTGGGATATTCCATTGTGCTATCTGGGAAAAACGGGCAGCTAGGAAGTAGAATCAGAGGTTGGGAAGACCCAGACCTCTGGTGGGTTTTAATTTATAAAGGATGTGTTTTGAAAATCTGGGACGTTTATTCTGCCAAATAAATCTGTTAACATCCTGTTGGAGCTTGTCTATAAATGCTTTTGGGATATTGACAGGGAGGGAATGGAATAAAAACAAAAGCTTCGGTAAAAGGGTCGTTTTAACTGCCATAACTCTGCCCAAAAATGATTTGCGGTAGGAGCTCCAAGTTTTAAGTAGGCTACGAAGTCAGGACACACAGGTTGGATAGTTAGCAGCAAAGATGGACGAGTATTGTGGAGTGATGAAGGTGCCAAGATAAGGAATTTTGTCATTTGACCATTGGAATGGGAAAAAGCCTCGGAGAGTTTCACACTGGGCAGAGGGTAGATTAATGGGAAGAGCTGCGGATTTAGTCATATTCACCGTAAGTCCTGAGATAGAGGCAAATTTATTCATTATAGTGAATAAGTTAGGAAGGGAGAACTGGGGTTGAGTCAGAAAGATCAGCACATCATCTGCGTACATACAGAGTTTAAAATGGGATGACCCAAGAGAGTAACCAGATATATCTGGGTGTTGTCTAATGGTGATTGCAAGGGGTTCTAAAGCTAGGATGAATAATAAGGGAGATAAGGGGCATCCCTGGCGGGTACCCCTGCCCAGTGTAAAAAATTCAGAGTTGCACCCTGGTAACTTAATTCTTGTTTTGGGCTGGTGATAGAGGGCCTGCACCCCACAAAGAAATTAATCCCTGAAACCCATCTGTCGTAGGACAGAAAACAAATAAGGCCAGAGGACACTATCAAAGGCCTTATTAATGTCAAGGCTCAAAAGGAGGACCTGTTTGTTGCGTAATTTAGCATCTTGAAGAACATTCAGGGCTAGGCAAATATTGTCTGTGATAAGTCTATTTGGGATGAAGCCTGATTGATCAGCAGAGGCCAAAGTCTCAATAATGCCAGCCAATCTATCAGCCAGAGCATGACTGAAATTTTTTAGGTCATTGTTAATGACCAAAATCGGTCTGTAGTTTTGTGGGAGTGAGTGGTCCTTAAGGGGTTTAGGCAACAGGGACAAATTTGCTAATGTAAGAGCAGTTGGGAAATGTTCTCCCTTGAGGATGTTGTTAAACATAGTGGTTAATCGTGAGGTTAGGATGGGGGCATAGTGCTTATAATAGCTAGCCGTGAACCCGTCGGAACCCGGGGCGACTGATCTTTTCAAGGATTTAATAACCTTTAGTAGCTCCTCCTCCATGAAGGGCGCATTTAGGGCTTCTATCTGAGAGGACGTTAAAGAGGGTAGTGGTAAGGAGGATAGCCAGTCATGGGATGTTTGTGCTGGGAAGGAGGGTGGGTGGGAGAGCAAATTGGAGTAGAATTGTTCAAACACAGTCAGGACCTCTTTAGGGTGGGAGACTACATGCCCAGAGGCATTACGGAGTTTGTATAGGTGAGGGGGATGTATGGTCTGGTTCAATTTACGAGCAAACATTGAGGAGGCTGAATTGCTATGTAGAAGGAATTTGGCTTTGGACCAGCGAAGGGCCTTCTCCGTTTTTGTGGATAAGAGGGTGTCTAATTTGAGCCTTTTCTGTGCTACCGATTGCGCATTGGCATATGTTGGATTCCCTGTTTGCAATTTATATAATTTGTCCAGTTCATTTGTCAGTGTGTAGATCTGTTGCCAACGTTCTTTATTTTTTCTGGAGGCTATGCTAATGAGATGGCCTCTTATAACAGCCATGTGAGCCATCCATAGTGTGCTAGGGGATATATCTGGAGTGGCATTTAAAGCAAAGTACTCCTGGATGGCTGTGGCGATCTCCTGTCTTGTGATAGGGTCAGCAAGCAGGGAGTCATTCAGACACCAATGAGGGTGGTAGTGAGCGTTACAATGTTGTGGTCTGACCATGGACACACTAGAATGTCTGAGTTTGTGGAGTTGGCTAGGATAATGGGGGTTCAGAAAATGTAGTCCAGCCTGGCAAAAGAATTGTGGGGGTGAGAATAAAAGGTGTAGTCCTTTGCTCCTGCATTATGTGATCGCCACGCATCTGTTAGTTGAAAGGACTGTAGTGTTTTGGACATGGTTTTGGGGAAAGCTGCGGAGGCATGGGAAGTGGTGCTTCTGTCTAATTGGGGATGGGCGACAAGGTTAAAATCGCCTCCGACATACATATGTGCTGAAGAATATTTTTCAAGAGTATTAAAGAAAGTGGCAAAGAAGGAGGTCTGCGCTACATTAGGTGCATACACATTTGCGAGTGTCAATTCCCGTCCCGCTTTCAAGCTTTTGATGATAAGGAATCTGCTATCAGGGTCCTTGTAGACACGTTGTACCTCTAAGGGGAACGTGTTATGCAAAAATATAGCGACACCTCTTCATTTAGATTGGTACTGAGTAAAGAAAGCCTGTTTGTATGACCTATGAAAAAAGGTAGGGTGGTTGTTTGCAGCAAAGTGGGTTTCTTGTAGCATAACTATTAAGTGGTAAAGGCTTTTTTCCACTTGTGGGGAGAATTAAAGCCCCGCACATTGTGCGTGATGCATGTAGTTACCATTTATGAAATGAGATCCATTCGAGCTCACCTGAGTAGTATAGCGAAAACGTCAGTGCTACGCCAAAATTCTCCAACACAAGGGAAATGCCAAACAGGAGACACTATTTAAAATACACATTGTCATGCCCATTACAAATTTTGCTTTGACTTATATGCTTCGGTAACTGAAAAAAAATATATATATAAACAGAAAAAGTAAAACCAAATTAACAGCAAAGAGAAGAACCAGCATAACTATATGGAGCTGGTCAAACATTGGGTCAGGTAGCAAACCACATAAACCTGAAACAGAGACAGTAATTCTGTAAGGGACGATAACGCCACTAACTCCAGAATTCATATCTGGACTTCGGAGGGAAGTCGAGATATGAGTGGAGTGGGGTAGCATGGTAGCGACATCCGTCGGAACAGCCAACAACAGTAAATAAAGAGTACAAAGCATGTGCATGGTAGTCATACTCATCAGGGGACCGAGAGCCAGAATCACCATCAGTGTCAATATCCAGGGCTCAGAGGCAGGTCCATTAGCGATACGTGGAAGCGCACTCTATGATCCTCTCCGCCCGAGTGCTCATAAAGCGTAATGTCCACCTAAGCAAAAAAAAAGGGGGGAGGGGGAATGAACGAACTGGTGTCCACAAGCATCTCCACAATCCGATCAGTGTAGATTCAAGAGTCCTGAAGATAACTTGCAGAGGTCTAGAAGTCATCTGGTGTAGGCGAATTGTATAGGTAGATGAATAATCCGGATGGTAGTCTCTAGTGGACAGGATAGTAAACGCTGTGCAGAGGGAATTCCTAAAAAGGGCATTAGGTGGCGATCTCTCCACAGAAAACAGCAGGCAAATTCAGACTGGGATAGAGGGTAAAAACAGAGTCAGCTCCCAGATAAAGTCAGTTGTCATCCAAGTCTTTAATTAAGGTTAAAACCAATGTCCTGCCTGGCATTTCTTCTATTGCGTATAGGAGAAGGTCAGATTGGTGCCGATCTGGGGGTGGCAGGTGGGCGGGGCAGAGCTTCAGCATCCAACAGACACAGCTTCACTAAAAATTTCTTGTCCTTCCAAAAGAGTGGTTGCTGTATAAGTTGTACCATTATGTGGGATGGTCAATTTAAAGGGGAATCCCCACCTGTAGCGTATGCATGCAACAGCTAACATTGTGGTCACCTCCTTCATCCCGCGGCGCCTATCCAGGGTCGCAGGGGAGATGTCTGGATAAATTTGCACCGGGGTGCCATCCAGGGTGAGAGACTGGGAGTTGCGAGCAGCTCTGAGGATCTCCTCTTTAATAAGGAAGTCTTTCAGGTAGAGTACAATGTCTCTGGGGGGTTTGTCAGGAGGTGGCTTTGGGCGCAAAGCACGATGAATGCGGTCACAAGTGAATGCATCCACTTCATGATCTGGTAACAGTGATTGGAATAGCTTACAAATGGCAGGGATCAATCAGATCAGTGTTAGATTCAGGGATCCCCCTCACCCTGAGATTGTTCCTGCGATTATGATTGTCGAGATCTTCGACTTGTGATCGCAGCTGTGTGACCGTGGTAGCTAGAGTGTCATATTCTCTGAAGAGATCATTGTGAGCAATGCTAAGCTCGTCATGCTTGGTTTCCAAACGATCAGTATGTGCCCCCAAAGCAGCAATCTCCTGAGTCAGGGTGTTTGTGCTTTTATGAAGCTCAGTTTGGAATTTAGTAGCTATCTTACTGTATATCGATTCCAACCTTCTATCCAAGTCCTCCTTCATTAGGGGGGTAGAGTACTCACAGTCCCAAGATGGAGCGGAGTCAGTCTGTGCGTGTTGTGAGGAGGGAGAGGCAGGGCTGCCGGCGCCATTTTTTGAGAAATGACAAATTTCTCCTGTGATTGCAGCAGGTAGGTAGTTAAAGACCTCTGCGCAGTCCCCTTTGTTTTCCTTTTCTTTGGCGGCATGCACAGCTTGGTCCTGGGGGTGATAGGAGTTAGTCAGATGAATTTGGCCACAATCTGGCCCAAGGAAGCAGGCTAAATGGACTGAGTAGAACGGAGCTACTCACACATGCAGCTGATCCCGTGGAAGCCGCGCATGCGCCCCCGCCTATGGGGATTTTTAACCACTTAAGCCCTGGACCATTTTGTAGCTAAAGGACCAGGCCCCTTTTTGTGATTCGGCACTGCGTCGCTTTAACTGACAATTGCACGGTCATGCGAAGTGGCTCCCAAACAAAATTGGCATCCTTTTTTTCCCACAAATAGAGCTTTTGGTGGTATTTGATCACCTCTTTTATTTTAAGCGCTATAAACAAAAATAGAGCGACAATTTTGAAAAAAATGCAATATTTTTTACTTTTTGTTATAATAAATATCCCCAAAAAAATATTATATTTTTTTCCACAGTTTAGGCCGATACGTATTCTTCTACATATTTTTGGTAAAAAAATCGCAATAAGCGTTTATTGATTGGTTTGCACAAAAGTTATAGCTTCTACAAAATAGGGGATTGTTTTATGTCATTTTTCTTAATATTTTTTTTTTTACTAGTTATGGCGGCGATCAGCGATTTTTATCATGACTGTGACATTATGGCGGACACATCGGACACTTTTGACACCATTTTGGGACCATTGTCATTTTTACAGCGATCAGTGCACTGATTACTGTAAAAATTACACTGGCAGTGAAGGGGTTAACCACTAGGTGGCGCTGCAGGGGTTAAGTGTTTCCTAGGGAGTGATTGTTACTGTGAGGGGGCGTGGCTACATGTGACACGCCACTGATGACCATTCCCGATCACAGGGAACGGTCATCAGTGACAGTGTCACTAGGCAGAATAGGTGGATGTCTTGTTTACAAAGGTATTCCCCTGTTCTGCTCTTGCCGACCGCAATTGCGGGACTCCTGGGAACATCGAGTTTCCGGGACCAGCGCCCGCGATAGCGAGGCACGCGGCAGGCGCGCGCGCCTGCAGGGCGTCAGATTTAAAGGGACGTACCTGTACGCCAATCTGCCTGCCCATGCCATTCTGCCGACGTACATCGGCGTGCGGCGGTCGGCAAGTGGTTAAGTACCGAAGTTTGGCGCCATTCCACAAGCGTGTGCAATTTTGAGGCGTGACATGTTAGGTATCTATTTACTCTGCGTAACTTCATCTTTCACATTATGCAAAAAAAAAAATTGGCTAACTTTACTGTTTTTTTTTTTTTAAAGCACAAAACAGTTTTTTTTTCCAAAAAAACTTGTCTGAAAAATTGCTGCGCAAATACCGTGCAATATAAAAAGTTGCAATGACTTCTATTGTATTCTGTAGGGTCTCTGCTAAAAAAAAATACCGGTATATAATGTTTGGGGGTTCTATGTAAGCAAAAAAAATGTTGATTTTTACATGTAGGAGCGAAGTGTCAGAATTGGCCTGGATGCGAAGTGGTTATATCAGTTTTTGCACCAGAGGAGCCTAGCCTTTAACCACTTCTCCACCGTCATATGACGTCTTTGACTTTGTGCGATGATATCTGAATGATGCCTACAGCTACAGGCATCACTCAGATATCACTGTTTTCTGCCGGCGATTCTGTGCACGATAAGAATGATCATAGCGGCACTTCCGCCCCTTGATCGTTCTTATAGGCGGCGGGAGGGGACGGCCCCCCTCCCGCCACCATCCGGTGCGTGTCCGTGCTGTCCCGTGCCATTGGGGGCCTGGAGAACGAATCGTCCGGTGCCGGCTGACGACGATAGAGATTTCCGGATGGTCACCAGTCATCTCTATGACCGTCGGGGACCCGGGCGCGACGTTGTGACATCACGCCCTGGTACCCGGAAGTAAACAAAGCCACAATTGCGGCTGTCGCCATGAGATTACTGATTTTTTTTTCACAATCTCTTGCTTTCAAGCCTGGAGGAGAGATGTGGTGTCTTATTGACCCCGCATCTCTCCATAAAGAGGACCTGTCACACACCATTCCTATTACAAGGGATGTTTACATTCCTTGTAATAGGAATAAAAGTGATCAAAAAAAGAAAAATTTAAAAAAAGTGGAAAAATAAAACAAATTAAGTAAAAAAATAATAATTTAAACGCCCCTGTCCCAGGTAGCTCGCACTCAGAAGCGGACACGCATGTAAGTCCCACCCACATATGTAAACGCCGTTCAAACCCCACATGTGAGGTTTCGCCGCGTGCGTTAGAGCGTGTGCAACAATTATAGCACTAGACCTCCTCTGTAACTCGAAAATAGTAACCTGTAAAAAATTTAAAGTGTCGCCTATGGAGATTTTTAAGTACCGAAGCTTGGCGCCATTCCATGAGTGTGCACAATTTTAAAGCGTGACATGTTAGGTATCTATTTACTCGGCGTAACATCATCTTTCACATTATACAAAAAAATTGGGCTAACTTTACTGTTTTGTTATTTTTTAATTCACGAAACCGTTTTTTTTCCCCAAAAAAGGCGTTTGAAAAATTATTGTGCAAATACTGTGCGAGATAAAAAGTTGCAATGACTGCTATTTTATTCCCTAGGGTGTCTGCTAAAAAAAAATATATATATATAATGTTTGGGGGTTCTGACTAATTTTCTAGCAAAAAAATTATGAATGTATGAATAACATTTTGTTCTTAACATCAACTGGCCTTTGTTGTGCATCCCAACCTTCCCAGTCATTAATTTGCTGAATGGGTTTGCAGTACTCTGCAATACAAAGTATTAAGATTTTTACATCTGAAAAAACAACAACAATACAAAAACATTTAAATAAAGAGTTACAATTACCAGTTTTTGCTGCATTGGAGATGATCTCTTCAGCTCCTTGCAAATTTATTTCAGAAATTAGTTCTCTACATGGAAAAAAGGCTGTTGGAATGATTAAAAGCTTTGTATTGCATTTATCATTCTAAAATTGTTGTCGAACCACTGTACCCACTGGCGTAGCGTGGGGGGGCAGGGGGGGCGTCGCACCGGGCGCAACATTTAGGGGGGCGCCCGGCAGTATGTGTCCCAGTGGCTGCCTCCTAAATGTACTGTGTCCCCGTGTCCCCAAGCGGGGCTGGCCTGTCCACGATTGCGGCAGATCCTGGAGTCCCGCCTTCGCCCAATCACAGGGTGCAGGAGACTGAACATGGGTGGAGGCGGGACTCCAGGATCTACCGCGATCGTGGACAGGCCAGCCCCGCCGCCGCACATGACCCCATACGCCCAATCACAGGGCGCCTGAGATTGAACATGGTGGCGGGGAATATCGCCGAGCAGAGGCTGCAGAGCAAAGCAGGTGCCGAACATGGCGAGTTGGATTACTTCAGTAAGGTACCGGAGATCGGGAGGAGGGCAGCCGCTGACACTCTTCCAGGCAGGCTGAGCCAATGCTGGGGAGGAAGGAGAGCATGGAGCCGGGAATAGAGCGCAGGCAGCAGGGGGTGGAGGAGAGAGGAATGCGGGAGAGGGAAAGTCACAGCATAGAGGAGAAGAGAGGAGAGGGGGAGCAGCCTGGAGGAGAGATGGAGGGAAGAGAGGAAAGACACACTTCTATATACACATGAATGGGACAGGAGGAAATCAGTGGAGCTGGGAGTGTCACATCCATGGGGGGGGACACATGGAATCAGTGGGAGATGACACTAACAGGAGCTGGGACTGTCACATGAGATGAGGGGTCCATGGATGGGAGCTGAGAGGGGTCCATAAATAGGGGTACAACACACACAGGGACAGGAGAGAAACGTGCGTGGAGGCATGGACCCTTACTGTGTGTTCTATGAACAATGAGATCCGCAGGACTTCCACACACCAGCCCACTCCCCCCACCTGTCATACAGCTATGCCATCCTGGACATCACAATCCCAGTACACCTCCACTACACCGCACAGCACACCTCCACTGCACCGCACGGCACACCTCCACTGCACCGCACAGCACACCTCCACTACACCGCACAGCACACCTCCACTACACCGCACATCACACCTCCACTGCACCGCACACCTCCACTATAAGGCGGGGGGGGTCATTGGAAGGCGCCACAAAAATCTCCACCTACATCATATAGTCAGGGGCGGAGCCAATGGGGGTGGCAAAATTAGGTTTCACCTAGGGTGGCAAAAATCCTTGCACCGGCCCTTGTCAGTGTAGTGTAGTGGTCAGTGTAGTACAGTGGTCAGTATAGTGGTTAGTGTAGTGGTCAGTGTGGGAATCAGGTAGGTCAGTGTAGTATAGTGGTCAGTGTGGGAATCAGGTAGGTCAGTGTAGTGGTCAGTGTGGGAATCAGGTAGGTCAGTGTAGTATAGTGGTCAGTGTAGTGGTCAGTGTGGGAATCAGGTAGGTCAGTGTAGTGTAGTGGTCAGTGTGGGAATCAGGTAGGTCAGTGTAGTGGTTAGTGTAGTGGTCAGTGTGGGAATCAGGTAGGTCAGTGTAGTGTAGTGGTAAGTATAGGAATCAGGTAGGTCAGTGTAGTGGTCAGTGTAGGGATCAGGCTGGTCAATACTATTGTAGGAAGGGAAGGGATAGGACTCGGGGAGAGCTAAAAGTCCGCAGGTTAGGGGGGCGCAAATTACTTGCCTTGCCCCGGGCGCTGACAACCCACGCTATGCCACTGCCTGTACCTCCTGAACATGTACCCCTTTTGAAATCTATAATTTTTTTGTGATACGACACATAACTGCACTAATGACATTTGGATGGGGTTAAACATGGGGGAAAACAATAACAATAATGCAATAACAATACAGCATTATACTGTAGGTCCTCTTTATGGAGAGAGATGTGGTCTAAAAGACCACAAATCTGTCCTCTACCCTTAGCAGCAAAAGATAAAAAAATATATATATTTTCCTTTAGGAAACAAAAAACAAATTCATGTTGATATGACCCAAAGACCGGAAGTGACGGGGATGTCGCTCCAGCCCATAAAAGGACATAGAGATGAGCAGTGGCCATCTAGCCATCACTTCTCTCTATGGAAAATCCCTGCAGATGCTAGAGGGTTGCAAAAGTTATCCAGGGACGTGGCGAGGGGGGGTATTCTTCTCTACCGCCGCTTCTAAAATTGATCTCTCAGTGAATGTGCCGCTGTGATCACTTTTATGATAAGCCTGCCGCCTAATGTAAAAGAACAAAAAAAAATTGTTATGGCATCTAGCTTTGACATATCTAACATGTGAATGGCAAATACTTGTGTGTACACTATTTAAAAAAATGTAATTTTTACCTGTAGTGTTGATGGAAGGTCGCCAACAAATTTTCCACTTTTGAGCTGAAAGAGAAAAAATACACATTTTAGTCTCCAGTTTAGTATACAATATACAGTACTGTTTACTGGGTCCCGCGGACTCTATCGCTGCGGGGATACCCGCGATCGTCTCACGGAGAGATAGAGCGGGGAGATGCTAATGTAAACAAGCATCTCCCCGCTCTGCCTAGTGACAATGACACTGATCTCCGCTCCGTGTAATCGGAGCAGAGATCAGTGTCATGTCACACACAGCCCATCCCCCCTACAGTAAGAATCACTCACCAGGTCACACTTAACCCATACAGTGCCACCTAGTGGTTAACCCCTTCACTGCCATTTTCACAGTATTCAGTGCATTTTTATAGCACTGATCACTGTAAAAATGACAATGGTCCCAAAAATTTGTCAAAAGTGTCCGATGTGTCCGCCATAATGTCGCAGTCACGATAAAAATCACTGATCACCACCATTACTAGTAAAAAAAAAATTATTAATAAAAATGCCATAAACTACCCCCTATTTGTGTAGATGCTATAACTTTTGCGCAAACCAATCAATAAACGCTTATTGCGATTCTTTTTACCAAAAATATGTAGAAGAATATGTATCGGCCTAAACTGAGGAAAAAATAAAATTTATATATTTTTGGGGATATTTATTATAGCAAAAAGTAAAAAATATTGAATTTTTTTCAAAATTGTCACTTTAATTTTGTTTATAGCGCAAAAAATAAAAACTGCAGAAGTGATAAAATACCACCAAAAGAATGCTCTATTTGTGGGAAAAAAAGTATGTCAATTTTGTTTGGGAGCCATGTCGCACGACCGCGCAATTTTCAGTTAAAGCGACGCAGTGCCGAATCGCAAAAAGAGGCCTGGTCTTTAACCAGACAAATGGTTCGGGGCTGAAGTGGTTAAAACATTGCCTATGTATACTTTAAATGAACGTATTTTTCTGCCATTCCACGAGCGTGCACAATTGTAGAGAGTTCACTATCTATTTACTCGGCTTAACATAATTTTTCTGATGCAAAAAAGGGGGTTTGTATTTTTTAAAAGATTAATGAAAGTGTATTTTTTCCAAGTAGAATTTTTTTCCAGGTTTACATACTTGCAACTATACACTTTTTTATTAGTCTCTGCTAAAAAAACTTAAAAGTTATTATCAAATACTTACCGTAATTTTCCTTTCCTGATGGACTCCATGGCAGTCTATGTGTGGGTTAACCCCACCTCCTCTCCAATGCTATAGGACCCCACTCCCAAAAATTTGAGCTCACCGATAGAGACTGCATTCTGTAACTAGCCAACTCTTGACTGATGGGTGGGAACTCCGTCTCCCATGAGTACATCAGGAAAGGAAAATTACGGTAAGTATTTGATAATAATTTTTCAGTTTTCCTGACAGACTCCATGGCAGTCTGCGTGTGGGAAATAACTAGCCAGACCACACGGGTGGGTATGCTGAAAATAAAATTTAATTTGGCCCGTCAACCGACAGGATTTTTAAACCAAAGTTCACAGAATCAGGCTCTATGCAGTACTGTGGCATAAAGTTATTAGTGGAGGCCCATGAGGCCGCTTTACAGATGATGTCTGGAGCACCATGCTGGGCTACTGCTCACAAAACCGCCATACCCCTGGTGAAATGTGCTGTCACCGCCTCTGGAGGAGCCAAGCCCTTAGCCCTATAAGCCTGCTGGATGGACTGGACGATCCAGACCACAATCGTTCTGGTCGAGGCTCGCTTTCCTCTGTTACTGCCGGAGTACAGAAAGAACAGGTAGTCGGAGGGTCTAAAGGAGGAAGTAACTTGCAGGTATTTCTTCAGTATTATGCCTACACCCAGAGGATAAACTTCGGTGGACCCCCGGGTCCTGAATGTAGGTAGGATGATTTCTTGGTTCCAATGGAACACCGAAGTGACTTTCGTATTTGAACCGAGCATAGAGATGAGGACCACCCGGAAAAAAGTCAGGAATGGTTCTTCATGACCCAAGGACCCGATCTCGGAAACCCTTTTGGCCGAAGTGATGGCTACTAGGAAAGAGACTCTAACAGAAAGGTCTTTAATAGAAAGCAGGGCAGATCCCACGGTACTGAGTCCAGACAGAGAGTCGAGGACAAGGGGAAGATCCCATTTGGGGAATCTTGGTCTTCTTTGTGGCTTGAGTCTTGTTGCCCCACAGAAGTTCTGGAGAAGGCCGGCAAGGCTGAGACTTGAACCCTGAGAGAGCTGATGGATAGAGACACATCTAGGCTGGATTGAAGGAATCTGAGGATATCCTGGATTTCTGGATCTCTGAATGATCTGCTCGTAGAGGAGGAGAATTCGGCAAACTTGGCCCATATTCCCCCATAGACTTTATTCATGCTCGCCTTTCTTGAGCTCATGAGGGTGGAAATCACTCTTGAAGCACAACCAAGAGATTACAGCCTCTCCCTCTCAAGAACCAGACCATCAGTCTCAGTAATGCCGGACAAGGGTGCAGGACTGCCCCCTGAGAAAGAAGGTCCGACCTGAGAGGCACCGTATCCCAAAAACTGATCTGGGTCAGGAGGTGAAACCATGGCCTGTTCGGCCAATAAGGTGCTACCACCTCCACCTCGACTGCTTCCGCCTGGAGTCTCTGCAGAAATCTGAAGATGATCGGGAGCGGGGGAAAGGAATATTCCCTGTTGAAACTACACTGATCTGTCAGGGCATCTATTCCGAAGGCCTGGCTGCAACGTCCCGAGTGTTATACTACTTGATCTTGAAGTTGCAGGGGGATGCAAATAGATCCACTTCAGGATTGGCTCCCAGGGACAGGATCCACTCGAACGTCTGCACATGAAGCGACCATTCATTTTTGTCCAACTTTGTGCCGGACAGGAAGTTCACTTGGACGTTCTGGACTCCGGGAACGAAGACTGCTGAAAGATTGGTCATGTTTTTCTGAGCCCAGGACATGATGGGCTCGACTTCTTGGAGCAAGGTGGAGCTCCGAGTGCCCCCTTGCCTCTTCACATAGGAGACCACTGTGGTGTTGTCCATCCTCAATAAAACTGATTTCCCTTTCAGAAGATGAGTGAAAGATCGAAGGGCACATCAGGCTGCTCGAAGTTCCAGGACGTATGAGCCTCGGTTGTGAAGAAGGGCATCCCACTTGCCTTGTGCGAGTTCTGACCTGCAAAGGGCTACCCAACCAGCACCACTGGCATCGGTCGTGACCGTGACCCATGAGACAGGAGCAATGTAGTGTGTGGTGAGCATATTTCTGCGCTGGAGCCACCAGAAAAGACTGTTCCTCATCACTGACGTTATGGGAATGGACTGATTGTCGTCCCCAGAATTCCATTGTTGAAGAAACCCTGTCTGAAAAGGGCGTAGAGACCATTGTGCCGATGATTCTTAGGCACTGCGATGCCTTTAGGCGTGAGGAGCTCAGAGCCCATGAGATTCTCTCCCAAATGACTGGGATCTTCTCCACCGGGAGGGAAATGGTGCCTTCCACCGTGTCAAACTGGGCCCCTAAGTATATCAGGCACTGGACATGTTCCAGATGGCTTTTTTCCAGGTTTAGCAGCCACCCAAATTCGGTCAGCATGGTGATGACCTGCTCCCTGTGGACCAGTAGTTGCTCCTTGTCTTGGGACAGTAACAGGAGGTTGTCGAGATAGTGGTACAAGCGTATCCCTTTTAATCTGATGAGGGCCACCACGGTCAGAAGAACTTTCGAAAAGACTCGGGGTGAGATTTTCAACCCGAAAGGGAGGCAGATGTTCTTGCCCGACTCTGTACCAGGAGGTATTTGCGGAATTCTTCTGCCACAGGCACATGAAAATAGGCATCTTTTAAGTCGATTGAGATTAGCCAATCGCCTGGCTGCACGGCTTGTTGGATGGTAGACAAAGTCTCCATTTTTTTTCTTTTTTTATTGTTTATGAAAATTTTCAAGATGCATTACAAGTATCTTTCACATACAGCAAGAGTTAACTCTTAACATGTTGCGGGTGTAAACCTAAAGATTTATAACAAGGAAAGTATACACGTTGTACAAGTTTACAATTAAACAGCATAAGGGCTTAATGAAAGGTCGATATTGAGTCATTAATAGCATATCAAGGTATCCTGTAAGCACGAAGACAGTTAGCGATTTAGCCTGTAGCCTAAATTACGTGAACTAATACGTAGAAAGAAACAATAAACCCGTTAAGGACCACTTCCCTAACTCGGCTTGGGTTCCTAGGATTCTGAATTATATTCTGATGTGTCCCATTTACCCCAAATGACCTCAAATTTTGGTAATGTATCTTCTATAACTGCCGTGAGGTATTCCATTTTCCGAATATCAGAAACCGTGGAAAGGAATTGTGTAAAAGGAGGTGGGACCTTAGTACGCCAATGTTGTGGTATTACTCGTTTGGCTGCTAGTAAGATAAATGCCATGAGCTTGTTAATAGATTTGGTGGCCTTCCGGAGGGGGAGGCCTAATAACAGATGTATAGGTTGGAAAGGAATCTGGATCTCCAGTATCTTTTCTAGCAAGGCATGGACTTTAGACCAGAAGGGGATCAAGATAGGGCATTCCCAAAATATGTGGAAGTGCGAGCCCAAAGAGGAGTCACACCTCCAACAGTGGCTATAAGGCAATAGTTTATGGGCTGCCAGAAATTCTGGGGTCCTATACCAAAACATTGAGATTTTGTACGCTGTTTCCTTCTGGGCCACGCATCTGGAGACTTTAGAGGTAGCGTCCCATATCGTCCCCCATTGTGTAATAGGACTATGTATAATCTGGGCCCACTTCTTCATATATGAGTGATGGGGTCAATACTCTGGAGGATCTTGTAGATGCAGGAGATTTGTTGAGGTTCATGTGGGCCAAACGAGCATAGCTTTTCAAATTCTGTAGGAATAGCCAGGGTCATTTGGGGTGATCTAGAAGCAAAATAATGTTTTACCTGTAGGTAAGAAAAGAATAGTGTGTTCGGTAGTTTATGGTTGGTTTGTAAATCCGAGAAAGGGAGTAGAGTGCGTGTTACTGGGTGGACCAAATGTCTCAATTGAAATATGCCTGCCTGGGTCCATGGAAGCATGGAGTTATAGGCTAAGCTGTCTGGAATTTCTGGGTTAAATAAAATGTTTATCAATGGGGAACATTGGGAAGAGAGAGCATATTTACTTAAGCAGCACTTCCAAATTGAGAGTGTGGATATTATAGGGTTTAGGCAAATTTTCCTTATTTGGGATGTAAGTTTGTCTGAAGAGGGCCAAAGCAGATAGCATGGGTGTGCAGGGGAAGTAATGCTTATCTCGATTTCTGACCATCTATTTTGATGCATATCGAGATGTCCACGAGGAGATGACTCTAAGGTGGGTGGCATAATAATACTTAATTATATCCGTTGCTCCCAGTCCCCCACGTGAGCGGGGGGCCAGGAGAACCGAACTGGCAATCCTATGGGATTTGTTATTCCATATAAAGTTCAGAAAGTTCCTGTGTAGTTTCTTGAATTGGGACAATGGGACCACCATGGGGAGTGTTTCAAAAACATACAGCAGCTTGGGAAGGAGAGACATCTTAAGAATGTTAATTCTACCAATGAGAGAAATAGGGAGTGTTGTCCAGTGTTTAAGCAGTCTGTTGATTTCCAAAAAAAGAGGAGGGAAGTTTTCTTGATAGAGAGTGGAGTATGATCGGGATAAGTGTACACCCAGGTACTTAAGGGATTGCGTGCACCATCTATATTTGAAGTTGTTTTGTAGGGTTAGCAGAAGGTCGGTCGGAACGTTAATGGGTAAAGCTTCAGTTTTAGTCGAATTAATTTTGAATCCGGATATATAGCCAAATGTCTGTAAGGTCGAATGAAGCGAAGGGAGCGAAGTATGCGGATGAGTAATTGTCAGCAACACATCGTCTGCAAAGAGAGACAACTTGTACTCCTGACGCCTCAACGTCACTCCCCTGATATCTGGATGGGTGCGTATGGCTGCTGCCAAGGGCTCGAGGCTTAGAATAAAGAGCAGGGGCGACAGCGGGCAGCCCTGCCTAGTACCATTGCTAAGAGGGAATGACGCTGAGGCATGAGAGGCCAACATTACCTGAGACGTGGGGATAAAGTATAGTGCCTTTAAGGCTTGCACGAAGGGACCCGAGAATCCAAATCGTGAAAGCGTAGCGAACATGAATGACCAATTCAGGCGGTCGAACGCTTTCTGTGCGTCTAGACTAAGCATTACAGCCGGTCTGTTGGTTATGGTCCGTCTAGTATTGTCCCCTGCATGTCTGGTAGGTACAAAACCGACTTGGTCTCTATGGATCAACTTGGGAAGGAGTAGGGACAGTCTATTAGCTAGTATTTTTGTAAACATTTTGTAGTCAGAGTTTAGGAGGGCTATGGGGCGGTAGTTGTCAGGTAGAGATGGATCTTTCCCTGGTTTAGGGATCACTATGATGGACACATGCAGGAATTGAGCGTGGGGGATTTTCCCGGTCATTAAAGAGGCATAGAGCTTTTCCATGTAGGGCAAAATGGTGGGGAGGATTTTTTTTATAATAGGAGTAGGGGAGACCATCCGGGCCCGGGGATTTGTTAGTCGGAAGCTGTTTAATAACTTTAGTGATCTCTTCAACTGATATGTGTGCGTTTAGTCCTGAACGATCGTCTGGAGACAGAGTGGGAAGTTTGAAAGAACCCATAAATTTGTCGAACTTGTCTTGCGTGAATTGGGAAGTTGGGTCTGTGGCTAGGGAGTTACATAGTTTCTTATAGAAATCACCAAAGACACCAGTCATAGTTCGGGGGCAATACATGGGTTTACCGTCGTGTTGTATTAGGAAGTCGGGTGTAGATGATTGTGGGCGTGGTTTCAAAATTTGGACAAGCATTCTATGGGGTCTATTGGCAAATTCATAAAATTTTTGCTTTGACCAGAGCATAGATTTAGCGAGTCTAGTGTTTTTATACGATTTCATAGTGCTGTTATGGCTCGGAGACCCTCCATTGTGGGATGCCTGAGGAGCTTTTGTTCAGCATCTGATAACTGAGTCAAAAGAGTTGATCTCTGAAAAGCACAATCTTTTTTAAGGCGAGATCCAGTTGCGATACATTCACCTCTGAAGAACGCCTTATGTGCCTCCCACAGAACGGAGATCTCCGACACCGAATCTGTATTTATCTGAAAATGTTCATTCAGTTTGTCTTGTAAGGGTAGTTTAGGAGTGATTCGTTAAGGTTCCAGTGACATTTCCTAGGAGTAGATGAGGACAATAGAAGGTCTATAGTTATGGGTGCATGGTCTGACCATGTAATTGGGAGAATGTTAGCGTCTACTAGGTATGGCAATAAAGGTGCAGAGATGAAAAAATAGTAGATTCTCGTGTACAGCTTATGAGGTGGTGAAAAGAAGGTGAACTGTTTGGATGTCGGATGTTTTACCCTCCAAGTGTCAAAAAATCTGTTTGCTCTAATTGTTTTGCGAAACGAGGAGGAAGATTTGTGTGCCTGTAATGGAGGATTGTCCTGAAAAAGGGCGGCCCTATCCCTAATTGGAGACATGCACAGGTTAAAATCTCCACCAATAATCTGAAAGGGTTGGGCAAAGTCGTGAAGTTTCTCAAAGAAGATATCAAGAAAACCAATTTATTTATTGTATTGGGAACATATACATTCGCCAGGGTAAAAGAAGTATTTAGGTGATCACAGTCCAGGAGAATAAAACGACCTTGAGGATCCAAATATGAGGATTTTACCTTTATGGTGGACAAACGTTTAAGGAGAATCGCCACACCAGCTTTTCCAGAGGGGCCGGATGCAACAAAGGCTGTGGGGTAGTGTCTGGATGCAAATTTGAATGAGCCCTCAGCTTTAAAATGTGTCTCCTGGACCATGATCACCTCAGCATTAGATGCTTTGAACTCTTTAAGGGCTAGCCATCTCTTCCGGATGGAACTCAGACCCTTAACATTACATGAATATATATTGACTGCCATAGATACTAATTAGAGAAAAATCTGACAGTACATTCGTGCAATATACGTTAAGAATATACCATGAAGTGAATAATAGACTTTGTATACTTGTATATTCAAACCCACATAGGTAAATTTTGGGGGCAGAACCAGAGGAACATTCCCTGATTGGGTCAAAAAAAGGACCCTTGTGCAGCCCCAAAGATATGAAAACATATAATATAACATACAGTCGTAAGTAGAAATTGCCAATGTAATTAAATGAGGGATCAAAAAGGATCCCTAGAAAACAGGAGAAAAAAAGGAAAAGAAAAAACAAAACAAAATTGTTATACCGTGTAGGTTGAGTACCCAAGGAGAAGCTTTTCTCCAAGGGAGCATGGTCAAAAAACACGACCATGTGAGGGGAGACACAGCAGCCCGCATGGCAGAGCTTACCGGTCTCGTCCTGATCCAAAAGGCAAAATGTAAACAAAGAAAGAAAAGTTAAATGGGAACCGTAGAACTGTGGCTGTCCCAGAGGGTAGTCGCACATGGACGAATACTCATATGGGGGGGGGGAATAACAGTCTCTGAGCCCAGAGACTCACAAAGGAGGTGTATAGGCACTAACACCAGAGCCCCCACATACTATCAGATCGGGGGGGGGAAAGGAGAGAAGGGTTACAAACCAGACGTGAAGTCCTATGGAAGTTTCAGGTGGTGCCCTTAGAAGATGTGCTCCTTTGAGGGGTGAACGAGGCTTTCCTAGATTTGTAGCGGACCGGGGTCCACATTTTCCCGGGTGTTGATAGAGATCTGGAGGAAGGAATTTGGGCTTGCATATCTTCTTCAGTAACAGGGGGTAGTCCCAGGCCTCTGATAAAGGACTCACTTTCCTGTAGGTCTCTCATGGAATGTTGCGAGCCATCTTTGTTCACCGTCAGACGAAAAGGAAAGCCCCATCTGTAGGGTACTTGAAGGTGTTGCAGGTGGGCAGTAATAGGGCGAAGATTGCGTCTCTTATTACGTGTTATGGGCGATAGGTCGCTGAAAATTTGTATCTTCGCCCCCTTAAAGTCCATTCTAGATCTGTTTCGTGTGGCGACTGTCAGGGCCTCTTTACTCTCGTAAAAATGAAAGCGGACTATAATGTCCCGGGGATTAGCTCCCTGAGGATGTTTAGGGGCCAGTGATCTGTGTGCCCTGTCAAGGCGTAAGTCAATGTCCGGGATGTCAGGAACAAGGGAGTTAAACAGGGCCAGCAAGTATGGTCTGAGGTCTTTATCAACAATAGATTCAGGAACGCCTCGGACGCAGAGATTCTGCCTTCGTTCTCTGTTCGTGTTGTCTTCTTGTTGTAACTGCAGTTGTGATACTGCATTCTTTAGGCTGGCATTCTCCTCTTCTAAAGCTTGTACATAATTCACCACATCATCCAATTTTGTTTCTAGGGCGTCCGTTCTCTCCCCGAGCTGGTCAATCTCCCCTCTGAGTTCATGAGCTAGCTTATTAACCTCCTTTGCAACGTTGTGTGTGAGGCTCTGGAGCAGCGTCTGCAGCTTCAGATCCAGGACATCCACCGTCACCAGGGATGTCATTGTAGGCTGCTGTGATGAGCCATCGTTGTGCAATATGGCAGGGGGGTTATCCGTGAATAACGAGGGATCGACCAGCGGGGTTGCGTCTGGCTGATCCACGGCGTCCGCCGTGGAAATTGAGGCCGGGGATTGCGGCCTAAGCAAGTATTTCTCCATGTGGCGCGCGGGTTGTGATGCGGCCTGTGGGGATCGTTTCTTATATATGTGCCTCTGGTCACCGATCTTACCCATACAATGTCCGTTAGGTAGCTGAGAGGTTCCCGGCTCAGAGGATGTGGCTCCCAGGGCTAAAGTCTCTGATGTAGCGGAGCGGGAGCTTCGGATGCAGGAGATGAGGCCGGAGCTCTAGTCAAGTGGTTCGCCATCTTACGAGCCGCGCATGCGCCCCCCAAAGTCTCCATTTTTAATCTTTCATATTTTATGAACTTGTTTAGGTAAGTTAGGTCTATCACGGGGTGCCATGTACTGTTTTTCTTCTGTACAAGGAAGAGAGGGGAGTACTATCAGCGAATCCACGTAGGACAGTAAAACCTGCTTCTTTTCTTCTGACCGTGGTAGCAGGGTGGATATAAATCTGGGGGGTACTGGAGAAGGACCATGTGTGGCCTGGTTAGACTGTCTTGATGGTCCAGTAGTCTGGGATTGAGGCCACCCAGACGTGCCGGAAGAGAAGCAGACGCCCCCCCACCCGACCTGCCTGGGCGGGCCCAATCTCAAAACGACTTAGCTGGCTCTCGTCCACTGGACACCTGGCTTTTAATGGGCTTTTGGAAGGATGACTGCCCTCTGCTCTAATTCCTTTTGAAGTCCCAGCCTGTGAGAGTGTGCTTTCCTTGAACGCTCAGTACTGCGCTGGGGCCTCTTTTGAGCGAACAGACGCCTATCGTGAGGCAGGAAGTTCAACTTCCCACCCGTGGCCTGGACTATGGCGCTGTCCAGCCAGTTACCGACCATTGAGGGCCCCTGGAAGGGTATCCTACACCAGGCTTGTTTGGATGCTGGATCGGCAGAGCCAAGGGCGCAGCCACAAGGCCCGCTTAGCCGTAACCGAGGACAGCATAGTCCAGACAAACAGGCGGATAAGGTTGATCAAAGCCTTCCCCCAGGAAGGTCACTGCCAGCTTCAGCTCCTTGACTGCCGAGCCCCTGGCCAGTTCTTCTGAGACTCCTCTGAGCATGGAGTCTATGTTCTCTGTCCAGGCCTCCATGGCCTAGGACATGGCCGCAGGGGCCAAGGCGGGTTTGCAAGCCATACCAGCTAACCCATAAATCCTCTTCAGGTCTTGGTCTATTTTTCTCTCAAGCCCATATTTGAAGGATACCGCATCTTCCAAGGGGAGAGTGAGATGCTTGGCCAGTCGCATCAGAGCTACATCTACGAGGGGAGCGTTTTCCAGATGTTTCACTTCCTCAGTCTTGAAGGTGTATAATCTGGAGGTTTTACTTGACATAGAGGTCTTCTTATCAACCTTGCTCCATTCCTCGTCAATAATATCCTTAAATTCGGAAAGGAGCGGGAAATTGGAACGTTCCTTCCCCAGATGCTTAAATAACTGCCTCTGCTTAGCTGGGGGAGTGGAAGAATCTTCCAACTTAAGGGCCTCTTTGACCGTTTTAATTAGTGGGGAAACAAGGGTAAAGTCGAATCCTCCAACAAATTCATCTCCATCCAACTCACTGTCCGAAGACTCGGGGGAGGCATCAAAAGGCTGGGATGGATGGGCCCGGATCCTCCTGGGCCTCCTCAGCCAGGGAGCCAGATAGTGTGGTGGACTGGTTCTGCGTGTGAGATGTACCCCACTCCTTGAAGGATTGCTGCACCACCAGATTGACTAGCGATTCCATTTGTTGGCTTTCAGCCTCTTTTTCCAAGACCAACTTGGCATTACAAGGATCACATAAGGATTTGCCCTCTGGGACTCGGGTCCTACATCCCCAGCAAGATCTGCAATCAGAGTGGCTGTCGTGGCTGTGGGTGTGGTGTCCCGAGGAGAAATGGGAAAATCTCCTTTGTTGATGGGTCAGTACTGCGCTGGGGCCTCTTTTGAGCGAACAGACGCCTATCGTGAGGCAGGAAGTTCAACTTCCCACCCGTGGCCTGGACTATGGCGCTGTCCAGCCTGTTACCGACCATTGAGGGCCCCTGGAAGAGTATCCTACACCAGGCTTGTTTGGATGCTGGATCGGCAGAGCCAAGGGCGCAGCCACAAGGCCCGCTTAGCCGTAACTGAGGACAGCATAGTCCAGACAAACAGGCGGATAAGGTTGATCAAAGCCTTCCCCCAGGAAGGTCACTGCCAGCTTCAGCTCCTTGACTGCCGAGCCCCTGGCCAGTTCTTCTGAGACTCCTCTGAGCATGGAGTCTATGTTCTCTGTCCAGGCCTCCATGGCCTAGGACATGGCCGCAGGGGCCAAGGCGGGTTTGCAAGCCATACCAGCTAACCCATAAATCCTCTTCAGGTCTTGGTCTATTTTTCTCTCAAGCCCATATTTGAAGGATACCGCATCTTCCAAGGGGAGAGTGAGATGCTTGGCCAGTCGCATCAGAGCTACATCTACGAGGGGAGCGTTTTCCAGATGTTTCACTTCCTCAGTCTTGAAGGTGTATAATCTGGAGGTTTTACTTGACATAGAGGTCTTCTTATCAACCTTGCTCCATTCCTCGTCAATAATAGCCTTAAATTTGGAAAGGAGCGGGAAATTGGAATGTTCCTTCCCCAGATGCTTAAATAACTGCCTCTGCTTAGCTGGGGGAGTGGAAGAATCTTCCATCTTAAGGGCCTCTTTGACCGTTTTAATTAGTGGGGAAACAAGGGTAAAGTCGAATCCTCCAACAAATTCATCTCCATCCAACTCACTGTCCGAAGACTCGGGGGAGGCATCAAAAGGCTGGGATGGATGGGCCCGGATCCTCCTGGGCCTCCTCAGCCAGGGAGCCAGATAGTGTGGTGGACTGGTTCTGCGTGTGAGATGTACCCCACTCCTTGAAGGATTGCTGCACCACCAGATTGACTAGCGATTCCATTTGTTGGCTTTCAGCCTCTCTTTCCAAGACCAACTTGGCATAACAAGGATCACATAAGGATTTGCCCTCTGGGACTCGGGTCCTACATCCCCAGCAAGATCTGCAATCAGAGCGGCTGTCGTGGCTGTGGGTGTGGTGTCCCGAGGAGAATTGGGAAAATCTCCTTTGTTGATGGGTCCTAGACGGAGAGTCACGTCTGGACCTGGACAAGAAAGGTTGGCATTGCGGCCTGGCAAGGTCCCTGTCGTCTTGGACAGTAAACTGATGGTCTGACCTGGAAGGGCTAAAAAAAGATAAGGGCAGACAACATAACGCTAGGGGATATGTCTATTCTGCCATGGACCTGCCCCCTCTTCTCGCACCCCACGTACCTAAAGCGTGAGGGCTGGCCGTACGGAGGTGGTGACTTATCCATAGCACCCTGGTGGACGAATAGGTGACGATCCTGCAGCCTTGTAGGAACACATACACATCCTAAAAAAAAGGAGTACAAATGCAGTGCAGCTTCCCCTTTAGGAGCCAACTCGCCCCCCCCCCCCCTCAGCACCATAGCCCCAGGCTGGAACTTACCTTGATCTGAGAGCCTGGTGCATGGAGGAGCTGTCACAAGCTGCCCAAAGTAATCCCCAATATGACAGGGGCTCACAGGGTTTTTAAATATCCCCACCCTAGTGACGTCACCACCGCGTCTGGACTGCGCCTGCGCAGTGGCGACCTGTTATCGAGCGCCGTGCTGCGCATGCGCGAAACCAAGCCCCGGTTTCATAAATGAGCCAGAGCCGCGACCCGGACGAGGGAGCCATGTCTTGGAGCGCTCCTGCATTCCAGGCACCATTAACAGGCCAAAACAATGGAAACATTTTAAAATAAAGAAAACGGGGACACTAGGAGAAGACAAACAGGGCACACAAATAAAAACTGCTGCCATGGAGGAATCTTCAGACCTGCCAGCCGATCCACCGTGCCTGGGCATACAGAGGCCATCCCTACCACTGGATACAGAGGCCTGGAGCCACGCACCCACCCATGGCTGGGTCTTGGGCTATCCTGACACCATTAGAACATAGGGATGAACTATCTGTTCGAGTCGAACATGAGTTTGACTCAAACATTGGCTGTTCGCCCGTTCGCCGAATAGCTAACAATTTGAGGTGTTCGCTGCAAACCCCATTAAAAGTCTATTGGAGAAATCTAAAGTGCGAATTTTAAAGGTTAATATGCAAGTTATTGTCATAAAAAGTGTTTGGGGACCTGGGTCCTGCCCCAGGGGACATGTATCAATGGATTATTTTTTTTTTTTAAACAGGCGTTTTTTCAGGAGCAGTGATTTTAATAATGCTTAACGTGAAACAATAAAAGTGAAATATTCCTTTAAATTTCGTACTTGGGGGGTGTCTAAAGTATGCCTGTAAAGTAGCGCATGTTTCCCGTGTTTAGAACTGTCCCTGCACAAAATGTAATTTCTGAAGGAAAAAAAGTAATTTAAAACTACTCGCGGCTGTAATGAATTGTCGGGTCCCGGCAATACAGAGAAAAGTCATTGAAAGTCATTGAAAAAAAAAATAATGCGTGGGGGTCCCCCAAAATTCCATTAACCGGCCCTTCAGGTCTGGTATGGATATTAAGGGGAACTCTGGGCCCAAATAAAAAAATGGCGTGGGGTTCCTCTCAAAAATCCATACCAGACCCTTATCTTAGCACGCAACCTGGCAGGCCGCAGGAAAATAGGGGGGACGAGAGAATGCCCGCCTCCTGAACCGTACCAGGCCACATGCCCTCAACATTGGGGGTGGGGTCACCCGTCACGTCATTGGGTAACCCAAGGCTGGCGGCGTGTCATTCGTGGGGTTCCTCTGGTGGAGCCAGGATCGTGTGTGTGTATCATCACTGGACACATCATCGCTGGTGAGTGGAGATCATCGCTGGATACAGAGAATGGATTACAATGCTGTAGATCGAGTGGATTACATTACTGCCGCTGGAATCTTTTTTTTTTTTTTAATAAAGGACTTATCCCAATTGTGTCTGTGTGATTTTTAACATTTTTGTACACATGGGGGGGGGGGGCAGAATCTGGGGTCCCTTTTGTTAAAGGGGGCTTCCAGATTCCGATAAGCCCCCTGCCCGCAGACTCCCACAACCACCGGGCAAGGGTTGTGGGGATGAGGCCCTGGTCCCCATCAACATGGGGATATGGTGCTTTGGGGGTCACAGACCCCAAAAGCATCCTCCCCATGTTGAGGGCATGTGGCCTGGTATGGTTCAGGAGGGGAGCGCTCTCATGCCCCCCCCTCTTTTCCTGCGGCCTGCCAGGTTGTATGCTCGAATAAGAGTCTGGTATGGATTTTTGGGGGGAACCCCACACCATTTTTTTTTTAATTTTGGCGCGGAGTTCCCCTTAATATCCATACCAGACCTGAAGGGCCTGTTAATGGAATTTTTGGGGACCCCCGCGCATTTTATTTTTTTATTTTTCAATTACTTTCAATTACTTTTCTCTGTATTGCCGGGACCCGACAATTCATTACAGCCGCGAGTAGTTTTAAATTACTTTTTTTCCTTCAGAAATTACATTTTGTGCAGGGACAGTTCTAAACACAGAAAAATTTGATACTTTACAGGCATACTTTAGACACCCTGCAGGTATGAAATTTTAAGGAATATTTCACTTTTATTGTTTCACTTTAAGCATTATTAAAATCACTGCTCCCGAAAAAACTACTGTTTTTAAAACTTTTTTTTGCATTGATACATGTCCCCTGGGGCAGGACCCGGGTCCCCAAACATTTTTTATGATAATAACTTGCATATTAACCTTTAAAATGAGCACTTTTGATTTTTCATGTTCGTGTCCCATAGACTTTAACGGTGTTCGCGTGTTCGAACAAATTTTTTGCCTGTTCGCATGTTCTGGATGCGAACCGAACCGGGTGGTGTTCGGCTCATACCTACTAGAACATATGCCCGGCATCAACCTTGATCGATTGGACATCCAAAAAAGTAAGTGCATCGCTTGTAGGTCCAATGAGGAGGACAAAAAAGGAAATCAGTCTCTAGCGGTGAGCTCAAATTTATGGGATTGGGGCCCTATAGCATAGGAGAGGAGGCAAGGTTAACCCACACGTAGACTGCCATGGAGTCTGTCAGGAAAAATATGTTTGGGGGTTCTAAGTAATTTGCTAAAAAAAAAAAAAAAAAGAATTCTACACTGAACTGCCCGAAAAAGCCTGGTTTGCAAGTTTTGAAATTAACACTATCTGCCTAGAGTGCACCTTTCTAAAACTTGACTGAAATGTGCCCACATGCTTGCAAATCATAAATAACAATCATACACTATGTGCAACAGTTTTAAACAATGCTTATTCTGGAAAAACACGCGGCCCGCAAAAATGCTCCTTACCATTTCTTCCACTAAATTGAGCACATGGGGTTTCTGCTCCGCTCCGTCTGCCATTGCTTCTTCTTCCTCAACTTCTGCTGTCTACGCCTACAGGATATTATGTTCGCACACAGGATGTGACATTCATGCGAGAGGCTTGCGATTATTTATCACACGATGTCATGCAAATTTTTCGAAAAGAACGCATGCAAGTTTATAAGAACAGTTTTTTCATGAATTGCAGTTATTTTTATAAACGTTGTGCGATATGTTAGTGCATATTGGATGCGGTAACATATCGCTTAGTGAATTATGTCTATAGGGTCTGGGATTAAAAAAATTATTTCAGTCTTTGCAGAGGGACACCAAGCTATACAGTGGAATAACATCCTTACATGATGTCTCCAAATTTCAAGCCAGCCTCAATGCATTTAATTGGGCAGCTTTGTGGCAAATAAGATTTAATATTGATAAATGGAAAGTTATGCACTTGGGGGCTAAGAAAATGCATGCATCATACATACTAGGAGGAGTACAACTGGGGGAATCAATGGTGGAGAAGGATCTGGGTTTTTTGGTAGATCATAAGCTTAATAATAGCATGCAATGCCAAGCTGCAGTTTCCAAAGCGAGCAAAGTTGTCAGGAGCTTGGTAGGAGGCCGAGATGCTGGGAGGGCTCCCCTTGCGGCCGAGCGCAACACAACCCTGAAGGTGACACAGGTGATGTGGTGCCCAGAGAAGCACAGGTTGCCTGATTGGGGGAGCTGGTTGCCAGGAACTTGGTAGGACAGGCAAAGTTACTGGAAGCAGGCGTGCTTAGGTAGTCCAGTGAATGAGGACCAGTGGAGTACTTAGATAACTGAGTCAGGAGCCAGGCCAGGGGTCATTCACAGCACTTAAAAAGGACAACGACCTTCCAAGACTCCCCTGGTGGACCTATTTCCAAATTCGCAACTATGCCAACAATGGGGCAAGGAGGCCATCCTTCTCTAGGGAGATGACAGAATTTTAAAGGGTTTGTGTTGGAGGGGGTCCCAATGTGATAGGGCAACGTCTATCACCTATGCCTGGCTACAAAATTCACACACTACAACTGACGATAGATTTCGACAGGCGTGGTCCCGTGCCTTACATATAGACATTACCGACAATCAATGGAAAACAGCATGCATACTTTCACACAAATGTTCCATTAGCACTAAAACACAAGAAACATCATACAAGCTCTTGACACACTGGTATACTACCCCAGACAAACTTAAAAAATGGTACCCCCACACCTCAGATCTCTGCTGGAGATGTGGACAGGAAACAGGCACCCTTACACATGTTAAGGAGGTTGTGAAGAAGATCACGGATACCAGAATCGAGTTGACTGCAGCCTGCTGCCTGCTCCATATTACTAATTTCCTTCTTAACAATTATAAGCAATCCCTAACCAAACACTTACTGAACGTTGCCAAATCCCTGATATCTCTCCTCTGGAAATGCACCCCTCTATTAAAGATTGGCTGAGGAAAGTATCGGAGACTTGTTACATGGAAGACACGCTAGCTCAGACCACAGATAAAGCCGAAAAATACCAAAATACATGGTCTCCATGGTTTGCTTTCAAGGCCTCCAACGCCTATGAAACACTAATGATCCTGTAGAATGGCTCCAAAACTGAGCCAAGTTAACTCTATGATACAAGTTGGGAGACGATTGGTCTCTATCAGACTGTAGATTCAAATATTAAGAAAAATTAGTCCTGCCATTACAAAACACCCCACCTTCACCTTAACCTCCCTTTAGTACTTCTTTTCTATACTTTTCCCTTCTGACTTATCTATCCTCTATATTGCGATATCAAAGCTAGTCTAGTAAATAGATGTTCCTGATTAATAGCAATGACTATAAGTTATCCATTATCAGTCAACAGACAGCTTTTGTTTAAGCTGCACTAGGAATAAGTAAAAAAAAGGAATAACCTCTATATCCTCTACATTTTATATGTTCCATGTGGTATACTTACTCAGAAAAAATTCTACTTTATTGGACAAACTGAATGTCACATTTGTATTATGACATGTTATCTGTCTAATGCTGCGTACACACGATAATTTTTCCCATCGGGAAAAATTAAATTTTTTCCTTTGGACGAGAAAAACGATCATCTGTGGGCTTTTTGCCGTTTTTCCAGACGGGAAAAACGGCATTAATCACGACGAGAAAAATGAGAACATGCTCTAATTTTTCTCGTCGTGATTCCTGTCATTTTTTTCCATGGCAGTTTTCCCATAGGGAAACACTGCCGTGGAGCCTACACACGGTCGTTTTTCTCGTCAAGAAAAACGGCCGTGTGTGGGGGAACAAGCCGTTCCCTCGTTTTTCCTGTCGTGATTCACGGCGGTGTTTTCACCGCTGTGAATCACGATTGTGTGTACGCGGCATTAGACTTTGATTTGTACCGCTATAATTTGACCTTAATGAACTTTTAATGTTAAAAAAAAAAATGAGGGATGAAAGCCGTAATTTGCCCAGAAGGGTGACTGGTTGGTAGCAGTGTGCACAGAGTTGTTATATGCAAATTGCACACAGAGCAATAATGAAATCTAGTCATCTTGAGAAAAAGAACAAAAAACACAGTAGATATTGCTCTAGCGTTTGGTGATAAGCTGGGGATAAGCATATCTCGATTGACAATAACTTGCAGAACCTAGAGGTGAATTGCACACCTCTATCTGACACAATGTTGTCTGGTATGCCGTGCAATCTGACTATTTATTTTATAAAGATCTTTGCTGTGTCCATGGCGGAAGGTGTGCCCATCATTGGCAAGAAGTGTGCCATTTTGGACACTGAGGGGGGTAAATCCACTATAAAGTCCATGGAAATCTTTTTCCAAGGTTGTTCCGGGACTGGCAGTGGTCTTAACAAGATTTGGCATTGGTCCCCTTGTTCCGCTGGCATGTTGTACAGAAGTTGACATATTCCTTACAGTCAGATCTCAGAGTGGGCCACCATAAGGACCGCTGGACAAGTTTGGTCGTCTTTCGCACCCCAAAGTGGCCAGCACACTGGTGGTCATGAAAAAGTTTTTAGAACTTGTTGCTTGGCTTGCTGTGGGATGAAAATCCTGTCTTGGTGCCAAAGGAGCTCCTCCTGACTTCTTATGCCTCGGACACACGACCGGTTTTCCCATCGGGGAAACTGCCATGACAGCTTTTGGCCGGGAAAACCGTCCATGTGTATGCTCCATCGCAGTTTTCCCGACAGGAAAACTGCAGGGAAAAAAAACAGAACTTGCTCTCTATTTTCCTGTCAGGAAAAAATCCTACCGAGAAAACCGGTCATCTGTATGCTTTTCGCGAGGGGAAAAAAAACGTGCATGCTTGTAAACAATTTGACGCATGCACAGAAGCATAGAACGTCATTTTGTCGGCTCGTCGTAGTCTTTGACGTCACCGCGTTCTTGGCAGTCAAAAGTTCAGCGGTCTTTTGTGTGACTGTGTGTATGCAAGGCAGGCTTGAGAGGAATCCCGTCGGGAAAAGCATTGTTTTTTTTCCTGCCGGGAAAACCGGTCACGTGTAAGAGGCATTTGAGAGGAGATTTCTCCTTCTGTGCACTGAGTGGAAGCCTGCTCAATTGAAGTCCTTAAATCAGGCTGGATCAAGAGGAGATTTTGAGGGGACAAAATCGTACTAGGTGTGATCTCTTCAGGGGTGTCAGGGAACATTCGGGACATGGCATCGGCTTTTCCATTCTTGGACCCTGGATGGTAGGTGATATGGAAGTTGAACCTTGAAAAGAATAGGGCCCATTGAGCCTGTCAGGGTCTTAACCGTTTGGCCGTGCGAAGATACTCTAGGTTCTTATGGTCCGTAAAAATTAAGATACAATGAGTGGCACCTTCCAGGAGATATCTCCATTCCTCCAGAGTGGTTTTAATTGCTAAGAGTTCCCGATCCCCCACATCGTAGTTCCTCTCTGGGGGGCTCATCTTCCGCAAGGAGAAAGCCACGGGGTGAAGTAATGCTTTGGGGCCCTTGACTTCCAAGACTTAGGGCATGGCAGGATCAGCATGCTGTAAGAACGGTGCAGAAATTTAAATTTAGACAGTGAAGGAAGTTCCCCGCTCAAGCCAATGACATAGGCGGGTCCGACATACCGAGGGGGCGGACCTGATGGGGAACTGCTCTCACTTTGGTAATACATGTATAGACCCGCCCCTTCTCATGTTCCGCATCTGGTCCGCTGAGCGGACCTGATGGGGAACTTTAGAAGGGGCGGGTCTATACATTTAAAACACTGAGAGGGAGTTCCCCATCAGGTCCACTCAGGCACAACCAATGAAGGACAGCGCTGGACATCGGGATCGCTGCGGGACACTGGATTTCACCGCTGGAATGTTTTTTTTTTTTAAATAAAGGACTTTTTCAAGGTGTTTGTGTGTTTTTTTAAACATTTTTTTACGCTTTCTTCGTGAAATGGTAGGGGTACAATGTACCCCTTACCAATTCACATAGGGGGGGCCAGGATCTGGGGGTCCCCTTTGGTAAAGGGGTCTTCCAGATTCCGGTAAGCCCCCCGCCCGCAGACCCCCACAACCACCGGGCAAGGGTTGTGGGGATGAGGCCCTTGTCCCCATCAACATGGGGACATCCTCCCCATGTTGAGGGCATGTGGCCTGGTACGGTTCAGGAGGGAGGGGGGGCCGCTCTCTCGTCCCCCCCTTTTCCCCTGCGGCCGGCCAGGTTGCGTGCTCGGATAAGGGGTCTGGTATGGATTTTTAGGGGGACTCCACGCCATTTTTTTTTAAATTTGGGGTGGAGTTCCCCTTAAAATCCATGCCAGATCTGAAGGGCCTGGAATGGTTATTTGGGGGAACCCCACGTCAGTTTTTTTTAAAATTTGCGGCGGGGTTCCCCTTAATATCCATTCCAGACCTGAAGGGCCTGGTAATTGAATTCTGGGGAACCCCCACGCTTTTTTTTTTTTTTTTTATCAATGACTTTTGTATGTATTGCCGGGAGCCAACAATTCATTAATAGCCGCGAGTTTTAAATGACTTTTTTTCTTTCAAAAATTACATTTTTTGCAGGGACAGTTCTAAGCACGGGAAACATGCACCACTTTACATGCATATCATACACACCCCCCCCAGGTACGAAATTTAAAGGAATATTTCACTTTTATTTTTTCATTTTAAGCATTATTAAAATCACTGCTCCCGAAAAAACGGCCGTTTTTAAAACCTTTTTTTGCATTGATACATATCCCCTGGGGCAGGACCCAGGTCCCCAAACACTTTTTAGGACAATAACTTGCATATTAGCCTTTATAATTAACACTTTAGATTTCGAACGTTCGAGTCCATTGTATTTAATAGAGTTCTAAAGTTCACACGAACATTTTGTCTGTTCGCAGGTTCTGGTGCGAACCGAACAGGGGGGTGTTCGGCTCATCCCTGGTGCTGCTACGGACCACTGGAATTTGGTATGTTGGCGTGTTATCTGGGTAATAGGTGCTACAATGGTGGAGAAATTCTTTATAAATCTCCTGTAGAAATTTGAAAAACCAATGAACCTCTGAACACCCTTCTTGTCGGATGGAACCGGCCACTCAAGGATAGCCTTCACCTTTTGAGGATCCATAGCTATTCCACCTGTGGTGATGATGATCCTCAGGAATTGGATTGACACCTTTTCGAAATCGCATTTCTCGGCCTTAACATATAACCCGTGTGTTCTGAGGATTCACAGTACTTTCTTAACATGCATTCTGTGAAGCTCCAGAGTGGCTGAAAATATGAGAATGTCGTCGAGATAGACGAGAACAAAGTGATCTAAGTACTCCCGAAAAATGTCATTTATTTAGTGCTGAAATGTAGCTGGAGCGTTGCACAATCCAAACAGCAATACTAAATATTCAAAATGTCCGAATCTTGTTCTAAACGCTGTCTTCCACTCGTCCCCCTCCCAGATGCGGACAAGGTTGTAGGCTCCACGTAGGTCTAATTTGGTGAAGATGTGAGCTGTACGGAACCTCTGGAAGAGGGGAAGCAGATAGCGATTCTTAAGGGTAATTTTTAGGGCCGAAACAACTAATCGATTAATCGACAACTAATCGATTATGAAATTAATCGATTACTATTTTCATAATCAATTAATCGGCCAGTAACATAATGGGGTTAAAAAAAACTAAAATGAGCCCTTTTATAGTACAAAAAGAGCAAATCGCTACTGCAAATATTACTTTCACTGTCCCACAGTAAAAAATGAACCCCTTACAGCGATTATTTGCTCTTTTTGTACTAATTTTAGTTTTTTTTAACACCATTATGTTACTAAACATCTCAGGCCTGAGTCACACCTCTGTTTTTTTTTTCGTGCTTTTTGCAGAAACACACTACAGGTCATTTACATGGTTTCCTATGGGACATGTTCACATCCATTATTTTTTCAGCTGCTGCGTATTTGGAAAGGGCAAGTACTTTTTTTAATGCAAAACTGTGCTATTTTGTTTTTTTGGTTCAATATACTTCAATAGAGAAGCTGCAGAAAAGCATGTAATGTGTTTTTGCGGCAATTTGTGTTTTTTAGTCTGCCCAACAACAAATTGGCCAAAAAAAAAATGTAAAAATGCAGCAAATTTACTTTTTTTTTTTTACGGATATTAACCGATTAATCGATTAATTGAAACAATAATCGGCCAACTAATCGATTATGAAAATAATCGTTAGTTGCAGCCCTAGTAATTTTATTTAGTTACCTGTAGTCTACACATGGTCTTAAAGTCTTATCCTTCTTCTCAACAAAGAAAATGGCAGCACCAGCAGGAGAGAAGAAAGGGCAGATAAATCCCTTCTCTATGGAGAAAAAACAAATAGAAAAGCGCTTCTGAGTAAACTGTTTAATATAATAGCACTAATATGTATCCAACACTTACATAAAGGTAAATGAAGAGGTGCTCATATGGAGTGGGATCAATGCTATTTCAGATGTATAATCCAGGGTCTTTTATAGCGTCCAGAGATGTCCCAATTCCCGGCTATGAGAGCCACAAGGTACCGGAGAGGAAGCCGGCTGTATCCATGAATGGAGATGTCGACTGTGTGCTCGTGGAACAGCGTATGACGTCAGCTGGATCAGATGAATAGGAGAAACACAATGCGTTTCAGAGCATGCGCGGGTCTGGAATAGAGCATGCGCGCTCCTTTGTCAAGTGTCACATGGATACAGCTGGCTTCCTCCCTGGTACCTTGTGGCTCTCATATCTGGGAATTGGGACATCTCTGGACGCTATAAAAGACCCTGGATTATACATCTGACATGGCATTGATCCCACACCATATGAGCACCTCTTTATTTACCTTTATGTAAGTGTTGGATACATATTAGTGCTATTATATTAAACAGTTTACTCAGAGGCGCTTTTCTATTTGTTTTTTCTCCATGGTTTCCTGAGCTGGCTTCACTCCTGAGAAGCGCTGCCTTAGTGTCTGTTCATCCCAAATAGACCGTCCATCCAATATTATCTCCCTTGAAGATTGATTATCATTGAACTATTCAATTATTTGATTTGATTTGATTGGACATTTGCCTTGTTATTTGGACTTTGTTCATAGACTTTTATATTGCTTTTAATAGTACTTGTGATTTACTATGCGGGCATCCTGAGTGCTAGCATTTGCTGTAAATCCCTTCTCTAGGTTTTCGTCAATATATTGCCTCAATGTCTCAAGTTCAGTTTCGGAAAGAGGAAATATACAGCCAAAAGGAATCTCAGCCCCTGGTAATAACTCGATGGGACAGTCGTAAAGGACGATGTGGAGGTAGGGTATCCGCCTTCTTTTTTTCTAAGACATCTAAAAATTCCTGATAGGCTGCTGGTATATTGGGGTCCACACTGGGTGTGGGTAATACAGTCAGACAACTGGAAAAGTCCTTGGATTTGGGGACAAGACAATGGGGGGTGTAATGGCGCTTGCGAAAAACAAATCCCTTTAATTAAAGTGCAACCAAGTGGGTATATAATAAAGTAAAAAAATATAAAGGTTAAATAGTCTGTGATGTGATAGCATCATACACAATATGTATAAAAGAATAATCCAATAAAGTGCTCCAATAATAAAGGCAAAAAATCCCATGCAATAGATCCCATGCAAAAGTATAAACAACAAATGTGAGTTTCAGTAAAAAATACAAATCTTCTGTGCAAAAATAGATATCTGATACCAATAAAGTGCAAATAGTGAGTCTCTGTGTAGTCAAAAAATAAATGAATCAAGTATCCAAAAATACAAGACAATGTTGCCGGCAGTAGGAGGAGGTAAAGAGTACTTCTTATTTGCACCAATCAATCCGAGGATTGTGCGCCTGCAGCCATGGATTTCCCAAGATGACAGGGAATATGGGGGAGGTTAGCACGTCAAATCAAATAAATTCCTGGTGACCTGAGTTGGTGGAGGTAAAGATAGGTACTATTTCTTGGGTGACATACCCGGAGCAAGGCATTGAGCTGTTGGCCAGATGGACTGTCAGTGTCTGCTTCTTGTGATTAAGAGGAATAGCGAGTCTCTTTGCTAAGGCCAGATCCAAGAAACAACTACATGCCCCAGGATCAAGTATTGCCTGAAGGTGAACTTCTTCTCCTGCCACCTGTAATGTGACAGGAAGATCGATATAGGCTGAAGAAGACTTGGCCACCTGGAAGTAGACTAGAGTGCGCGGAGTTGGTTTCCTAGGTCTTATGGGGCAACTGTTTATAAAATGTCCCATTCCCTCGCAGTAGAAGCAAAGGTTCGCCTGTTGACGATGAAGTCTCTCCTCTGCAGTCAATGAGGAATGGACCATGCCAAGCTGTATGAAATTTGATGTAGGCAGAGCTTCAGGCAGTGTCCGGGTGGGAAGGAAGGTTTGAGCGTGTTTAGACTGGTGTTCCCGCAAGCGTCTGTCAAGCTGAATGGTTAGTTGGATAAGACCTTCTAGTGTTGAGGGGGTCTCTACTCTGGCTAGTTTATCCTTGAGGGATTCAGACAGCCCCAGCCAATACTGACATCTTAAGGCTGCCTCGTTCCAACCTGAGTCTGTGGACCATGTGTGGAATTCCACTGTGTAATCTTCCGCAGGGCGCTGAATCTGCCGCAGGGTATGCAGAGTAGCTTCGGCAGTAGCCACCCGCAGGGGGTCATCGTATAACTGAGCCATGGTTTCGAAGAACTGGTCCACAGAGTTAATGACTAGACTCTCTTGCTCCAATAGGCCATGGGCCCATGTCTGAGGTTCACCACTTAGTAAAGAAATGATGAATCCTACTTTCACTGTTTCAATGGAAAAAGTCTGTGGTTGCAAGGCCAAGTACAGGTAGCAGGCGTTCTTAAAGGATCTTAATTTCTTTCGATCTCCAGAAAAACGTTCCGGCGCTGGTACTCGTGTTTCGGGAGGGGGCATCACCACATTAGGAGCAGCCACAGAAGAGCTGGCTGAAGGTGGGCCTTGATCTGTGGAAGTGGGTATCTCTGACAGGTGCTGCAGGCGGCCCTTTACCTGAAGCTTCTGGATGACTTGAGTAAGGACCGTGATTTGTTGGTTTATGGCTTTCATTGGGGAGACACCTCCGTCGGCCTCTGACATGGCTGGTTTATACTGTCAGGAGCTTGGTAGGAGGCCGAGATGCTGGGAGGGCTCCCCTTGCGGCCGAGCGCAACACAACCCTGAAGGTGACACAGGTGATGTGGTGCTCACAGAAGCATGGGTTGCCTGATTGGTGGAGCTGGTTGCCAGGAACTTGGTAGGACAGGCAAAGTTACTGGAAGCAGGCATGCTTAGGTAGTCCAGTGGATGAGGATCAGTGGAGTACTTAGATAACTGAGTCAGGAGCCAGGCCAGGGGTCATTCACAGTAAGACAGTCCGAGGTCAGTGTGATCAAAGGCCAGCTGAGTCCTTTGCACAGGAGACAGGATAAGCAGAGTCTATTAGCCAGGCTGGGATCAGATGCAGGGAGCAGGCAAGAGGAATTCAGGTACAAGCCGAGGGGACTCAGAAGAGTAGGTCAAACAAGCTGGGTTGGTACACAGGAGATCAGATTAGCAGGATATACCAGGCACAGGAACGCAAGGAAAGCTGACGATAAACCAGCGATGCACCATTGTCAGCAGTGGGTTTAAATAGGCAGTGGCGCACCTATCACGTTGTGCGTGTGCCGTTGCGCATGCGCGTTTGTCTGATAACGGCGCAGCACGTCCGCCTGGTTGCGACGCTGCGCATCCTTGTGCGTTGATACGTGTCAGCGTGCCCTTGCCTGTGCCAGTTCGCCAACCTTGCAGTATTGCGCCTGGGGATGCTCCTATTTCCCTGACAAAAGTCCTTTATTGTATTTAGAGGGGTATGGACTCCAGAGAGAGATATCATTTTTTCCCTGTACAAATCATTAGTAAGACCTCATCTGGAATATGCAGTTGAGTTTTGGGCACCAGTTCACAAAAAGGATACCGGGAAACTAGAGAAAGTGCAAAAAAGGGAACCAAACTGATAAAAGACATGGAGGAGCTCAGCTATGACTAAAGATTAGAGAAACAGATTTCATTCTTTCTTTAGAAGAGGAGATTAAGGGAGGATATGAACAACATGTAAAAATACATAAGTGGTCCATATAGTGAACTTGGTGTTTAGTTATTCACGTTAAAGTTATCACAGAGGACAAGGGGGTACTCTTTACGTCTAGAGGAAAAGAGATTAAATATCCAAATACGGAAATAAAAAAAGAGGGAAAATATTTGGGACTTTGAATGAAACGCAAGGGAAGGTTTGCGCCTCCATCCCTAATCTATATGCAAAAAAGGGGGAAGAGTTGGACTTTAAATGAGGTGTGTGTGGTTGAACCAAACAAATCCACATACATATAAGCATTTGTATATTTATTAGTAAACCAAAAAATGGCATAAATAGACCAGTGTAACATGCATAGAAGCATATGAAGTATCAATATACATACTATAAATTGTAACCAACATGACACATAGAGAAAACATTTTGGGCATCATGATCCCCCAGGGGGGTAAACATTGACACTTGATCAGGTCTAGTACAAAAGTAAAACCATCTAAAATAGTTGCTATAAAATGGATGCATCAAAAGTGGGATTACGCGTTTCATGAACTCCTATCCACTCATCAGGAGCAAGTGCATTGATGTTCTAAAGGGGGATAAAAATCACCAATATGATCTGATGTAACTACCAACTGGGGGGTGGAAGTAATTGAAAAATGACTGGCCATAACTGAAAATACTCACATATAACCCGATATTGGGACTGTGGGATACCACATGGCAGGGGTCAGATAGGAAAGGCATGTCTGGCACAGGAGCTGAGGAAAAGACCCAAGCGGAAACCAGGAGCATACATGCAATCCCCCATGGTATGTGTTGTGTGAAAACTCTTCATGTGATTGTTGATGGGATTTCTGTATTGTATAAGATAGAGTGGATGGTGTGTAACCATAATAATGTAGATCAATAAAACAGAAATAAACTAAAACCCATAACCACAGTATAAATCTCCAAATATGGGTTTCTTCACAGTAAGAGATGTGAAAATGTGGAATACACTCCCTGAAGAGCTGGTTCTGTCCAGCTCAATAGATTGCTTTAAAAATGTCTGGATTCTTTGCTAAATGTACATAATATAACTGCATACTAACATTTATAGGTAAAGTTGATCCAGTGAATATCCGATTGCCTTTTGGGGGATCAGCAAGGATCTTTTTCTCCCCTGCGGTAGCAAATTGTATCATGCTTTGCTGGAGTTTTTTGCCGTCCTCTGGATCAACTGTGGGTATAGGATTGTGTATATGGGATTTATGATTTTTTTTCCCTTTTATTGGTTGAACTAGATGGACTTTTTTCAACCTGACTAAATATGTAACTGACATAAGTACTGACAAGGTGAGATATGGAGACAAATACTTTCCAGTATTTAAAGGATTTCATGCTGGGTTTTACTAGATCCATAACTCTCCCCTTTCTCGTGGCCTGGATAATATATTTTTATAATGGATCCTACATTTCACTTTATTTTTCTAAATAAAAAAATTTCCATTGTATCCTTGAATTTCTAACACCTTTAGAGTTTCCACTCACAGTGGAATTCTATGAACATGAACCACTTGTGTTTTTCCAACACTCAGGCCTTTAATCAGCGGCTATGTTTATATATGGCCCAATCTGTAGGCTTCAGTATAATGGGTAAAGCATCTAGTATATAACTTATAATAATTTGCATCCCCTTTTCCATGGATCTTGTTTGCGGGGTTGCCCTTGGCGGTAATGTGATTCCCTTAATGGGTCAAATTATGCTTTTACGTGGGGGCGCTAACCCAGGGGTCTCCAGCCAGGGCTGCCATATGGAATAAAATTTCCGGGCAGCATTTCTATGCTGATATGTAAGGTGCTCCCGTATAAGGATGAGATTAACCTGCTCAATCCATTGTTTTCTGGTCGGGACACGTGGAGAAATCCAAAACCTAGCCACCAACTTACGTGCTAAATATAATAGTCTGATCACTGCAATATTAGTTGGATGGGGGAATATTTCTTCATCGACTGCACCCAGTATGCAGATTAGGGGGTCCAAAGGGACCCTAACCTGATAAACCGAGGAAATAACTTCCGTAACATCACCCCAATACCGGTGTAACTTTGGACAGCGCCACATCAGATGAATGAGCGATCCCTCCCCCCCGCATTGTTTAGGGCATAGAGAAGAGTCTCTTCTTCCTCAGTGAAGCGATTGTATGAGCGTGTGGTAGGCCCTATGCAGTAAAAACAAGTGAGACAGTCTGTGCGACTGTGAAACCGACGTGAGAGGACCTGCTTGTAAGCATGTGTCCCAAGTTTCACCATCGATGACCCCCAGGTCTTCTGTCCAACCCCTTCTACACGGTAAAGTCACTGAGTCTTGTACAGTAGACTTAAATACATATGGGATATTAAACCTTTTTTTTCCTGACCAAAAAATATGTCATTAATCAGGGAGTGACTGGAAAGTAGGAGGACAGAAATCTGACCCTGGGCCTGCAAAGCATGGCAGACCTGGAGGTATCTATAAAATTGGTGTCTAGGGAGGTTAAATTCAATTTGTAAGTCCTGAAATGATTTAAGAACGTTTAGAGAGTACAGTTGAGCAATATTGCAGATACCAGTCTTTCTCCAGGATTGGAAGCCGTCCAGTTTGAATACTTCCGCCAAATTGGGATTATCCCAAATTGGCGTGTTAGCAAGAAATCCCAAGATACGCAGGCTAGACCTTACCGTGGACCAGAGTTTTTTCAGGAGGACTACAGTAGGCGCTGCCTGTGGCAGGTGAGGAAATCCCGCCTCCAAGTTCGCCAGCACTGAAGTACTCTGTGTCCCCGTCCTCAACAGGCCTTCAATAGAATCAGATTCACTCACGTGGCCCATCCCACCCAGGTGCTGCAGCTGGGAAGCCAGAAAATATAATTTGGGGTTAGGAACCGCCGCTCCTCCCCGATCCTTACCATATTGTAAAGTAGAGAGACTAATCCTAGCCACTCTTTTTTTCCAAATTAAGGACCTAAATAGGGTATTTATACGAGTAAACCACCTACGGGGTATCCACTGAGGGGAATTATGCATTATATACAATAGCTGGGGGCACCACACCATCTTAATTAGGTTTATCCTGCCTATGACTGACAGAGGGAGTTTGAATCAAGTATTACACGTCATTTGTAGTCTTTTAAAAAGAGGCAGGAGGTTTTCCTCCAGATACGTCAATGGGCTAGCCGGCACCAGCACACCTAGATATTTAAACGAGGAGACTATCTTGAGGGACCTCGCAGCAACCGGCAATGAAGTTATAGGGTTGTCTACAGGCAAGAGGACAAATTTACTCCAATTTATGGAGAATCCTGACAAGGAGCCAAAGTGTTGAATCAATTCCATAGCCATGGTAAGGGATGTGTCCACATCCCCTAAATACAGCAGCGTATCAACCACGTAAATGGAAACCTTCTCCACACTCACACCCCTATTAAAGCCAATGATTGACGGCGAAGACCGTATCAGAGCTGCAAGTGGTTCAAGGGCTAGCGCGAACAACAGGGGCGACAATGGACACCCCTGTCTCATGCCCCGAAAAAGAGGAAAAGAGTCTGAGAGGTCCCCATTCACGCGGATTACTAGCCATGGGGGCTGCATACAACAACCTCACCCACTTGATGAAAGTGTCACCAAGGCCAAAGCGTTTCAAAACTTCCCATAAATAAGGCCATTCGACGCTGTCAAAAGCTTTGGCAGCGTCCAAGGAGAGAGTCGCTCTCTGACCTGTGTTGTCAGTAGGTATTTGGAGATTAAGAAACAGGCGTCTAATATTAAGGGCCGTTGACCAGGAGGGGATGAATCCTGATTGGTCTTTGTGAATTAGTTTGTGTATAACTGTAGCCAGTCTGGTAGCTAACCCCCTCGCCAGTAGCTTCACGTCAGTCGTTAACAATGAAATGGGCCTATAAGTATCCGGGGAATGGACCTCCTTACCGGGTTTCAACAACAGGACAATTATCACTTCATTCATGGACTGAGGCAAGCTTCCCTTCTCCAATGCATCCACAAATACTTCTCGCAAATGCGGTATCAGTATATCTGAGTAGCGCTGATATACCTCCGCCGGCAAGCCATCCGATCCCGGAGACTTACCAGAAGGAGAAAGCGCTAAGGCCTCCAGCATCTCGTCAGCCGTGAGAGGGGCATTCAAATGCTCCACATCCAGGGCCGAAAGACACAGGCGTTGGCACTGATCTAAAAAGGAGGCAAGCTCTTCCACAGAAGGCGATACCCTAGAGGAATACACATCAGCATAGAAATCTCTAAAGGTAGATAACATTTCAGCATGAGAGGAGACCAGGTCCCCTGAAGAATTATTAATTGCCTCTATGTGGGCAAAACCCCTCTGTGACCTTACCATCATGGGCAACATGTGGCCCGTGCCCTCCCCCTTCTCAAAATATTTCTGTTGGAGAAAAAAACGTTTATTTTCCGCTTTCGTCAATACCATATGTTTAGCAATATTCTGAGCCTCACTCCAAGCTCTCTCGGCCTGTTCAGAGGGGGAGTCAACAAAAGCAGACTCCGCCCTCTCAACCTCCCGAAGCACAGATTGCTCCCATGACCTGGTCCCTGTTTTTATAGCATTAATAGACCTAATAAACTGACCCCTTAAATAGGCCTTCAGCGTGTCCCAGAAAACACTGAGCTCAACAAATGTTATCAGATTATCATGGATGGGGTCAGGGTTAGGGAAGAGCGACAACCAAAATGGGTTGAGCTTCCAGCAAACCCGCTTGGAAATTCCGAACGTTATAACTGCAATACATAAGGGGGAATGATCCGAGACAGTTCTTGCCTCATAACGTGCGGAAGATACCAGGGAGAGCATCCCATCATTGCCCAAACCAAGGTCAATTCTGGAAAGGCCTCTATGTGTAGCAGAATGACATGAGTAACATTTCTCCTGTGGATGGCTAAGCCTCCAAACATCCCTCAACCCCAGCTGTAGCAGTAGCCGAGCAAAGGGTGTTGGGCCCCCTCTCAGGTTAGCCGCCGATGCCCCAGGAGAAAATTTATCAAGATCCGCATTCAGGTAGTTGTTGAAGTCCACAACAACAAGAGCAGGAATACCCGGGTGGTGTGACAAAAAAGTAGCCAGAGTTTTAAGGACCTCCACCGAAAAAGGGGGTGAAATATACACATTCGCAATAATGCACTGCAAGTTATCCAAAGAGCATAATAAAAAGATAAACCGACCATAAGGATCAATGAGCGAGGCTGTAGGAGCAAACGGAACATTTGTACCAATTAATACACTAACCCCTCTAGCATAGGATGAGAAGGCAGAGTGAAACTGGGTGCCAAACACCCTTGAGGAGAACGGTGACACCTGACCCGGTAGCATATGGGTCTCCTGCAGGCATACCACAGATGAGCCTAAACGTATTCTAAGCAAAAAGGTTGAAGGTTAGAAGGGGAAGGCACAACAATATTAAAGCATCGACTAAAAGGGTACATCGTCCGAGTAGGCAAATACTGAGTAAGTGGGCATGTCCTGTAAAATAAAAAGTTAGTCAGACTGTGGGTGGACAGTCCAACGGGACTCCATTCAAAACAAGAAAATAAAAAGAAGAAAAAAAAGAAAAACTCAAGGAATCGTAGTGTCCACGAGTGACTCTCCTCCGGGGGGCTAAGTTCAGTAGCCGGCTTTGAAGAGCCAATAGGCAACAGGCCTTGCATAGTATCTAACAGCATGGGTGATGCTGACACATCTTGTGAAAACAGTTTTCCGCCTTGTCAGGAATTTGAAAATCTAACCACTCCGTTCTTGCAAGCAAAAAAAAAAATGTGTTTGTTCCAAAGCAAATGACGCTGTAGGCAGTGTTCAGGGGGCTCTCCTCCTTCTCCCTAGATCCTCACGCAGGGAACTCTCATCTCTATCCAGCCATTGCATGGCCAATGTAGGTTTTCATCCCTGGCCACCACACGCAGGCGGGCAGGGTAGAGCATAGCATACTGTAACTCCAGTGAGCGAAGCCTCTTTTTGACATCATTAAACTGGGCACGTTGTTTTTGTACCTCCGCCGAAAAATCCGGGAACAAGGATATTTTAGAATTGTCCATTACCAGAGTGTCCCCCAACGAGCGCGCCTTAGAAAGGATGACATCTCTATCTTTAAAGTTGAGCAGTTTAAACAGAAAGGCTCTGGGGGGATTACCCGGGGGCAGAGGTCTAAGAGGGACTCGGTGCGCACGCTCCACGGCAAACATTGGTGAAAATGACTCTTTCCCAAATTTCTCCAGCAGCCATTGCTCTATAAAAGTAACTGCGTTCTTCCCTTCCATCCTCTCCAGGATACCAATAGCTCTAACATTATTGCGACACAGTCTATTTTTGAGGTCGTCGAGTTTCGCAGCATGTTTAGCCACCATTAATTGTTGGGCATGCGACTCCCTTTGCATGGGGGCCCAGTCATCCTCCAAAGTGCTAATGCGCCCTTCCACATCAGATGTGCGGTCCCGCAGCTTTTGCATATCTTGGCGCATAAATTACATTTCAGCCTTCACCCCCTTAAGTTCTGATTCCAAAGCAGTAATAGAGACATTACAGGACGTGATTGCGGCAAAAATGTCTCTCAATGTGGGCTCAGGCCCATCCGAGCCTGAGGCCGTGGCCCCCCTCAGTGTACGGGACTCAGATGTAGTACTCACTGCGTCCCATGGTAACACTGGCACCGTCGGATCTTCCAGGGGCACGGTGTCGTCCGCATCAGACTGTGAACCACTGTGGTCCTCTGCTCCATCACCAGGGATCTCCTGCAGGTTATGAGAGCCATTTGGTGAAAACAGCTTCAGAGCAGCTGCCTTGTATTTCTCTTTAGCAGACTTGGAGGCCTCGCCGCCATCTTGGATCGCGTTGTCCGGAGCTGAGCGGCCTGCTGCGCCACGTTTAGACATCGTCTCCAGCCGAGATAACCCCTACAATAGTCGGCCAGGGAATCTGAGAGCACCGTAGCGTGTAAGGGCACCGGGAACGAGCAGTCAGGAGCTGATATCAGGATAAGAAGACGGATAGTCGGCGGAGCTCACAAGATGTGCAACTGACTACATCCGCTGCCAAGCCACGCCCCCCCTTGCATTATTATTTTTGATTATCAGACGCCATTTATATTGGAGACTCTTGGCTGCTGCTGGCTGCTTTAGCTGTTCTCGCCTTGTTCTCCTACTTGTAGGTATGATGTTGTGCAACCCGTATGGATGGATACCGTTACAGGATTTTATTTCTTTGGCTTATGCATGATGAAAGTATACTGAACAATCTGTAAGTAGATGATGAACAACAATATTGATCTTGTCCCACATATTGAACATTTATTCAATGTTTTTGATTACACAAATATATGTTTCATTTTTAGAAATTCTTGTGTCCTACCCAATCTACACCCATGAAGAAAGAAAATATATTTCTGAAATGAGTCGGGTGATTCTGTTGTGACTGGCCATCATTGAATCATTTATGTCAACAGACAATGTAGAACACTGTTCACCTATACAAATACTTTATTGCTTGCTTAAATATCATATCAGCCATTTTTTGTTTATTTTGTGAGCATTTTAACCACTTAAGGACCGGTAGATTTGCCCCCTTAATGACCAGGCCATTTTTTGCGATACAGCACTGCGTCATTTTAACTGACAATTGCGTGCGACACTGTACCCAAAGAAAATTGATGTCCTTTTTTTCCCCACAAATAGAGCTTTCTTTTGGTGGTATTTGATCACCTTTGTGGTTTTTATTTTTTGCGCTTATAGGGTCTACAAAATAGGGGATATATTTATGGCATTTTTATTATTATTATTATATTTTTTTACTAGTAATGGTGGTGATCTGCAATTTTTAGAAAGACTGCGACATTGCGGTGGACAGATCGGACACTTTTGACACTTTTTTGGGACCATTGACATTTATACAGGGATCAGAGCTAAAAATAGCCATATACATGTCTGTAGCATAGCTGTATAAATGTCACTGGCAGGAAAGGGGATAACACTAGGGGGCGATCAAGGGGTTAAGTGTGTTCCCTGGGAGGTGTTGCTTACTGTATGGGGCTGGGCTGACTGGAGGAGGAGAGAGATCGCTGTTCCTAATCACTAGAAACAGCAGATCTCTCTACTCTCCTGTCAGAACAGGGATCTGTTTGTTTACACTGACAGATCCCCGTTCTACCTGTCTCTGGAGCGATCGCGGGTGGACCCGCTGTTTGGCTCCCCCTCTCGCAAATGGGTGCGCGCGCACCCACAAATTGCTGTGTACGCGCCGGACGTACAATGACGCTGATTCACGCAGGGGAGCCAACTTGCCCCAGTACAACTACGGCGGGCGGTCCATAACTAGTTATACTTTAACTGTTATTATGAGTATTTGGAGAAATATAGGCCCTAAAGTACCACGGTGTTGGGGTTTTCCTTTGTCTCTAGAAATGTACATATTGGGATGTTGGCCTGATCTTCCACCTGACCATACTGACATTTTGATTTGAAATATGCTAAGAGACACGGTGAGTATTTTGCAGATCTAATTTGTTGCCAAAATTTTGGGAGAAATTAAGAAAGACAACTAAAATATTTATTTTTTCTTTTCTCTTTTTAAATTTCAAAACCGCGTGACAAAGATCTGCAAAATACTCACCATGCCTCTTATAAAATTCCTTGGGGTGTCTAGTTTCCAAAAAGGGGTCATGGGGGGGTGTGTTTGTACTATTCCAGCATTTCAGGGACGAAACTGTGACTGTGATTGGTAGTGAGGAAATGCCCGTGATCGTGTCATGGAGCTGCATAACATGGAGTTGTAAACAAGGCATTTCCCTGATCTGCCTAGTGACAGGACAGTGATCAACTGCTCCCTGTCATCGGGAGCAGTGATCACTGTCGTGTCACTTGAAGCCGAGCCCCCCCCCACAGTTGGAATCACTCCCTAGGACACACTTAACCCCTTCCTAGCCCCCTAGTCGTTTACCCCTTCCCTGCCAGTGTCATTTACACAGTATTCAATGCATTTTTATAGCACTGATCGCTGCATAAATGATAGTGGTCCAAAAATAGCGTCAAAAGTGTCCGATGTGTCCGCCATAATGTCGCAGTCATGATAAAAATCGTAAATTGCCGCCATTACAAATAAAAAACAAATGAATAAAAAAATTCCATAAATCTATCCAATATTTTGTAGACGCTATAACTTTTGCGCAAACCAATAAATATACGCTTATTGTGATTTTTTTTACCAAAAATATGTAGAAGAATACATTTTGGTCTAAACTGAGGTAAAAAAAAATATATATTTTTGGGGGATATTTATTATAGCAAAAAGTAAAAAATCTTTATTTTTTTTTCAAAATTGTTGCTCTTTTTTTGTTTATAGCGCAAAAAATAAAAACTGCAGAGGTGAACAAATACCACAAAAATAAAGCTCTATTTGTGGGAAAAAAAGGACGTCAATTTTGTTTGGGTGCAACGTCGCACGACAGAGAAATTGTCAGTTAAAGCGACGCAGTGCAGAATCGCAAAAAGTGCTCTGGTCAGAAAGGGGGTAAATTCTTCCGGGGCTGAAGTGGTTAAAAGCCTGAAGGTGGTCATTGAATTTTGGGGGCCTGTATGTGGCTAGGCTTCCAAAAAGCCTCCCACATGTGGTTTCCCCATACTCGGCAGAAGTAGCAGAATATATGGGAAATATATCATTTAAGCGACAACTTTGTGTAAAAAAAAAAATTGCATTTTCCGAAAACTTGTGGCAAAAAATATCTTCTATGCACTCAACATGGCTCTCAGCAAATACCTTAGGGTGTCTACTCTCCAAAAAGGGGTCATTTGGGTGGGTGTTTGAACGGTCCTTGGATTTTATGCCCAACATTAGAAGTTTATGCCATATGAGCCACTCTTCTGACCACTTGAAGGCAAAGCCACTGACACTGACACTTTTTGCTAGAAAATTACTTTGAACCCCAAACAGTGTATATATATATATATATATATATATATATATATATATATATGTAAAGCAGAGGCCCTAGAGAATAAAATGGTGGGTGTTGCAATTTTTTGTGACAAAAATTATTTGCACAGCGATTTTTTAACACACATATTTTGGAAAAGATACACTTTTTTTATATTGTTGCACAAAACACAATATATTGCCCAGTTGTTTGGTAAGATATAAAAGATGATCTTACACCAAGTAAATAGACACCAAACATGACATGCTTTAAAATTGCACATGTCCATGCAAAAGCAACAAATTAAGTAAACTTTTAATATTATTAGCCAATGCTTTAAAAGCCTTTACACCATGTATGCTTCTGTACATTATTATATGTACATATGTAATTTTTGTTATTGCATTGTATATTTGTTATTGCTATTGTAAAACCAATAAAAATATTATTGGAAAAGTCAGCCCAGCTCACCAGGAACCCAAAACCCTCCTTCCTGCACCAGTTCCTTAGGCATTTGTTAAAGTGGTTCTAAAAGCTCAAGGTTTTTTATTCATTATGAATTATATGCATGAAGGTAAAAAACCTTGTGTGTGCAGCAGCCCCCCAGCCCTTCCTTATACTTACCTGAGCCCCATCTGGATCCAGTGATGTGCACGGGAACCTCGGCACCCTGGGGGCTTACCCCCTCATTGGCTGAGACAGTTAATCACAGCCAGTGAGCCAATAAGGAGAAAGAGAGGGGACGGGGCTGAGCCATGGCTCTGTGTAAATGGACATGCAGAGCTGCGGCTCAGGAGCCAGCCTACATGGGTGCCCCAATTGCAAGCTGTTTGCTCTGGGGACACTTGGCAGGAGGGTGGGGCCAGGAGTGCCTGTGGGGGACCAAAAAAAAGGAGGCTCCTGCTGCCTCTCTGGTGTGGCTTGAGTTACAGGCAGTATTTCTGAGAATACCACCTTGGAGATACTTTTCTTCAATATAGCTCCTTAGTACATGAAATCTTTTTTTAGGATGAATGTTCTATCTTCCCCTAACTTTGTCATTGGTACCAATATGTACCATGACAGCTGTGTTCTTTCCAGCCCCACCCAACAATCTGTCCATTCGATCAACAATGTGCTGAACCTGAGTGCCCGGTAAGCAACAAACTGTTCAGAGATCACAGTCTTTGTGACAGATTGGCCTATCTGTCCTTCTAATAATTGAGTCCCCTACCACCAGTCTGTGCTAAACTGTGCCTGTAACATTGTCCTATAGCCTGTGATCTACCAGAACACCCAGATCTTTCTCCACCATTAAATCCCACAGTTATATTCCCCCTAGTATGTATGATGCGTGCATATTTTTAGTCCCCCAAGTGCATAATTTTAGATTTATAAACATTAATCCTCATTTGTCACGTAGTCGCTTAATTAAACAGTACATTGAGGTTGTCCTTATAAGTTGGAGACATCCTGTAAGGACATTATTTCACTGCATAGCTTGGTGTCATCTGCAAAGTCTGAAATGGTACCTTTAATCCCAAACTCTATATCATTTATAAATATATTAAAAAGTAAGGATCTCAAAACTGAACCTTTGGGTACATTACTAATAGACCATTCAGAGTATAAACATTAACCACTAGTCTCTAAATACGGTCTTTTAGCCAGTTTTCTATTCATTTACAAACTGATTTTTGCAAGCCTGTAGACTTTAACTTACATCTGTGTGTGGAGAACTGTGCCAAACACTTTTGCAAGATCCAAGTATCGTATTTATCTGCGTATAACACACACTTTTTCATCCTGAAAATAGGGGACAAATCACGGGTGCGTGTTATACGCCGATAGTGTACCTCGGAGGGGAAGGAGGGGGACGAGCGCTGCTGATATTCCTTGAGCTGTCATCTCCTCTTTACTCGGCTCTCACTCGGCTCTCACTTGGCTCTCACGTCACATACACAGTCCCACCCCTGCCACGGCATTGGACCAGTGTTCTGTCTATCACAGGAGCTGGTCCAATGCCGATGGCAGAGGCGGGACTGTGTGTGTGACTGTCGACTGAGAGCCGAGTGAGAGCCGAGTAACCAGGAGATGACGGCTCAGTGATTTCCTGCACTGTTCAGGCTGCATTGCTGAGAGATTGTGAGGCTGCAGATGGACATTGAGGCTAAACAAGGGCTTTCATCATTCTGCGTTGATGGGAGATGGGATGCAGATGGGCATTGATTAGGCTGCATTGAGGCTGCAGATGGGCATTGATCAGGATGCATTGAGGCTGCAGATGGGCATTGATCAGGCTGCATTGATGGGAGATGGGCTGCAGATGGGCATTGATCAGGCTGCATTGATGGGAGTATATTAAGAAAAAAAGTTGCGCTAAAACATGATCGGCAATAAACCATACATAAATGAACACCAACCACTGTGTAGATCAATATCCAAATGGTAGAAAATCAAATTATTAATGAAAAATAAATTAATTAAATAGGACCCAGTTCATAAACAGAGATGAATGAAAAAGGTTTTTCCCAAGTGTCCAAGATTAATGGTAGTAGAAATGTGAAGTATCCACTGTGCCAAACTTGTTCCAAACACGATAGGAAATAGTGATGATAGTGAAGCACCTACACCTAAGTAAACACTGCCGCTTACCGAATAGACATGATCTCTTATAACAGGAGATCAAATACAGCATAGGCTAATGACCCAGCCTGGGGTTCTTTAAGGAAAACACCTCAGCTCCGCATACAGCATACAGGGATGTAAACTTCAGAATAGCTTCTCAGCTCAGTATACAGCATATAAGGATGTGGACCTCAGCCAGCAGCTCCCGGGGTCACGCCACATGAAATGATGAATAAATACGCATAGCATAAAACCCTTTGACGGTTTATTAAGAACAAGTGAGGTTATACTTACGGTTAAGAAGTTTAAAAACAGCATGTAATAAACGAGCCGGCCGGCTCCTCGATATGCAGCCCATATCTTCCGGGTCTGTCGTAAAAACGCGGTGACGTCAGAACGTCGTGCCTCCCTACATTTCGTCGCAAGAGGGACATGGTCCCGTGGTCCCGTGACCACGTCCCTCTTGCGATGAAACGTAGGAAGGCACGACGTTCTGACATTACCGCGTTTTTAAGACAGACCTGGAAGATACGGGCTGCATATTGAGGAGCCGGCCGGCTCGTTTATTACATGCTGTTTTTAAACTTCTTAACCGTAAGTGTTTCTTTTTCCATCTACATTGATGGGAGATGGGGAGGCTGCAGATAGGCACTAATCAGTCTGCATTGATGGGCTATGGACCCTTATTTTAATTCAAAATTGTTTATTTAAAAAATATGTTTTTTTCCTGAAATTTCCCTCTTAAAATGAAGGCGCGTGTTATATGCCTGTGTGGGTTATACGCTGATAAATACAGTATATTATATCCACAACCACTCTTTTGTCTAAGTTTTTGCTTACCTCCACATAAAAAGAAATCAGATTTGTTTTACAACTTCTGTCTGTCTTGAATACATGCTGTCTGTTGCTTAGGTTTTTTTTTTCTAGTAAAACTCATCTATGTGGTCTTTTATTAAACTCTCCAGTATCTTTCCAAATATAGAACTAACAGGTCTTTAGTTACTTGGTAAAGACTTTGTTCCTTTTTTAAATATAGGCACCACATTGGCCATACGCCAATCCCGTGGTACTGTTCCAGTCATTAAAGAGTCCCTACAAATTAGAGACAATGGTTTTGAAATGACAGAGCTCAATTCCTTTAGGACACGTGGATGGATGCCATCTGGTCCAGGTGCTTTATTCACCTTTATTCTGTCTAAATATTTCTGGAACATATCAATTTTGAGCCATAGTGGATCATTTGGGGTTATGTCAATATCATCCTCATTATGAACTTGCGTTCCCCCATGCTCGTTTGTATACACAGAGCTGAAGAAGGTATTTAATAAATTTGCCTTCTCTTTGTCCCCAGTCACCCACTCTAGATTATTTGTAAAGGGCCTAGACCTGACCTTTTTACTATTCCTTTATTTGAAGAATTTTTGGGGGCTTTGTCTTACTCTAGTTTGCAATATGTTGTTTTGAATTTTTGCAGCCTTGATTTCCTTTTTACATATTTTTTACATATTTAAGTGATAGTGTCCTTCACTTTTATATTTTTTAAAATCCATTTGCGTATTATTTATAGCTTATTTATATACAGTATGTGTATGAATGAATGTGATTTAGGGACCTTAGACAGTAAGTTCCTTGTGGGCAGGTACTGATGTAAATGCACTGCATTAAAGTGGTTGTACACCCCGCTTTGTTATTTTTACCTAAAAAATGAATATCTCCTAAGTGTGCACCACTTAGGAGATATTCACCCTGCGTGCAGCCGCTGATGTCATGCGCATACCGTGCCGGACCTTCAGAGCTTCTCACCGAAACTGATGGCTCCCACACCCATGCACGGGAGTGACGTCATCGCAGCTCTGGCCACTTACAGTGCCGGAGCCCGTGAACCCGGAAGAAAGGCTGGGGCAACATGTCAGCCCTCTCAGTGGTGACTGGGTGCCACTGGAAAGGCTTCGTTTTAAGGTAAGTATTTCATATTGTGCTTGTATGCGATGCATACTAGCACATTATGCCATTGTCTTGCAGTGTTTTTTGTTTACTACCACTTTAATTGTCAGCGCTATAAATGCCAATAAACAATTTCTTTCTTGTTCCCATGTTATCTTTAAATAGAAGTCTTGTTAACACCTAACTCTGTACAGTGGAACAAATTCTTTGGGTGGTGAAATCAATAGGTTATAAATCAGAAAGGCTGTATATCTGAGACGGTCTTGTTGTTCATGTTCCCTTTATAACCACATAAGTGGTTGGATGACATTGTCTGCAGACTGTAGGGATCCAGTATAATGTGATAGCTGTGCCAGGAAAAGACAGGTATAATCATGAAAAGGGTTGAGGGCATTGGAGAGATGTCATCACTTGGGGAAAAAAATCCTACATATGGCCTGTGTTGTGCCAATTGTGGGAAGACATCATGACAGCACCAGAGAAAGATGTGTATAACCATAATAGTGATGGACTGCTCTAGCATTATCCACTGTTTGATGAAGCTGTGTCAGCACTGGTCTACTGGTCTATCACCCTTGAAGCATCCAATAAAGCAATCCTACCCTGGTTTTTATGTAGGCTAATGCCGCGTACACACAATCGTTTTTAATGTCATTTTCAAAAACAACGTTTTTCTCGAAGTGATTTTTCCTTTTTCCTCTCAAGCCTGTCTTGCATACACACGTTCATTAAAAAAAAACGCTCGAGCAAAGAGCAGTGACGTAGAACACGTACGATGGCACTATAAAGGGGAAGTTCTGTTCGAATGGCGCCACCCTTCATGTTAGTAAAGTTTGTTGAGCGACGATTTGCGCTTTTCAGCCTCGTGCTTTTCAGTCCGTTACAGCGTGACGAATGTGCTATCTCCATTACGAACGCTAGTTTTACCAGAACGAGCGCTCCCGTCTCATACTTGATTCTGAGCATGCACGTTTTTTTTCCCCTCGTAAAAGCATACACACTACCGTTTTTCACGTCGTTAAAAAAAACGACGTGAAAAACGACGTGAAAAAATGGAGCAGGTTCTCATTTTTTTTAGGCCATTTTTCACGTTGTTAAAAATGCTCTGGAGCCTACACACGATCGTTTTTAATGCCCAATTTAAAAAATTGAATTTTTACCGTCGTGAAAAACGGTCGTGTGTATGCGGCATAAGAGTGGTTATCCCTGTGGTAGGCGGACCCAGAGAAAGTGGCATTTACCAATTTAAAGACTAAAGCTGAAACATGTACAAGGAAAGGCCTGCAAGAAGGCCTGCAAGAAATTTGGATAGATATGTTAGAATTCAGATTTTTGGTAGTTCATTTGAAAGTTAGAGAATGAGAGAACTGAAAAGAGAGAATTTTGTCTGGGTGTTTGGAAGGGATATGGTTGTATTGGTGAGGAAGAATAACAGATCATATGTACATGCTGCAACTTTCTGAGGAGAGTCGGTATCGATAACTCAGCCTATGATGTTGGGGTTCATGCTGATTTTACAGGAAAAGGGTTGCAAGGTGATAAAAGATGAAGTTAAACAGCAGCATCCCTGATGGGTTTACAGAATCGGGAGGACAAGGTGCAGTTAACCTTGACCTGTGCCAAAGGATCTATGCCATCATTGTATTCCTTGAATCTATGCCATCATTTTATTCCCAAGTGCCCCTACAATGATAATTTAAGTGTCTACATTTTGCGGTCATTGATTTCACCTTGTACAAGCAGAATGATTTAAGGTGTTCAGCATGGATAGGGCTAAGCTCTTCATATGAGCAGATTCCGATGTGTAAATATCTGTCAGAAAGTCCTCTATATCCTCAGTTCTCATTTTTTAAGTTGTTTTCCTGAAAACCCTCCCAATGTACGCCTTGTGGGCTTCCTATACAGTTATCATATCACAGGAAGATATAAGATTTAGCTGTAAGTAACCTGTTACTTCCTTTCTAATGTCCATCAGGATAAAAGGGTTTTGCTAAAGGGTATTGTTAGGTCTCCAGGTCCATGGTCAAACCAGTAGAGCTGTAAGCTCCTTGTCGGACAGAGAGATGACTCATATTAAAGTGTCCATCATCCCTGGGAGATTTTGATGTTTCCCCAGAAAGAGGTCAATGCAAGTGTAAGATTGGTGAAGATTGGAGAAAAAAAAAAAGTGTAAGTTGTTTCCTTTGGATATAGAACGTGCCAAACATCCATAAATTGGAATTAATGTGGGCCCTTCTTGCTCATCTTAAGTGATGCATATGACAAGTGGGAAGAAGATTAAGAGGTATTAAGAGTAGTAGGTCTAGTACTAGGCTGAGATCCCTGCCTAGAATACCAGTGCCTTTGGCGAAGGAAGATAGGCGTTCAAGAGAAGTCTCTAAGAAAAAGCTCTGATTAGAGCTTGGGGAGAATTTCATCTTCTCCTTCACTAATAAGGCTCTGCCTTCTGGGTGGTACCACGTGTCTAAAAGCTTCCATAAACTGCCTTAGGGCTTGTTTACACTAATGGTGCCCTCTGAAAAGTGATCTATAGTGGATCGCATTTCAGAGAGTTTTTGACCGCTGGTGAGGAGGCACTGCGTGTTTTAGCCCCTAAAAATCTGCACTATTGCACTACAGTTGTATGCATTGTGGTACTGCCTGCTAAATGAGACAAGGGGGGCCACAGCATTTGTACACATCCATCCACTGCTTTTTCAGCTCAAGGGGGCAATTGAGGTGTGGTAAAAACGTGTCTAAATGGCATTTTTTTACTATCCCCCAACAAGTGTAAACCTAGTCTTTGGAAAAAGAACCTCTTAGATTTAGAATCTGGGGAAGCACAAAAAAGCACAAATAAAAAAAATATGTTTCTGGAGTTTACGTATCTTGGTGGCTTTGAGTCGAGTCTCCTAGACATGAAGACTATGTATGCTGTGAAATATGAAAAATGGAAAAAAAAAAACATGTTTTGGGGTATTTAAGCCTCCAGGGAGAGTTTGTCAGGGTTGAAGCATACGGTATCCACTAGAGATATTCTGTGTTCATCATAAAGTAGAGTCAGTCAGGCCCGAGTGGAAGGGGAAGAGGAAATGCTAGGGGTCAGTAAGAGTTCGGGAACAAATGGGCAGCAAAGAGGAGGGATGTGGTGTAATGGAGACTAAACTAAATAGAGTGAAAAAAGCGTGGACGATAGGGAAAGAGGGTATAAATTAAAGAGGCAGCTCCAGGCTCCCCCCAAAATTTTTTAAGTCAGCAGCCACAAATACTTTAGCTGCTAACTTTTAATATAAGGACTCTTATCTGTCCAGGGATCCAGCGATGTCCTAACCTGAACCGATTCTTCAATCGGTTTGGGGTGCAGGTGCTGGCAAGTAAGGGAAACAGGAAGTGAGGCCTTGCGGCTTCACAGTTGATTCCCTACTGCGCATTCGAGCCGCACTATGCCTTCTGAATGGTCCCCTAGTCATCTGAGACCTGTGATGTGTCCCAGAAGACTGCAGGGAAAAGAGGGGGGCCAAACTTCAGGCTCAGATTGCCGCAGTTACCTGCCCCCCCCCCCCAAAAAAAAAGTGCCAAATGTGGCAGTGGAAGGGGGAGGGTGCAAACAAGCATAAATTCCCCTTTTGTGTGGAGTTGAACTTGAAGAAAAATGCAGGACTAGGCTGGATAGAATGGAAGGGAAAAAAGGGGAGAAAAACAGGGAGGAAATAGAGAAGAGACCTAAGTAGCTCCTCAGACTATAGATGTAAAAAGGAAAACTAACCTAGTGTTTGTTTTTCAATGCTTTGTTAAATTCTATTTGGGTTGCACATTCTGTCAGAGGATCAAGCTATAGCTGCAATAGGTGATTGTTTTGGCAATGAAATAATATGAGCCATGAGGCCTGGTGTTAGCTCCATGTCTTAGTCAGCCTGGTGTTGTATAGAGTACCCGACCCCCTTCACCACTAGGGGTGTCTTAGAACTTTTTTTCCCACAAAAAGCCACTCTGGACAAGTAAAATATCCATGGTAGATATATTGTACAGGTGAAAAAAAACAGTCACTGAACAAATGACCCGGTTACAATATGAAAGTATTGCCAGGTCGGCAAGAGCCCTATCACAATGTGGAGCACTGCTGCCTGTGAGCCCAACTATCTCCAGGGGTCATCCCTTTATAAGTAGCTGGTCCAGCAGACAGGAACTGGGGGCCAGAGATCTGTTCACAAGTGGGAAATGGAAAAGCCCTATCTTCATCAACCTCACCTCCTGCCTATGCCTAACCACCACCCTCCATAAACATGAGCAACTAAAACTCCATTTATCAGTGATTGGTATAAACATTAGGAGCAACAATCAGTTACTGCAGCATAAAGGAATAGTCCTCACCCTATCACCTGCCCTATTCCCAGTTGTTGGCTCAATGTGGTCCTCAGCTTCCCCTCTTAGATGTCCCCAAGAAGACAACATGAGAGCAAATTTTCCAAGGATGAGGACTTAGACTGGGAGGGAATATTGGCATCGATAAACACTGAACTGAAATGGGAATTCTTCAAAAAGACTGTTTGTGAACTCACTGCAAAGTATATTCCCATGGGCGATAAGTTTAAAAGGCTAAAGTTAAAAAAGCTCACGGCCAAAGTTAAAAAAGCTATAAACAATAAGAATAGAGATTTAAAAAAATATAATAATTAGGGAAAACTAGTGTCGTTTAAATTTTACAAAGAATATAACAGAATATGTAAAAAGGAACTCATGGATGGAAAAATTCAAAACGAACGACAGATTGCAAAAGATAGTAGGACAAACCCCCAAAAATTCATCAAATATATTAATAGTAAAAAGATCAGGTCTGAGCATGTAGGCTCTTTACAAAATAATCTAGAGTGGGTGACTGGGGACAAAGAGAAGGCAAAGTTATTAAATACATTCTTCAGTTCTGTGTATACAAAGGAGAATGGGGGAGCTCAAGTCCATAATGGGGATGGTATTGACACAGCCCCAAATGTTCCACAGTGGCTCAAAAGTGAGATGTCCAGAAATATTTAGACAGAATAAAGATCGATAAAACACCTGGACCAAATGGCATCCACCCACGGATCCTAAAAGAATTGAGCTCTGTCATTTCAAAGCCATTGTATAAAATTTTTAGGGACTCGTTAATGACGGGAATGGTACCACTGCATGGCGTAGGGCCAATGTGGTGCCTATATTTAAAAAGGGAACAAAGTCTTTACCAAGTAACTATAGACCTTTTAGTTTAACTTCTATAGTCGGGAAGATACTGGAGAGTTTAATAAAAGACCACATAGATGAGTTCTTGCTGGAAAAAAATATTTTAAGCAACCGACAGCATGGGTTCATGAAAGATAGAAGTTGTCAAACAAATCTGATTTCTTTTTATGAAGAGGTAAGAAAAAACCTTGGACAGAGGGTTGGCTGTGGATGTGGTATACTTGGGTTTTGCAAAAACGTTTGACACAGTTCCCCACATACGGCTCATGTGTACTGTAAGGTAAAGTCTACAGACTTGGAAATATCAATTTGTAAATGGATAGAAAACTGGCTAAAAGACAGAATTCAGAGAGTAGTGGTTAATGATTCTTACTCTGAATGGTCTAAGGCAGGGGTGTCCAAACTTTTTTCAAAGAGGGCCAGATTTGATGAAGTGAACATGCATGAGGGCCGACCATTTTGCCTGACATTCTTTGAACCATTAAAATTCAGTCAAAGTGTTTTCGTTCGAGCACTAATACACTGCCCAACAATAATTATCTTGCCTTTGTGGCTGTGTGTGAGTAAAGAGATGAGCTCAGGTGCATTATTTTGATATACCGTATTTATTGGCGTATAACACGCACCTTAACTTGATGGGGCCTCCATCCAACTCCTGCCAAATTCATCATGGCTTACTTTTGGTATGAAGAGGACTACAAGCCATTATTTGAGCAGATATGCCAGAGTGGAGCCCCATAAAGGTCGGGATATCCATTCTTCCTGTGGTCCATAAAGACATTGCATAATTTTCTATTCATGCTCCGGAGCAACTACCTGAGTTTTGTCAGCTCCGGGAAACCTGATGCACCTGTGGATCATAGAATAGCAATCTGTTCATTCGCACTGTACCAGAGAGAACACACATCATGGTGTATGTGCTGGGTGTTCAGTGTGCCCCTGTACCTTTAAGGAGGGGTGGGCTCCTTACAGGTCCACCTGTCCTTATCTACCCATTAAAATGCATGTGCTCTCATTGTAGAGACTCAGAAGACAGAGTTAGGGACTACAGAAAACAGGGTGCCTTGATGGGGCCTGTAGCTTACGCATGTATTTGCACATGTGTGTGCAGACTAAACCCCTGTTCTTAACGCATATTGTTAGACAGGTCAATTTGGTTGGTCGCTGGCTGGTTGGTAAGTTTGAGCTTGGCAATCTCTTTGTATTTGTTTGACACGTGTCGCCCTTCCAGTGCTCCTTGCTGCAATAGACCAGTTATAGGTGGGGGCAGTGGCCACTTGTTTGTATTTAGATTTTATTGGTCAGGCAACTCACTGAGATCTTTGCTGCCATAGTGCTATGTGCTGAGTGTTCGGTGTGCCCCTGCACCTTCAAGTAGGGGTGGGCTCCTTCCAGGTACACTTGTCCTCACCTATCCAAAATGCATCTGCTCTCATTGTAGAGACTGAGAAGTCAGAGTTAAGGACTACAGAAAACAAGGTGCCCTGATGAGGCCTGTAGCTTTCGCATGTATTTGCAAATGTGTGTGCAGACTAAACCCCTGTTCTTAACGCATATTGTTAGACAGGTCAATTTGGTTGGTCGCTGGCTGGTTGGTAAGTTTGACAAATTCTTTGTATTTATTTGACATGCGTCGCCCTTCCAGTGCTCCTTGCTGCAATAGACTAGTTATAGGTGGGGGCAGTGGCCACTTGTTTGTAATGCACATCATGCTTCAGATAGTCCAGGAGGGATTGGTGCCCTCCAACCCAACAGATCAGCAAATCTTGAGGAACCTGTGCTCCCCCCACTATACCCCTCTTGATTTATTACCTATCTACCTTCCATATCTTCTCTGCAATCTTCCAGGGTGCTGGGAATTCAGTACAGAAAGCCTAATCCTTCTTATTTACAGTATGTGGACTCATGTGCAATTAGATCCAGTGGAGCAGACCCTCAGTGCACAGCTTTGCTCTCCCTTTCCTCTAGCTGCTCAACCTTACAATACTTCAGAATTCCCTTGCTGACCTGTCCCTATTTTTTTTAAACTTCTACTTTCCTGATGAGGCTTCAGAGTTTCTGATATAATCTATTCCTTATCCACTAATTACCGGGGCCACTTGGGCTCATAGTTACATAGTTACATAGTTAGTCAGGTTGAAAAAAGACACAAGTCCATCTAGTTTAGGGATATGCAATTAGCGGACCTCCAGCTGTTGCAAAACTACAAGTCCCATCATGCCTCTGCCTCTGGGTGTCATGCTTGCTGCTGTCAGAGTCTCGCTATGCCTCATGGGACTTGTAGTTTGGCAACAGCTGGAGGTCCGCTAATTGCATATCCCTGATCTAGTTCAACCATAAAAATAAAGAAATTAAAAAAAAATATATCAAACAATCCCATATACCCAATCCTATACCCACAGTTGATCCAGAGGAAGACTAAAAACCCTTGCAAAGCATTATCCAATTTGCTACAGCCGGGGGAAAAAATTCCTTCCTGACCCCCAAGAAGCAATCGGATATTCCCTGGATTAACTTACCTATAAATGTTAGTACCCAGTTATCTTGTGTGCACTTAGGAAAGAATCCAGGCCTTTCTTAAAGGAATCTACTGAGCTGTCCTGAACCACCTGGAGGGAGTCTATTCCACATTTTCACAGCTCTCACTGTGAAGAAACCTTTCCGAATTTGTAGATTAAATCTCTTTTCCTCTAGGCGTGAAGAGTGCCCCCTTGTCCTCTGTGTTGACTGTAAAGTGAATAACTCAACACCAAGTTCACTATATGGACCCCTTATATATTTGTACAAGTTGATCATATCCCCCTTAATCTCCTGTTCTCAAGACAGAATAAATTCAGTTCCTCTAATCTGTCCTACATTGTACCCCTACCATTTCACGATGAAAGTGTAAAAAAAAAAAAAAACACACAGACACCTTGGAAAATTCCTTTATTAAAAATAAAAAACACATTCCAGCAATGTAATCCAATGTCCCACGGTGATCCGATGTCCAGTGCTGCAGTCTCCACTCAAAACGTCATTGGCTGAGTGGACCTACACTGCGGAGGAAGTTCCCCATCAGGTCTGCTCAGCCAATGATGTAGGCTGGGTCTGAGGTACGAGAGGGGAACTTCCTCTTCAGTGTAAAAAAATTAATAGACACGCCCCTTCTCACGTTCCCCATCAGGTCCGCTCCTGTATTTCCCTGTATTGCCGGGAGCCGACAATTCATTATAGCCGCGAGTGCTTTTAAATTACTTTTTTTCCTTCAGAAATTACATTTTGTGCAGGGACAGTTCTAAGCAAGGGAAACAAGCGCTGATTTACAGGCATACTATACACACCCCCCCCCATGTACGAAATTTAAAGGAATATTTCACTTTTATTGTTTCACTTTAAGCATTATTAAAATCATGGCCGTTTTTAAAACTTTTTTTGCATTGATACATGTCCCCTGGGGCAGGACCCAGGTCCCCAAACACTTTTTATGACAATAACTTGCATATAAGCCTTTAAAATTAGCACTTTAGATTTCTCCCATAGACTTTTACAGGGTGTTCCGCGGCTTTTCTAATTTGCCGCGAACACACCAAATTGTTCACTGTTCGGCGAACATGCAAACAGGCAATGTTCGAGTCGAACATGAGTTTGACTTGAACTCGAAGCTCATCCCTACTGAAGGATATATTCCATGTTCCTTACATAAATTACCCACTATTCATTCACAACAAAAGTTGTCAAAAAAGTACTTTAATAAAAATAAAAAAGCCCCAAAAAGTCCCACAATGTACATCCATCGTCAATTTCATCATCCAGCAATGCAGTTCCTCTGCAAAAAACTCTGAAAGAAAGAAAAAAATATCTGACTGCTGACATGAATGACATCTCCGGGGTGTCTCACAGATTATGTCATTGCCCAAATATGGCCATGTGGCCATGTTTGGTAAATTATATCAGCACTTTTCCTGTCCCTTTGTTTACATTGCTGGGGATTCAGTAAATGAGTGGGGCTGGGTGATGTCACTGGATGCTACTGATGCAGCGGGTGCAGACACTCACTGCTTTCTTAACAACCATTGAAATGAAGAACATTGTCGAATATAGTAGCGATAGAAATACTGCATATGATGTTTGGCTCCCGCTGAATGATCGAAGAGTCCAGCTTTTGAATCAAACCTTGAACTCATCCCTAATGTCCACCCCTGCATGGACTCTCTACCGCTTCTATTACTATTCTTCTGTTTCAATATATTTTATTGTGCATTATCAATGGTACAAACATTGCCATTGCAGAGTAATTTGTTGTACAATTTGTGTAAAATCGTAAACAAGGAGGAAGGGGAGAAGGTGACTTATGCATTAGAATCTGGTATTATATCACTGCAGAGTAAATGCATTATACCAGTCTGACTAGGTGCTCCACATTCGTCTCAGCCTGTTGTATGTGTAGCTATCTTTCGCTAGAACCTCATAAGTGTAATGGGTCTGAACCATATTGATTTGGCATTTTTCCATAGTTTAGTGATGTTGCTCCTAGCTGAAAGTAGAGTATGCAATATTATTTTCCTGTGTAATTTTGGTAGTGATTCGACATTTAGGTTTAAAAGGGCTAGTTCAGGTGAGGGTGTTATGTTTATTCCAGTGACTTGTGAAAGTAGGGTGAAAATATTTTGCCAATAGTGTGTTAAGTGTGGGTATTCCCATAGGATATGAACTAAAATACCAGTTTTGCTGTAATTTCTCCAGCAATTGGGAGAGGTGGGGCATTCAAATATTGATAACTGTTCCGGGGTTAGGTATCTCCTTTGTGCAATGTTTTGTGTGAGTTCCCACAAAGCAGTGCATTTTGTGGCCTCTTATGTGGATTGTAAGGCTTTTCGCCATTGTGAATCTGCGAGGGAATGTTGAAAATTCAATTTTTCTTGTAGCATATTGTAAAATAAAGAAATTCCTTTAGCCCCTGAAGAGCTAGGTGAATTGTAGGACCTTGCCACTGTAGGGATGGGAGTTAGAAGATGCGGATTGTGGTTGAGGCAGTGTGGTATTTGCAGATATTTATAATATAATTCTGAGCCAACTGACAGTTCTGATTGAAAGTGTTGGAAGGTTTTGATCTGGCCATCGTGGGCTAAATCTTTCAGGTGTAGTGAGTCATAGTTGGGCCTATTATGGATGGGAAGGTCAGGTATGAGCAGTTTAAGAGTTGGTAAGAGTTGGTAAGGTTAATTTGATGGGGGAGATTGGAGTGTCTGTCTAGGAGTAATGCGGCGTACACACGATCGTTTTTCATGCCATTATTTTTCCCGACGTTTTTCACGTCGTTTTTTTTTATGTTTCCTCTCAAGCCTGTCTTGCGTACACACGATCATTTTAAAAAACGTTCAAAGCAAAGCGCAGTGACGTACACCACGTACGACGGCACTATAAAGTCGAAGTTCCGTTCTAAGGTTTCCACCCTTTGGGACGCTTTTGCTAATTTCGCGTTACCGCGTGTTAGTAAAAGTTTGGTGAGAGACGAATCGCGCTTTTCAGTCTTCGTGCTTTGAAGATCGTTTTGTGGAGTTCAGTTTGTGCCTGTGGGTTCGTATTTGTCTTGCAGTGCTTGTAGTCAGTTCGTATCTGTTTATTCAGTGCATTCTTGTCTGCTCGTTCCTGTTTTTCAGCTTGTTCTTCATAGGCCTTGCTGTTCTTCTGTTCGTTCTTCTAGTTCGTTCTGAGTTGCCGACCGTTATCTAGCCATGTTTCGGCTACGTACTCGTCGTAGAGTTCGTGCTGTAGTTGGTGCAGGGGTTCATGCTGTATCCCGACTCCAGGCCATGAACAGGGTGAGGAGGAGTTCATGGACCAAGAATTGGTTGCTCCAGCGGCACCAGTTCTGTCATATGCCTTTGTTGCGGGAGATCAGGAAGAATAATCCTGAGGACTACAGGAATTTTCTCAGGATGTCTGACCCCGTATTTCAGCATCTGTTGGCTTTGGTGTCCCCCTACATTACCAGGCAGGACACCGTTATGCGTGAAGCCATCAGTGCTGAGCAGAGGCTCATTGCCACGTTGCGATACCTGGCGACTGGGAGAAGCCTGCAGGACCTAAAGTTCTCCACAGGCATATCCCCCCAGGCTCTGGGTATCATTATACCAGAGACGTGTTCTGCCATCCTTCAAGTTTTGCAGGAGGACTATATTAAGGTAAGTGTTCTTATTTCAAACATCACATTGTATGTATTTCTTTCTTCTTTTTTTGGGGGGGGGGGGGGTTTATTAGCAGTCTCTAATTCCCATGATTCTTAGCTGCAGGGAATGTCCCCTTTCTCCACATGGTTATTTATTTTTGGGAATGTTTTTATTAGGCCTACATTAAAATTTGCCTTACCTAACCTCTCCAGCATGCTATCCTGGGGCCATACCCGCCTTGCCTAGTCATTTCCATGTATTTTAATCTATGCTCCATCGTAGTGCTTTACCCTAAACGCCCCCTAAAGATTGCCTAGGAATGTAACATTTTTCTATAATTCATACAGAGTGCTACAGCCTACATTTGTGATCTTCCCAACTCATCTTCAACCCCCCCCACATTTTTTTTTTTGGGTTTGTTTTTGGATTGTTGTTGCTTACTAATAATGTTTTAATCTTTCGGTTTCTCCCAATGTTGGCCATGAATGGTTTTCTGAAATCTGCTTTCAATGTTTCTGTCTCAAAGTATTAATTTTTTTTATTTAATTCCGCAGTTCCCTTCTACACCACATGAATGGCAGAATGTGGCATCTGAGTTTGCCCAACGATGGAACTTTCCGAACTGTGGAGGGGCCATCGACGGCAAACATGTTTGGGTCGTCCCACCACGCCATTCAGGATCCTTTTATTATAACTATAAGGGGTTCCACAGCATCGTCATGATGGCAGTGGTGTCGGCCACCTACGAATTCCTCTATGTGGACGTTGGTAAGAATGGCAGGATGTCTGATGGAGGAGTCTTTGCACAGACGGAGTTTGGGGAACGGCTCCTTTTGGATCAGCTGGCCTTGCCACCAGCGGAGCAGAATGTGGAGGGACTCCCATTTGTCTTTGTGGCGGATGAGGCGTTTGGCCTGGGTCCCCATTTGATGAGGCCATTCCCGCAACGCACCCTCACCCCTGAGAGGAGGGTGTTCAACTATCGGCTGGCCAGAGCAAGAAGGGTGGTGGAAAATGCCTTTGGCATCATGGCCAGCTGATTCCGCCTGTACCTCACCTCCATCCACCTTGCCCCTTACAAATGGAACCATGTTGTAATGGCTTGTTGTGTACTCCATAATTATCTCAGGGTGAATTCAAGCAATTATCTGACTTTGACTGGGCCTGAGACCTCATTATTTGAAGTGGAAAATCTTGTGGCCCTGGAAGCTGGCCGTCCAGGCTTGGCTCCCCAAACCGGGCGTGAGGTCCGTCAACATTATGTGGATTATTTTGTGGGTAGGGGGGCCATTGATATGCCTGATGAATTTTAACCTTATTATTTTTTAAAATAAAACCTTTTTTGGAGAAAATATTGTTTAGGTGTTTTCATTTAATATTCTCTTAGGTTTCTCGTCGGTTTACCTAATGCACTTGTATTGCCATGTGTATTTTGCATTCTTAATTAGCCTTCATTGTCAGTGTAAACACAAAACATTGTTTAGCTCACTTTGCACCACATTTACATTATGAAGCCACAAATTCTGCTTAAGAAAATACCTTTTTTAATTATATTTGAGGAAACTTCCATTGAAGTGTAGATGTTATTAAAATATTTTGGGGGTTAAAACGCATGAACAGCCATGCGTAAAAAAATTAACAAATAAAAAAACGTGAAAATGTAAACATGTACTATTCATTATCAAGCTTAAAACAAAAACAAACCTGCCAAAACACAGCAAGTTCAGCGTTCTTTTGTGTTCAAACATTATACACGCCCAAGCACAGCCATTATTTTTTGAAGCTTTTCCTCAATCCCGCTTGGTATTTTGCCTGATCTCTATCAAGTCTCCCTTTATTTTTTCAGCAGACCATGAGGTATTGGATCAGGATCTGGGCACTGTGATGTGTAAACTTTTCGGGGTCTCCGGCCAGAACTGCACCTAAACAAAAAAAAAACATGTAGTATAGAATATGTAGGCCTACATCTATTAACCTGCATCTGTCTGGTTTGACACTGACCTCTTGTGGTGCCACTTTCCACTTCCACAACTTCACGTTCCTCTCCATCATGTGGTTCAGGGGGTATTGTTGAAGGTGTTGGATTTCTAGGCTCATCTGACGTAGCTTTTTGAAGCCCTATGGAGATTGCAATAAAAGGTAGAGTTTCATTAGTAACTAATAATTTTTTTGCCACAAAAAAACAAGAAAAAGAGATTTCTAAATATTATTTGGAAGTGTGGTCCATTTTTAAATGTACCCTCAGTGACAACTGGAACACATGATTGGATACATTGCCCAAACTAGAGCATATACTTTTTGAATCAAAGTTTGACACATTGTAACACCCCAAAGTATATACACAGGATCACCTGTGTGTGACACCCTAAAAATTTAGGGCTTTGGTCCCACACTTGTACTACTGCGTTCAGATGTTTAAGTAGCTGCTGAGCATTCTCTCCCTTAACATTACAATGCCTACCCTTTTTGCCCAAAACAAATGTGATTTGGATTCTAAATATAAAGCAAATTGTTGACCAATTTTGCTCCCCAAAACCCCCCAAAAATTGTGTGTTCACACCAGATGATCCAAAAACATAGTTTTAGGAACTGGACAGAGAAAGATGTTTACTACGTCCGTTTAGTGTGCGGACAAACATGAAAGTTCGTATCTTTCACTGTACTATATCAAAGTCTAAATATACACGACTTAATACAAGTAATAATCTTTAGCAGGGAAAATGAAGAAAAAGTACTTACTTTTTCCTATAACTTTCTTGATTCTTTTGTATTGGTCGGGCTCCCACAACTTCAGATCAGACCATCGTTTTCTGAGCTGTTCCTTCGTTCTGCACACCCCGAATTTTTGGTGAAGAGTTTTGACCACTTTGCCCATAATTTTTGACTTGACAAGATTAGGCCTTTTATACGGCCCATGCTTGGCATCATAATCCTCCCTCCTCAAAATGGCCACCATCTCCACCATTTCCTCGAATGACATGTTGGATGCCTTATATCTCCTGGATCAGGATTTGGGCTCCTCTGGAATTTCCTCATCTGTAGAGGTAATCTCAGCCACCTGTGTCTCCGCCATGTTGTAAAGCACTACGACAAGCGAGAAGGGGCTGGGAAAGTACAATCTCGAATGTCGGGGGCGGGGAAAGCGTGCAGAGTTTCACGCATGCGCAGTGTATATCAAGTGAAGATCCATGTGTCGAAAATACGTTCATTTGGCGGGAGAGGGAGTTAGCAACGAATGTGTTGACCAAGGTACATACGTTTTTAAGGATTTGGGATTCATCAGAGGAGGAGATTTTGGCCTTGAAAATCTGTCAAAAATGCTCATTTGATGAATGTTGCCTGAAACATATGTATTTTCTTGTTGCTTGATTTTACAGAGAGAATGAATAGTTTCAAGAACCCTGACTTTATGGGGGAGTTCATTGATAAATGGAAAGACCTCCCTATCCTTTGGCAGACAAAAAGTGGTGCAAATAAAAATAAAGTGGCCAGGACAGCAGCACTGGAGAGCATGCTTGCATTTGTGCAAACCCAGATACCCACAACAACTCTCCAAGATGTGAAAAACAAAATTGCTACCATCAGGGGGACATACAGGACCCAGAGGAATATGGTCCTGAAGTCCCAGAGGTCAGGTGCTGCAGCAGATAAGGTTTATAAACCCAGTCTGTGGTACTACAGCAAGTTATCTTTCCTGGATGACCAGCTGGAAGTGCGGGAATCTCTCTCCACCCTTCCCCCCAGAGGTCAATCCAGCCTTCCTTGTAGCCAGCCCTCCAGCCTTCCTTGCAGCCAGCCCTCCAGCCTTCCTAGCAACCCTGCTCTGGCTTCCCCTGAGGATCAAGATGAGGTCCTTGAGGAGGCAGATTTGGATATATGGAGCCAGGTAAAGTATTAATATCTCCATTTATATGTTACAAAAGTGATGATTTAAAATTGTTGTTAGTATTGTTATATATTCAATGTTAATAAAAAAGAGGATTTAAAGAGCAACATACAGTAGTGGTCAAATTTGAGGGGGACAAGGCAACAATATCAGGAGGTGGAATCTATGCAAAATTACTACCTTTTGACATTGTGTGTGATTGATGGTGGCAAAAAATAAATAATGTCCCTTTCTTTTTTTACAGCCAGAGTAGAGCCAGGAAGAGGGTGATGTTGGGGACCAGGAGGAGGCAGGGCCCAGTGGCACCCAGGAGGATGCTGGCCCCAGTGGCACCCAGGAGGAGGCTGGGCCCAGCACAAGAGCCCAGATGCCTCCCCTGATAATGAAACCACGAAGGCCAAGGAGAGGTAGGCAGGTGGAGGAGGAAACAAGAGCGTTCATCAAAGAGGCTACTGCGGCCCTCAGAGAGGCACCCTCTGCTGAGGAGGGCTTTGCCGCAGTCCTCGCACATAAGCTTGGCCAAATGGACTTGCGGCAAAAGCTCTATAGTGAGACCCTTCTCCTGAAGGTAATTAACAAGGGATTGCTCGGTGAACTCACCAAGTTCACCGACATCACGGAGGTTGTCCCTACTCCTCCACCTCCTCCTCCTCCTCCTACTACTCCTCCTGCCACAACCTCTCCTCCTGATCCCCAGCCTCCGAGGAAGAAACCAACCAAGGCTGCAGAGAAGGCTGCAGAGAAGGCTGGAGAGAAGGCTACAAGGAAGAGGAAAAAATAATGCCTGCTGTAGTACCACAGACTGGGGACATATATGACTTATCTGCTGCGGTTCCTGACCTCTGGGAGTTCAAGCCAAGATTGGGCTCCTTTTTCTTTTCTTTAAATCAATAGTTTGGTTTTCACATATTGGATGGTTGTTGTGGGGTCCAAAGGATGCACAAATGCAAGCAGGCTCTCCAGTGCTGCCTTCCCCTTTAATTTGTTATGTTCCTAAATAAAGGATTCTTTTTTTTGTCTTAAAATACTTGACTATGTGATTTGTATTTCAAAAGAGAGTTTGCTAGGGAGCAGGCAGGGACATTTCAAATAATATTATTGTTTCTAACAAGGGACACAAACCTCCTTGAGGCAAAATGAGACACATTTTGAAGGTTGGTGGGGTAACTTTACACAAGAATAATTTATGCAAAATTCCCCAAAAAAAGGCCCCAAAAAAAAAAAACTAACTTAATTACTAAAATAAACTTCTAAAATAAAAATAAAAATTGTGATCTTTACATTTATTCATGAATTTAGGAGGGAGATGTGGATTAAAAAGAATATTTTTCTATCATTAAATCAATTAGGAATTACTTTAGGAACAAGTTTGGTATAACTCTCAATGTCATTAGCAAAAGAAGGTAAATTTGTTTAAGCATTATCAAAAGAAGAACGGAATGTGCAGCATTAAAACGATGCTATTAATTCCACCGTGACGAATGTGCCATATCTATTTCCAACGCTAGCTTTACCAAAACGAGCGCTCCCGTCTCATACTTGATTCTGAGCATGCGCGTTTTTTTTCACCTCGTGAAAGCATACACACTATCGTTTTTCACATCGTTAAAAAAAACGACATGAAAAACGACGTGAAAAAATAGAGCATGTTCAAAATTTTTTGCTCTGGAGCATACACACGATCATTTTTAATGGCCATTTTTTAAAATGGCATTTTTAACGGCATGAAAAACGATCGTGTGTATGGGGCATAAGAGGTCAATTTGCGCATAATCTAACTGTTTCTCATTTTACATTCATGTGAAATAAGTACCCCCAAATATTTTTCCTCTGTAGTGCTAGCCAACATTGTACCCCCAATGCTGTACGCTATCAAGAGATTATTTTTCCTTAGGTGCATTATTTCACAGGTTAAACATTGAACTGCACTTTCTACTGCTTTGACCAATCTTCCAGCAGTGCCAAATCATGTTTCATGTTACAGACACCTCCAGGGATATCAACCCTGTTACACAACTTTGTATTATCAGCAAAAAGACATACCTTGCCCTACAAACCTTTAGTTATAGCGCTTACATGTAGATTAAATAGAACAGGACCTAGTACAAAACATTGTGGTACACCACTAATGACTGGACTCTGTTCCAAGTGAACCCCATTTACAATCACACTCTGGTATCTATCCTTTGGCCAACAGCATATCCACTGAAGGTTAAGTCCTAGCTTGTACAACTTTTGTATCAGATCATTATGTGGAACTGTATCAAATGCCTTGCTGAAATCAAGATATGCTAGGTCAACATCATCAACCTGGTCCAAAACATTGGTAATATAGTCGAAAATGTAATCGGATTAGTCTGACATGATCTGCACTCAGTAAAGTCATGCTGTTTTGAGTCCAGCAAGTTGTGTATTTTAAGTGATCAATGGTCCTTCTTTTTAGGAGTGTTTAAACATTGTTAAACATTTATATGCAGTATGACTTTTTTTGGTAAAGTGAAGGAACATTACAAATGACATTGTCACAAAACAATAACATAATTATTCTATTTCAGATATCTTGGAACTGGTCATTCTCTGTCAAGTCTACATTTTGAATTTATGGTTGGCAGATCTACTTCTAGCTATATTGTCCTGCTCAATCATTAGGGAAGTCCTTAAAAATGTGGTCTTCAGGTAATCAACTGTAGGGAGCTTGGAGTTTCGACTCGAACATTGCCTGTTCGCCCGTTCGCCGAACAGCGAACAATTTGGGGTGTTATCGGCAAATTCGAAAAGTCTATGGGAGAAATCTAAAGTGCTACTTTTAAAGGCTTATATGCAAGTTATTGTCATAAAAAGTGTTTGGGGACCCAGGTCCTGCCCCAGGGGACATGTATCAATGCAAAAAAAAGTTTTAAAAATGGCCGTTTTTTCGGGAGCAGTGATTTTAATAATGCTTAAAGTGAAACAATAAAAGTGAAATATTCCTTTAAATTTCGTACCTAGGGTGTGTGTATAGTATGCCTGTAAAGTCACGCTTGTTTCCCGTGCTTAGAACTGTCCCTGCACAAAGTGTCATTTCTGAAGGAAAAAAAGTCATTTAAAACTCACTCGCGGGGGGGCGCATGCGCGGCGCGATGCTGGACGGACGCTGCTGAGCTGAGCTCCGTCTGACCAGGCCTGCCAGGCAGGATTCCCGGGGCCATCCACGCAGCAAATCTACCCAAAACTACTCTAACACCCCTGTGAGACATCCGGGTACATGCCAGCAAGAAAGAAAGACCGGAAAACTTGTTCCAAAGGCTCAGGCCTCGTACACACGACCGATTTTCTCGTCGTAAAAAACACGTCGTTTTTTTCGACGAGATTCTTGTTAAGCTTGTCGATTTTCTCGTCAAGCTTTCTATGCGTACACACTGTCATTTTCCAATTTCCTCGTGGTTCTCTGCGCTCACGTCCAGCACGTACGACGGCACTATAAAGGGGAAGATCTTTTTTCTTGGCGCCACCCCTTGGGCTGCTTTTGCTGATCTCGTGTTACCGCGTGTGAAGTAAAAGTTTGGGAAGAGACGATTCGCGCTTTTCAGTCTTCGTACTTTTCAGATCGTTTTCTGCGGTTCAGTTTGTGCTTGTGGGTTCGTATCTTGACTTTCAGGGCGTCTAGGCAGGTCGTATCTGTTTTACAGTGCGTTATTGCCTGTTCGTTTCTGAATTTCAGTTCGTTATTCATAGGCCTTGCTGTTCTAAAGTGCGTTCTGTTCTGTACGTTCTGATTAGACGACCGTTTCCTAGCCATGTCGCCTGGACGTTCTCGTCGTCGAGTTCGTGCTGTGCGTGCGCTTGGTGTTGGTCTGCTTGTTTTGGACCAAGACCAGTCCATGAATGGTGTGAGGAGGAGTTCATGGACCAAGAATTGGTTGCTCCAGCGGGACCAATTCTGCCACATGCCTCTGCTGCGGGAGATCGTCGAGAATAATCCTGAGGACTACAGGAATTTTCTGAGGATGTCTGACCCCGTTTTTCAGGAACTGTTGGCTTTGGTGTCCCCCTATATTACCAGGAAGGACACCGTTATGCGGGAAGCCATCAGTGCTGAGCAGAGGCTCATCGCCACGTTGCGTTACCTGGCGACAGGGAGAAGTCTTCAGGACTTGAAGTTCACCACAGGCATCTCCCCCCAGGCTCTGGGCCTCATAATCCCAGACACCTGTTCTGCTATTATACAAGTCCTGCAGGAGGACTATATTAGGGTAAGTTTTCTCCCTTAACATCACATTTTATGTATTACATGTATGCTAATGTATTGTATTTCTTTCATCCTTCCCTAATTACCATGATTGTAATATGCTGAGAATGTCCCCTTTGTCCCCATGCATGTTGGAAGCTTTAGATTGCCCCTTTTTTATCCTCCCTAAATATTTCCCCTCACTAACTTTTCCAGCAGGGGCGCCTGTTGCTCCAAATGTTGGGGGGTTCCAACCCCAATTTCGGAAATAAACTTCCTCCTTTTTTGCTCTGTTGCCTAATAAACGCCCCCAGTTGTCCCCTCCAATGCAGCCATTTAGTCCCCTCTAATGCAGCCAGTTTCCCCCCAGCCCTGCACTTACCTTCTTGTGGTCAGCACCATCCTTCTTCTGTCCTTGATGTCTTCTCCTTCCCTTCATGTTGCATCAGCCAATCATGTCACCATTAAACAGACTTGGTGAACATGATTGCCAGAGCAGCCTGTCAGTGTTTACACAAGGAATGCCCCCTCCTTGCGTCCCCGATTTTTCTTTGAGGAAGCCAATTACATCCCTCAGGTTGTAATTTGCAAGACTTTTTTAATACCTGTTTCTGCTCTGCAATTTTAACCCCCTAAATGACGCAATTATTCATATGTCGGTCGCTTTACAAGAGGCCATCCACCTGAATAGTGTGCGGCATAGACAATACATAGGTTCATGCAACGCATGAACCTATGTATTGTTCTGAGTGATGGGCACAGGAGAGAGGGGACAGTGCTCCAGCGCCCACTCTGGACGCACCGCCACTGCAATGCTATCCTGTGGCCAAACACATCTCCCCCCCCCCCAAAATAATTTAGTAATGGCCCATCAGAGGTGGTGATGAATATGATAAATGAGCCTTCCATTATACTTTTTTTACACACCTTAATAAACGTATAATTAGATTGATGTTGGTCTCTAATTTTTTGGTTTAGAATTTGCTTGTAATGTATGCCTTTGTTTTTCTAATATTATTTCATCTTGTTTCACTCCACAGCTTCCTTCCACGCCACAGGAATGGCAGACTGTGGCATCGGAGTTTGCCACGCGGTGGGACTTCCCCAACTGCGGTGGTGCCATAGACGGGAAGCACGTCCGCATCGTGCCGCCACCCCGTTCTGGGTCCTACTACTACAACTACAAGGGGTTTCATAGCATTGTGCTGATGGCGGTGGTGTCAGCACGGTATGAATTCCTCTATGTTGATGTAGGGAAGAATGGCCGGATGTCCGATGGGGGATCCTTCATCCAGACGGAGTTTGCCCTCCGTCTCCAGAGTGACGACCTTGCATTGCCACCGGATGCAGGGAATATTGAAGGACTCCCCTTTGTTTTCTTGGCTGATGAAGCCTTCGGACTCGGACGGCATCTTATGAGGCCATTTCCACAGAGGACCCTGACCCCAGAGAAGAGTGTGTTCAATTACCGGCTGGCCAGGGCCCGAAGAGTCGTTGAAAATGCCTTCGGCATAATGGCCAGCCGGTTCCGCCTTTTTATGACTTCCATCCACTTGGCGGACTACAAAATAAACTATGTAGTGTTATGCTGCTGTGTGCTACACAACTTTCTGAGCCAAAAATCTAATTCGTATATGGCCTCAGTTTTGCCAGAGGCTGGACTTTCCCCTGCAAATCCCCTTCCGGGCCTGGAATCTGCCCGTCTTGGCTTGCCCCCCCAAAATGCCCGTGTGGTTCGGGACAAATACATGGAGTATTTCACGGGTAGGGGGGCAATTCCTATGCCAGCCTATGTCTAAGTATCCCAATAAAAATCTTGTTTAAACCTTTAATTATTTGTTCTTTCCTGTCTCCTAGTTTGTCTTTGTGCATTTGTAGTGGCAAGTGTATTTTACTTTAGTAAATAACAACCAATTTCACTATGTTACCTTACAAAAGAACCAAATAAGCTTAGAGAGTATTATAAAAAGAAGCTACACGTTGTTTGTGGTCAAATATTTTACTCTCTGCACTTTTTTTTTTTTTTTTACTTTGGGGTTGGCCTGGCCACAACCCGGCAAATTTTGGCTTATGAAAATACAAAAATACCACTTGCATTTCTAAAATGACAACATTGGATACCTCTGAGCAATCTGAGACATTCAGTTACACAAACTATGTCTCTATGTGCCCGTCCTAATATGGGGTCCTGCCACCCCTTGCCCAGCCAAAAATTCAATATGCACACATTTTTAATTTTTTGCAAATAGGAAGTTTACAATCCTGATCCCTATTGTCAACATGTGCTATCTGCCATCAGGGGTGATCAATGGACGTGTTTTGGGGGTGCATCCCCTTCCTCAGTTCACCGACTTTTGATACGAGGAAGGGGTTGCACCCACAAAAGACGTACATGGATATCCCCTGATGGCAGATAGCACATGTTCACACACTGTGTGCATATTCAATTTTTGGCTGCTTTGTTACTCAAAAAATTAGTAAAAATATAAAAACAAACATGTAAAAACAAATGTGTTTGGATGGCTTATTGAATTCTCCCCAAAACATCGAGAATGTCTTTAAATGTTTGTTCCATCACATGGATTCTTTGTTTAATTAGGTCCAGTTCCGTGCTACATTCCATCACTTGCTGGATGAGGCGGAGGGCACTGTCAGCAGAGAACGGTGTGCTATCCTTCACAACATTTCCATCCCCTAAAAACCATAAAAAAAAATTAATAAAACTCTGCAGGCCTACCTCGCTTACCTTAAGCTGTGGTGTCAGATACTGACCTGTTGTGGTGACCAGATCCACAACGTCATCCACCTCTCCTTCCTGCACTTCTCCTTCCTCCACCTCAACTTCCTGCACATCTTTCGGTTGTGGATCTTTGGGAGTTTGGGGTTGCTTGGAAGTTGTGGGGTGCATGTGCTCCCTGGAGTGTCCTCCTCCCAGTCTTCTCTCCCCTATGAGAATAAAACCAAAGGTCTATTTATCACACTGTAAAAATCTCATTTTTAAACTTAAAACAGGCTAAATTGTTTGGAAGTGGGGTACAAGTGTGTGTTTGTGCGGAATTTAAAGAAAAATGCATTATTTATGACCCCAAATATGTTTAGTATTCACATTTGGATGTAATTTTTTGGACATGGAGGCACCACAAATAAACTCTGATGCACCTGTGTGGGACACCCAAAAAAGGCGGGTCTGGTGGCCCACACTATAGTGCTCCAAAGTACAGATGTGGAAGCAGCTGCTGAGTGTCCTCTCCTTTACACTGATTAAAGTTTGCATTTCATTCTCCTTACAAACACATCATCTAGACTTAAAAATTAGCCACAATACTTGATCAAAAATGGCAGATGTCTAATTACTTTTGGGGGTCTTAAATAAGCCAAAACCGCGGATAGTGGCCGAACGAAGTGTCGGTAACGTAACGAACGATTACTGTGCCCAACCTAGTTCAAAATATTACATTTTGGAAGGGAGTCCAATATGAAAAAAAAAAAAAAAAGTCAGTTTCTAAAAAGATTAATAGCAGAAAGGTCGTCATTTTACTTACTTTTAGCGAGCATCCTCTTTATGCTCCTCAACTGGTCTGGCTCCCTCAGTTTGAGGTCTGACCACCTCTTTCTGAGCTGCTCATTTGAGCGTTTCACCCCGAACTTCGCCCTCAGACTCTTCACAACTTTAGTGAGGATTTTGGCCTTCCTTCTATTTGGTTTGCTATACGGCCCATGCTTGGCATCATAATCAGCCTTGACCAAGATGTCCACCATCTCCGCCATCTCCGCCAAAGACATATTCGATGCCTTGAATCTCCTCCTTGATCGTGACGTGTCCTCGGTCTCCGGGCTTGTCTCCTCGCTAGTTGCGGAATTATCAGACACCTGCTGTAACTCCGCCATATCTATCTGCGCGCCGAAAGAGAAGGGGCGGGGAAAAGATGTTAGTTAGAACGTCATGGGCGGGCGACGTGTGCGGAGCGACGTGTTCGAATTTGGACGCATGCGTGGTGTGTATATAGCAAACACACATGTGACTATAGTACGTTCGGTGTGCGGAGAGAGGAGTTCAAGTGACGGACGTGCGAACGAAGGTATGTGATTTTGTGAGACTTGTAAAAATTGTGGGCCTATACTGTCTTGAGATTGGTGGAGGATATATATGGTGACTAGGATGTGAAGGAGGTTAGACTGTTTGCCTCACATTATTTAAATATAAATTATTTTACTTGCAGATACAATATGAATGTCTTTATTAGCGACAAAGAGTTCCTGGCGGAATTTATTGACCGGGTAAGGGAGCTGCCGGCTCTGTGGGAGACCAAAAACCCCATCCATAAAAAAAAAGGGGTGAGAAAAGCAGCGCTGGAGAAGCTGCTCCCATTTGTGCATACCAAGGTGCCCACAGCCACAGCAAAACAAGTGGACACTAAAATTGGGAGCTTGAGAGGTACCTACAGGACTGAACGCTCTAAGGTGCTGGCTTCTCAGAGGTCAGGAGCAGCAGCAGATGATGTTTATGTCCCGGTTTTGTGGTACTACAGCAGGATGTCCTTCCTGGATGACCACATTGAGCCAAGGCCATCACTCTCCACTCTTCCCCCCAGACTTCCCTGCAGCCAACCTGAGCCTTCTCTGGAGCAAGAGGAGGCAGCCATCCTGGATGATCCTGATTTGTCCATCTGGAGCCAGGTATAGTATTAACTGAAAATGTAGTGGGATAAAATTAATGTTTCCCAAATATGTCAGGATGAGAAACATACATTATTTTGTATTCCACAAGTGAAATCATGATCTGTAGACATTATTCTGCACTTAATTGTGTGGTAAATAGTCAAGCTGATGTAGTGGTAAATTTAAAGCAAGGATTTATGCATTTACATTCTAATTGCTTCCATCAGGATTACAAAGTTTGAGGCAAAGATTAAACCAACATATTAAACTATGTTTCTTTTTCATACACAGGATGAAATCAGCCAGGAGGAGGGTCTGGAAACTGTCAGGCAGGAGGAGGAAGGGCCCAGTGGCAGCCAGGAGGTGGCAGGGCCCAGTACCAGCCAGGAGGTGGCAGGGCCCAGTGGCAGCCAGGAGGTGGCAGGGCCCAGTACCAGCCAGGAGGTGGCAGGGCCCAGTGGCAGCCAGGAGGTGGCAGGGCCCAGTGGCAGACAGGAGGTGGCAGGGCAAAGGAGAAGCACCAGATCCCAGGTGCCTCCCATCAGGCTTCACAAAAGAGGCAGGAGGGACAGGACCACCAGTGACGCAGCAATGGCCCTTATTAAAGAGGCCCATGCCACCCTCAAGGAGCCCACATCCCCTGAAGAGGCCATTGCCGGCCTAGTGGAGGCTAAGTTCAAGGTGATGAGCATGGAGCAACGCCTCCTATGCGAACCCCTGCTCATCACCTTGCTCAACAAGGGGGTGATGGAGCAAATTACCCCCAATACCGCCATATGTGAGGTGGCCCAACTGACCCAACCTCAACCTCCACCTCCACCTTCCTCTTCTGCCCCACCCCCTTCTGCTACCCCTCCACCTTCTGCCCCACCCCCTTCTGCTACACCTCCACCTTCTGCCCCACCCCCTTCTGCTACACCTCCACCTTCTGCCCCACCCCCTTCTGCTACACCTCCACCTTCTGCCCCACCCCCTTCTGCTACACCTCCACCTTCTGCCCCACCCCCTTCTGCTACACCTCCACCTTCTTCTTCTGCCCCACCCCCTTCTGCTACACCTCCACCTCCTCCTCCTGACAGGAGTACCCCTCCAGTGGGCCAGCCTCCAGCTAAACGAAGAAGGAAGGCTGCAGGAAAGGCTGCAGGAAAGGCTTCAGGAAAGGCTTCAGGAAAGGCTGCAGGGAAGGTTGCCAGGAAGAAGAGGAAGTGATGGCCTTGCTTCATGGTGGTCGCACTGGTCGGACAGAAGGCAGCCTGTTGTAGTACCACACACTTGGGACATATATCTCACCTGCTGCTGTTCCTGACCTCTGGGAGGCCAGCATCAGATTGTGTTCTGAAATGTGGGCCTTCTCAAGCTCCCAATTTTAGTGTCCACACAGGGTTGGTGTGTGCTCTGGGGTCCCTGGGATGCACAAATGGCAGCAGCTTCTCCAGCGCTGCCTTCTCTTTATTTAATTTATAAACATGAATAAATGTGTTTTTTGTTTAAGTTCATACTTGACTATGTGTATTTTTAAATAAAAAAAAAAAAGCTTTGGAGTAAGCAGATACATTTGACTGACAATAAAAGGCACAGATATCACCCCCCCAAAAGAATAACTAAATCTGATTAGCTCAAAAACATGGTGTGAAATTTTAAAAATATAGATTAGAAAATTAAATGTGAGATCGCTATCAAAACATTGAGAAATTATAATTAACATCATTTTGAAAAATCTAACCATTTAAATTATTCCTAAAAACTTGCACGATATAATACACATAAATCTTATAAAGAGCAGCATGAAAAAGGTTAAAAATAAGGCAGAACTCTGTGTGAATATCAGCAGCAAAAGAAGGTCTCTCGTTTTGATTAATGTAACATTCTAACGAAGAATTCAATGCAGAACATTTAAACGATGAAATATTTATGAGCGTGACGAATGTGCTCTCTCCATTATGAAGGCTTGTTTTACCAGAAGATGCGCTCCCGTCTCATAGTTGCTTGTGAGCATGCGCGCTTTTGGAAGAGTCGTAAAAGCATACACACGAACCATTTTCTCGTCACAAAACAGGCCGACGAGAAACACGACGAGGAAATCTGGAATCCTGACGAGAAAATAGAGAGCAGGTTCTCTATTTTCTCGTCGAGATTCTCGTCAAGTTTCTCGTCGTAAAACCATACACACGAACGTTTTTCTAGACAAAAAAACTCTCGCGGCACTTTTCTTGACTGTTTACGACGAGAAAATCGGTCGTGTGTACGAGGCCTCACTGACCAATTTTCTTCTGGGGATTGAGCGCTCTTGCACTACAAAGATGTCCCAAAATGGCGCCGGCCCACACGCGGCCCCCAGCAACTCCATGCAGGCTCAGACACCTATCGCCTCCAATAGTGAGTACAATCTCCCCTTAACTAAGGCTGATCTTGATGCCAGCCTCACAGCCATATATGAGAAGCTGGCAGAGAAGCTGGAGTGTGAATTGTCTAAATCTACCAGCGCCCTATCACAGGAGATAGCCAGCATAGGTGGGAGAACTGATATTTTAGAGACCAAGCATGATGAGCTCTCCTTGGCCCACAATGATCTCAGAAAAGATTACGAGACACTTGCAGACAGCTTTTCCATAATGCAAGCCCACGTAGAAGATTTAGACAACAGGAACAGGAGACATAATATTAGACTGCGTGGCGTCCCTGAAACAATCACTGATTTGAATCAGGCCATCACCAAACTATTTCATAACCTTGTCCCAGACAAGCCTCTTTCTGCCTTTGCTTGTGACAGATTACATAGAGCTCTGAGACCCAAACCAACTCCTGATAAACCTCCTAGGGACATAATCATGTGTATGAAGGATTTTGTCACCAAGGAAGACATCATGAGAGCGTCTAGAAACTCTCAGAATATAGAAATGGACGGAGTCAGGATCCAGATCTACCCAGACATTTCCCCTGCGACTCTGGATAGACGCCGCAGAATGAAGGAGGTCACTAGTATCTTACAATCTGCTAAAATCAAATACAGATGGGGATTTCCCTTCAAGTTATCAATTATGCACAATGGCACAACATATTCTGTATACAATGTCATTGAAGGGAAAGATCTGCTGGTCAAAATGGGCCTTTTGGATCAGGCCCCCCAACGCCGATTCCCTTCTACACCTAGATCATCACCCATCTGGTGCACCCCCAGACGCTCACAAAGAGATCACAGAGACCATAATGACCAGAGGAGATGGAACCCACCCTCCCCAAACCAGCCTGCATGATTCTGCGAGTTCATGGTCTGTAAACTGACCACACTGAGCATTCGTGATTCCAAATGTTGCTCAATCTCTGCATTTAAATCCTAATTCTTTTTTATAGCTAATGCACATCTTCCTGACACAAGGTGCATTCACTGTTTTATTATTAAGCCCTATTTCTAGTTGGCTGTTCTCTTTCTCTCGGAACCCCTCCTATTTGACATTTGTTTGGGAGCACATTTTTTGTATGCCTCTAAATGACCCCCCCATGAAGAGCAAGTGGTTATCTAAAGTTGGCTTTGTGTATGGTCAAGATGTTCCTTGAATAGGACTCTCCTCATCCTAAACAACATGATACCTAAGGAATAAACTACCTACAAAGACCCTTAACATGAACCCATATCCTCAAATGATTAAATACCCATTTGATCTAACCCAGGGGTTTTTATGATCGGATCGGTAACTCTAAGTATGGAGACTCAACCTTCCCCAAACTACTCAGAATCAGGGATGAGCTGAACACCCCCCTGTTCGGTTCGCACCAGAACCTGCGAACAGACAAAATGTTCGTGTAAACTTTAGAACCCTATTAAATACAATGGACTCGAACGTTCGAAATCTAAAGTGTTAATTATAAAGGCTGATATGCAAGTTATTGTCCTAAAAAGTGTTTGGGGACCCGGGTCCTGCCCCAGGGGACATGTATCAATGCAAAAAAAAGTTTTAAAAACGGCAGTTTTTCCGGGAGCAGTGATTTTAATAATGCTTAAAATGAAAAAATAAAAGTGAAATATTCCTTTAAATTTCGTACCTGGGGGGTGTGTATGATATGCATGTAAAGTGGCGCATGTTTCCCGTGCTTAGAACTGTCCCTGCAAAAAATGTCATTTCTGAAGGAAAAAAAGTCATTTAAAACTGACTTGCGGCTATTAATGAATTGTCGGCTCCCGGCAATACATTCAAAAGTCATTGATAAAAAAAAAAAAAGCGTGGGGGTTCCCCAGAATTCAATTACCAGGCCCTTCAGGTCTGGAATGGATATTAAGGGGAACCCTGCCGCAAATTTAAAAAAAAATTGACGTGGGGTTGCCCCACATATCCATTCCAGGCCCTTCAGATCTGACATGGATTTTAAGGGGAACTCCACCCCAAATTTAAAAAAAAAATGGCGTGGAGTCCCCCTAAAAATCCCTACCAGACCCCTTATCCGAGCACGCAACCTGGCCGGCCGCAGGGGAAAAGGGGGGGACGAGAGAACCGTACCAGGCCACATGCCCTCAACATGGGGAGGATGTCCCCATGTTGATGGGGACAAGGGCCTCATCCCCACAACCCTTGCCAGACCTGAAGGGCCTGGTAATTGAATTCTGGGGAACCCCCACGCTTTTTTTTTTTTTTTTTATCAATGACTTTTGTATGTATTGCCGGGAGCCGACAATTCATTAATAGCCGCGAGTCAGTTTTAAAAGACTTTTTTTCTTTCAAAAATGAAATTTTTTGCAGGGACAGTTCTAAGCACGGGAAACATGCGCCACTTCACATGCATATCATACACACCCCCCAGGTACGAAATTTAAAGGAATATTTCACTTTTATTTTTTCATTTTAAGCATTATTAAAATCACTGCTCCCGAAAAAACGGCCGTTTTTAAAACTTATTTTTGCATTGATACATGTCCCCTGGGGCAGGACCCGGGTCCCCAAACACTTTTTAGGACAATAACTTGCATCTAAGCCTTTATAATTAGCACTTTAGATTTCTCCCATAGATTTTTCGAATTTGCTGCGAACACCCCAATTTGTTTGCTGTTCGGCGAACGGGCGAACAGGCAATGTTCGAGTCGAACATGAGTTCGACTCGAACTCGAAGCTCATCCCTACTCGGAATGACCATATCCCATAAACTGACCACACTAGCCCCTCATAATTTCATCTTTGTTACCTGGTTATTTTTATTTTATTTCTCTTCAAGGGCTACACTGTATAAGTCCTTCTAATACCCAATACTTCTTGGACTTTTTCAATATTCACTCTTTTTTATAGGTCTATACACAATATGGAGCGAAGGATCCCAATTGAGCCGATACTCATGAGAGTTTCTTTTTCCACGTATGACTTTCCTTCCTTTCCTCTCTATTAAGACCCTTCATGGGTTACCACTACCCCTTAATCTTATATGTATTGATCATTACACTGCAGTTTTCATTTATTACCATGTACCTTTGAATGTTATATTTTTATGCTTTCAATTGCCTGGTTGTCCGCTGTCGCTGGATTGTTCCCCACTCTGCCCCCGCGGTTTGCCCCTCATCCCATTGAGATGATGTGGCCGACCTCGTTGGCAGATCCAGGACTGTTTCGTCCTCAACACACTGTTTCTGGTCAAGGTGACTCCCGGTCCCCTGACCCCCTGTTTCTTCTTGTTTATCTTTTAGTTGCTTTCGCCCTTTTGGCCCTAAAAAATTTTAAAAATGTTTATGGAAGACCACAGATGACCTCTCTCTGTATTTTCACTAGGATGATTACCTTATTAATCGCCATAAATTATATACTGACATATATACTTCTACATACCACTAAAACACATACCTGGCACTACACAACTTTTCTACAAAATGTACCCTTTATAACGTTGTTTGGATACCTCCGGAATCATTACTTGTTGGTGGTTCCCGGGCTATCTTCTCACTACACCCATATCTCACATAACAGGACCCTCCCCCTCCTAAAACAATGGGTATCAGAACAATTTCCCACAACGTTCAAGGTTTCAACTCCCCAAATAAACGTAAGAAAGCATTTAAACATTACAAAAGACTAGGTGCCGACATTATTTTACTACAAGAAACACACTTCGCCCAAAACAATCACCCACAATATTTTGACAAATCTTTCAATCAATTCCATTATACCACCTTTACAAACAAAACCAGAGGGGTCGCCATCTTTGTCAAAAACTCAACTATCTTCGAAATCCAGAATATTTACAAAGACAAAGATAGCCGCTTCATTATTCTTAAGGGTACTATAAACAGACGTTCCATCACTATAGCATCAGTTTATGCCCCTAATGATTTACACTCAACTTTTTTTAATAATTTTTTCTCTATATTAGATCAATACACTTCGCCCCACATGATAGTGGGAGGCGATTTCAATCTAGCTGCTCACCCCTCATTAGACAGAAGTAACACAACCCCCTCCTCTAAAGCCTTCTCCAAAACCATTAACCAATCTCTAAACAAATCCCAGCTAATTGACACATGGAGATCCCATAATATAGGTGTTAAAGCATTTACACACTACTCTCATCCACATGATTGTTATGCCCGCCTTGACTATATCTTTAGTACCCCAATACTCTTGGCAAACTCCTCCTCAGCTCAAATCCACCCCTGCCCTGGGTCAGACCACGACATGGTTTCCTTTGATACCTCGCACATAGGAATGGCCCCAACTACCTTTAACTGGCGTCTAAATGATTCATTACTTACAGACCCTACCACTATCCAACAAATACAATCACACATAGACAATTTCTTCAAAGAAAATATAAATAATGAGACTCCTCCCACATCCATATGGGCCGCTCACAAAGTGGTTCTTAGAGGTCACCTCATCAACATTGCTGTGGCAAAGAATAAAGCTAGAATTGCAGACATTAAATGTCTTACTAAAGAATTGAATGACTTATATATTAAATTGAGTTACTCAGTCTCCCCGGAATTAACTAACTTAATTCAATCCAAACGTCAAGCATTGAACACACTCTTGTCCGGTGACACTGAAAAATCATTACGCTTTTCTAAAGCCAGATTCTTGCTATTCAGCAATACTGCCTCAGCGATGTTTGCTAAGAAACTCAAACAAAACTCAAATCCTACACATGTCTACAAATTACGAAACCAAAAAGGCAACCTTGTGACCCACCCCCAGGATGTACTCCAAATCTTCACAAACTTCTATAAAAACTTACTCTCAGGCCCCCAAACAAATCCTAATCCCTCCACTTTATTGTGGCTAGACAACCTCTCAATCCCTAAACTTAATGACCAACAGACCTCTTCCCTTAACATACCCTGCACAGATGATGAAATTCTGAACATAATCAAGTCTCTTAAAACATCCACAGCCCCAGGTCCGGACGGTTTTTCGTCCTCTTACTATAAAAAAATTGCCCCTCTATTAATACCTAATCTCACTAGACTGTTTAATCACATCCTAAATGGAGGTCAATTCCCGGATGAGATGCTGCTGGCTAACCTCTCCCTAATTCCAAAGCCCCATAAAGATCACTCCCTTCCACAAAACTATCGTCCCATATCTGTCCTCAATAATGACATTAAGCTTTTTGGCAAATTGCTAGCCAATAGACTTGCTTCTGTAGTTACCGCCTTAGTACACACTGACCAGTCTGGCTTTATCCCAGGACGTCAGATTACAGACAATATTAGACTGGTCTCCAATGTTATTCAAGATGCTAACCTCCATTCCCGCCCAGTCTGTCTTTTAAGCCTTGATATACACAAGGCATTCGACAGTGTTAGCTGGTCATACCTCAATCACCTCCTTCCCAAATTCGGTATCTCAGAAAAATTTATACATGGTTTTAATGCCCTTTACCACTCTCCACAGACTAGGATCAAAATTCCAGGTACTAACTCTGAATTTTTCCCCTTAAGTAAAGGCACTAGACAGGGCTGTCCACTTTCCCCCCTATTATTTGCCCTTGCAATAGAGCCCCTCGCCATTGCTATCAGGCACAATACCAACATTAAAGGATATCAGAAAAATGCCTCACAATTTAAAATTAGCCTATACGCTGACGACGCTCTATTATTCTTGACAGACCCAATCATCTCCATTCCCAACCTTTATTCTGAACTCAACTCCTTCCATGCACTCTCAGGCCTATACATTAATACCAACAAAAGCTCTGCCCTACCAATAAATTATCCCCCAAACATGCAGACCACACTGCAAAATAATTTCAGATTTATCTGGCCTCCTAGCTCAATCAAATATTTGGGTGTCTATATTACCCCAACCCACGTATCTATGTATAAAGCCAACTATATCCCCCTATTCTCCCACGTAAGCTCATTACTTAAATCATGGTCCAACCATCACATTTCCTTTTTAGGCAGAATCTGTGCTTTCAAAATGTCTATCCTTCCCAAACTCCTTTATTATTTCAGAGCTCTCCCCATTAATGTACCCAAGACCAGAATAATGGCCCTACAAAGGGAAATCAACAAATTTATCTGGGACAATAAAAAAAACCAGATGTAGCTATGATCTTATGCATAGCTCACAAAATAAAGGCGGTTTGGGCCTTCCACACCTTTGGCACTACTATTTAGCAGCTAGACTCTCACACATGGCCCAATGGCATTCCCCCACTGCACAAATCCCATGGCTGATTTTTGAATCTTCGTTAGGGATGAGCTTCGTGTTCGAGTCGAACATACGTTCGACTCGAACATCGGCTGTTCGATCGTTCGACGAAGATCTAACGATTTGGGCCGTTCGCGCCAAATTCGAGTGACGCGAACGGCCCACAATGCACTACGCCATCGCAGTGTCATCCAGGCGCTGTGATTGGCCAAGCATGCACTGTGACCCCGCATGCTTGGCCAATCACAGCGCCGGCAGCGAGGAGAGCAATGATTGGCCACAGGCAGGATGCCTGTGGCCAATTATTGCTGAGGGTGTTTAGTACACGCCCCACACTATAAAAGGCCGCCAGCACGGCGGCCTAGTGTAGTGTGTTCCGGAGCAGGGAAAGAGAAACATAGGCAGGGACAGTGACATTTATTTTTTTCTTGCTTAACCTGGATTCCTTTAGTTTAGGGAAAGAGAAGGATAGGTAAGGAGAGTGTCAGTGTGTTTTACTGTGTGAATCCTTGTTTCTAGGGACAGGGAAGGACAGTGAGGGAATTCTCCTTGTGCTATAGTGTGCTTTAAAAAAACATTTTTTCTAGGGACAGAAAACTATAGGTAGGGAGAGTGTCAGTGTCTTTTACTGTGCGAATCCTTGTTTCTAGGGACAGGGAAGGACAGTGAGGGAATTCTCCTTGTGCTATAGTGTGCTTTAAAAAAACATTTTTTTCTAGGGACAGAAAACTATAGGAAGGAAGAGTGTCAGTTTCTTTCACTGTGATAAACCTTGTTTCTAGGGACAAAGAAGGAAAGTGAGTGAAATTCTCCTTGTGCTATAGTGTGCTTTAAAAAAACATTTTTTCTAGGGACAGAAAACTATAGGTAGGGAGAGTGTCAGTGTGTTTTACTGTGCGAATCCTTGTTTCTAGGGACAGGGAAGGACAGTGAGGGAATTCTCCTTGTGCTATAGTGTGCTTTAAAAAAACATTTTTTTCTAGGGACAGAAAACTATAGGAAGGAAGAGTGTCAGTTTCTTTCACTGTGATAAACCTTGTTTCTAGGGACAAAGAAGGAAAGTGAGTGAAATTCTCCTTGTGCTATAGTGTGCTTTAAAAAAACATTTTTTTCTAGGGACAGAAAACTATAGGTAGGGAGAGTGTCAGTGTCTTTTACTGTGCGAATCCTTGTTTCTAGGGACAGGGAAGGACAGTGAGGGAATTCTCCTTGTGCTATAGTGTGCTTTAAAAAAACATTTTTTCTAGGGACAGAAAACTATAGGTAGGGAGAGTGTCAGTGTGTTTTACTGTGCGAATCCTTGTTTCTAGGGACAGGGAAGGACAGTGAGGGAATTCTCCTTGTGCTATAGTGTGCTTTAAAAAAACATTTTTTTCTAGGGACAGAAAACTATAGGAAGGAAGAGTGTCAGTTTCTTTCACTGTGATAAACCTTGTTTCTAGGGACAAAGAAGGAAAGTGAGTGAAATTCTCCTCGTGCTATAGTGTGCTTTAAAAAAACATTTTTTCTAGGGACAGAAAACTATAGGTAGGGAGAGTGTCAGTGTCTTTTACTGTGCGAATCCTTGTTTCTAGGGACAGGGAAGGACAGTGAGGGAATTCTCCTTGTGCTATAGTGTGCTTTAAAAAAACATTTTTTCTAGGGACAGAAAACTATAGGTAGGGAGAGTGTCAGTGTGTTTTACTGTGCGAATCCTTGTTTCTAGGGACAGGGAAGGACAGTGAGGGAATTCTCCTTGTGCTATAGTGTGCTTTAAAAAAACATTTTTTTCTAGGGACAGAAAACTATAGGAAGGAAGAGTGTCAGTTTCTTTCACTGTGATAAACCTTGTTTCTAGGGACAAAGAAGGAAAGTGAGTGAAATTCTCCTTGTGCTATAGTGTGCTTTAAAAAAACATTTTTTCTAGGGACAGAAAACTATAGGTAGGGAGAGTGTCAGTGTCTTTTACTGTGCGAATCCTTGTTTCTAGGGACAGGGAAGGACAGTGAGGGAATTCTCCTTGTGCTATAGTGTGCTTTAAAAAAACATTTTTTCTAGGGACAGAAAACTATAGGTAGGGAGAGTGTCAGTGTGTTTTACTGTGCGAATCCTTGTTTCTAGGGACAGGGAAGGACAGTGAGGGAATTCTCCTTGTGCTATAGTGTGCTTTAAAAAAACATTTTTTTCTAGGGACAGAAAACTATAGGAAGGAAGAGTGTCAGTTTCTTTCACTGTGATAAACCTTGTTTCTAGGGACAAAGAAGGAAAGTGAGTGAAATTCTCCTTGTGCTATAGTGTGCTTTAAAAAAACATTTTTTTCTAGGGACAGAAAACTATAGGAAGGAAGAGTGTCAGTTTCTTTCACTGTGATAAACCTTGTTTCTAGGGACAAAGAAGGAAAGTGAGTGAAATTCTCCTTGTGCTATAGTGTGCTTTAAAAAAAAAAATTTCTAGGGACAGAAAACTATAGGTAGGGAGAGTGTCAGTGTCTTTTACTGTGCGAATCCTTGTTTCTAGGGACAGGGAAGGACAGTGAGGGAATTCTCCTTGTGCTATAGTGTGCTTTAAAAAAACTTTTTTTTCTAGGGACAGAAAACTATAGGAAGGAAGAGTGTCAGTTTCTTTCACTGTGATAAACCTTGTTTCTAGGGACAAAGAAGGAAAGTGAGTGAAATTCTCCTTGTGCTATAGTGTGCTTTAAAAAAACATTTTTTCTAGGGACAGAAAACTATAGGTAGGGAGAGTGTCAGTGTCTTTTACTGTGCGAATCCTTGTTTCTAGGGACAGGGAAGGACAGTGAGGGAATTCTCCTTGTGCTATAGTGTGCTTTAAAAAAAACATTTTTTTCTAGGGACAGAAAACTATAGGAAGGAAGAGTGTCAGTTTCTTTCACTGTGATAAACCTTGTTTCTAGGGACAAAGAAGGAAAGTGAGTGAAATTCTCCTTGTGCTATAGTGTGCTTTAAAAAAACATTTTTTCTAGGGACAGAAAACTATAGGTAGGGAGAGTGTCAGTGTATTTTACTGTGCGAATCCTTGTTTCTAGGGACATGGAAGGACAGTGAGGGAATTCTCCTTGTGCTATAGTGTGCTTTAAAAAAACATTTTTTTCTAGGGACAGAAAACTATAGGAAGGAAGAGTGTCAGTTTCTTTCACTGTGATAAACCTTGTTTCTAGGGACAAAGAAGGAAAGTGAGTGAAATTCTCCTTGTGCTATAGTGTGCTTTAAAAAAACATTTTTTCTAGGGACAGAAAACTATAGGTAGGGAGAGTGTCAGTGTCTTTTACTGTGCGAATCCTTGTTTCTAGGGACAGGGAAGGACAGTGAGGGAATTCTCCTTGTGCTATAGTGTGCTTTAAAAAAACATTTTTTTCTAGGGACAGAAAACTATAGGAAGGAAGAGTGTCAGTTTCTTTCACTGTGATAAACCTTGTTTCTAGGGACAAAGAAGGAAAGTGAGTGAAATTCTCCTTGTGCTATAGTGTGCTTTAAAAAAACATTTTTTTCTAGGGACAGAAAACTATAGGAAGGAAGAGTGTCAGTTTCTTTCACTGTGATAAACCTTGTTTCTAGGGACAAAGAAGGAAAGTGAGTGAAATTCTCCTTGTGCTATAGTGTGCTTTAAAAAAACATTTTTTCTAGGGACAGAAAACTATAGGTAGGGAGAGTGTCAGTGTCTTTTACTGTGCGAATCCTTGTTTCTAGGGACAGGGAAGGACAGTGAGGGAATTCTCCTTGTGCTATAGTGTGCTTTAAAAAAACATTTTTTTCTAGGGACAGAAAACTATAGGAAGGAAGAATGTCAGTTTCTTTCACTGTGATAAACCTTGTTTCTAGGGACAAAGAAGGAAAGTGAGTGAAATTCTCCTTGTGCTATAGTGTGCTTTAAAAAAACATTTTTTCTAGGGACAGAAAACTATAGGTAGGGAGAGTGTCAGTGTCTTTTACTGTGCGAATCCTTGTTTCTAGGGACAGGGAAGGACAGTGAGGGAATTCTCCTTGTGCTATAGTGTGCTTTAAAAAAACATTTTTTTCTAGGGACAGAAAACTATAGGAAGGAAGAGTGTCAGTTTCTTTCACTGTGATAAACCTTGTTTCTAGGGACAAAGAAGGAAAGTGAGTGAAATTCTCCTTGTGCTATAGTGTGCTTTAAAAAAACATTTTTTCTAGGGACAGAAAACTATAGGTAGGGAGAGTGTCAGTGTGTTTTACTGTGCGAATCCTTGTTTCTAGGGACAGGGAAGGACAGTGAGGGAATTCTCCTTGTGCTATAGTGTGCTTTAAAAAAACATTTTTTTCTAGGGACAGAAAACTATAGGAAGGAAGAGTGTCAGTTTCTTTCACTGTGATAAACCTTGTTTCTAGGGACAAAGAAGGAAAGTGAGTGAAATTCTCCTTGTACTATAGTGTGCTTTAAAAAAACATTTTTTCTAGGGACAGAAAACTATAAGTAGGGAGAGTGTCAGTGTCTTTTACTGTGTGAATCCTTGTTTCTAGGGACAGGGAAGGACAGTGAGGGAATTCTCCTTGTGCTATAGTGTGCTTTAAAAAAACATTTTTTCTAGGGACAGAAAACTATAGGTAGGGAGAGTGTCAGTGTGTTTTACTGTGCGAATCCTTGTTTCTAGGGACAGGGAAGGACAGTGAGGGAATTCTCCTTGTGCTATAGTGTGCTTTAAAAAAACATTTTTTTCTAGGGACAGAAAACTATAGGAAGGAAGAGTGTCAGTTTCTTTCACTGTGATAAACCTTGTTTCTAGGGACAAAGAAGGAAAGTGAGTGAAATTCTCCTTGTGCTATAGTGTGCTTTAAAAAAACATTTTTTCTAGGGACAGAAAACTATAGGTAGGGAGAGTGTCAGTGTCTTTTACTGTGCGAATCCTTGTTTCTAGGGACAGGGAAGGACAGTGAGGGAATTCTCCTTGTGCTATAGTGTGCTTTAAAAAAACATTTTTTCTAGGGACAGAAAACTATAGGTAGGGAGAGTGTCAGTGTGTTTACTGTGCGAATCCTTGTTTCTAGGGACAGGGAAGGACAGTGAGGGAATTCTCCTTGTGCTATAGTGTGCTTTAAAAAAACATTTTTTTCTAGGGACAGAAAACTATAGGAAGGAAGAGTGTCAGTTTCTTTCACTGTGATAAACCTTGTTTCTAGGGACAAAGAAGGAAAGTGAGTGAAATTCTCCTTGTGCTATAGTGTGCTTTAAAAAAACATTTTTTCTAGGGACAGAAAACTATAGGTAGGGAGAGTGTCAGTGTCTTTTACTGTGCGAATCCTTGTTTCTAGGGACAGGGAAGGACAGTGAGGGAATTCTCCTTGTGCTATAGTGTGCTTTAAAAAAACATTTTTTCTAGGGACAGAAAACTATAGGTAGGGAGAGTGTCAGTGTCTTTTACTGTGCGAATCCTTGTTTCTAGGGACAGGGAAGGACAGTGAGGGAATTCTCCTTGTGCTATAGTGTGCTTTAAAAAAACATTTTTTTCTAGGGACAGAAAACTATAGGAAGGAAGAGTGTCAGTTTCTTTCACTGTGATAAACCTTGTTTCTAGGGACAAAGAAGGAAAGTGAGTGAAATTCTCCTTGTGCTATAGTGTGCTTTAAAAAAACATTTTTTTCTAGGGACAGAAAACTATAGGAAGGAAGAGTGTCAGTTTCTTTCACTGTGATAAACCTTGTTTCTAGGGACAAAGAAGGAAAGTGAGTGAAATTCTCCTTGTGCTATAGTGTGCTTTAAAAAAACATTTTTTCTAGGGACAGAAAACTATAGGTAGGGAGAGTGTCAGTGTCTTTTACTGTGCGAATCCTTGTTTCTAGGGACAGGGAAGGACAGTGAGGGAATTCTCCTTGTGCTATAGTGTGCTTTAAAAAAACATTTTTTCTAGGGACAGAAAACTATAGGTAGGGAGAGTGTCAGTGTCTTTTACTGTGCGAATCCTTGTTTCTAGGGACAGGGAAGGACAGTGAGGGAATTCTCCTTGTGCTATAGTGTGCTTTAAAAAAACATTTTTTTCTAGGGACAGAAAACTATAGGAAGGAAGAGTGTCAGTTTCTTTCACTGTGATAAACCTTGTTTCTAGGGACAAAGAAGGAAAGTGAGTGAAATTCTCCTTGTGCTATAGTGTGCTTTAAAAAAACATTTTTTCTAGGGACAGAAAACTATAGGTAGGGAGAGTGTCAGTGTCTTTTACTGTGCGAATCCTTGTTTCTAGGGACAGGGAAGGACAGTGAGGGAATTCTCCTTGTGCTATAGTGTGCTTTAAAAAAACATTTTTTCTAGGGACAGAAAACTATAGGTAGGGAGAGTGTCAGTGTCTTTTACTGTGCGAATCCTTGTTTCTAGGGACAGGGAAGGACAGTGAGGGAATTCTCCTTGTGCTATAGTGTGCTTTAAAAAAACATTTTTTTCTAGGGACAGAAAACTATAGGAAGGAAGAGTGTCAGTTTCTTTCACTGTGATAAACCTTGTTTCTAGGGACAAAGAAGGAAAGTGAGTGAAATTCTCCTTGTGCTATAGTGTGCTTTAAAAAAACATTTTTTCTAGGGACAGAAAACTATAGGTAGGGAGAGTGTCAGTGTCTTTTACTGTGCGAATCCTTGTTTCTAGGGACAGGGAAGGACAGTGAGGGAATTCTCCTTGTGCTATAGTGTGCTTTAAAAAAACATTTTTTCTAGGGACAGAAAACTATAGGAAGGAAGAGTGTCAGTTTCTTTCACTGTGATAAACCTTGTTTCTAGGGACAAAGAAGGAAAGTGAGTGAAATTCTCCTTGTGCTATAGTGTGCTTTAAAAAAACATTTTTTCTAGGGACAGAAAACTATAGGTAGGGAGAGTGTCAGTGTGTTTTACTGTGCGAATCCTTGTTTCTAGGGACAGGGAAGGACAGTGAGGGAATTCTCCTTGTGCTATAGTGTGCTTTAAAAAAACATTTTTTTCTAGGGACAGAAAACTATAGGAAGGGAGAGTGTCAGTTTCTTTCACTGTGATAAACCTTGTTTCTAGGGACAAAGAAGGAAAGTGAGTGAAATTCTCCTTGTGCTATAGTGTGCTTTAAAAAAACATTTTTTCTAGGGACAGAAAACTATAAGTAGGGAGAGTGTCAGTGTCTTTTACTGTGCGAATCCTTGTTTCTAGGGACAGGGAAGGACAGTGAGGGAATTCTCCTTGTGCTATAGTGTGCTTTAAAAAAACATTTTTTCTAGGGACAGAAAACTATAGGTAGGGAGAGTGTCAGTGTCTTTTACTGTGCGAATCCTTGTTTCTAGGGACAGGGAAGGACAGTGAGGGAATTCTCCTTGTGCTATAGTGTGCTTTAAAAAAACATTTTTTCTAGGGACAGAAAACTATAGGTAGGGAGAGTGTCAGTGTCTTTTACTGTGCGAATCCTTGTTTCTAGGGACAGGGAAGGACAGTGAGGGAATTCTCCTTGTGCTATAGTGTGCTTTAAAAAAACATTTTTTTCTAGGGACAGAAAACTATAGGAAGGAAGAGTGTCAGTTTCTTTCACTGTGATAAACCTTGTTTCTAGGGACAAAGAAGGAAAGTGAGTGAAATTCTCCTTGTGCTATAGTGTGCTTTAAAAAAACATTTTTTCTAGGGACAGAAAACTATAGGTAGGGAGAGTGTCAGTGTCTTTTACTGTGCGAATCCTTGTTTCTAGGGACAGGGAAGGACAGTGAGGGAATTCTCCTTGTGCTATAGTGTGCTTTAAAAAAACATTTTTTCTAGGGACAGAAAACTATAGGTAGGGAGAGTGTCAGTGTCTTTTACTGTGCGAATCCTTGTTTCTAGGGACAGGGAAGGACAGTGAGGGAATTCTCCTTGTGCTATAGTGTGCTTTAAAAAAACATTTTTTTCTAGGGACAGAAAACTATAGGAAGGAAGAGTGTCAGTTTCTTTCACTGTGATAAACCTTGTTTCTAGGGACAAAGAAGGAAAGTGAGTGAAATTCTCCTTGTGCTATAGTGTGCTTTAAAAAAACATTTTTTCTAGGGACAGAAAACTATAGGTAGGGAGAGTGTCAGTGTCTTTTACTGTGCGAATCCTTGTTTCTAGGGACAGGGAAGGACAGTGAGGGAATTCTCCTTGTGCTATAGTGTGCTTTAAAAAAACATTTTTTCTAGGGACAGAAAACTATAGGAAGGAAGAGTGTCAGTTTCTTTCACTGTGATAAACCTTGTTTCTAGGGACAAAGAAGGAAAGTGAGTGAAATTCTCCTTGTGCTATAGTGTGCTTTAAAAAAACATTTTTTCTAGGGACAGAAAACTATAGGTAGGGAGAGTGTCAGTGTGTTTTACTGTGCGAATCCTTGTTTCTAGGGACAGGGAAGGACAGTGAGGGAATTCTCCTTGTGCTATAGTGTGCTTTAAAAAAACATTTTTTCTAGGGACAGAAAACTATAGGTAGGGAGAGTGTCAGTGTCTTTTACTGTGCGAATCCTTGTTTCTAGGGACAGGGAAGGACAGTGAGGGAATTCTCCTTGTGCTATAGTGTGCTTTAAAAAAACATTTTTTCTAGGGACAGAAAACTATAGGTAGGGAGAGTGTCAGTGTCTTTTACTGTGCGAATCCTTGTTTCTAGGGACAGGGAAGGACAGTGAGGGAATTCTCCTTGTGCTATAGTGTGCTTTAAAAAAACATTTTTTTCTAGGGACAGAAAACTATAGGAAGGAAGAGTGTCAGTTTCTTTCACTGTGATAAACCTTGTTTCTAGGGACAAAGAAGGAAAGTGAGTGAAATTCTCCTTGTGCTATAGTGTGCTTTAAAAAAACATTTTTTCTAGGGACAGAAAACTATAGGTAGGGAGAGTGTCAGTGTCTTTTACTGTGCGAATCCTTGTTTCTAGGGACAGGGAAGGACAGTGAGGGAATTCTCCTTGTGCTATAGTGTGCTTTAAAAAAACATTTTTTCTAGGGACAGAAAACTATAGGTAGGGAGAGTGTCAGTGTCTTTTACTGTGCGAATCCTTGTTTCTAGGGACAGGGAAGGACAGTGAGGGAATTCTCCTTGTGCTATAGTGTGCTTTAAAAAAACATTTTTTTCTAGGGACAGAAAACTATAGGAAGGAAGAGTGTCAGTTTCTTTCACTGTGATAAACCTTGTTTCTAGGGACAAAGAAGGAAAGTGAGTGAAATTCTCCTTGTGCTATAGTGTGCTTTAAAAAAACATTTTTTCTAGGGACAGAAAACTATAGGTAGGGAGAGTGTCAGTGTCTTTTACTGTGCGAATCCTTGTTTCTAGGGACAGGGAAGGACAGTGAGGGAATTCTCCTTGTGCTATAGTGTGCTTTAAAAAAACATTTTTTCTAGGGACAGAAAACTATAGGAAGGAAGAGTGTCAGTTTCTTTCACTGTGATAAACCTTGTTTCTAGGGACAAAGAAGGAAAGTGAGTGAAATTCTCCTTGTGCTATAGTGTGCTTTAAAAAAACATTTTTTCTAGGGACAGAAAACTATAGGTAGGGAGAGTGTCAGTGTGTTTTACTGTGCGAATCCTTGTTTCTAGGGACAGGGAAGGACAGTGAGGGAATTCTCCTTGTGCTATAGTGTGCTTTAAAAAAACATTTTTTTCTAGGGACAGAAAACTATAGGAAGGGAGAGTGTCAGTTTCTTTCACTGTGATAAACCTTGTTTCTAGGGACAAAGAAGGAAAGTGAGTGAAATTCTCCTTGTGCTATAGTGTGCTTTAAAAAAACATTTTTTCTAGGGACAGAAAACTATAAGTAGGGAGAGTGTCAGTGTCTTTTACTGTGTGAATCCTTGTTTCTAGGGACAGGGAAGGACAGTGAGGGAATTCTCCTTGTGCTATAGTGTGCTTTAAAAAAACATTTTTTCTAGGGACAGAAAACTATAGGTAGGGAGAGTGTCAGTGTGTTTTACTGTGCGAATCCTTGTTTCTAGGGACAGGGAAGGACAGTGAGGGAATTCTCCTTGTGCTATAGTGTGCTTTAAAAAAACATTTTTTTCTAGGGACAGAAAACTATAGGAAGGAAGAGTGTCAGTTTCTTTCACTGTGATGAACCTTGTTTCTAGGGACAAAGAAGGAAAGTGAGTGAAATTCTCCTTGTGCTATAGTGTGCTTTAAAAAAACATTTTTTCTAGGGACAGAAAACTATAGGTAGGGAGAGTGTCAGTGTCTTTTACTGTGCGAATCCTTGTTTCTAGGGACAGGGAAGGACAGTGAGGGAATTCTCCTTGTGCTATAGTGTGCTTTAAAAAAACATTTTTTCTAGGGACAGAAAACTATAGGTAGGGAGAGTGTCAGTGTGTTTACTGTGCGAATCCTTGTTTCTAGGGACAGGGAAGGACAGTGAGGGAATTCTCCTTGTGCTATAGTGTGCTTTAAAAAAACATTTTTTTCTAGGGACAGAAAACTATAGGAAGGAAGAGAGTCAGTTTCTTTCACTGTGATAAACCTTGTTTCTAGGGACAAAGAAGGAAAGTGAGTGAAATTCTCCTTGTGCTATAGTGTGCTTTAAAAAAACATTTTTTTCTAGGGACAGAAAACTATAGGAAGGAAGAGTGTCAGTTTCTTTCACTGTGATAAACCTTGTTTCTAGGGACAAAGAAGGAAAGTGAGTGAAATTCTCCTTGTGCTATAGTGTGCTTTAAAAAAACATTTTTTCTAGGGACAGAAAACTATAGGTAGGGAGAGTGTCAGTGTCTTTTACTGTGCGAATCCTTGTTTCTAGGGACAGGGAAGGACAGTGAGGGAATTCTCCTTGTGCTATAGTGTGCTTTAAAAAAACATTTTTTCTAGGGACAGAAAACTATAGGTAGGGAGAGTGTCAGTGTCTTTTACTGTGCGAATCCTTGTTTCTAGGGACAGGGAAGGACAGTGAGGGAATTCTCCTTGTGATATAGTGTGCTTTAAAAAAACATTTTTTCTAGGGACAGAAAACTATAGGTAGGGAGAGTGTCAGTGTGTTTACTGTGCAAATCCTTGTTTCTAGGGACAGGGAAGGACAGTGAGGGAATTCTCCTTGTGCTATAGTGTGCTTTAAAAAAAACATTTTTTTCTAGGGACAGAAAACTATAGGAAGGAAGAGTGTCAGTTTCTTTCACTGTGATAAACCTTGTTTCTAGGGACAAAGAAGGAAAGTGAGTGAAATTCTCCTTGTGCTATAGTGTGCTTTAAAAAAACATTTTTTCTAGGGACAGAAAACTATAGGTAGGGAGAGTGTCAGTGTCTTTTACTGTGCGAATCCTTGTTTCTAGGGACAGGGAAGGACAGTGAGGGAATTCTCCTTGTGCTATAGTGTGCTTTAAAAAAACATTTTTTCTAGGGACAGAAAACTATAGGTAGGGAGAGTGTCAGTGTCTTTTACTGTGCGAATCCTTGTTTCTAGGGACAGGGAAGGACAGTGAGGGAATTCTCCTTGTGCTATAGTGTGCTTTAAAAAAACATTTTTTTCTAGGGACAGAAAACTATAGGAAGGAAGAGTGTCAGTTTCTTTCACTGTGATAAACCTTGTTTCTAGGGACAAAGAAGGAAAGTGAGTGAAATTCTCCTTGTGCTATAGTGTGCTTTAAAAAAACATTTTTTCTAGGGACAGAAAACTATAGGTAGGGAGAGTGTCAGTGTGTTTTACTGTGCGAATCCTTGTTTCTAGGGACAGGGAAGGACAGTGAGGGAATTCTCCTTGTGCTATAGTGTGCTTTAAAAAAACATTTTTTTCTAGGGACAGAAAACTATAGGAAGGAAGAGTGTCAGTTTCTTTCACTGTGATAAACCTTGTTTCTAGGGACAAAGAAGGAAAGTGAGTGAAATTCTCCTTGTGCTATAGTGTGCTTTAAAAAAACATTTTTTTCTAGGGACAGAAAACTATAGGTAGGGAGAGTGTCAGTGTCTTTTACTGTGCGAATCCTTGTTTCTAGGGACAGGGAAGGACAGTGAGGGAATTCTCCTTGTGCTATAGTGTGCTTTAAAAAAACATTTTTTCTAGGGACAGAAAACTATAGGTAGGGAGAGTGTCAGTGTGTTTTACTGTGCGAATCCTTGTTTCTAGGGACAGGGAAGGACAGTGAGGGAATTCTCCTTGTGCTATAGTGTGCTTTAAAAAAACATTTTTTTCTAGGGACAGAAAACTATAGGAAGGAAGAGTGTCAGTTTCTTTCACTGTGATAAACCTTGTTTCTAGGGACAAAGAAGGAAAGTGAGTGAAATTCTCCTTGTGCTATAGTGTGCTTTAAAAAAACATTTTTTCTAGGGTCAGAAAACTATAGGTAGGGAGAGTGTCAGTGTCTTTTACTGTGCGAATCCTTGTTTCTAGGGACAGGGAAGGACAGTGAGGGAATTCTCCTTGTGCTATAGTGTGCTTTAAAAAAACATTTTTTCTAGGGACAGAAAACTATAGGTAGGGAGAGTGTCAGTGTGTTTTACTGTGCGAATCCTTGTTTCTAGGGACAGGGAAGGACAGTGAGGGAATTCTCCTTGTGCTATAGTGTGCTTTAAAAAAACATTTTTTTCTAGGGACAGAAAACTATAGGAAGGAAGAGTGTCAGTTTCTTTCACTGTGATAAACCTTGTTTCTAGGGACAAAGAAGGAAAGTGAGTGAAATTCTCCTTGTGCTATAGTGTGCTTTAAAAAAACATTTTTTCTAGGGACAGAAAACTATAGGTAGGGAGAGTGTCAGTGTCTTTTACTGTGCGAATCCTTGTTTCTAGGGACAGGGAAGGACAGTGAGGGAATTCTCCTTGTGCTATAGTGTGCTTTAAAAAAACATTTTTTCTAGGGACAGAAAACTATAGGTAGGGAGAGTGTCAGTGTGTTTTACTGTGCGAATCCTTGTTTCTAGGGACAGGGAAGGACAGTGAGGGAATTCTCCTTGTGCTATAGTGTGCTTTAAAAAAACATTTTTTTCTAGGGACAGAAAACTATAGGAAGGAAGAGTGTCAGTTTCTTTCACTGTGATAAACCTTGTTTCTAGGGACAAAGAAGGAAAGTGAGTGAAATTCTCCTTGTGCTATAGTGTGCTTTAAAAAAACATTTTTTTCTAGGGACAGAAAACTATAGGAAGGAAGAGTGTCAGTTTCTTTCACTGTGATAAACCTTGTTTCTAGGGACAAAGAAGGAAAGTGAGTGAAATTCTCCTTGTGCTATAGTGTGCTTTAAAAAAACATTTTTTCTAGGGACAGAAAACTATAGGTAGGGAGAGTGTCAGTGTCTTTTACTGTGCGAATCCTTGTTTCTAGGGACAGGGAAGGACAGTGAGGGAATTCTCCTTGTGCTATAGTGTGCTTTAAAAAAACATTTTTTCTAGGGACAGAAAACTATAGGTAGGGAGAGTGTCAGTGTGTTTTACTGTGTGAATCCTTGTTTCTAGGGACAGGGAAGGACAGTGAGGGAATTCTCCTTGTGCTATAGTGTGCTTTAAAAAAACATTTTTTTCTAGGGACAGAAAACTATAGGAAGGAAGAGTGTCAGTTTCTTTCACTGTGATAAACCTTGTTTCTAGGGACAAAGAAGGAAAGTGAGTGAAATTCTCCTTGTGCTATAGTGTGCTTTAAAAAAACATTTTTTCTAGGGACAGAAAACTATAGGTAGGGAGAGTGTCAGTGTCTTTTACTGTGCGAATCCTTGTTTCTAGGGACAGGGAAGGACAGTGAGGGAATTCTCCTTGTGCTATAGTGTGCTAAAGCATTCCTCATCAACCATCTTTGAAATCCTTGTTTTTTTGCACAGTCAGGGAAATTGTCGTTGTGCTATTCTGTGCAAAAGCAATCATCCTCAACCATATTTAGAAATCCTTAAGTAAAGGGACAGAGAAGGACACCTGAAGGTAGCCCTTATTGCTTTTTTCCCATCTCCCTGCAGGCCATCTATTAGAATGTCTGGAAGGCAAACAAGGAGAGGCAGACAGTCAGGAGGCAATAAAAGAGGGCAAGCAGGCTCTGTGTCTGGGGGCAACAGTGCTGGTCGTGGACGCGGTGCATTGTCATCAGCACATGGCCATGGGACACGCTTGTCCTTCTTTTCGGCAGCTGGACATGTTGAGCCACATCATGCCGAAGACTTGGTAGAGTGGATGACCAAGCCCTCCTCCTCCTCCTCATCCTCTCTCACCCAGGCTCAGGGTACTGGAAAAGCAGCTGCCAAAGCGTCCTCTTCCCTGGTATCAATGTCAGACTCATCATCAGTCACTCCTTCCCTAGACCCACCATGTCCTCCTCCTGAGGAGTCCCCCGAACTGTTTGAGCACAGTGTTGGGTACATGCTCCAGGAGGATGCCCAGCGTTTCGAAAGGGTCTGATGATGAAACCCAGCTAGAGGAAGGCAGTAGCGTGAGAGCAGACAGAGGGGATGCTCAAGAAGGACACCAATCTGGCAGTCATGTTCCAGCAGCTGCAGCATACTGCCAGATTGGCTCCAGTGATGAGGAGGGAGGGGATGATGAGGTCACTGACTCCACGTGGGTGCCTAATAGGAGAGAGGAGGAGGAGGAGGATGAGGAGGAGGCACATCTCCAACGAGGCAGGATGCCCTTTGGTGGCCAGCGTAAGGGCAGTACACCGACGGAATCACACCGCAGAGCTCCGCCTGTGCAGGGCGCTGCCTCTGCCCGTCATTCAAAAAGTTCTTTGGTGTGGGCCTTTTTTGAGGCTAGTGCATCAGATCGCACAGCTGCTGTTTGCAACATATGTCTCAAGCGTATATCGCGTGGCCAAAACATCAGCCGCTTGGGTACCACATGCCTGACCAGACATATGTTGACCTGCCATGCAGCTCGTTGGCAAGCCTACCTCAAAGACCCACACCAAAGAACAAAGCGGACCTCTCCTTGCACCGCATCAGCTGGGATCTCCAACCCCACTATAACTTCAGTCCTCTCTGAAACATGCACTGAGAGGAATGAAGGTGTAGAATTAGGTGTGTCACAGCCAAGTACTTGCGGCCACTCTGCTAGCAGTACACCGACGTCCGATTCTAGCAGGCAAATTTCCCTGCCCCAGCTGCTGGACCGTCGAAAGAAGTTCACTCCCAGCCATCCACATGCCCAGCGGTTGAATGCTAGCTTGGCTAAATTGCTAGCGCTTCAACTGCTGCCTTTTCAGTTGGTAGACTCGGCCCCCTTCCGTGAGTTTGTGCAATGTGCGGTTCCTCAGTGGCAGGTTCCCAAACGCCACTTTTTCTCACGGAAGGCTATTCCGGCTCTCTACCGGCATGTGGAAGGCAATGTCTTGGCCTCGCTGGACAGGGCGGTCAGCGGTAAGGTGCATATTACCGCTGACTCATGGTCCAGCAGGCATGGACAGGGACGTTACCTTTCTTTCACGGCCCATTGGGTCACTCTTTTGGCAGCTGGGAAGGATGCAGGACAAGGTGCAGTAGTGTTGGAGGTTGTTCCACCGCCACGCCTCCAAAATGCTACTACTGGTTGTGACACACCTCTCTCCTCCACCCCCTCCTCTTCTTCTTCCTCCATGGCCTCTTCCTGTGGTTTGTCCTCGGAACCAGCGGTGCTCCGTAGGCGTTCAAGGGGCTACGCAAGTACGCAGGCAAAAAGATGCCATGCCGTGCTTGCGCTGGTGTGTTTGGGGGACAGAAGCCACACTGGGGCAGAGGTCCTGTCTGCTCTGCAGGGCCAGGCCGAGAGGTGGTTGACGCCACGCCAGCTTAAGCCAGGAATGGTGGTTTGCGACAATGGCACCAACCTCCTCTCCGCCTTCCGACAGGGACAACTGACCCATGTGCCCTGTGTGGCTCACGTCCTTAACCTGGTGGTGCAGCGGTTCTTGGGCAGGTACCCGGGCTTACAGGATGTCCTGAGGCAGGCCAGGAAAGTCTGTGTGCATTTCTGCAGATCTTATAATGCCAGTGCTCGCCTGGCTGAGCTGCAAAAGGAGTTGAACCTGCCCAAGAACCGCCTTATATGTGACATGCCCACCAGGTGGAACTCAACGTTGGCCATGCTGCAGCGGCTGCACACGCAGCAGAGGGCCATCAATGAGTACCTGTGCGACTACGGCACCAGGACAGGGTCAGGGGAGCTTGGTTTTTTTTCTCCACGCCAGTGGGGCATGATCAGGGATGCATGCACTGTCCTGGCACCATTTGAGGAGGCCACGAGGATGGTGAGCAGTGACAGTGCATGCATCAGTGACACTGTACCTCTTGTCCACCTGTTGGAGCACAAGCTGCGTGGAATAATGGACAGGGCACTTGAGGCAGAACAGAGGCAGGAAGAGGAGGACTTCCTTGCCTCTCAAGGCCCCCTTTACCCAGACAGTGTTCCTTCTGTCCCACCCATCGCACAGGAAGAGGACGAGGAGGAGGAGGAGGAGGAGGATTGTGTCAGCATGGAGGTGGAGGCTGGCACTCAGCATCATCAGCAGCAGTCTTTTAGGGATGATTTACAGTCACAAGAAACCAGTGGACTTGTACGTGGCTGGGAGGAGGTGGCTGCGGATCATGTCGTCCTTAGTGACCCAGAGGACTCCGGAGCGAATGCCTCAGCAAACCTACGCTGCATGGCCTCCCTGATCCTGCAAAGTCTGCGGAAGGATCCTCGTATTCTTCGGATCAAGGAGAGGGACCATTACTGGCTGGCCACTCTCCTTGATCCACGGTACAAGGGTAAGGTTGCGGACCTTATGTTACCGTCGCAGAGGGAGCAGAGGATGAGACAACTCCGGGAGGCCTTGCAGAAAGGTCTGTGCAACGCGTTCCCAGAGACTGGGAGGTTACAAACTCCTGGTCCTGGACAACGAGTTGCTGAGGCTTCGGCCAGTCAAAGAAGGAGCGGTGGGGAAGGTGGCCGTCTGACCGATGCGTTCAGACAATTCTTTAGTCCGCAGCCCCAAAGTATGATCGGTTCCAGCAACCATCGCCAGCGTCTGATAAACATGGTGCAGGAATATCTAGGGGCAAGGTCAGACTTGGACACCTTCCCCACCGAAAATCCTCTGGCTTACTGGGTCTTGAGGATGGATCACTGGCCAGAGCTTGCACAGTATGCAATTGAGCTACTGGCCTGTCCTGCATCCAGCGTTCTTTCGGAACGCACATTCAGTGCTGCTGGAGGATTTGTCACGGATCACAGGGTGCGCCTGTCCACCGACTCGGTTGATCGACTGACTTTCATCAAGATTAACCAGTCTTGGATCACCACCAGCTACCACACACCTGATGCTGATATAACAGACTAATTGATTTTAACATGTCACATCCCTTCAAGACTGATGCTGATGCTGAGTGCCTGTGCTGTTATGTTGACTGGCTATCCTCCTCCTCCGAGTCCTCAATGATACGATTGATGATGATAGCTTGGAAGATCATTTTTGTTTATGGGTGCCGCCACCAGTGGCTAAGGCCCAATTTTTCAGCCCCTGTTTTACAGGGGCGTGTAATTACAATTTTTTTTAGCAATAATTTGCCATAGGGCTCATTGCTGTGCTCCAAGTACAGTATCTGTGAGGGGTTGGAGTGTTGTGGCACCAGTGCCTAAGGCCCAATTTTTCAGCCCCTGTTTAACAGGGGCGTGTCATTACAATTTTTGAAGCAATACTTTGCAACAGGGCTCATTGCTGTGCTCCAAGTACAGTATCTGTGAGGGGTTGTAGTGTTGTGCCACCAGTGCCTAAGGCCCAATTTTTCAGCCCCTGTTCAACAGGGGCATGCAATTACAATTCTTGATCTAATAATTCACAGCAGGGCCCATTGCTGCACCCACCAAGAGTAACTCTGAGGGCTTACAGTGTTGTGGCAACGCCACCACCACCACCACCACGAAAGGCCCAATTTTTCAGCCCCTGTTCAAAAGGGGCATGTAATTACAATTCTTGATCTAATAATTCACAGCAGGGCCCATTGCTGCACCCACCAAGAGTAACTCTGAGGGCTTACAGTGTTGTGGCAACTCCACCACCACCACGAAAGGCCCAATTTTTCAGCCCCTGTTCAACAGGGGCATGCAATTACAATTCTTGATCTAATAATTCACAGCAGGGCCCATTGCTGCACCCACCAAGAGTAACTCTGAGGGCTTACAGTGTTGTGGCAACGCCACCACCACCACCACCACGAAAGGCCCAATTTTTCAGCCCCTGTTCAAAAGGGGCATGTAATTACAATTCTTGATCTAATAATTCACAGCAGGGCCCATTGCTGCACCCACCAAGAGTAACTGTCAGGGCTTACAGTGTTGTGGCACCAGCACCACCATCAAAGGCCCAATTTTTACTACCACTGTTCAACAATTATATGTAATTAAAATTCCTGATATAATAGTTGACAGCAGGGCGTTCCAGCACCAACCAAGAGTAACTGTGAGTGCTTACAGTGTTGTGCCAACACCAACAACTAAGGGGCCTATTTCTGCAGAGTATATACGGCAGGTCCCTACTTTCAAACATCCAACTTACAAACGACTCCTACTTGCAAACGCAAGAAGACAACAGGAAGTGAGAGGAAATCTACCACTAGGAAGGAAAATTCTCTCCTGTAAGAATAAATATGGGAGAAAGGTGTCTCCTCTGTACTGATGCTTTATCAGCAATCCTTGTTCAAGAAAAACACCACATTTCAAAAACAGTTGTCATTGGGACGGAAAGTGAGGTGAAATGTTCTGAACAGGGGCACAGACAGCAAAACAAATGTTACAGGGGTGATAACCCTTACCTATGTTTTCCAAAAAGTTTAAAAATAGATTTTTGGGCTGGAGCTACACTTCAACAATGTACCTGTTCAAAATTACAAACAGATTCTACATAAGAACAAACCTACAGTCCCTGTCTTGTATGCACCGCCTGTATACGGCTGTTCAGAGTATATAGGGCCTTTTTTATTTTATGTGCGGGGTTCCCCTTAATATCCATACAAGACCCAAAGGGGCTGGTAATGGGCTGGGGTAGGGGGGGGGGGGTCATGGGGTAGCTATGCCATTTTTCTTAAAGATTTTCATCCATATTACCGGGACCAGACATTACATTAAAGCCGCAAGCAGTTTTAAATGGCTTTTTTTTCCTTTAGAAGTGTCATTTTGTGCAGGGACAGTTCTAAACACGGGAAACACGTGGCACTTCACAGGCATACTTTAGACACCCCCCAGGTACGATATTTAAAGGAATATTTGACTTTTTTTTTTCACTTTATGCATCATTAAAATGACTGCTCCCGAAAAACGACCGTTTTTAAAACTTCTTTTTGCATTGATACATGTCCCCTGGTGCACAACCCGGGTTCCCAAACCCTTTTTAGGACAATAACATGCATAATAGTTGTTATAATTAGCACTTTAGAATTCGAACGTTCGCATCCATTGTATTTAATAGGGTTCTAATGCTCGTACGAACTTTCGGTCCGTTCGCGGGTTCTGGTGCGAACCGAACCCGGGGGTGTTCGGCTCATCACTAATCTTCGTCCATCTCCCCTTTATCATTAAAGAGCATACTGTGGTCTGCTATAACACCACACCGCTCTCTTCTCAAAAAAAACATAATAGTTGCCCACTCTTTACAACTATGGAATAAAATTAAAGAATATTATGTCTTGTCCTCACCCACCCCTCCCTTGGCAAACTTCCATGGCGACCCCAGATTTACCCCAGCGTTCCCAAACTATACCCTATTCCAAAACTGGAATCAACTCAATCTAACCACCCTTAAATCATTGGTGATAAACCTAAAATTTCCACCTTTCACATCCCTCCAATCTCGTCACAAACTCCCTGACTCAGAACTCCCCCAATACCATCTAATTCAAAACTTTTTTGCCACTTACTTCTCCCTCTCCATTGACTCCCCAGGGACCATTTTTGAGCGTATATGCACATCCTCTTGTAGAGATAAAGGAATTATCTCTCAACTTTACAACTATTTAAACAATTTACACCAACCTGAAAAAAGGAGCTCTATGATACATTGGGAAACGGACCTGAATTGCACTTTCCCTATCAAAACTTGGTTAAAGAGGATAGACAACCTTCGCAAGAGCAACAGAGCAGCAGCTTTTAGGGAATCTCCTCTTAAACTGTTCGTTAGATGGTATATGACCCCCGCCAAATATCATTCCTTCTACCCCTCAGTCTCTCACACCTGCTTTAGAGGTTGCCCCGAAGAGGGAAATTATCTCCACATCTTCTGGAGCTGCAAACTCCTGGAACCCATATGGCAGGCAGTAATAATGATTCTAGAACCCTCACTCAAAAAAAAAATCTCCCTCTCCCCACTAATCTGCATCCTTTATGCAGACATCCCAGATATCCCCTCACCATGTAACAGACTGCTCCACTCACTCATAAGCTCCGTCCAATGGATGATTGCCCTAAACTGGAAATCAAACAACTTACCCTGGTCCCAGGTCTTATCCAGAATGGAGGCTCTCAGATTATCTGAGAGAATCCACCACACCCTCTTTGACAGTATGCACACTTTTAATGGAAAATTTATGTTTTGGCCTCCAACTCAATAAGAAAAACACCTATATATCAACTCAAATAGAAGTTCACCTCCCTCTTCTCTATTAAAACATAGACTCATACTATTTAAACCTATCACTGAGATTTCCCCGATAACATACATGTTCACACTACTTTTCTTCACTGCCCAACGGCTATCTTACTCTCTCTATTGGTACTGTAAACCTTTGTTTTAACCTTTATTGCCATATTCATGTATACACTCTATGGATTCTAGCATTACTGTATTTTACACATTGCTTTATAATGAAGTATGTCATATTTTCTTGTCTTCCAAATAAAAATTTTGTAAACAAAAAAAAATAAAACTCACTCGCGGCTATAATGAATTGTCGGCTCCCGGCAATACATAGAAAAGTCATTGATAAGAAATAAAAAATGCTTGGGGGTCCCCCCAAATTCAATTACCAGGCCCTTTAGGTCTGGTATGAATATTAAGGGGAACCCTGCTGCAAAATAAAAAAAAAGCGTGGGGTTCCCCCCAAATATCCATACCAGGCCCTTTATCCGAGCACACAACCTGGCAGGCCGCAGGAAAAGAGGGGGGAAGAGAGAGCGCCCCCCCTCCTGAACCGTACCAGGCCACATGCCCTCAACATGGGGAGGCGGGGGGCTTATCGGAATCTGGAAGACCCCTTTAACAAAGGGGACCCCCAGATCCCGCCACCCCGCTATGTGAAATGGTAATGGGGTACATTGTACCCCTACCATTTCACAAAGAAAGTGTAACAAATTGTAAAAAAAAACACAGACATCGTTGGGAAAGTCCTTTATTAAAAAAAAAAAAAAAAAAGCATTCCAGCAATGAAATCCAGTGTCCCACGGTGATCCGATGTGCAGCGCTGTCCACGCGAAACGTCATTGGCTGAGCCTGAGCGGACCTGATGGGGAACTTCCTCCGCAGTGTATTAAATGAATAGACCCGCCCCTTCTAAAGTTCCCCATCAGTTCCGCTCAGCCAATGATGTAGGAGTAAGGCTAAGCGGACCAGATGTGGAACGTGAGAAGGGGCGGGTCTATTTATTTATTACACTGCGGAGGAAGTTCCCCATCAGGTCTGCTCAGCCAATGACATAGGCGGGGTCTGAAATAGGAGGGGGCGGACCTGATGGGGAACTTCCTCCGCAGTGTAATAAATGAATAGATCCGCCCATTCTCACGTTCCACATCTGGTCCGCTTAGCCTTACACCTACGTCATTGGCTGAGCGGACCTGATGGGGAACTTTAGAAGGGGCGGGTCTATTCATTTATTACACTGCAGAGGAAGTTCCCCATCAGGTCCGCTCAGGCTCAGCCAATGAGGTTTCGTGTGGACAGCGCTGGACATCGGATCACCGCGGGACACTGTATTTCATCGCTGGAATGTTTTATTTATTTATTTATTTTTTATTTATAATAAAGGACTTTCCCAACGGTGTCTGTGTTTTTTTTACAATTTGTTACACTTTCTTTGTGAAATGGTAGGGGTACAATGTACCCCATTACCAATTCACATAGGGGGGGCCGGGATCTGGGGGTCCCCTTTGTTAAAGGGGTCTTCCAGATTCCGATAAGCCCCCTGCCCACAGACCCCCACAACCACCAGGCAAGGGTTGTGGGGATGAGGCCCTTGGCCCCATCAACATGGGGACATCCTCCCCATGTTGAGGGCATGTGGCCTGGTACGGTTCAGGAGGAGGGCGCTCTCTCGTCCCCCCTCTTTTCCTGCGGCCTCCCAGGTTGCGTGCTTGGATAAAGGGTCTGGTATGGATTTTTGGGGGAGCTCCACGCCATTTTTTAAAAAAATTTGGGGTGGAGTTCCCCTTAAAATCCATACCAGACCTGAAGGGCCTGGTAATTGAATTTGGGGGGACCCCCACGCATTTTTTTTTTTTTACCAATGACTTTTCTATGTATTGCCGGGAGCCGACAATTCATTATAGCCGCGAGTGAGTTTTAAATTACTTTTTTTCCTTCAGAAATTACACTTTGTGCAGGGACAGTTCTAAGCACGGGAAACAAGTGTGACTTTACAGGCATACTATATACACACCCTAGGTACAAAATTTAAAGGAATATTTCCCTTTTATTGTTTCACTTTAAGCATTATTAAAATCACTGCTCCCGAAAAAACTGCAGTTTTTAAAACTTTTTTTTGCATTGATACATGTCCCCTGGGACAGGACCCGTGTCCCCAAACACTTTTTAGGACAATAACTTGCATATTAGCATTTACAATTAGCACTTTTGATTTCGAACGTTTGAGTCCATTGTATTTAATAGGGTTCTAAAGTTTGCGCAAACTTTCTGTCTGTTCGCAGGTTCTGGTGCGAACTGAACAGGGGGGTGTTCGGCTCATCCCTAATCAACTGCCGTAGAATGGAAAAAAGATAGCCAATGTCTTCTGGCAGCGCTGTAATTTTCACAATTGCGTGGGTGCTCTAGAAAGAAAATGCATTTGCATCCTTAATCACTTCAATACCAGGCATATCGTGGGTGTGGCACTATGCACATCAGCTGTTGCTGTTAGCACTCTGAGTGCTTACTCCGAGGGTATGGAATGGAAGAGCCAGGCTGCAAGCAGTGTGTGTGTTATTAGCATGACACGGACCTGAACTCTGCATCAAAGGTCTCCTGCAGGTTACCGAAGGCGTGAGGCGGAGGGTTCAGTCCATAAGTTAGATTGAGCCTTGCCCAGCTGAATCAACGTTCAGCGCACAGGACTTGGTGAGAGAGCCAGACTAATCAGCTGTTTTGAAAACAGGTATCCATGGATCAGCCGACCGCAGACCACAGACCGCAGATCAGCTGACCTTTCGCTCTGCTGCTTGATTTATCTCCCATTCTGGCGGTTCATTCCATCTGTCCTCCAGTCATCCTGTGCCTTAACCATGCTCTCATTCTAACCCCCGTGGCAGTGGATGTTCTGAGGATCTGCCGAGAGCCATTGTCGCCGAGAGATCTGCATTTTTGTGCACGAGGCATACAGAGGCAGCATAGACAAGGCAGCATAGGCAGCATACAGAGACAGAGAGACACGCTGCGATATGCTGCAATACGCTGTGGAGACATATCTGATGCTGCAGCTGTTTCTCAGCTACTACCCCTGCCAACCTTCTCCCTACCAGTTCATATATCATTCAGAGCCTGCAGCACCCACCGAGGGGCTATAGAAGGTTGTGGTGAGTGCATGGGCGTCCGCTCCATAGGGCAAGGGGGATCAATTGCCCCTTCCTGGAGACACACTAAATTTATATGGACATGGAGTGAATCGGAATTATCCTCAAGAGCTATTTCAGACTGCCAGCTGGCCACGTTATCAGTAAAGGGCCGCTAGTTTTAGCGTCGCTTTACCATCGTTTTAGTGGCGCTAGTCGGCCGCTAGAGGGGGGGGGTTTAAAAAAAAATTAAATTGCAAATCAGACAATGGCAGCTTGATCCTTCTATTAAGCTTTTGCATCAGGTTTCTCAAACCTTTGCATGCCTGCGCTTTATGTCATAATGACTAAGCCCCTCCCCTTCATGACATTGTCAAAAAGGGACCAAGCATGGATGACTTTAAAATGTTTGCCACCCCCCCCCCCCCTGAAAAAAGTTCAGCGGACACCCATGGGTGAGTGTGCTGTGTTGAGCCAACGAAGTTGAGCTAGCGACTTCTCTTTGGATACTCTGCGGCAAGGCAAGGCTAGTAATCCCTGGGTGAGCGGGGGGTGAGGGGGACACTGTCTGGAATAAGACAAGGCAAGGCAAGGCTATCTTTATAACTTTATATATTTTAAACTTTACTGGTAATTTTTCTGGTAAATACTGTATGCCTGTCTCCCAGCATCTCCCAGTGCAGTGCATCTCCTTTCTTGATAGAGTGTGCATGTGGTCGCAGGAGGAGCAGATGAACTAGATGACTATTTGATTAGTACAGTAAATGATTAGTAAATGATTCAATAATTGATTGCAGAAAGACTGAAAGGACGGAAAAAAAAACTGAAAAAAAAAACGGGGAAAAACTGGAGAAAATGAAAAACTGAGAAATTAAAAAGAAAAAAACATTTCTTTTTCTGTGATTCTGGTTCCAGGGCCCTTGCCTTGGGCTGATCTAATACCTGGAGGAAACCGAACTTGTTAACATATACTTTGTTACATATTATGCTATTATGGAACTGCTACAGATATTTGTTATTTTTTTTCTGCTACAGTAATAGCTATCAGTGATTAGATATTAGCTACAGTACTAGCTGTTGTTTGTCTGCAAGTGTATAAGCATATAAGTATAAGCATAAAGCGGAGGTTCTGCGGTCCATAATTTTTAATTTTTTTTATATTCATTCAATGTTACAACGTTAGCAATGTAAGTACTCACGTCTGCGGCACTTTAAAACAGCCCCCGTCCGTTTTGCGATAAAAAAAGAGTTTATAAAACTCTTCCTGCTTTTGCCATTTTGCTTGTGGGCATCCTGAAGCCCACAAGCATATCCTTCCGGGTCGAGATGAATGCTTCTCTCCCGGCATTCATCTCCGGATCTCGAGCACGCGCAGTGTTGACGGCGAGCAGCGCCGTCAACACTTACTGGTTGCCATCACAACGGGTGCATAATGGCAAAATACACCTGCGTGCCCTTATCTAAAATGGCAGAATTAGATCCGCCCTCGTCACGTGACCGGCTAGACGAGTCACGTGACGATATATGAATGGAAGGAGGTTACATATTACTCCTCCGAAGCAGGGCAATTTGCTCCCAGGAGCCTCTGCGATATTAGGAGCAGAGGAAAGGACACGGCTACTCCCGCGGGAGGAAATCCCGGAAGTAGCAGTAACGAAATAACATCTAAAGAAAACTACTGAGAAAAAAAAAAGGTTAGTGCACTTTTTATTTATGTGATAAGAGGGACTGCTTTTGTTAAACTTAAATTTGTGGGTGAACCTCCGCTTTAATTATATAAGTATACACGTATATCAATATATACAAGTTACATACTTGAAATCCATACGAAATATACAAATACATAAACACACAAACTCTTAACTTGTTTTGAAGATGCAGAACTGAGACCCAGGATACAGTCTATCTGTAATAATATCTTGGGTAAACCCCCATTAGCTGAACTTATAATAGAGAGTACATCGAGTTACTGCATATAGGAGCCATCAGGGGTCGGATCCACGAGATGTTCTTTGCCGTATACATTTCTTCAACATAAAAGATGAGATCATGCACAGAGCGTGGCAGCTGGGTCAGATTGAACATGCAGGAGCACGGATATTGATCCTCACGGATATATCAAGGAATACACGACGCATGAGAGGATGGTCACTCCTAGACCAGATCACATATTCTTGGTGGTATCCATTTAATTTGAGGGTCCAGAGAGACAATCAGTCTTTTTAACTTCATACTCAGGATCAGCTTCAGGATTTTTAATTTTTTTTGGGGTGTGAACCAATACAAGTTCCTAACTGGTTGGACCATACTTGAGTATGCTGGGGTGGGGGCTTTTTTTTTTCTTTCTTTTTTTTCTGGCTCTCTATTTTGTGGTTTGTGTTATATTTTGTGTGTCTCTATGCTTGTACTGTACTATACCATATATATCAGTGGGTCACGCTAATTTGGGCAAATTTATTGATGGATTCTTGAAATCAGTTAGGTTTCCAGTTTTCATTAATATGCTTGGAGGTAATTATATATCATTAATGCCCCCGGAGGAGGGAGCACTATAGTATTGGCTATCCGTAGTGGTATTGACAGCCAGCCGGTCATAGGCACTCCCACAAATAGTTTTCTCCCAGTCCCATTTGGCTAGGTTGGGAGAGTTGTGTTTTGTTTTTCTGTTTTTGTCTTTCTTTTGCCTCCACCTCCCCCCTCCATCCTTATTCTTATTTCTTTAATGGGGAATCATGTCACCTGACCCTTCTGGGGTACAACCAATTACACCGGTTAGATTACCCTCCCTCAACATGAAGGGCCTTAATGTCCCAAAAAAAAGGGCTGGATTATTGAGAGACTTGGCAAAAATGCGGAAAATCCCAAAATTGAGTAACAGAGCTTATCCAGTGGTATATCACAGTCCATCGCTGATCTCTAAAGCTAAGGGAGTCAGTATTCTCCTAGCAAGGTCTGTTCCATGGTCGCTAGGTACATATATTACCGATGAGCAAGGTCGATTTTTGATTGTTAAGGGCATAATTGGAGCTACCCAGGTAACCTTGGTTAATGTGTATTTTCCAAATTCGAATCAGTTGCTTTTTTTAAGGTCATTGGTTCCCCTGATCTTGGAGCATAGTGATGGTGTATTGATCCTAGGAGGGGATTTTAATTTTGCATTTGATCCACTCTTAGATTTTTCAAGGGGAGTATCTAATTTATCATTCTCCTATTTAAAGAGACTAAAGGCAGAATTAAATCTCCTCCAACTGGTAGATGTATGGCGTCTACAGCACCCCAATGTCAGAGATTATACTTTTTTTTCTTAAGCTCATTTATCATACTCAAGAATCAATTACTTCTTCATTCCACAAAAAAGATCTGGACAGAGTTCGAGCCATCACAATCGACCCAATTTTGTTTGCGGATCATGGACTGGTTCAGTTGGATATAGACCTAAACAGTGGCCACAAGGACCCTGTCTTGGAGGCTTAACGACACACTGTTAAAGGACCCTACCACAATGACTGGAGTTCTCCAGGGTTTAGAAGAATATTTTAGTCAGAACGATCAACCGAATGTGTTTCCGCCAGTATTGTGGGAGGCACATTAAAGCTTTATAAGAGGAATTTGCCTTAAACATGGAGCAAGGATAAAAAAAAAACAGGTGTTTGGAAACTGCGATGCTACTTATGAAGATTAGTAAACTTGAGGCTATCCATAAAAAAACACTTGCTATGCAGACACAAAAATAATTATGTTCCCTACGCCAGCAGTATAATCAAATTGCAAATTCAGAAGTGAGGGAGAAATCAAGCCGATATAAACAGTCTATCTATGAGTATGGAAATAAACCAGGTGTTCTTCTAGCTAGGGCATTGAAAGGATCTCAAAAACAAAACCGCACATCACTCAAATTATGGCTGAGTCTGGCACTAAGCTGTCAGACACAGCATCTATAGCTCAGGATTTTTTTTTTTTTACTGTAGGCTTTATAATCTTCATAACACTCAAACCCAGCAAGGTTCAACAGATCTGATATCTTCTTTTGACTTCATCGGGTATGCCCGCACTCCCGTTAGAGGCAATTGTGGGAATGGAAGCACCTATATCAAATAAAGAAATGGCCATGGCAATAGAAACCTCTAAATCAGGGAAGGCTTTTCAGGATGTTCTTTCTCCCTATTTTTTACATGCCTACAACTCCATTTCAGCTAATTGTAAGCTAACAGAGGATGCTTTGAGGGCCCACATTATTGTGATCCCCAAGCAGGATAAAGATCACACTCAATGTGGGAACTACCGGCCCATAGCACTTTTAAAAGCTGATTTAAAATTATTTTCAAAAATTTTAGCGAATAGGTTAATGCCAAATTTTCCTCACTTTGTTCAGGCAGACCAGGCAGGCTTTATCCCTCAGAGAGAGGCTAGGGATAATACTATAAGGGCGATAGATCTGATCCACACTGCACATTCGGAGAGCCGACCTTTTCTGCTTTTTATCAACAGACGCTGAAAAAGGCCTTCGACCGGGTGGATTGGCAATTCTTACGATCCATCCTTAAACATATTGGCTTGGGGGAACGAATCCAGTCTTGGATTCAGGCATTATACACTGGTCCTACAGCGGCTGTGTTGGTCAACCGGGCACGATCAGAGTATTTCTCTTTATCTAATGGGACGAGACAGGGCTGTCTGCTCTCTCCATTAATGTTTGTGCTAACCCTAGAACCTTTTCTCTGTAAAGTTAGATCAGACCTCTTGATCAGAGGATTCCAGGTCCTAAATATGGAGCATAAAATCGCTGCATACCCAGACGACCTCTTATTTTTTATTACTGACCCAGAGATTTTGCTACCACGTTTACTCTAATGTTTAGCTCAGTATGGCGATCTTTCTAATTTCTCTATAAATTATGAAAAATGTGAAGTGATGAGTATTCTGCTCCCTAGGGAGTCTATTGTTAAGATGCAAGGCATATACCGGTTTAAATGGGCTCAGTCCTTTTTGAAATATCTGGGGGTTAAATTGACCCCGGAACCAGTCTCACTATATGAGATACATTTTTACCCATTATTATCGAAAATGCGATCACATTTTCAACTATGGCAAACCCTCACCCTTACGTGGTTTGGGAGGTGTAATGCATTTAAGATGACACTGCTCCCCCAGATTTTATATTTAATGCAAGTGATACCCATTAAATTACCTCAAGCCTTTTTTCTCTCGTGTCGTACACTGTTAATTAAATTTCTCTGGAGCAACAAAGTCGCAAGACTTCGTTACTCGTTGTTAGTCTTGCCTAAATCTCGAGGGGGTATAGGTTTTCCCGACCTGATGTCATATTATCGAGCTTTATATCTGTCTAGAGTGGTGTCATGGTGCACCACCCCACAGGCCAAACTTTGGGTGCAAGTGGAAAAACAAGCCTCATCAATCGCTTTGTCGGCGCTCCCGTGGGTCGCTCATAAACACTATCGGGGATTGAAGAGGCATCCTACAATTGGGGCCACTATTGCAGTCCTCACCCAAACACTTTCACTAAAAGGCCTCTCTCCTTATCCATCCCCATTAACACCAGTGATTCAAAATCCAGATTTCACGCCCGGGCTAGATAATAAACAGCTTCGGGGGCTGATAGCACTAGGTATAACTAGATTCATGCACTTTACTACCCCGCAGGGTAGGATATCTATGCAAAATCTACTTTTTCACAGCCCCCCTTGAGCTCTTGGTCAATTGTCACATTATTTAAGGTCTATATCTGATGTATAATTATATGCTAGGCCACTGACATCCTTTGAGCGCCTATGCGCAGAGGAGAAACATGTACCACATTTGCTATTATTTCTGTATAAACAAATTATTGAGCCTCTAGAAGGCTATACCCCTCCGTACATACGTCGCTGGGAGGCGGACCTTCAGATTTATTTTACAAGATCGCAAATTAATGGGATAATTTTACTGGTTCATAAATCATCTATAGCAAACCGCTTTCAAGAACAGGGATACAAGTTACTGGTCAGGTGGTATAGGATCCAGACCCTACTTAATAAATCTATCCTCAAACTTCTCAGCTATGTTGGCGCTGCAATAAAGAGACAGGGACATCATTACAAATCTTTTGGCTGTGCCCTTTAATTACATTATTTTGGAAGGAAGTGGGGAACATGATTAAACAATTGCCATTAGTTGACTTATGTTCGGACCCTCTGGGATATCTTTTGCACATATATGAGCTGCCCTTTCGCTGGTAGCGCATATGCTGAATGGTTTTGTGTTTGTTTTGTAGTTCCTTTGTCTGTTTTGGTTTTATTTTTTAGTAGATTTTGTCTTCAGACCCACAAGTGTTGGGGCAAGGAGAATGGTTTCTTTTATCCTAAAGTAGATAAGGAAGGTAAAAAAATGAAAATTTAAAGCAGCAATATAAAAGAAATGTACCATAGGTTAACGGTTGATGTAATATTATATATTAGGTATATTTCAAGGCTTTATGACTTTAATTTGATTAAATAATGAATTTTTATTAGGGTGGTGTACTAATTCATAACCTGTAATAACCCTTATTTTTAGTTTATGGATTTAATACAAGTCGCTGTTGATTTATTTGATTTATTTGCTTAGTGCTGTTGGTCTTGATTTATTTCCCTTTTTCTATAGGTTTATTCACTTCCTTGTTATTGCGTATATGTTTTGTTATAATTGAAAAAAAACTTTTGAATAAAGAATTATACTGAAAGGGAAAAAAAAAATACCAGGCACTTACACCCCCTTCCTGCCCAAGACAATTTTCCACTTTCAGTGCTGTCGCTGTTTAAATGACAATTGCACGGTCATGCTACACTGTGCCCAAACAGAATTTTTATAATTTTGTTCCCACAAATAGAGCTTTCTTTTGGTGGTATTTGATCAGGTCTGCGGTTCTTATTTTTTGCTAAACAAAGAAAAAAATACCTAAAATGTTGAAAAAAAAATTAAGTTTTTCTTGTGTTTGTTATAAAATTTTGTAAATAAGTAAGTTTTCTCCTTCACTGATGGGCACTGATAAGGCAGCACTGACGGGCACTGATAAGGTGACACCAATGAGGTGGCACTGATGGGCACTGACAGGCACTGACGATGGGCACTGATAGATGTCACTGATGGGCACTGGTAGGCGGCACTGATGGGTGGCACTGATATGCAGCGCTGATGGGCATTGATAGGCGGCACTGATGGGCACTCATAGGTGGCACTGGTGGGAACTGATGGGCACTGATAGGCAACACTGATAGGCACTGAAAGGCTGCACTGATGGGCACTTATGGGTGGCACTGATAGGCGGCACTGATGGGCACTGATAGGCGGCACTGCTGGGCACTGATACGTGGAACTTATGGGCACTGATATGTGGCACTGATAGATGGCACTGATAGGCATCTCTGACACTGAGAGGCATTGGGGATGGGCACTGATGGCAGCTGCCTGGGCACTGATTGGCATCACCCTGGTTGTCTAGGTTGGCATACTTGGTGGTCCAGTGTGGTGGCCATCCCTGGTGATCCTGGGGGCATCCTGGTGGTCCTGGGCGGGCATCCGAAGGGGGGCTGTGCTGATAAACAATCAGCACAGACCCCCCTTGTCAGGATAGGAGCCGATCAGCTCTCCTCTACTTGCGTCTGTCAGACGCGAGTGAGGAAATGCCGATCAATGGCTCTTCCTGTTTACATTGTGATCAGCCGTGATTGGACATGGCTGATTATGTGGTAAAGAGCCTCCGTCAGACCCAAACAAAATGTATGTCCTTTTTTTCCCAACAAATAGAGCTTTCTTTTGGTGGTATTTGATCACCTCTGCGGTTTTTATTTTTTGCGCTATAAACAAAAAAAGACGTATGATTTATATATATAAAAAAAAAGCAATACTTTTTTCCTTTTTGCTATAATAAATAGGCCAAAAAATTTAAAAAACAAATTTCTTCATCAGTTTAGGCCAATATGTATTCTTCTACATATTTTTGGTACATTTTTGACAATAAGTGTATATTGATTGGTTTGAGCAAAAGTTATAGCGTCTAAAAAATAGGGGATAGATTTATGGTATTTTTATTAATTATTTATTTTTTACTAGTAATGGCGGCGATCTGTGATTTTTGGAAGCACTGCGACACTGTGGCAGACAGATCGGACACTTTTGACACTTTTTTGGAACCACTGACATTTATGCAGCAATCAGTGCTATAAATAGCCACTGATTACTTTGTAAATGTCACTGGCAGGGAAGGGGTTAACACTAGGGGGCGATCAAGAGGTAAAATGTGTTCCCTAGTAGGGAATTCGAGCGGCGCGGAACGCCCCATAATGCACTGCGACATTGTAGTGCATTGCTGTCTGATGATTGGCCAAGCATGCACTATGACCTGCATGCTTTGGCCAATCACAGCGCCGTCAGCAAAGAGAGCCATAATTGGCCAAAGGCAGGGTACCTTTGGCCAATTATGGCTCAGGGAGTAAAGTCCACGCCCCACACTATATAAGGCCGCCTGCACGTCGGCCCTGTGTAGTGTGTTGATGGCATTGACAGAGAGTGTAATTTAGTTTGAGCAGGCAGGCGATTCAGTTAGCTGCAGTGTATTTAGTATATATATATATATATATATATATATATATATATATATATATATATATATACACACACATCCTGGCTTGTATTTATACGCACTGTATCCAGTTTAGCTAGATTTGACTGCAGACCATTCCTGGTGTACTGTTTCTAATATACTTCAGGCGGGCAGGTGATTCAGCTAGCTGCAATGCATTTAGTATATATATATATACATCCTGGCTTGTACACATATATATATATATATATATATATATATATATATATATATATACACACACACTGTATCCTGTGTAGCTAGATATGACTGCAGGCCATTCCTGGTGTACGTATTCAAATACACTTTCAGGCAGGCAGGCAATTCAGTGATCTGCAGTGCATAAAATATATATATATATACTGTCTCCTACATATATATCCATTGCATTCTAATCTAGCCAAGCCAATACCTGACTGCAGGCCATTCCTGGTGTACGTATTTAAAGACACTTTCAGGCAGGCAGGCCAGGCAGTTGATTAAGTGATCTGCAGTGCATAAAATATATATATACTGTCTCCTACATACATATCCACTGCATTCTAGTGTAGCCAAGCCTATACCTGACTGCAGGCCATTCCTGGTGTACATATTCAAAGACACTTTCAGGCAGGCAGGCCAGGCAGGTGATTCAGTGATCTGCAGAACATTTTTGTTTCTGGGCACCACCACCAGCCTAAGGCCCAATTTTTCTGCCCCTGTTTAACAGGGGCATGTAATTACAATTTTTGCTGTAATATTTTGCAGCAGGGCTCGTTCCTGCGCTCAACTGGAGTATCTGTGAGGGGTTGCAGTGTTGTTGCACCACCACCAGTGCCTAAGGCCCAATTTTTCTGCCCCTGTTAAACAGGGGCGTGTAATTAAAAATGTTGCTGTAATTTATCGCAGCAGGGCTCGTTCCTGCACTCAACTAGACTATCTGTGAGAGGTTGTAGTGTTGTGGCACCACCACCACTGCCTAAGGCCCAATTTTTCTGCCCCTGTTCAACAGGGCGCATAATTACAATTTTTGATCTAATATTTCTCAGCAGGTCCCGTTTCTGCGCTCAACAAGAGTATCTATGAGGATTTACAGTGTTGTGCCACCACCACCATCACCACCGCCTAAGGCCCAATTTTTCTGCCCCTGTTTAACAGGGGCACGTAATTACAATTTTTGATCTAATATTTCTCAGCAGGGCCCGTTCCTGCGCCCACCAAGAGTAACTGTGAGGCTTTACAGTGTTGTGCCTCCACCACCACTGCTTAAGGCCCAATTTTTCTGCCCCTGTTTAACAGGGGCATGTGATTACAATTCTTGATATAATATTTCACAGCAGGGCCCGTTCCAGCGCCCACCAAGAGTAACTGTGAGGGCTTACAGTGTTCTGGTACCACCAACACCTAAGGCCCAATTTTCTGCAGAGTATATAGGGCAGGCCGTATAGTATATTCAGGCGGTCCCCTACTTTCAAACATCTGACTTACAAACAACTCCTACTTACAAACGGAGGGAGACAACAGGAAGTGAGAGGTAATCTACCCCAAGGAAGGGAAATTCTCTCCTGTAAGAGTTAATATGGGAAAAAGGTGTCTCCACTGATGCTACCAATCCTTGTTTCCCTAAAAACCCCAAATGTTCAAAATCAAATTGTCATTGGGACAGAAAGTGAGGTGAAATCTTCTGAACAGGGGCACAGACAGCAAAACAAAGGTTACAGGGGTGATGATAACCCTTCCCTATTTTATCCAAAAAGCTTAAAAATAGATTTCTTGGCTGGAGCTACACTTACAAAATGTACCTGTTCCAAATTACAAACAGATTCAACTTAAGAACAAAACTACAGTCCCTGTCTTGTTTGAACCGCCTGTATACTGCTGTTCAGAGTATATATATAGGGCCTGGGTGCGGGATTCCCCTTAATATCCATACAAGACCCAAAGGGCCTGGTAATGGGCTTGGAAGGTACCCATGCCATTTTTCTCAATAATTTTCATCCATATTGCCGGGCCCTGACATTACATTAAAGCCGCAAGCAGTTTTAAATGACTTTTATTCCTTTAGAAATGTCATTTTGGGCAGGGACTGTTCTAAACATGGGAAACACGTACCACTTTACAGGCATACTATAGACACCCCCCCCCCAGGTAAGATATTTAAAGTAACATTTCACTTTTATTTTTTCACTTTAAGCATTATTTAAATCACTGCTCCCGAAAAAAAAAACTTTTTTTAAAACTTTTTTTGCATTGATTCATGTCCCCTGTGGCAGGACCCGGGTCCCCAAACACTTTTTAGGACAATAACTTGCATATTAGCCTTTAAAATTCACACTTTTGAGTTTTTGCGTTCGAGTCCCATAGACTTTAACGGTGTTCGAAAGTTTGCGCAAACTTTCGGTCTGTTCACATGTTCTGCCGCGAACCAGATTGGGGGGGGGTTCGGCTCATCCCTATTCCCTAGAGAAGGAGACATATTGTTTTTCCTACTTTGTGGGAACAGATGATCTGTTTCTCCTCCCCTGTCAGAACTGGGATTTGTGTGTTTACCACACAAATCCCAGTTCTGGCTCTCATGCCCACGATCGCAGGTGGCGTGCTATAATGCTTTGAAGAGTGGACGTACCATGATGGCGATTTGCGCAGCTGTGCCAACCTGTCACAGTATAACTGTGGCAGCTGGTCACCAAGTAGTTAAGCCAGTTGCAAGTGGCAGTAGTTTTTATAAATACAGAAAATTATTTTATTTTCTATTGTTTTCCATGTCAGATGCCAATTATAGATTCATTTACATAGATTTAGGGCCCTATGGCAGCAGCTCGGACTTATCATTTGGCCAGCTGCTGAAACAAAACAAGACAACATTCCACTCCCAGGAACAAGGCGTGCTTCTTTGAGCTATAATTAAGCACTGAATCGCAGTGCGAAACGTCAGCTCATACTTGCTGTTTTTTTGCTGTGGCATGTTGTTTGTGCTTTTGTTTTAAATAAAAGAACCTTTTTTGGAGTGCGGCTGTCCAAGCGTTTTTTGCAAGGCGTGCTTCTATGCTTCAATGTTTTTGTTGGTGATGAGGCATTTACTCAATGTGAACACCTTCTAAGGCCATTTTCAAGCCGCTCCTTAAACACAGAAAAAAGGGTGTTTAATTATCACCTCACTAGGACCAGGAGAGTGGTCAAGTTTTCTTTTGGCATCCTTGCCAACAAATGGCAACCAATGACTCATCAGCTGTCAATGGGCTTCCTTGCTGACAGCTGAATAAAAAAAACATTGCCGGCAATATAAAACAGTAAAAAAAAACAGCTTGGGGGTCCCCCCCAATCCATATCAGGCCCTTCTGGTCTGGTATGGATTTTAAGGGGAACCCCACGCCAAGTTTTTAAAAAAAATGCCATGGGGTTCCCCTTGGAATCCATACTAGACCCTTATCAGAGCATGCAGCCTGGAAGGCCAGGAAAGGGGAGGGATAAGTGAGCGCCTCCCCCCCATGAACCATGCCAGGCAACATGCCCTCAACCTCTGCCCCCCACCGCAAAGCACCTTGTCCCCATGTTGATGGGAACAAGGGCCTCTTCCCCACAACCCTGGGCAGTGGTTGTGTGGGTCTGCAGGCAGGGGGCTTATCGGAATCTGGAAGCTCCCTTTAACAAGGGACCCTCAGATCCCACCCCCCACGTGAATACGTGTCAATAAGAAAAAAAACACAAACACAGTTTTTGAGAATTCCTATATTTAAAAAAAATATATAAATAAAAAAACAATGACCCCTGTTGCCAGCGCCGGACCCAAAAGATGAAAAAAATCACTCTGCCCATGAGGAAGGCTGATCTCCGAATGCCTGCTCCGCAGTTTGACTGTTCTTATAAAGGTAAGGGGCGGGGCCACCCAGTGACATCCCCACCCCTTACCTATGTAAGAATTGTCACCCAGCGGAGCAGGCATTCGGCGGTCAGCCATCCTCGTGGGCAAATTGTTTTTCTTTTTTCATGTCCGGCGTTGCCAGTGGGTTTGGTTCTACATGGGGGATTGTTTTTTATTTTTTATTTTATTTTTTAAAGGAATTGTCAAAAACTGTGTTTTTTTTTTCAAATTGACACTTTTTTGGGTGAATACAATCTACCCATACTCATTCACATTGGGTAGGGGGCAGGATCTGGGGGCCCCCTTTCTAAAGGGGGCTTCCAGATTCCGATAAGCCCCCTGTCCGCAAATCCCACAACCACCACCCAGGGTTGTTGGGAAGAGGTCCTTGTCCCCTTCAACATAGGAACAAGGTGCTTTGGAGTGGGGGACAGAGCCCAAAGCACCCCCCTATGTTGAAGGCATGTGGCCTGGTATGGTTAAAGAGGAGGGACGCTCGCTCGTCTCAACCCTTTCCTGACCGGCCAGGCTGCGTGCTCGGATAAGGGGCTGGTATGGATTTTGGGGGGAACTCCACAACGTTTTTTTCCATAGTTTGTTATAAAACATTTTGGCAAAGAGCCTTAGTTGTAGCTAGTTTAACCACTTCAGCCCCGGAAGAATTGGCAGCTGAATGACCGGGCCATTTTTTGCAATTCGGCACTGCGTCGCTTTAACTGACAATTGCGCGGTCGTGCGATGTGGTACAATTGACGTCCTTTTTTCCACAAGTAGAGCTTTCTTTTGGTGGTATTTGATCACCTCTGCGGTTTTTATTTTTTGCGCTATAAACAAAAAAAGCGACAATTTTGAAAAAAAAGCAATATTTTTTACTTTTTGCTATAATAAATATCCCCAAAAAATATATAAAAAAACAAAATTTTTCCTCAGTTTAGGCCGATGTGTATTCTTCTACATATTTTTGGTAAAAAAAATAGCAATAAGTGTATATTTATTGGTTCATGCAAAAGTTATAGCGTCTACAAAATAGGGGATAGTTTTATGGCATTCTTCTTCTTATTATTTTTTTACTAGTAATGGCGGCGATCAGCGATTTTTATTGTGACTGCGATATTGTGGCGGACACATCCGACACTTTTGACGCTTGTTTGGGACCATTGTCATTTATTCAGCGATTAGTGCTATAAATGCACTGATTACTGTGTAAATGACACTGGCAGTGAAGGGGTTAACCAGTAGGGGGCGAGGAAGGGGTTAAGTGTGTCCTAGGGAGTTATTCTAACTGTGAGGGGGCTGGGCTACCAGTGACACGACAGTGATCACTGCTCCCGATTACAGGGAGCAGTAGATCAATGTCCTGTCACTAGGCAGAACAGGGAAATGCCTTGTTTACAAAGGCATCCCCCAGTTCTGCCTCTCTGTGACACGATCGCGGAACACCAGCGGACATTGAGTCTGCGGGTACCGCGGGCACAGTCATGGAGACCATGAGGCTGCAGATTCAAAGCAATGTACTTGTACGTTGCTTTGCCTGCCCGTGCCATTTTGCTGACGTATATCTACGTGAGGCAGTCGGCAAGCGGTTAAAATAGAAATGACAGAATATTTATACCTAAGAAAAGCTCCACCTCAAGAGAAATTGACTTGTCTAATTGGTACAATTATCCAATTTGGTGGTGGTTTGCATTGGTATCAACTAAACAGCACATGGATCAAAAATACACATGGTATAAAATAAGCACAGTAAATGTTATAACATCATGTTTTAACATATAGTCAGAAAAAAGCAGACGGAAACTTCATCTGAAGAGACTGTATCATTGGTGTGCGCAGCCTATTGCATTAGGGTGTGCACCCCAGAGCATAAATACACATGTGTGTTTATCAGAAGAACAGTGGACGGTGACAGTAGAGCAAAGATTGGTGTCAGCGGACGGTGTCAGTAGCTTTTTTTATTTTTTCATAATTTTTTTTATAGTTTTTTACAATTTTTTATTAATTTTTTATTATTTTTACAATATTATTATTATTATTTTTTTGGAGCCCCGTTATGGGGCGTACGTGCAATATCAAGGGTCTAAACAGACCCCGATCTCTCACTTTTGAGACAGAGAAAGAAACAGAGGACAGAGATTCCCCAGTCCCTTTCTCTGCAGCCTGCAGTAAACGTAGTTTACTATACTTCAGTTAAGAATGAAGACAGGAGCGATCGGTACAGATCACTCACTGTGTTCATTCAGAAAAGGAAGGGGCCAGTTTATTAAATATTTTGCAGCCCATTCCCCACTCCTGAGCGGAGAGGAGGGAAGCTGGCAGTACTGCAGGGGGAGACAGAAAGCAGGGGGAATGGGCACAGCAAGGGGTAATTAGAGTGTGCCCAGGCACACCCAGCACACCCTGTGCGCACGCCTATGGACTGTATAAATGCATGTACTCAAATAACCACTAGAGCATATTAATTCAGCTGGAAGAAAAAATACAAGTGAAATATTCCTTTAAATATCGTGCCTGGGGGGTGTCTGTAGTATGCCTGTAAAGTGGCGCGTGTTTCCTGTGTTTAGAACTGTCCCTGCACAAAATGAGATTTCTAAAAGAATAAAAGTCATTTAAAACTGCTTGCGGCTTCGATGTAATGTCTGGTTCCAGCAATATGGATGAAAATCATTGAGAAAAATGGCAAGGGTACCCCCCCCCCCCCAGCCCATTACCAGCCCCTTTGGGTCTTGTATGGATATTAAGGGGAACCCCGCACCCAAATTAAAAAAAGGAAAGGCGTTGGGCCCCCAGGCCCTATATATTCTGAACAGCATTATACAGGCGGTGCAAACAAGATAGGGACTGTAGGTTTGTTCTTAAGTAGAAACTGTTTGTAATTTTGAACTGGTACATTTTTAAAGTGTAGCTCCAGCCAAAAAATCTATTTTAAGCTTTTTGGAACACATAGGGAATGGTTATCACCCCTGTAACATTTGTTTTGCTGTCTGTGCACCTCTTCAGAAGATTTCACCTCACTTTCTGTCAAATGACAATTGGATTTTGAAGATTTGTTTTTTTTTAGGGAAACAAGGATTGGTGATAAAGCATCAGTGGAGAGGAGACACCTTTTTTCCATATTAACTCTTACAGGAGATAATTTCCCTTCCTAGGGGTAGATTTCCTCTCACTTCATGTTGTCTCCCTACATTTGTAAATAGGAGTCGTTTGAAAGTCAGATGTTTTAAAGTAGGGGCCTGCCTTATATACTCTGGGCCTTAGGTGTTGGTGTTGCCACAACACTGTAAGCCCTCACAGTTACTCTTGGTGGGCGCAGGAACGGGCCCTGCTGTGAAATATTAGATCAAGAATTGTAAATACATGCCCCAGGGGCAGAAAAATTGGGCCTTAGGCACTGGTGCTGGTGCCACAACACTGCAACCCGTCACAGATACTATAGTTGTAGCGCAGGAATGAGCCCTGCTGCAAAGTATTACAGCAAAAATTGTAATTAAACATCCCTGTTAAACAGGGGCAGAAAAATTGGGCCTTAGACACTGGTGTCGGTGCCCAGAACCAAAAATGTTCTTACAAGCTATCAACATGAACATTGAGGAGGAAGAGGATAGTCACTCAGCATAACAGCATAGTCACTCAGCATCAGCATAGGCAGTCTTGAAGGGATCTCACATTCAAAAAAAATATTCGGTTACATCAGCATCAGGTGCTTGGTAGCTGGTGATCCAAGACTGATTCATTTTTATGAAGGTCAGCCGATCGGCCTAGTCGGTGGACAGGCGCACCTTGTGATCGGTTAAAAAGCCTCCAGCAGCACTGAATGTGCGTTCCGTAAGAACGCTGGATGCAGGCCAGCCAGTAGCTCAATTGCATACTGTGCAAGCTCTGGCCAGTGATCCATCCACAAGACTCAGTAACCCAGAGGATTTTCGATGGGGAAAGGTGTCCAAGTCTGATCTTGCCCCTAGGTATTCCTGCACCATGTAAATCAGACGCTGGCGATGGTTGCTGGAACCGATCATACCTTGGGGCTGCGGACTAAAAAATTGTCTGAACGCATCGGTCAGACGCCCACCTTCTCCACCGCTCCTTCTGTGACTGACCGAAGCCTCAGCACGTTGTCCAGGACCAGGAATTTGTAACTTCCCAGGCTCTGGAAATGCGTTGCACAAACCTTTCTGCAAGGCCTCTTGAAGATGTTTCATCCTCTGCTCCCTCTGCGACGGCTGGATAAGGTCCGCAACCTTACCCTTGTAATGTGGATCAAGGAGGGTTGCCAGACAGTAATGATCCCTCTCCTTGATACCACGAATACCACGAATACAGGCTTTGCAGGATCAGGGAGGCCATGCAGCGTAGGTTTGCTGAGGTATTCTGTCCGGAGTCCTCTGGGTCACTAAGGACGACATGATCCGCAGCCACCTCCTCCCAGACACGTACAAGTCCATGGGTTTCTGGGGACTGTAAATGATCCCTTGAAGACTGCTGCTGATGCAGAGTGCTAGGCTTCACCTCCATGCTGACACAATCCTCCTCCTCTTCCTTTGTGATCGGCGGGCCCGCAGGAACACTGTCTGGATAAAGGGGGCCTTGAGAGGTAAGGAAGTCCTCCTCTTCCTCCCTCTGTTCTGCCTCAAGTGCCATGTCCATTATTCCACGCAGTGTGTGCTCCAACAGGTGGACAAGAGGGAAGGTGTCACTGATGCATGCACTGTCACTGCTCACCATCCTCGTGGCCTCGGTGACAGGACAGTGCATGCATCCCTGATCATGACCCAGTGGCGTGGCAAAACAAAACCAAGCTCCCCTGACCCTGTCCTGGTGCCATAGTCACACAGGTACTCATTGATGGCCTTCTGCTGCGTGTGCAGCCGCTGCAGCATGGCCACCCTTGAGTTCCACCTGGTGGGCATGTCACAGATTAGGCGGTTCTTGGGCAGGTTGTATTCCTTTTGGAGGTCAGCCAGCCGAATACTGACACTATATGACCGGCGGAAATGCACACTGACTCTCCTGGCCTGCCTCAGGACATCCTGTAAGCCCGGGGACCTGCCCAAGAGCCGCTGCACCACCAAGTTAAGGACGTGAGCCAAACAGGGCACATGGGTCAGCTGTCCCTGTCCGAGGGCGGAGAGGAGGTCGGTGCCATTGTCACAAGCCACCATTCCTGGCTTAAGCTGGCATGGCATCAACCACCTCTGAGCCTGCCCCTGCAGAGATGACAGAATCTCTGCCCCAGTGTGGCTCCTCTCTGCCTCAGCTCAAGCACCGCATGGCATCTTTTTGCCTGCGTACTTGCGTAGCCCCTTGAACGCCTACGGAGCACCGCTGGTTCTGAGGACAAATCAGCACAGGAAGAGGCCATGGAGGAAGAAGAAGAGGAGGGGGTGGAGGAGAGAGGTGTGTCAGAATCACCACTAGTAGCATTTTGGAGGCGTGGTGGCGGAACAACCTCCAACAAAAAAGTGGCGTTTGGGAACCTGCCACTGAGGTACCGCTCATTTCACAAACTAACGGAAGAGGGCAGAGTTGAAGTGCTAGCAATTTAGCTAAGCTAGCATTTAACCACTGGGCATGTGGATGGCTGGGAGCAAATTTATTTCGCTGGTGTAGCAACTCGCCTGTGTAGCAACAGGGAAATTTGCCTGGTACAATCGGACGTTGGTGTACCGATAGCAGATTGCCCGCAAGTACTTGGCAGTGACACACCTAATTCTACACCTTCAGTGCAGGTTTCTGAGAGGACTGAAGGTATAGTGGGGTTGTAGATCCCAGCTGATGAGGAGCAAGGAGAGGTCCACTTTGTTCTTTGGTGTGGGTCTTTTATGTACGCTTGCCAACGGACTACATGGCAGGTCAACATATGTCTGGTCAAGCATGTGGTGCCCAAGTGGCTGATGTTTTGGCCACGCGAGATACGCTTCAGACATATGTCTCAAAAAAGGCCCACACCACAGAACTTTTGGAATAATGTGCAGAGACAGCAGCGCCCTGCACATGCGGAGCTCTGCGGCGTGATGCAGTCGGTTGGCTGCCCTTAAGCTGGTCCCTGGAGGGCATCCTGCCTCTTTGGAGATGTGCCTCCTCCTCCTCTCTCCTATCAGTCACTCATGTAGAGTCAGTGACCTCATCATCCCCTCCCTCCTCGTCACTGGAGCAAACCTGGCAGTATGCTGCAGCTGGGGAAATAGTTTGCTGTCCTTCTTAGGCACCCCCTCTCTCTGGGCTCACGTTACTGCCTTCCTCAACCTGGGTACCATCATCGGAGCCTTCAGAACGCTGCACATCCTCCTGTAGCATGTACCCAACACTGTGGTCAAACAGTTCGGGGGACTCCTCAGGACATGGTGGGGCTAGGGAAGGAGTGACTGATGTCATTCAGCTGAAGAAAGAGGCCGTTTGGGCAGCTGCTTTGGCAGACAAAGTACCCTGAGCCTGGGTGAGAGAGGATGAGGAGGATGAGGACGGCTTGGTCATCCACTCTACCAACTCTTCTGCATGTTTCTGTCACACTGGTACTGTTGTGAGCCCACAGGCGAGCAGGTGACACGGGATCCCCCAGGGCGTGGAATCTAAAGGCCAGACGGTATTCTGCCAGGGACCCCCTCACGAGGGTTTGGGCTTAGCTGCGTGCTGACCCCCAGGTTCACCCTGCTCACGAGGAGAGTACCAGAAGACACGGGGCGGGCAGCAGACAACGTAATCAGGAGAACTAGCCAATTCGGTACACAAGAGATCAGTTCACGAGAAGTCAGGTAAGCAGGTTACAGGAGGGGTGCTCAGAAACAAGTGTTGCTCAAGCAACCAGAAACTGGTCTGAGTGGAATTTAAATAGTGAGGCACATGGGGGGCTGGACAGGAAGGAAGTAGCAGGAAGAAAGGACATATTAAGCAACAGGTGAAGCCGGTGACACCCATAGCTGCTGAGTGCAGCCAGAGCTGAACACAAGCTTGTGGAACAACAGGTGTCTGCCAACCTACAGCAGTAAAGGTAAGACACAGATTAGCTCCGCAGCTGATCTGTGACAGTATCCCCCCGCTTACAAGGTCCCCCTACACGTCTGGGGGCTGGCTTGGAAGGAAATTTCCGATGGAATCTGGTCACCAAGCGTGGGGCTGAGACATCTGCAGCATGAACCCAAGACCTCTCCTCTGGGCCATAACCTTTCCAATCAATCAGATAGAGTAGCTTCCCTCTGGAGTATTTGGAGTCCAATATATCTTTAATCTCATACTGATCTGTGGTATCAGCCACATGAGCGGGGCGAGAAGAAGGGCGTGAGAAGCGATTGAGGACCAGTGGCCTGAGCAGAGAGACATGAAAGGCATTGGGGATCCTGAGATGAGAGGGCAGACGGAGCTTGAAAGCAACTGGATTGATCTGACGGAGAATGGGAAAGGGACCAATGAAGCGAGGAGCAAATTTCATTGAGGGCACCCGGAGTCGGATGTGCTTGGTAGAGAGCCAGACTCTATCGCCAGGTAGGAACTTAGGAGCCGGGCGGCGATGATGATCTGCTGCTGTTTTATGCCAGATGAAGATTCTTAGAGACTTCTGCCCAGATTGAGTTGAAGGTCCTTTGGGTTTCAGCTGCTACTGGTACAAGGGGAGAAATGGGAACAGGGAAGGGAACAGATGGATGCTGCCCGTAAACAGTGAAGAAGGGAGATTTTCCAGAACTGGCATTGGAGTGTTGGTTTAAGGCAAACTCTGCCCAGGGCAAAAGGTCCACTCAGTCATCTTGGTGGGCTGAGATGAAGGCACGGAGAAAACGTTCTACATTTTGATTGACACGTTCCGTTTGCCCATTGGACTGGGGATGAAAGGCAGAAGAAAAATCCAATTTAATCCCAAAGGATTTGGCCAAGGCTCTCCAAAACCGAGCAGTAAATTGAACTCCTCTGTCAGAGACGATATGTGAAGGCATCCCATGAAGATGAAAGATCTCCTTAATGAAGGTTGTGGCAAGACTGGGAGCAGAAGGTAGGCCTGGGAGAGGGATCAAGTGACACATTTTGGAGAACCGATCCACCACTACCCAGATGACTGTAGAACCTGTTGAGGGGGGAAAATCCGAGATAAAATCCATGGAAATACAGCACCAAGGTATATCGGGAACTGGTAAGGGCAGAAGCAACCCAGCTGGGGCGGAAGTGGAAGACTTGGATAGTACACAAACCGTACAAGCTTGAACGTACTCTTTGACATCCTTACGAAGAGAGGGCCACCAGTAATGATGCTGAAGAACGTCACAAGTACGAGGTATACCAGGATGTCCAGGGAACTTGGAGTCATGAGCCCATGCAAGGAGTTTGGGACGAAGTACAGGAACTACAAAAGTTTTACCTGGGGGAGGCTGCATAGACCGGAGCTGAGTAGTGGCTAGAATTCGATGCGGAGGGATGATGGAACCAGTATCTAGGTGATTCTCAGAATCATTGACATCGAAGGACCTGGACAAGGCATCGGCACAAAGGTTTTTGACACCAGGACGAAAGGTAATGTTGAAGTTGAAGCGGGTGAAAAAGAGGGCCCAGCAAGCTTAGCGTGGGTTCAAGCATTTTGCGGATTGTAAATACTGCAGGTTTTTATGATCAGTATAGATGGTAATGCAATGGGGAGAACCCTCTAGTAGATGTCGCCATTCTTGAAGAGCTAGTTTAATAGTCAGTAGCTCACGGTCCCCAATGGTATAGTTCTTTTCCGCATCAGAAAACTTATTGGAAAAGAATCCGCAAGGCTGAGACTTGCCCTTCTGAGCTTGGAGTAGGACGGCACCGACTCCTACTGAGGAGGCATCAACTTCCATAGAAAAGGGTTTTGTAATGTCTGGATGTAGGAGAATTGGGGCAGAGAGGAAGGCTGCCTTGAGTTTGTGGAAAGCATCAATGGCTTCAGGGTACCAGAGCCGGGCATTGACACCCTTGCGGGTGAGAGAAGTAATAGGGGCCACCAAGGTGGAGTAGTTACAAATGAATTGGCAAAAGTAATTGGTGAAGCCCAAAAAGCGTTGGGTGGCTTATAGACCGGAGGGCTGGGACCACTCAGAGATGGCCCGAAGTTTGGCTGGGTCCATGAGGAGGCCCTGTGATGAGATTATGTAGCCCAGAAAAGGAACTTGTGTTTGTTCAAATAGGCACTTCTCCAATTTAGCATATAGACAATTGTCCCATAGACGCTGTAGCACAGCTTTCACATGGAGATGATGGGTGAGTAAGTCTGGTGAAAAAATAAGAATATCATCCAGATATACAATAACACAGACATGCAGAAGGTCACGGAAGATCTCATTAACCAAATTTTGGAAGACAGCTGGGGCATTGCATAAGCCAAAGGGCATGACAAGATATTCATAATGTCCATCCCTGGTGTTAAAGGCGGTCTTCCACTCGTCTCCTTCCCGGATTCTTATTAAATTGTAGGCCCCTCTAAGATCCAATTTGGTGAAAACATGAGAACCTCACAGTCTGTCAAAGAGTTACGAAATTAAAGGAAGAGGGTATCGGTTCTTCACGGTGATGGCGTTAAGGCCCCTGTAGTCGATGCATGAATAGAGTGAACCATCTTTTTTCCCTACAAAGAAAAACCCGGCTCCGGCAGGTGAGTTGGATTTCTGGATGAAACCCTTTTGCAGGTTTTCCTGAATGTATTCAGACATGGCTTGTGTCTCTGGGATAGATAGAGGGTAGACTCGGCCTCGGGGAGGAGAGGTCCCTAGTAAGAGATCAATGGAGCAGTCATAGTTTCTGTGGGGAGGAAGGCGATCAGCGGACTTTTTGCATCTCGGAAGGACTGATATTGGGAAGGCAACATGGGAGTTGTGGAGGTTTCAGCCAGAGGAATGGAAGGAGGTGGTAGTACCTTGGAAACACATCGATGCTGACACAGAGGACCCCAAGCCAATACTTGTCCAGAGTTCCAATCAAGATGTGGGGAGTGTTTCTGCAACCATGGAAGACCCAGAATGATGGGACTGGAGGATTTAGGCAGAATTAGGAAAGAGATTTCCTCACCATGCAAAACCCCAATGCGTCACGCCATAGGAGGGGTTTTAAACTGGATGGGGCTCATTGGCAAGAAGGAGCCATCTACTGCAGTCACGGAGAGGGGTATAGCCAGCGAAACAAAGGAAATGCCCAACTCAGAAGCCAAAGATTGTTTAGTCCACGTATGCAGAGAGTTGATAGGCATTTTGAGCCCAGTGGATCGACACGGGTAGGGTGAAATGAGAGAAGCTGACAGAATTAAAGGATCAGTCTAGATCACCTCTCTCCGAGTGACCTAGACCCTTGAGCTTCCCGGATGAACTGGACAGGAGTTCAAAAGATGTCCTTTATCGCCGCAATAAAGGCACAAGTCCAAACCCAATGCGCCAGGCACGTTCCTCTCGAGTGAGGCGAGTCCGCCCAAGCTGCATAGGTTCTTCCAACCTTTGAGAGGTTGAAGACGGACAGGGTTCCTCAAGTCTTTGGAGTGCCTGTGCTGGATGGCCAGCAGGGGGATGACTGGATCTGGATCTCTCCAGGGCCGGCTCCTGGAAACGAATGTCTATTTGAATGCTTAATGCGATTAAATCATCCAATGTGGTAGGAATGGTGTGTCCAGCGAGTTCATCCTTTACACGCTCAGACAGGCCTTGCCAGAAGGTAACAATACAGAAAACATCCCCCTGGGGTGGATCAAGAGAAACCCCCCCCCCCAAAGAAGAGATAAAAGAGCCACAGGCGGACCACGCCGTCTATACAAAAATTGGTTTATTAGTAGAAAAAGACAGTAGACACAATATAAGATGTTCAAAACCCTCCACCAACACCCAAATATTAAAATAAATAAGACAATGTTGTCATATCTAAAATCAAACAGCTACGTGGGGATGCATGCATGCAGTATACTCAAACAGAGCAATCGGTTGGACAGTTTGTCCAGTCAGTTGCACTGTATGTCATGTGGTCAGAGAACATAGATAAGACCTGACCCCTAAGTGAGTTAATAAAGTATAATAAAGTAGCTAGGTACTGTAACTCAAAAGTTGTGGGAATGGTTGCAATGGCAGTATAAACATTGGTTGTAGAGAAATTATCTCCAATAGAGAGCTATTTAGTTGCAACCAAATCATGGACAGGGTCAGTTCACAGATGAAGCTGGGCTTTAAAGCAGTCTATTAAATTGGACAGTATATTAATGTGCAAAGGCAGTCCAAATAAACCACAGATGTCAAGCTGTGAGTAGAGCAAAAGTCACAGAGCAGGGTCAGCATTAAAGTAAAGTGCCAGCATATTGAAGTAATATGGACCATAGGTCCACTCACCAAGCCTTGATAGTAGTCAGGGACATCCTTAATTCCGGGTTATATCCTCTCCCCATGCACATGGGGGGAACCCGTAGCAGCAGGGAAGAAGTGTTGCACACTAAGATACACTCGTCCCCATACAGGGGATTATAGCTTCTGCTGTCCCTGTAAGGGTGGATGTCCACGGTCTATAGCGACCTCCTCGGCTGGTGATAACGCTGGTGATAGACTGAGGGTAACGCTGGTAGTCTCTGCTTACTGATGCTGATTTCTTCTGCTCGTTCTGCCGTTCAAAACCGACGAATCATGGAGCCGCTTCCGGGATTCATGATCCACGTCCTGCAGAGCCCAGTGCACATGCGTCCACAAACGTAGCTGTAGGTGATGTGAATAGCGTCACATTGATAACATTACCTTGCCAGAAGGTAGCGGTAAGAGCCTCATTATTGCATTTGAGTTCAGCAGCCAGCGTACGGAATTAAACTGCGTATTGACCGACTGTCATTCCTTGCTGACGAAGACAAAGGAGGGCCCCAGCAGCAGAAGACACTCTGCCGAGCTCATCAAAAGTTTTCCGGAAAGCATCCAAAAAGGCCTGGAGGTCGGAGGTGATAGAATCATGTTCCCAAAGTGGGTAGGCCCAAGCAAGGGCATCACCAGAAAGTAGAGAGATGATATATGCGACTTTGGTGCGATCAGTTGGAAAATGGTGGCTGAAAAGTTCAAAGTGGATAGAACACCGATTAATGAAGCCACGAAAAGACTTAGGGTCGCCAGAAAAACGAGGTGGTGGTGGCAGATGCAAGCAGAGATTGCCAGGTGAGGCAGGTAACACGGGAGCAGAAGCAGGAGTCGAAGGAGCTGAAGTTGCAGCGACTTGCAGGTGATCCAGGCGGGAGGCAAGATCCTGTAGAAACAGCATTATTTGCTTTTGATTTGCTTGCTGGGAGTTAAGTCTCTGAACTAGATGTTGCATTTGGTCCTCAGTCAGTGGCCGACTCTTTGAGGAGCTCATGACTTGAGCAAACTGTCACACTGGTACTGTTGTGAGCAGGTGACGTGGGATCACCCAGGGCGTTGAATCTAAGGGCCAGCCGGTATTCTGCCAGGGACCCCCTCACAAGGGTTTGGGCTTGGGCTTAGCTGTGTGTTTACCCCAGGTCACGACCCCCAGGTTCACCCTGCTCGCAAGGGGAGAGTACCAGAAGTCACAAATGGATGGATGGATGGATGGATGAAGCAAAAGGAAAGCTGGATAGCGAGCCAAGGTTGGGGCGGGCAGCAGACAATGTAATCAGGAGAACTAGCCGATTCGGTACACAAGAGATCAGTTCACAAGTAGTCAGGTAAGCAGGTTACAGGAGGGGTGCTCAGTAACAAGTGTTGCTCAAGCAACCAGAAACTGGTCTGAGTGGAATTTAAATAGTGAGGCACATGGGGGGCTGGACAGGAAGAAAGTAGCAGGAAGGAAGGACATATTAAGCAACAGGTGAAGCCGGCGACACCCATAGCTGCTGAGTGCAGCCAGAGCTGAACACAAGCTTGTGGAACAACAGGTGCCAGCCGACCTACAGCAGTAAAGGTAAGACACAGATCAGCTCTGCAGCTGATCCGTGACAACGGCCAGCTGCCGAAAAAAAGGACAAGCGTGCCCCACGGCCACGTGCTGATGAGGATGCACCGTGTCCACGACCAGCACTGTTGCCTCTAGACATGTCTGCCTCTCCTTGTTGGCCTTTCAGACATACTGTAATTGATGTATTGGAATAGGTATACAAGGAATTGTCTGCAGTCTGCAGTCAGCTTTAGCCCAGTAAAACCCAGTATAAAGTACACTGACTTAATATACTGCAGGTTAGCTCAATAAACTGCCTGTATTATTAGGAATAGAACAGGAATAGTCTGCAGTCAGCTTTACATGCACACTTTGCCCAGTATACAGTACACTGACTTAATATACTGCAGGTTAGTACTAGGGATGAGCTTCGAGTTCGAGTCGAACCCATGTTCGACTCGAACATCGCCTGTTCGGCTGTTCGCCGAATTTAGAACATCACGGCCCATAATTCACTGCGGCATCGCAGTGCATTGCTGGCTGATGATTGGCCAAGCATGCACTATGACCCGCATGCTTTGGCCAATTACAGCGCGGTAAGAACGGAGAGCCGTAATTGGCCAAAGCCAGGGTGGCTTTGGCCAATCATGGCTCAGAGTAGTAGGTACACGCCCCACACTATATCAGGCCGCTGGCTTGGCGGCCTTGTGTAGTGTGTTGGCGTTGGTTAAAGAGAGAGCTTACAGAGAGAGAGAGACAGTGTCATTTATATTGAGTTAGATAGAGCAGGCAGGCGAGTTAGTTAGCTGCAGTTACAGTGTGTAGAGGATATATATGCATCCTAGGTGTTGTATATATATTTATACACTGTATTCAGTTTAGCTAGATCCCTTCCTGTTATTCTCTATACTGTGACAGGCAGGCAGGTGATTGTGCTAGATGCAGTCAGTGTTTCACTTAGTGTACTGTGTGCTTTGCATAGCGTTCACCTAAAGCTTACCTGAATACAGTTAGTGGTGTTCTCATAATAAAACCACAGGCAGGGAGCTGCATTAATTTCATGTAGTATACTTCTGTCCTTTGCACAGCGTTCACTTAAAGCAGGGGTCTCAAACTGACGGCCCTCCAGCTGTTGCGAAACTACAAGTCCCATGAAGCATTGCAAGGCTGACAGTTACAAGCATGACTCCCACAGGCAGAGGCATGATTGGACTTGTAGCTTCGCAACAGCTGGAGGGCCGCCAGTTTGAGACCCCTGACTTAAAGGAACCTGAATACAATTAGTGGTGTTCTCATAATAAAACCACAGGCAGAGAGCTGCAAGTATTTTCAGTTAGTGTACTGTGTCCTCTGCACAGTGTTCACCTAAAACTAACTGAAGACAATTGCTGCTTTTCTCATACTAATACCACAGCAGGCAGTTGATTCTGATAGCTGCATTATAAACAGTACAGAGATTATACATATATATATATATATATATATATATATATATATATATATATAAACAAACACACATACATCCCACCTTTGTGCAGCTACATCTCACTGCAGGCCATTAGTATGTCTGGAAGGCCAACAAGGAGAGGCAGACAAAAAAAAAAAACATTTTCAAAAAACATTTGTTATTGGGACGGAAAGTGAGGTGAAATGTTCTGAACAGGTGCCCACTGCACAGACAGCAAAACAAATGTTACAGGGGTGATAACCCTTCCCTAATCCATATGTTTTCCAAAAACCTTAAAAATAGATTTTTTTGCTGGAGCTACACTTAAAAATGTACCTGTTCCAAATTACAAACAGATTCTACCTAAGAACAAACCTACAGTCCCTGTCTTTTTTGCACCGCCTGTATACTGCTGTTCAGAGTATATAGGGCCTTTTTTTAATTTGGGTGCGGGGTTGCCCTTAATATCCATACAAGACCCAAAGGGGCTGGTAGTGGGTGGGGGGTACCCATGCCATTTTTCTCAATGATTTTCATCCATATTGCTGGGACCAGACATTAACGCCGAAAGCAGTTTTAAATTACTTTTTTTCCTTTAGAAATGTCGTTTTGTGCAGGGACAGTTCTAAACACGGGAAACACGTGCCACTTCACAGGCATACTTTAGACACCCCCCCAGATACGATATTTAAAGGAATATTTCACTTTTTTTTTTTTCACTTTAAGCATCATTAAAATCACTGCTCCCAAAAAAACAGACGTTTTTTAAACTTTTTTTTGTCCCCTGGGGCAGGACCCGGGTCCCCAAACCCTTTTTAGGACAATAACTTGCATGTTAGCCTTTATAATTAGCACTTTTGATTTTGAACGTTCGAGTACATTGTATTTAATAGGGTTCTAAAGTTTGCGCAAACTTTCGGTCCGTTCGCAGGTTCTGGTGCGAACCGAACCGGGGAGTGTTCTGCTCATCCCTAGTTAGCACAATCAACTGCCTGCCTATATTATAGTAGGAATAGAATAACAGGAACGCTCTGCAATGAGATCTAGCTAAATTGTATACAGTATATATGCAATGCATATATATATACTTAATATATACTGGAATACTGGATCTAACTAGCTCAATCAACTGCCTGTATTATTAGGAATAGAACAGGAATAGTCTGCAGTCAGCTTTACGTGCACACTGTGCCCAGTATACAGTACACAGTACACTGACTTAATATACTGCAGGTTAGCACAATCAACTGCCTGCCTGTATTATTAGTAGGAATAGAATAACAGGAACGCTCTGCAATGAGATCTAGCTAAACGGTATACAGTGTATATATATATATATATATATATATATATATATATATGTATATATATATACTAAATATACTGGATCAAACTAGCTCAATCAACTGCCTGCTCAATCTAGCTATTGCTAACTGAAATAAAGCCAAAATCTCTCTCTGTCTCACTCTGAACGCCGGAACACACTACACAAGGCCGACATGCAGGCGGCCTTATATAGTGGGCATGTACCTAATCCTCTGAGCCATGATTGGCCTAGGGCACCCTGACTTTGGCCAATTATGGCTCTCTGTGCTGACGGCGCTGTGATTGGCCAAAGTGGGTCATAGTGCATGCTTGGCCAATCATCAGCCAGCAATGCACTGCGATGACGCAGTGCATTATGGGCCGTGACGTGCAACTAAAATTTGCCGTGAACGCCCGATGTTCGGGTCGAACATGAGTTCGACTCGAACTCAAAGCTCATCCCTAGTGAAAGTCTCCCGAGGTCTGATTCCCATTTTAAGTATGGGGTGGATTTGTGGAATACAAGTTTGTTTTGCAGTAGGTTATAAAATAAGGGGGTACCTTTAAAAGAAGGAGATGCACTTTGGAAGTAGAACCAACTTTATTCCTGCAGCAGTATTCGAGGGGAGGTAAGAGATTTCAAGAAGTGGGAAACTTGTACACTGTAAAAAAATAGTGTGCTGAGTCTACTCAAAAAAAACGAGGCAACTATTTGCATCAGCTTTTTATGTACTGTTAACTAAACTTATTTTTGTCTGACTCTTTAGACTTTTCATGTTTTCAACTTAGTTGTTTTAAGTAAAGCCAACTCCATTTTTTCAATTTATAGACCATAGTGTTTTAAGTTAGGAATATGTGATGTTTGTGCTGGAACACTGTGACCCTTCACCCTTTTTCCTTATGCATGCTGGGGGAGGGGCTGTACCAGGAAGTAGAGAGGGTGTGTGTGTAACTTGCTGAGCAGATACTGGCAGCATTGCTAGCACCCCGTATCTAAGGGACATAACAGTGGCGACGATTGTGGATTTTAGCACACATGGCCTTCATAGGGTTTATTCAACCATTTGATCCTGCTGCTGAATCATGGAGCTCCTGGGTGGAGAGGCTGGAGCAGTATATGGAAGCAAATAGTGTGGCTGCAGAAAAGAAAGTTGCAGTTTTCCTCACAACATTGGGTCAAGCTGCATATGGCACTCTCAGAGACCTAATTTCTCCAGACAAGCTGGCCTCTAAGCCCCTGCCTGATTTAATTCAGAAGCTACATGAGCACTACAACCCAAAGCCATTAGAGATTGCAGAGCGGTTTAAATTCTACAGTAGAAGGCAGCATGCTGGGGAGGACATAAAGACTTATATCATTGCTTTACGTAAACTAGCTGCCACTTGCCAGTTTGGAGACTACCTGCAGACGGCTCTCCGTGACATGTTTGTCATGGGACTCTGTGACCCAGCCATACAGAAACGTTTACTCACAGAACCCGCCTTGACTCTGACGAAAGCCACTGACCTTGCTACGGTCATGGAGTTGGCTACACGGGACGCCACCCTACTGAAGGCACCACCTGAAACTCCTGCAAGCCACGGAGAGGAAATATTCCACTCTGCTATCACCCGACACCCAAGACGGCCGTCTCCAAATCTGCCTAAACCTCGCCACCCTAATTCTTCTGTCTCTAGGACACCAACTTGCTACCGTTGTGGTAACACTACTCACAGTGCACCTGCTTGCAAGTTCAAGGATGTCATTTGTTTTCTTGCTCACACTCCCCGAACACTACCACAAAAGTTAAACGTAAACAGACATTTCATATGGATACTGACAATAACGGCTCCAACTCTGATGAAGAAACCTGTGTCCAGCATGTTGGACTGTTTCGGGTAGCTGGGAGTACTCCTGCGATAAAAGTGGATGTCACACTCAATGGCTGTCCTGTCTCCATGGATGTTGATACAGGGGCGGCTGTGTCTGTCATTTCATGGACTGATTTAAAGGCATCGGGTCTGTCCCTACCGCTCCAACCTACAAATCTCACACTACAAACCTACAGCAAGGAACTACTACAGCCCTTGGGTTATGTGAAACCCCTTGTTACATTAGGCAACCGCAGTCAAACTCTACGCCTTTATGTTGTCAATAAAGGAGGTCCTCCGCTGTACGGTAGGGACTGGATCAAAGCCCTGGGCATGCCTCCTCTTGCCATTGCCCAATGTACATTGCTTTCTGAGGTAGACCATTGGGTGGAATCCCTGAAGTCACGCTTTAAGGGGGTTTTTGAGGACTCTTTGGACACAGTAAAAGGAAAAATGGCTCACCTCCTCTTGAAGCCTGGTGCTACACCTCGTTTTTGTAAGGCAAGATCAGTACCAGTTGCCTTGAGAAAGAAAGTGGAAGCAGAGCTGGACCACCTATTGGCTGAAAAGATAATAACTAAAGTTGATAGAAGTGAATGGGCATCGCCAATTGTGCCTGTCAAGAAAAAGAATGGAGACATTAGAATTTGTGGAGATTTCAGGGTTGCCCTGAACAACCAACTTCTTGTGGATCAATACCCATTGCCTCGACTTGAAGATCTATTTAGCTCATTGGCTGGGGGGCAAAAGTTTACAAAAATAGACTTAAAGCAAGCTTACCTGCAACTGCAAGTACACCCAGATTCACGCCATCTGTTGACCATTAACACCCATAAAGGATTATTCCAATATAACCGCATGGTTTTTGGCATAGCCCCAGCCATCTGGCAGCGAATCATGGATGAGGTCCTGGCAGGCATACCTTTCACTCAATGTCTACTAGATGACATGCTCATCACTGGTCCCACTGATGAAGAACACAGAAAGAATGTTGAAACTGTGCTAGAGAGACTCCAAAGGTATGGTTTACGTGTCAATCTTTCAAAATGCGAATTTCTAAAGTCTCGACTGGAATTTTGTGCCCACACTGTGGACCGACATGGCTTACACACTACTGAAGAAAAGGTTAAAGCCCTTACCCATGCCCCTACTCCCCAGAATGTCACACAGCTCAGGCCCTACCTTGGCCTCCTAAATTACTACCACCGTTTCTTGCCGAACCTAGCACACCAGCTTTACCCATTACATCGCTTACTGGATGCAAGAGCTAAATGGATATGGACAGCCAAATGTGAAGAAGCTTTTCGGCTTTCTAAAGAACTCATTCTGTCTTCTCGAGTTCTGGTCCACTATGATTTAAAGAAACACGTCACCTTGGCTTGTGACGCCTCGCCTTATGAACTGGGTGCTGTGCTTTCCCATGTCATGCCAGATGGCACAGAGCGCCCCATTTCTTTTGCCTACAGGTCTTTAACCTCAGCAGAGAAAAACTACTACAGATAGACAAGGAAGCTTTGGCCATTGTGTGGGCCACAAAAAAAATTCATACGTACATCTATGGTCGGGAGTTCACACTTATCACTGACCACAAACCTCTGTTGTCAATACTGAACCCTCAGAAAGGAATTTCTACAACAACCGCATCTCGCTTACAAAGGTACTCTTTATTCTTGGGAGCTTATACTTATTCTATCAGATACTGCTCCCATGATGCCCATGGCAATGCAGATGCATTTTCCAGATTGCCAATTGGAGACCACTCACCAAGAGACGTACGCATAGTGGAAATACACAGGCCGAAATCCTGCATGTCCACCTCCTTAATTGCCAGACATACAGTCGCAGATCCCGTCCTGTCTCAGATATTCTCATATGTTCAGGCTGGATGGCTAGAGAAAGTCCCAGGTGAATTTCATCCGTACTTTGCCAGAAAATGTGAGCTTGTGACTAATGCTGGTTGCCTACAGTGGGGCAACAGAGTGATTATACCTCAGTATTTGCAACCAACCATGCTAAGAATACTGCATGAGGGCAATCCTGTCGTGGTGCGCATGAAGCAGCGAGCCCGGAGTTATGTTTGGTGGCCACAAATGAACACAGCAATTGAAGATTATGTGGCTCAATGTCCTGGGTGCTGTCAAACTCAGCGACGCCAAAAGAAAGGAACCCTGCTACCTTGGCCATGGCCGACAGAACCGTGGTCAAGACTCCATCTTGATTTTGCTGGCCCAATCCAGGTTAAAATGTATTTGATCGTTGTAGATGCACATTCAAAATGACCAGAGGTTTTTCAAATGCCTTCTGTTACCTCAGCTGCTACCATTCTAGTCTTAAGGAAAGTCTTTGCTCAATATGGCTTGCCAACAGCCATAGTCTCGAACAATGGGGCTCAATTTACATCGCATGAGTTTCAATCCTTCCTCAGTGGCTTGGGCATCCAACACTACAAACCAGCTCCTTATCATCCAGCCTCAAATGGGCTGGCAGAACGGTTTGTGCAGACGTTTAAGAAGCACTTACTGTCCACTCTGGACCAGGTCAGACTGTCAGAGGAGAAGCTGCTGGAGTTCTTGACCATGTACCGAAACACAAAACACGCTACTACTGGGCTGTCCCCAGCTTTTCTTATGTTTGGCAGGCATCTCCGCACCAAACTGGATTTAGTTCGTTCACAGGAACAGTCACCAACACCTCATCCGCCAGGCCGTCCTGGATTCTGTGCCTGTGATCTTGTATGGTTTCGGAATTACAGAGTTTTGCCTCATTGGCTTCCTGGCATTATTGATGGACCTTTTGAACAACGAATGTACCTTGTTCGCCTGGAGAATGGCGTTTGTGTTCGAAGACACCTTTCGCAATTGAGAAAACGCATTTGCCTGCCAGTAGAAACAAACCCGACCTCTCTTTCTACCCAACCACCAGAGTCTACTCAGGGCTCTACTGGTGACATATGGCATGGTGTCTGGCTTGATCCCACAAGTTTACAACCAACCCCTGAAGCGGTTGGTCACCATATTCCTGAGGAGCCCGGACATGTGCCTGGAGTTGCAGAGACTGATTTGTCTGTTGGACACCCACTGACATCTCCAGAATCTTTGACAGCCTCTACCCCTCCTGGTGCTGTGCCACTTCGTAAGTCTGCCCGCCAAAGACATCAAACTCCTCGTTGGCAAAGCACTGAAATCTTACGGGACACTTTGGAGGTCAGGAAACAGAGACAAAGGGCTCATAACGTGATGCGGGAGCCACAGAACTAAGTTGGAGATACTACTTGCTGAACTGATCCTGCTTGCCTTGTTATTTGATGTGTTGAGTATTTTGTTCTCTTGTTATGTTTATTTTTTTTTGTTTTTGTTTTTTTGTTTTTTTATGGGAAAAAGAGGAGATGTGATGTTTGTGCTGGAACACTGTGACCCTTCACCCTTTTTCCTTATGCATGCTGGGGGAGGGGCTGTACCAAGAAGTAGAGAGGGTGTGTGTGTAACTTGCTGTAAAGATACTGGCAGCATTGCTAGCACCCCGTGTCTAAGGGACATACCAGAATACATACCTTAACTCAGTGTTTCTCAACTCCAGTCCTCAAGGCGCCCCAACAGGTCATGTTTTCAGGATTTCCCTCAGATGAAACGGCTGTGGTAATTACTAAAGCAATGAAACTGATCAAATCACCTGTGCAAAATAATGGAAAGCCTGAAAACATGACCTGTTGGGGCGCCTTGAGGACTGGAGTTGAGAAACACTGCCTTAACTTACTGGAACTATATTTTTAAGTAAAGCCAACAAAATTTTTCCAGTTCATAGACCATAGGTTTAAGTAAAGCCAACTAAATTTTTCCAGTTTATAGACCATAGGTTTAAGTAAAGCCAACTAAATTTTTCCAGTTTCTAGAAAAGTTTGAGTTAGGAACATATACATTAACTTCTTTATTTCAAGTACTTATATAGCACAGTCAATTTACGAAGTGCTTTACATATACATTGTATATTCACATCAGTCCCTGCCCTCAAGGAGCTTTCAATCTAAGATCCCTAACACCAGGGCCGATCCTAGATATGGTGCAGGGGGTGCAGTTCACCCAGGCACCACAGAGGTGGGGGCGCTGTAGCGCCAGAGTGCTCCCCTCTATTCTCCACCTCCTCTCCTTGTCCGTGCCAGTCGCCGCCGCCGATGTGTTTTTCAAACCTAAGGCCGGCGTCCCCCCCTCCCTCCTCCTTCCTCCTGTCAGAGGAGGAGAGTGAAGCAGAGATCAGAGCGGCTGTCTCTGTGTGGAGAGAGACAAGCCGCGCAATGCTGTCGCTGAGGGGGCGGTCCGTGCCTTCTCCTCCTCTCTGTGTCTTAGCTCCTGCCTGCTGCTGCTGCGATCTGTGCTCCACCCGGGCGACGCGGCTGCACATTGTCCTCTCCTCTTCAGCTGCCGCCGGGTGTTTTTATGTATGTAATGGGGGGGACTAATAGAGGGGGCCGGAGGGGCGGTTTGTCCTGGGGGGAGTCTGTACTAATGGGGGGGTTTGTCCTGGGGGGGTTTGTCTTGGAGGGGTCTGGACTTATGGGGGGTTCTTCCTGGGGGGTCTGTATTAATGGAGGGGGGTTTGTCCTGGGGGGAGTCTGTACTAATGGAGGCGGGGTTTGTCTTGGGGGGACTCTGTACTAATGGGGGGTTGTCCTGGGGGTCTGCACTAATGTAGAGGGGGGTTTGTCCTGGGGGGGTCTGTACTAATGGAGGCTGGGTTTGTCCTGGGGGGAGTCTGTACTAATGGGGGGGTTGTCCTGGGGGGTCTGTACTAATGGAGAGGGGGGTTTGTCCTGGGGGGAGTCTGTACTAATGGGGGGAGTCTGTACTAATGGGGGGGTTGTCCTGGAGGGGTCTGTACTAATGGAGGGGGGTTTGTCCTGGGGGGAGTCTTTACTAATGGGGGGTTGTCCTGGAGGGGTCTGGGCTAAGGGGGGGTTGTCCTGGGTGGTCTGTATTAATGGAGGGGGGTTGTCCTGGGGGAGTCTGTACTAATGGGGGGTTGTCCTGGAGGGGTCTGTACTAATGGAGGCGCGGTTTGTCCTGGGGAGAGTCTGTACTAATGGGGGGGTTTTCCTGGAGGGATCTGTTGTACTAAAGTTGGGGGGTGGTTTGTCCTGGGGCAGTCTGTACTAATGGAGGGGTGGGTTTCTCCTGGGGGGAGTCTGTACTAATGGGGGGGTTTGTCCTGGGGGGAGTCTGTACTATGGGGGGTTGTCCTGAAGGGAGTCTGTACTATGGGGGGTTGTCCTGGAGGGGTCTGTACTAATGGAGGGGGGGGTTTGTCTTGGGGGGGAGTCTTTACTAATGGGAGGGTTTGTCCTGGGGGTCTGTGCTAATGGGGGGTTTGTCCTGGGGAGTCTGTACTAATGGAGAGGGATTGGTTTGTCCTGGGGGTCTGTACTAATGGAGGGGGTGGTTTGTCCTGGGGGGTCTGTACTGAGGGAGGGGTTTATACTTAGTGGGGAGTCTGCACTGACGGAGGGGGTCTATACTTAGTGGAGGGGGTCTGTACTGAGGGGCGACTATAGGTGGTGGAAGGGGGGTGACACCATGTTTTACCACACCGGGTGACACCAACCCTAGTGATGCCACTGCAGCTGCGGGCTCTTCTTTCCCCCCTCCCTCTCCTCCTCGCACGCAATGCTGTACTAGTGAGCAGCGCTTGCCAGCACAGCCGCCCACTATGTTTCTTCCCCCCACCTTCATATCGGCCAGGGAAGAAATAGAATAGAAAAAGGAGCAGAGAAGAGGATTGCGGGACATGTAGTTCAAGGACTGGCAGCCCCACTATAACAAAGAAACTGCAGCCCACACAGCATGCCCAGCTGAATGGGAGAGAGAGAGAGCCAGGAGCCCAGGAAAGCTTTCAGGGAAGTGCACCCAGGACTCCAGAGGGAGTGGACAATGCTGAGAGAACACCATCAGAGAGAGAACCCCGCTGCCCTGCGCCACCAGAGTAAAAGCCACACAGCCTGGCGCCATCCCTGGTGGAAAAAAGGATGGAGTCATTGCCAGAATACAGACCTGGGCTCTACCCAGCGGAGTCGCCATGGGCAATTCAGAGTGAGCTGACTCCTGATCAGAGGAAACGTTGTTGCTGTATCGCTGGGTCAGGTGAGAGGGCTGATCGGCCATTATCTACTAGCGTCCATAGGAACTGCAGTCTCTGACCGTCTCTTGTATTATATCTCCAGTCTCTGACCATCTCCTGTAGTATGTCTGCAGTCTCTGACCATCTCCTGTAATATGTCTGCACTCTCTGACCGTATCCTGTAATATGTCTGCACTCTCTGACCATCTCCTGTACTATGATTGCAGTCTCTGACCGTCTCTTGTATCATGTCTTCAGTCTCTGACCATCTTCTGTATTATATCTGCAGTCTCTGACCGTCTCCTGTATTATATCTCCAGTCTCTGACCGTCTCCTGTAGTATGTCTGCAGTCTCTGACCATCTCCTGTAATATGTCTGCACTCTCTGACTGTCTCCTGTAATATGTCTGCACTCTCTGACCATCTCCAGTACTATGATTGCAGTCTCTGACCGTCTCTTGTATCATGTCTACAGTCTCTGAGCATCTCCTGTAGTATTTCTTGGGGCACAGACACTATGTCTCTAACAGAAGCCCTCTCTGTGTTCATCAGAGAGACTCCCCTCCAGGTCTCATTAGTGTACTCTCAGTATTTTCTTAATTGTTAAAAGATCATGGGAGGATCCTAGGGTAACGAAGACTTCTTAGGGGAGCATCTCTGTGTTTGAGTCGTTGCCCTAGAAACATTTGTAAAGGGGAGGAGTTGGTAAGATGGTGACCACGCCCATGTGGGGGCGCCAGAAATATTTCTGCACCCAGGCGTCTGTGACCCTAGGATCGGCCCTGCCTAACACATATTCATACATACACAGACTAGGTTTAATTTACACAGGAGCCAATTACCCTACCAGCCTGTCTTTGGAGTTTGGGAGAAAACCTACACAAACGGCAGGGCGGGAGTGTCGTGTTCAGGATTTGAACCATCAACCCTTTTGCTGCTAGATGAAATTGCTAACCACTACACCACTGTGCTGCCCTATTACCTAGTTCCTTAGTTTTAAGTGATAATAACTTGTAATTTGCTAAAAAAAATTAAGTTGGTAAAACTTATTTTCCAAATGTATTTGATATATGTTTGAAGGTTTTTATATAAAAATAATACAATAATATGGTATTTAAAAAAGGAATAGTCTCATGAAAAAGGCTTTCAAAACAAATGAACATTTATTATTTAAAAAGTGTTACAAATGTAATATTATTAAAGCAGCATCAAATGTCAATGTAAACATTTAAAGAAAAAAATGCCTCTTTCTCAGCTAACAAATCAAACTGAAACACATGTATATACAGTATATCTGTAAAGAACATAGAATACAGAATGTGTTAATTTTTTTAAGCCTTTTAGGAAAGTAATTTGCACTTTAACCACTTCAGCCCTGGAAGGATTTGACCCCTTAATGACCAGGCCATTTTTTGCGATATGGCACTGAGTCGCTTTAACTGACAATTGTGCGGTTGTGCGATGTTGTACCCAAACAAAATTGAGCTTTCTTTTGTGATATTTGATCACTTCTGCAGTTTTTATTTTTTGCGCTATACTATTGTAGCGGGTATGTACTTTTTAAACAGGTGAGGACACCAGTGATGCATAGTTCCCTGCGGCCCAGCAGGTGGCGCTGTCACTTTGGGCCGGGGTTGAACCATCGCTCTAGTGCCGTACCCTTTGTGACCTCTCGCAGCGGTTGTACGGCGGGGCGGGGAACCCTTCGTGCATCCTGGGAGAGGGTATAAAGGGGGCGGACATCTTCGCCACGAGGTTCGAGTCCTGGGCACCTTCAGCCTGAGGGCTGTGGTTGCGGTTGGTGTCCAGGCGGCCTAGGCCTTGACACCTGGAGTTCATGTTCCATCCCAGACACCTTCAGTCTGGGGTGAGGTACTCAGCCGGAGGCCTGGGGCCCAGTACCTTCCGCTGGGTCCTGCGAGGGAGGGATTGTCCTAGGGGGCCCCCAGGAGTGGGGCACCCAGATCCAGAGGCGTAAGGGACCGGAGGAGGGACTCACCCGAAGACCTGGTGCAGCAGATTGCCAGTGCCGGGTGAACCTCTGGAGACCGCCCGGAGGGATATCTTTCCCGAACAGGGGCTAAGTTCAAAGAGGAAGTTCAGTCCACGTTTAATGACCGGTGGCAGCGGTCCAGCTAATTCACTCAGGTCAGTGGCAGAGGCCTGCAATTAGGCCTGTGGCAGGGGCCTCAACAGTTCATCCGGTCGGTGGCAGCGACCAAAACTCACGGTCGGTGGCAGAGACCGTGCGCCAGGCCTATTCGCTAAAAAGGAATAGGAGAATACAGTTTTGCCTGGGCCTACTCGTTCCCACACCCCCATGTTTGTTTGTTAATGGAAGTTCAACTGATTGTGTTACGAGAAATAAAGGAGTGTTGGACTTTCGATTGGTGTGGGGCTCTATTATTGGCAGACACGCTTCCAGGGAACAACAAGGCTTCGTATGCAGTGGACAGACCCGGGAGGTAAATCAACTAACTTTGCTCAACCCTCTTATACACATGAGGGGAGAGCTTGGCGTATTGTTCCTGCACTCTTCTCTCCCAGGTACCCCTAGACGCAAGCCATTCACAATAACCAAGAGGGAGAGTGAGGTTCCGCTACACGTGGGGGCTCTGGTCCGGGATGTGTTCGTGCTACAATGGAGCTGGAGTTGTTGGAATTTGAAAGTGTCTGCCCAAAAGAGTTCCGAGTAGGTCGGCCATGTTGTTGGCCACGGCGCCATCAGGCACACCCTCCCTGCTCAGTTTGTGGGCGTGACTCAGGGAAGGAGAAAGCCCGCGAACTGGAGTGCAAGAAGGGAGGAGTCCAATCGTGTGAAGGACTACACATGGGGACTTTGGCGCCAACAGGGCAGTGCGCAATGGATCAGCAAAGAGTCGCCATGTTCACCAATGCATCGTGGATTCCTATTCATCCCACTACCATGAGTCTGACTACTGCTGCTCCAATAACGGATACGGGGATTCGGCTAAAACCCTGGGGACGATTCGCCCTGTACTCATGCATGGACGTTGAGGCCCTGGGTTTGATTTGTCCCGGATGTTCGGGACTGGTGTGTCAGCTGAAGCCATTCGGGCGCTGCGAGGCCTGCGGAGAGTTCTCATTTGAGGTGGAACCAACTATTGAAAAAAACAGAATCATCCACCTTAACCACGCTACAGGCCACATCACTCATGAAGGAGGAATCGCTGCTTTTACAGCCATCCCTGTGCGCACTGCAGTGACCGCAGGTGAGGTCTCAATCACTGAGGTATGGGAGAAATCCGAGGATGCTGACTCAGTCACCACTGTTTCCCAGCGTCCACCGCCAAAGAGGAAGACCGGCTTGGTTGCCCTGTCCAGCGGTCGCGGTGGATCACCCTGCTTGCCCACGCCCGCCCTGGATGGATCCGGTAGAAAGAGTCCTGGACATCCCTTCTCAACTTTGGGCCGAGGTAAGCCAGACAAAGGGACTTGGTGTTGGGACGGAGGTGTCGGGGAGTCACGGCCCTGTGTGTCCACGGGAGGTGGCAATTCAGCCTCCACTACAGGCTACCTGCCCGCAGAGGAGTGTGACACCTCCGACCTAGAATCGCTCTCCGATCCGGGAGACGATGTCATCATAGATGAACTTTTTGCTTAGAAGGGCTGGACAAGATGCCTCTCTCCTCATCCCGCAAAGTCAGGGATCCACCCATGTCTACAGGGGATAGTACACCCTGTGTGGAGGCACCAGCACCTGAGGAGGGATCCCGTCCCCAGTCTGCCCTTCTACCTCCAGTGCCTCCTGCATCTGGCACGGGGAAAAGAGACTGTTGTTGCGGCCGCCTATGCCTAGAGTGGAGGTGGTCAAGGCACCTCGCCATCCAGACACCATCGTCCAACCGGGTGAGGGAGACCGGGCCACTATGCCTCCACTGGCGAGACTTTAGCGTTTCTTCGGACAAAAAGTTGCTACCGAGTACGGGTGGGAGTACCCATACTTACCCAAGGAGCTTCTGTACGAAGTGGAAGTCTGCCGGGACCGCTGGTACAACGAATTTGTGTGGACGCACCTTCAGGTCCCACATGCCCGCAGGTACCTCGCGTGTTCCCCTGACAACCTCTGAGCGGTTCAAGGACTGTAAAGCAGAGTGGATGTCGGCACATCCATGCTGACAAAGTGTTAATTCGACAGAAAGAAGGAGAGGATGTTGAATATCACATAGAGACTGTGGATAAGCATTTCAAGCCCCTTGTCTTGCCGCATCCCAGATTCTACTTGTAGGAGAAAAGACTCCTTGCCTAGTGTTTGTTGCTGAACTTTCCGGGGCTGTTTCCCGGGAAAACCCAGTGACTGTACCCGGGTTATGGGTGTTTGTGCTCTCTGGAGGAATTGAAGGACTGTTGCCATTCTTTGTTCTTCATTCTTCCATCCTGCAAAGTGATCATGGACTTTGGGGTAGTTAGAAAGTTCAAAGAGAGAAGAAGATCTTCAACCAGTGCAGTTACCGCGACACTGTCACCAGGTGGCAGTGTTGCGCATCGATATTCACTGTTCACTCACACACTTATAGAAGGGAAGGGCTTCTCTACGGAGAGGTTCTTTCATTCTTACACAAACATATGTGTCAGGTATATGTGTGTTTAACGTTCTTTTCCTCTCTGCAGGAGAACATCTCATCAAGACCACTGAGAAAGGGGTGGGTCTTAGTCAGGATGGGTGTAAGGGAATGTTGTTGTGAATATGTGATTCTGATAATGTGGTTATGTGTTGTTTGTTTCCCTCCTTTCCCTTTCATGTCAGGTTCAGGCACAACTGTTGGTTAGCTTTCAGAAAAAAAAAAAAACTTTTTGTATTTTTGAAATTTGTTAGTCGGTCTCTGGATCAGGCTATGATGACCCTTTTTTTTTTGGGCATGGTTTGCTCCAGACACTGGGGACCAGTGTCAAATAACAGGGGGAGAGTGTAGCGGGTATGTACTTTTTAAACTGGTGAGGACACCAGTGATGCATAGTTCCCTGCGGCCCAGCAGGTGGCACTGTCACTTTGGGCCGGGGTTGAACCATTGCTGCAGTGCCGTACCCTTTGTGACCTCTGGCAGCGGTTGTACGGTGGGGCGGGGAACCCACCGTGCATCCTGGGAGAGGGTATAAAGGGGGCGGACATCTTCGCCACGAGGTTCGAGTCCCAGGCACCTTCAGCCTGAGGGCTGTGGTTGCGGTTGGTGTCCAGGCGGCGTAGGCCTGGACACCTGGAGTTCGTGTTTCATCCCAGACACCTTCAGTCTGGGGTGAGGTACTCAGCCGGAGGCCTGGGGCCCAGTACCTTCCGCTGGGTCCCGCGAGGGAGGGATTGTCCTAGGGGGCCCCGGGAGTGGGGCACCCGAATCCAGAGGTGTAAGGGACCGGAGGAGGGACTCACCCGAAGACCTGGTGCAGCAGATTGCCAGTGCCGGGTGAACCTCTGGAGACCGCCCGGAGGAATATCTTTCCCGAACAGGGGCCAAGTTCAAAGAGGAAGTTCAGTCCACGTTCATGGACCGGAGGCAGCGGTCCAGCTAATTCACTCAGGTCAGTGGCAGAGGCCTGCAATTAGGCCTGTGGCAGGGGCCTCAACAGTTCACCCGGTCGGTGGCAGCGACCAAAACTCACGGTCGGTGGCAGAGACCGTGCGCCAGGCCTATTCGCTAAAAAGGAATAGGAGAATACAGTTGTGCCTGGGCCTACTCGTTCCCACACCCCCATGTTCGTTTGTTAATGGAAGTTCAACTGATTGTGTTACGAGAAATAAAGGAGTGTTGGACTTTCGATTGGTGTGGGGCTCTATTATTGGCAGACACGCTTCCAGGGAACAACAAGGCTTCGTATGCAGTGGACAGACCCGGGAGGTAAATCAACCAACTTTGCTCAACCCTCTTATACACATGAGGGGAGAGCTTGGCGTAGTGTTCCTGCACTCTTCTCTCCCAGGTACCCCTAGACGCAAGCCATTAACAATAACCAAGAGGGAGAGTGAGGTTCCGCTACACTATAAACCAAAAAAATGTTTTTATTACTTTCTGCTATAATACATATCCCAAAACAATATAAAAAAAAAACAAATGTATTCATCAGTTAAGGCCTATATATATTCTACATAATTTTGGCAAAAAAAAAAACACAATAGGTGTATATTGATTGGTTTGCGGAAAAGTTATTGCATCTACAAACTATGGGATAGATTTAGGGATTTTTTATTTTTTTATTGTTTTTAATTTTAATGGCGGCGATCTGCAATTTTTTAACAGGACTGCAACATTGCGGCCGACAAATCTGACCCCAAATTACACTTTTTGGGGACCAGTGACATTATTACATTGATCGCTGCTATAAAAATGCACTGATCAATGTATAAATGACACTGGCAAGAAAGGGGTTAACACTAGGGGGCGATCAAGGGGTTAAGTGTGTTCCCTGGGTGTGTTCTAACTGTAGGGGGGATGGGCTACCAGCGACATGACAGAGATTGCCGTTTCTGATCACTGGGAACAGAAGATCTCTGACATGTCATCTGGCAAAACAGGAATCGCCTTGTTTACATAGGCAGATCCCCGCTCTGTATGCCATGATCGTGGGTCGCCGGCGGACCTCAAATCCGACGGACCCGTGGGCACACTCCCGCAGCAAGCACCTGCCCATTATCTCCTGTGCAAAGACCAACGTACACCTACGGCGATGTGCGTAGGAGAGCCGACCTGCCGCAGTATAATGACGGTGGCTGGTTGGCAAGCGGTTAGTGTGAACTTTTGAAGATAGATTCCCCACATCTAGCTCTAAAAAGATCCTCTGAAAAACTTCAAAGGTATATTTTAGGTTTTCAGGGTAGCTCAGGCTAAAAGCATAAATGAGTCCAATAATCATTCTCTCTGATACAAAATGAGAGTGCTACCTGTATATGAAAAAATACACTATAACAATATGTTTGTTTTTCATGCCAATGCAGCATAAATATGGTATATTTATTTTTGAAATGTAATAACATGGTGCAAAGTGGGCAGGGCTTTAGGTTACATAATCTAACTTTGAATGTCCAATATTTCAAAAACCGAATGAACAGAAATGTTGTTTTTGTGGTACAAATCAGCACAAACGCAGCACAAACAAATTGTATAATTGTTTTTAAAATGTAATAACGTGGTGCAAAGTGGGAGAGGTTTCATCAACTATAATGTGCAATATCTCTGAAACCAAACCAGCACATACGTTCATTTTTGCAGCACAAATTGGCACAGACCCAGTGCAAACGAATGCTATCTTTGTTTTTAAATTTTAATAACATTGGGTGCAAAGTGGGTGGGGCTTGATGATACATAATCTGAATTTGAATTCCAATACCTCAAAAACCGAACTGGCTGAAACATTATCTTTTGTGGCACAAAATAGTTTTTAAGCTTAACAGCTGGTGGTCCCTCACCCTGCATCTTGGTTGCGTTCTGCAGAATGCAGTAAGCACAAACTTTGCGTGCGCACAAGTGATTTGTCTCAATAGGTGTATTCTACGGACGTATGTCCATTTATTATAAATATATTAATTTGCAATTAAAATAAACATTTTGGATGGTATGTTAAGCATCATTTAAAGCATGTGAACGATAATTTGTTCAATGTTCATTCTTACCTTTTAGTGGCATTGTAGCGACTAAATTCTTGTCACTGGTGGTGCTCTTTTGTCCTGATGGGCCTCAAACGTATGGGAACTGCCATGTACAGATTTTCAAAGTTCCAAAAGACGTCAAACTCTTTAAAATATACAGCATCAAAACTCGTGCAGTTGCACGTTAGGCAAACATGCGTCCCCCAATTTTAGTCGAATGTAAAGATAATTTCTTAAAGTAAATGTAACTCAATTAGAATATGGAAATGCAAATACCTTAAAAGTTTTGTCTAGATTATTCAATATTATACATTATTTTCGTAAATGTAAAAGGTGCGTTTTAAGAACTAATAAAAATTAAGTAAGGTACTTAAAATATCAAAGTAAATTAATTAACATTTAATTTTATGTTGAAAATGATAAAACTTTTATGTTAAAATTACAAGCCAACAGAATAATTTTTATCAGCGTAGGTATAGGAATTGATCCATGGATAGGATGTGTTAAGCCTCGTACACACGATCGGATATCCTATGGATTCTAATCCGATGGTTTTGTCCATCGGAAATCTGATGAAGCTGACTTCCATCAGTCTTGCCTACACACCATCAGTCAAAAAACCAACCGTTCCAAACGCGGTGACGTAAAACACTCCGATTAGTCGAGAAAAATTAAGTTCAATGCTTCTGAGCATGCGTCGACTTGATTCTGAGCATGTGTGGGTTTTTTATCCGATGGACTTGCCCATAGGCTATCGGTCTTTGATCCATCGGAAAAATTTAAAACATGTTCTATTTTTGAAAACCGATGGAAAAAAGACCAATGGTCCCATACACGATCGGTTTGCCTGATGCAAAAAGACCATCGGACTGTTTTCATCGGTAAAACTGATCATGTGTACAGGGCTTGACTCATCTTGGAGCTGTTCAAAGGATTTGGGGTTCGGTCTTTGAGAATATGTAACAGTGTTTCGATTCCTTGTTTTCCCACCTGGTGAGGGATAGGTGGGGGATAATCGTCTCCAGTACCTTTAGTGGGATAGGTATTGGCAATGTCTATGAACTTGGAGGATTTCAGGAGCAAAAGGCTCTCCACGCTATTAGAGAAGCTTGGTTAGGTAGAGGAAAGTGTTTTATTAGCCATGGTTTCCAGATATCAGCTATTAGTAAATGATTGAGCGATGGCACAGGGCTAGTAGTCTGTCTGATATCTATCCACAGTTTGTCTGTTGACTGGGAGAACCAACTTTGTATTTGATAAAGATGGGTTGCAACCCAATAATCGTCGGTCAGTCATGCCTTTGCCCCCCACATATTTGTGCTTAAGGAGTAGACCGTGTGAGGTCTCATGCCCTTCCATACAAACTTCCTGAGAATCGTGTTGAGTGCCTGCATGTGTGTTTTTTTTACAGGTATGGGGAAAGTTCTGAAAATATAAAATATTTGGGGAGTAATATAATTTTGAAGGATGCGAAGTGGCCTGACAAAGATAGTTCACATTTGGACATATGCTGGACAGCCTTTGGTAGCTTGTCAATAAGAGGAAGGTAATTAATATAGATGAGTTCTTGCTGTAAAAAAAATATTTTAAGCAACAGACAGCATGGATTCATGAATCACAGAAGTTGTCAAACAAACCTGAAGTAGAATTGCTAGACTGGCCTAAGATGGACATGGGAAAATGCAGAAAACCATAAATAGGACTTGGGTGGTGGGGGGTGGGAGGGATGACGATAAGGGGGTCACATAATCACAGATAATATATAATTTATACACAATAGGAAAAGTAAATAAGAGGAAGGGAAGGAATCAATAGAAAGATCTTAGGATCTTATAATTCACTGTACTCTTAAGTACTGTTACACTAACATATAAATAGGAACACATTTTATTAATATTAATATAATGAGCTGTTTTCATAAAAGCAGCTCCCCCTTTTTTTTTTGTTCCCATAAGCACAAATGCACCAATATACTTACACAAATACACAGAAATTATAGACTCCTTATGGATGTTTTTTTATTTTTTATTATTATTTTAATTATTGTAATTATTTTTCTACTTCCTGCCCCCTGCCCCTCCCCCCTCCCCATCCATTCCTCTCCACCATGGCATGATGCATTGTGGATGTGAGAAGAGGAGAGAGAGTTGAGGAAAATAATATTTTTTTTCCCTTTTCCTCCCTCCCTCTCTTTTTCCCCTTCTGTCTTTGAATGACGAGATGGAGAATATTAATACCTTGATATTTAAAATAATGATCAATGATACATGGATGAATAGACAAAATAATGAAACCGTTCAAGAGAAAAAAAAAAAGAGAAAAAGATTTTCAAAAAGTATTTAAGAATGCGGCATGCACAATCTCAGTTAGCGGCAGATCGGGAACAGCAGCCCCGGACTACCCCCAGTTAGGGATCTTACGATTAGTAAAGTCATATAGAAGTGAGAAAGTTAGAGAGTTGGGTGAGACAGGAGGTACGAGTGTGCGAGTGTGTGTTGGTTTTCTTTTTTTTTTTTTCCCTTTTCTCTCCCTTTTACGTTTTTCATCTTCGACATACTAGCTTGGATTGCCCCCCCCCCCCCTCCCTGTATTATTCTTATGGGAGGGGTAAAATTTGGTTCTTTCAATGCAAGAGGCCTTAACTCACCCTTTAAAAGATCTCAAATCCTAAATTTATTTCACAAACAAAAAAATGTAATCATTTTCGTTCAGATCACATTCCTAAAATAAATAATAGAAATGATGTTACTTGGATTCACGATACATTTTGCTACTCGAAAACAAGGGGCATTTCTATTGCATTCCACAAGGATATACCTCACCAAATAGTACAAAGCTGGAAAGGCTAAGATGGCAGATCCTTGATTATAAGGGTCATGCTATACGGAAAAATGTTCACAATCATAAATTTATATCTACCAAACTATGAGCAAATTAAGTGTGGAATAAAATCATTTGTGGAAGCAATGGAAAAAGCAGAAGGAACAGTAATTATGGGCGGAGACTTTAATTTTATAATGGACTCAAAAATGGATACATCTAGCACTCGCTCCCACAGGAAAAATAGTCAATTAAAAGAATTTAAATATCTACTGGGAAGACACCAAATGATAGACATATGGAGGGCTCAACATCAGACGGAAAAAAATTATACATATTTTTCAAATATACATAACTCATACCATAGAATAGATTACTTTTTTATTAATCGATCCAGTCTGATGATGACTAGAGTTGAGTGGACACCTGGATGTTCGGGTCCGACGGGTTCGGCCGAACTTCGCAAAAAAGTTCGAGTTCGGGACCCGAACTTGACCCCGAACCCGAACCCCATTGAAGTCAATGGGGACTCGAACTTTTGAGGACTAAAATGGCTCTAAAAAAGTATTGGAAAGGGCTAATGGGCTGCAAATGGCAGCAAAATGTTAAGAGAATGGCAAGTGCCCTGAAAACAAATGTGGATAGGGAAATAACTTAAAATAACATAAAATACATAAAAAAATAAAAATAATAATCTTGACCTAGGAGGACGAGGTCCATATGGAGTTAGGGTTGCCACCTCATCCCTTTAAACCCAAACACATATGAATTACACAGGTTCTGAGGCTAATTAAATGCAGATAAGGCACCAAGTGAGTTTAATTACCACCTTAATCAGCCACAGAACCTGTGGAATTCATATGTATTTGGTTTTAAAGGGATGAGGTGCCAACCCTATATGGAGTAGGAGGTTGAGGTGGCGGTGGATGTGGCGGTGTAGGTGGAAGCGGCGGTGGAGAAAGACGAGGTAGCCAACACTGTTTTTTGTTTTATTTTTTATTTATTTTTTAATTAGGGTACACCCCAAAAGAGTGAGAAACATAAAAAAAACAACAATGGCTGGGTAAGGCCGATATACATGTCTATTCTGCACAAGATATGGACAAGTCCTTTGGGATCCATGCCTGGTTCATTTTAATGAACGTGAGCTTGTCCACATTGGCTCTGGACAGGCGGCTGCGCTTGTCTGTGATAACGCCCCCTGCCGTGCTAAATACACATTCAGATAATACACTGGCTGCAGGGCAGGCCAGCACCTCCAAGGCGTAAAGAGTAAGCTCAGGCCATGTGTCCAATTTGGAGACCCAGAAGTTGAAGGGGGCAGACCCGTCATTCAGTACGTGTAGGTGTGTGCACCTACATGTTGGTGAAATGCTGCCTCCTGCTAAGACGTTCCATATAAGCTGTTGGTGCTGGTTGTTGTGGTGTGCTGACAAAGCTTTTCCACATTTCGGCCATGCTAACCCTGCCTTCTGAGGTGCTGGTGGTGCCCCAGCTGCGTTGGCGACCTCTTCCTCCTCTGCCTTCGCCTTGTGCTTCCACTGTGCCCCCGCTGTCAGGTGGGAATGCCACCAGCAGCGCATCTACCAGCGTGCGCTTGTACTCGCGCATCTTACGTTCACACTCCAGTGAGGGAATTAAGGATGGTACTTTGTCCTTGTAACGGTGATCCATTAGCGTGGCCACCGAGTAATCAGTACCAGTTAGAATGTGGGCAACTCGGCGGTCGTTGTGGAGACACTGCAGCATGTAATCACTCATGTGTGCCAAAGCTGTCCTCTGTGGGAGGTGTATCGTCTGTGTCCTCTGTATCCCCCCAGCCACGCACCAGTGATGGCCATGAGCTGGTCTGGGTGCCACCCTGCTGTGAACATGGTTCCTCCTCCTCCATCTCCTCCTCATCATCCTCCACCTCATCATCCTCCAGAACTGTACCCTTGCAGGACAATTGTGTACCTGGTGTTTGTTGGTGCAGGAACCCACCCTCGGAGCCACTTGTGAATGACTGCCCTGAAAGCCTTGGAAATGATCCCGATTCCTCCTCCTCCTCCTCCTCCTCCTGTGCCACATCCTCTTCCATCATTGCCCAAAGCGTTTTTTCAAGGAGGCATAGAACTGGGATAGTAATGCTGAGAACGGCGTCATCGGCACTGGCCATGTTGGTGGAGTACTCGAAACAGCGCAACAAGGCACACAGGTCTCGCATGGAGGCTCAGTTATTGGTAGTGAAGTGGTGCTGTTCCGCAGAGCGACTCACGCATGCGTGCTGCAGCTGAAACTCCACTATTGCCTGCTGCTGCTCGCACAGTCTGGCCAGCATGTGCAAGGTGGAGTTCCACCTTGTGGGCACGTCACATATAAGGCGGTGAGCGGGGAGGCCGAAGTTATGCTGCAGCGCTGACAGGCGAGCAGCAGCAGGGTGAGAACGCCGAAAGTGCGCACAGACGGCCCGCACTTTCTGCAGCAGCTCTGGCATATCGGGGTCATTTTTAAGGAACCTCTGCATCACCAAATTCAGTACATGCGCCAGGCAAGGGATGTACGTCAAACCGGCTAGGCCCAGAGCTGCTACGAGATTTCGCCCATTATCGCACACCACCAGGACGGGCTTGAGGCTCACTGCCACCAACCACTCATCGGTCTGTTGTTCCATGTCCCTCCACAACTCCTGCGTGGTGTGGGGTTTTTCCCCCAAACAGGAAAGTTTTAAAACTGCCTGCTGTCGTTTACCCCTGGCTGTGCTGAAGTTGGTGGTGAAGGTGTTACGCTGGCCGGATGAGGAGGCCGTTGAGGATGAGGAAGCGGAGTAGGAGGAGTTAGCAACAGGAGGTAAACTGAAGCGCCCTGCAATCCTCGGTGGTGGAAGGATATGCGCCAAACTGCTATCCGCCTCAGGCCCAACCGCCACTGCATTTACCCAGTGTGCTGTTAGGGAGATATAATGTCCCTGACCGTGCTTACTGGTCCACGTATCCGTAGTTAGGTGGACCTTGCCACAGATGGCGTTGCGCAGTGCACACCTGATTTTGTCCCCCACTTGGTTGTGCAGGGAAGGGATGGCTCGCCTGGAAAAGTAGTGGCGGCTGGGCACGACATACTGTGGGACAGCCAATGCCATCAGGCTTTTAATACTCTGCATCTCCACCAGACGGAATGACAGCATTTCAAAGTCCAGGAATTTTGAAATGCTGGCATTCAGGGCCAGGGATCGCGGGTGGGTAGGGGGGTACTTCCTCTTCCACTCCAGTGTTTGGGAGATAGAGAGCTGAACGCTTCCATGGGACATTGTGGAGATGGTTGGTGACCCAGGTGGTAGTGTTGCTGGCAGATCCTCTGTTTGTGGGGTGGCAGGTGCCACTGTCACTACAGAGGTGGATGAAGAGGCTGAGACTGCAGCAGAAGAGGAAGCAGGAGGAGCCAGAGACCTTTCTTGGTTTTTGAGGTGTCTACTCCACTGCAGCTCGTGCTTTGCACTTAGATGCCTGGTCATGCAGGTTGTGCTCAGGTTGAGAATGTTTATGCCTCGCTTCAGGCTCTGATTGTACAGAGTGCAAACTACTTGTGTCTTGTCATCAGTACATTGTCTGAAGAACTGCCAAGCTAGGGAACTCCTTGGACCTGGCTTTGGTGTGCTCGGTCCCTTGCTGCGTTGGGCAGTAGCAGGCGTACTGTCTAGGGGACGGACGCTCCGCTTTCGCACCCTGCTCCCTCTTCTGCTGTGCTGGTGGCTCTGTGCGACCACCGCCTCTTCCTCCGAACTACACAGGTCACCTGCATGATGTTGATTCCATGTGAGGTTGAGAACCTCATCGTCCTCCACATCATCTTCCACCCAGTCTTCACCCCTGCCCTCCTTGTCGGTCTGCACAATTGCGAAAGCAGCAGCAGTTGGCACCTGTGTTTCATCATCATCCGAGACGTAATTTTTTTGTGGTGCGTTTTCTGCATATCTACTGTTCTATTGTGCTATTCAAAAAAAAATATGAGGAGAACGTCAAAGGGAAGTGAGCGGTGGCCCGGCAGAAGAAAGAACCTGGAGAGCGCAGCGACGACACCGGAGACCCCCTGAAGTCGGAAGAAGACCCCGGAGCTGTGCAATAAATTACTTTAAAAAGCTGTGTGTGTTTTTTTTATTGACTTTTTTTCCACCAGATGAATGGGTAGGGGTACGATGTACCCCATACTCATTCACATAGGGTGGGGGGCGGTATCTGGGGGCCCCCTTATTAAAGGGGGCTCCCGGATTCCAATAAGCCCCCCGCCCGCAGACCCTGACAACCAATGGCCAGGGTTGTCGGGAAGAGGCCCTGTCCTCATCAACATGGGGGCAGGGTGCTCTGGGGTTGGGGGGCCGCAGGTCACCCCCCTGCCCCAGAGCACCAAACCCCCCATGTTGAGGGCATGCGGCCTGGTACGGTTCAGGAGGGAGGGGGGGCGCTCTCTCGTCCCCCCCTCTTCCCCTGCGGCCTGCCAGGTTGCGTGCTCGGATAAGGGTCTGGTTTGGATCTTGAGGGGGACCCCCACGCCGTTTTTTTCGGCGTAGGGTTTCCCCTTCAAATCCAGACCAGACTCAAGGGCCTGGTATGCTCCTGGAGGGGGAACCCATGCCGGTTTTATCTTTCAAAATTGGCGTGGAGTTCCCGCTCAGGATTCATACCAAACACAGTGCCTGGTATTGGCGGGAATCCACGTCGGATCACCGTCTACCGGCAATGCGTGTCGCTCATCGTGAAAGGAACATTTTTCCTTTCCTGATGACGAGACAGCTCGGCGCTGGCTCTCGCTCTCGCTCTCACTGGCTCTCGCTCATAGGGTGTCAGTCTCACTGCTAGTAGCGGCGAGATTGACACAATATCAGCGGCACATACTGTATCTCACACGTACAGCAGATATGCAGAAAACGCACCAAAAAAATGTATTTGCCCTAAATAAATTTTTTTTGGAATAGCACAATAGAACAGTATGTATTTAAAGGGTGTATCTCACACATACAGCAGATATGCAGAAAACGCACCAAAAAAAAAATGTATTTGCCCTAAATATTTTTTTTTTTTGAATAGCACAATAGAACAGTATCTAAAGGATGTATCTCACACGTACAGCAGATATGCAGAAAACGCACCAAAAAAAAATGTATTTGCCCTAAATATTATTTTTTGAATAGCACAATAGAACAGTATGTATGTAAAGGGTGTATCTCACACGTACAGCAGATATGCAGAAAACGCACCAAAAAAAAAATGTATTTGCCCTAAATATTTTTTTTTTGAATAGCACAATAGAAAAGTATGTATGTAAAGGGTGTATCTCACACGTACAGCAGATATGCAGAAAACGCAACAAAAAAAATGTATTTGCCCTAAATATTTTTTTTTTTTGAATAGCACAATAGAACAGTATCTAAAGGGTGTATCTCATACGTACAGCAGATATAAGGAAAACGCACCAAAAAAATGTATTTGCCCTAAATATTATTATTTTTTGAATAGCACAATAGAACAGTATCTAAAGGGTGTATCTCATACGTACAGCAGATATGCAGAAAACGCACCCAAAAAAAATTATTTGCCCTAAAAAATGTTTTTGGAATAGCACAATAGGAGAACAGTATCTAAAGGGTGTATCTCACAGTAACCTATGCAGTGCTGGTGCACTGAGCTTGCATAAAATTCCCGCCGACGCCAACCTAACTAACAGACGGATGAAAGTTAGGTTTACTCTGGCACTGAGCTCAGGGCAGGGTAAAATGACTGTGCACTGCACCCACACAACACAATCAAGGTAGATCGCTGAGTAATTTGATTTCTGAATCAGGAGGACTCCTATCTAATTCTCTCCCTAAAAAGCAGCAGCAGCAGCAGCAGCAACCTTTCCCTACACTAAAGCCCTGTACACACGATCGGTTTTACTGATGAAAACCGTCCAATGTTTTTTTTTCATCGGACAAACCGATCGTGTATGGGACCCATCGGTCTTTTTTCCATCGGTTTTAAAAAATAGAACATGTTTTAAAATTGTCCGATGGATCAAAAATCGATAGAAAATACAGATCGTCTATGGGCAAGTCCATCGGATAAAAAACCCACGCATGCTCAGACTGAATTAGGAGACGAGAGTGCTCGTTCTGGTAAAACTAGCGTTCCTAATGGAGAGAGCACATTCGTCATTCTGCAAGTTATTGCCTCATTTAATGCAACACATTGTTTTTTGCATTAGAATGGCGTTTAAAATTTAGTTTTTGATGCTGATCTTTATACCGAGTTCTGACAAACTTATGTCTTTCTTGTTTCTTGTGATCTTCTCAATAATTATGATTTATTCTTAAAGGCAGACCTCACAAATTTATAAAAAGTTTTAGAATCCTTTTTTTTTTTGTTTTGTTTTTTGCTTTTGTTTTGGGTGTCAATTTCTCACAACAACATATGTTTCTTTTATTTTTCCTTCATGGAGGTTGGTGTCCCTTGTCATTAATTTCACATTGTATTTAGGAAATGTTATTGCTACTCCCAAAAAAAAACACATCAGGCAAGTATTTTGGCTGAAATTAAATCTCCATTTATTCTGGCAAAATATAAAATAAAAAACGAAGGGCAACAATTCAAAAATTAGCGGAAAATATGAAGTCATTGGACCCCAAAGGCAGACATGAGTATGATGAACAATAAGATAAACAACATAATGAAATCAGGAGCAGCAGCTGAAGACATACATCATCCCAAGCTGTGGTACTCCATCAAACTGCAACTTCTGGAAGAGCAGCTTGAAGCCAGGGAATCACCTCCTGCTCTTCCCTGTACACTTCCCTCCACGCTTCCCTGCAGTGTTCCCTCCACTCCTCTCTGCAGAATTCCCTCCACGGCCCCGTCCACGCACCCTTGCAGGCCATGCCACTGTGGGTGGTAATGTGGCAGGAGGAGGAGAAGGATTGGCCTGATGTGGGAGATGGGTGGCCTCAGTCAGCTGTCCCCTCCCCCCCATGTGCACGGCTGTATAGATAATGTGCTCGCAGAGGGCACGTTGTCCCGCCTCCATTTGGACTAATTTGTCTGCCAGGTAGGTACTAAAGCCCTCCACAGGGTTGAGGGGGGCCCTCATGATGGCAGCTGTGTCACAGATTATTTTGAGTGACTCCTCCTCCACTTGTGTCATCCTACGATTTTTTTTAGGTCTGATGTGGAGGGGAGCCACTTGTGACACTGTGCTGCCACTAGGCCTGGGGACCTGCTGCATGCCACTTGGCCCTGCCTCCTCCTGATGACACTCACCTCTGCCTCCTCCTGCCTGCCACATTCCTGAGCCTTTTCCTCCTGGCTGGCCTCATCCTGTGTAGAAAAAAGGCACATAGTTAGATATTTTGAGGAATCAATCACACACAATTTTGATCTCATGACTGGTGCAATCTGCTATTTTGAAAACTAGCAAAGAGTTTCATTCTGTCCCTGTTCTTTTGAGATACTTTAACAATCATTTATTTGCCTTTTTTTTTTGGGGGGGGGGATGTTATCATTTTGGGAGAATAAATCAAGTTCATCACAATAGTACTTTGAGGCCAATAATTATGTTCTAAAATACTATACCTGGCTGAAGATGCGAAGATCCGGCTCTTCAAGCACAGGTGGCCCCTCCTCCACCTCTGCAGGGGTGGAGGGAAGGGTGGAAGGAACGCTGGAGGGAAGGGTGGAAGGAACGCTGGAGGGAAGGGTGGAAGGAGGGGTTGAGGGAAGGCTGGAAATTGATTCCCTGGCCTCAATCTGGTCTTCCAGAAATTGCAGGTGCTTGTAGTACCACAGCTTGGGCTGTACTACATCATCTGCTGCTGCTCCTGATCTCATGGAAGCGCGGTATTCAGTGTATTTTTTTTTATATGCATTCCGCATATTGTTTATCTTATTGTTCATCATACTGTAGTCTGCCTCTGGGACCCAGGGCTTCATATAATCCGCCAATTTTTGAATTATTGCCAGATGTACACCACTCTTGTGGTAATCTGGATGTTTTATTTCCCATAGGTTGCGGAGTTCTTTATATTTTTCAATAAAAACCAACATGATATCCGGCTCGCGGAGTTTATGCATTGCCGACTGTCTGCAAGTTCAAAACACATAAAAAAACATGAGAGGTCAGATTCCATTCTCCTCAACTTATCCCAATATTGGCCTTTACAATCATGAACCATTATAGGCCATTGCAGGCCCAAGTTCCCTTCTTACCTTGTTATTGTTGTGGTCTTTTGTGGACTTCCACTCGTTCTTACTCCGCGCAACCCTAATAACTTTGTTACCATTTTATACCCTGCGCATGCGTGTAACTCCGCCCGTGTTGCCCGCCCATGACGGTCTTTTCCTGCATTTCCCTGCCCCTTCATGTTCGGCGCACAGTGGTATACGACGACATGTCGGTGACACAGGTGGCTTCTTTATTAGAAAGTACCGACGAGGAAAGCCCGGAGGTGGGAACGTCCCGATCCAGGAATAAAAGATACAAGGCGACTAATATGTCATTTGCTGAGATGGCGAAGATGGTGGACATCCTGCGGAGGAAAGATTACGATGGGAAGCATGGGCCATACGACACCCCTAATCTCAGGAAGTCTCAAATAATGGACAAAGTGGCGAGGACTCTCTATCAGAAATATGGAGTCAGGAGATCCTAGGAGCAGCTCCGTAAAAGGTGGTCTGACCTGAAGCTGAGGGAGCCGGAGCAGTATAGGAAGCTTAAAAAAAGCATTGAAAAAAGTAAGCTTTTCTTTTTACTGTGTTCTTTCACATTGTAATATGTATTCTTGCATGTGTTTGCTCCATGTGCTTGGCTTGGCTGGTTTCACATTTGCAAATGGCAACTTTTATGTTAAGTTGAGGGACCACTTATTTGGTAATGTTTCGTAGTAAACACTTGATTGTCTTCCCCAAAACATGTTTGGCACATATCCACGTAACCCACATGTGGTCATGCCTCTTTTTAATAAAACAACGTTTCTACACATTTTTGGCTAGATGATGTGTTGTAAGTAAAGTAGAATGTGAATGAAAGGCTAAACTGGATTCTGGGTAAAGGAGATGACACTCAAGCAGTTGGTTACAGAGATTTTTGCTCAGGAGCAATATACTATAGTGTGGGCCACATGCCCCAATTTTTAAGGGTGTCACACACAGGTGCTCCAGTGGATACCTTGGTGGTTCTCCAAGTGTGTTTTTTAGGCCCCTAAAAAAAAGCATGCAGCTTAGTAGAGTTCTCAAGATCTCATGTGTTCATCTTGGAACTCAGGCCCAAATATCAATTGCACCCCACTTCCAATCAATGTATACAATTTCTGCCCTCAAATCTCTGTGTGCTAAAGGATACCTTTTTTTTTCCATTCCCATAGGGGAGAGGAGACTGGGAGGACACCAATCTGAGGAGACGAGGAAGCACAGACCACATAAACACCCCCAAGATCCCTATGCACCCCAAGATCAGCATGTTGAGGAAGCGGAGGTGGAGGAAGGAGAGGTGGAGGAAAGAGAGGTGGAGCTTATCACCACAACAGGTCAGTGTCTGTCACCACAACTTCAAGGTAAATACAGATGTAGGCATGCATATTTCTAATTTTATTTTATTTTTTAGGGGATGAACGTGGTGGTGTGTCAGGAACTCCAAATCCTCCATTCTCGAGTGCTAGTGCCCAAATAATTATTCAAGAAATAATGGAATGTAGTAGCGAAATGGACATTATGATAAATAGAATTAATGTGATTGAGCAAAAATATAAAAACATTATAGATATTTTGGGGCAAATAGTCTGACCCCCCCCCCTGTTTTTGTGTTTTTTTTGCCCTTAAAATTTTGCACTGGTATTCCCACCAGCCCAAATGTGAAGATGCACACAGTGACTCAACAGGTGCTATCTGCCATCACAGGATATCTATGTCCCTGTTTTGGGGGTACAACCTCTTCCTCCCTACTCAAGTAGGTGAGAGGAAGGGTTTGCACACCCAAAGCACGTCCATTGATCCCCCATGATGGCAGATAGCACATGTTTACCTTAGCCATGGGATCATGTGGAAAATACCCAGTTCAGACACAAAAATAAAGTGGGGTTCTTCACATTTGGGATGGATCAGGGGTGACATCACTCCATCTCCTGTTTCTCCTTTTCACGTTGAATTTTTATATTTCCTTTTTTGGACAAATGTTTACTATATTGACCCATGCATGTTTCTGCAAAACAAACCTCCAAATAAAACCAAAATATTTGGGGAGGTAAAACTTTCTACATTGTATTTCTATAAAACCTAATGTGGTGCACAGAGTAAAAAGGTTATGGGACACTCAAAACGGTGTGGCTTGTTCTTTCTTTGCTCAATAGCAGTTCTGAAAAAGCTAAATCAATGCTTTTTATAGTGACAATTGTGGCTATTTACTAAGGACAAATACACTTGGCACTACAAGAACCTGGGAGACACATCAACCCAAAAAACAATAATGACAAAACAAGATTTTTTGAAACATAATAATATTTTATTTCAAAAACCAAAAGGTCAGATCTGGTCTGGCATTGCGATGGCCCCCCTACCCGTGAAGTACTCAACGTATTTCTCACGTACTACACAGGCACTTTGGGGGGCCAAGCCAGTACAGGTGGTGTCCAGGCCGGTCATAATGGACATCTCGGATGGACCGGCCTCAGGCCCAACTGTTGAGACATATGTTGCCGAAAACTGACGGAGAAAATTGTGCAAGATGCAGCAACAGAAAACAATGTGGTTCAGCTTGTATTCCGCCATATGTATTGCTGTCTGAAACAGGCGGAACCGGCTGGCCATTATCCCGAAGGCATTCTCCACAACTCTCCGGGCTCTGGCCAGCCGGTAATTAAAAACCCTCCTCTCCGGGGTGAGGGTGCGTTGGGGAAACGGCCGCATCAGGTGTGGTCCCAGTCCAAAGGCTTCATCCGCGATGAACACAAACGGTAGTCCTTCCACGTTGTCTGCATCTGGAGGCAGTGCAAGACCCCCAGAGTGCAGACGGTGAGCAAAATTTGTCTGGGCGAATACTCCGCCATCGGACATCCGGCCGTTCTTCCCCACGTCCACATACAGAAACTCATACCGTGCCGACACCACCGCCATTAACACAATACTATTAAAATCTTTATAGTTATAATAGAATGCCCGCGAACGGGGTGGTGTCACTATGTGGACGTGCTTGCCATGAATTGCCCCTCCACAGTTGGGGAAGTCCCACCACTGGGCAAATTGATCAGCCACAGTCTGCCATTCCTGTGGTGTGCAAGGAAACTGTGGAGTCAAACAAAAAGAAGACATTAGTACGTTTTCAGTTTACAGTGCAAACAGATTACACAAAGACATTGTTGACCAACATCAGGCTAACATTATTATTTAAGGGAGTATTTCATGCCCAAAAAAGAAGGCCCACTTAGCAGGTGACTCACCCCCTCTGAGGGGACATTAGAAAATATTCTAAGGGGGGGGGTTTGTGGTGATTTGGGGGGCACAAAATAAATGCTGTACCACTCTGCTGAACTTTAAGGAGAACGAAAACATTTGTACACATTTTAGGGGGGGGGGAGGGGTGCAAAACTACGATGGCACTGACCCAAAAAAAACAGGTGTAAAAAACTAGGCTAGCTGTGTTTGGGCCCAGGATAGCATGCTGGAGAGGTTAGTGAAGAGAAATAGGCATGTAGGCCCCAAAAAAGGGCATTAGAGGAAAAAACATGCATGGGGAAAATGGGGACATTCTCAGGATATTACAAACAGGCAAATTTGGGAAGGAGGAAAGAAATAAAAAACATTAGCAAACAATCCAAACATATAATGTGATGTTAAAGGAGCAAACTTACCTTCATATAGTCCTTCTGCAGGACCTGAATAATGGCAGAATAAGTTTCAGGGATTATGATCCCGAGAGCCTGGGGGGAGATGCCTGTTGTGAACTTGAGGTCCTGCAAGCTTCTCCCAGTCGCCAGGTATCTCAACGTGGCAATAAGCCTCTGCTTGGCAGTGATCACCTGGCGCATCACAGTGTCCTGCCTCATGATATAGGGGGACAGCAAATCCAACAGACGGTGAAAAACGGGGTCCGTCATCCTGAGATAATTCCTGAAATCATCAGGATTATTCTCATGGATTTCCCGCAGCAGAGACATATGAGAGAATTGGTCACGCTGGAGCAACCAATTCTTGGTCCATGAACTCCTCCTCACCCTGTTCACGGACTGAACTCGGATTACAGTGTTAACCGCAACACCAAGTCCATAGCCAGCATGAGCTCGAATACGAGAAAGCACTTTAAACATGGTCTGAAACCGGTCGGCTGGTCAGAACGAACTCAAACAGAACGCACCGTGGAACAGCAAGGCCTGAGAAGAACGACCTGAAAAACAGTAAACGAACGGCCAAGAAGGCACTGCAAAGCAGTAACGACCTGACTGCACGCACTGAAGAACAAATACGAACCCACAAGCACAAACTGAACACCAGGAAACGATCTGAAAAGCACGGAGACTGAAAAGCGCTAATCGGCTCTCACCAAACTTTTACTAACACGTGGTAACACAAAATCAGCAAAAGCAGCCCAAGGGGTGGCACCATTAGATTTGAACTTCCCTTTTATAGCGCCATCGTACGTGTTGTACGACCCGTTGTTTTGTTGCCGTCGGTTTTTTGACTGATGGTGTGTGGCCAAGACTGATGGAAGACAGTCTCATCGGATTAGAATCTATAGGATATCCGATCGTGTGTATAGGGCTTCACTGATGCAGAGTGACGTGCTGTGCTATGTGCCTCTAGCTTATATAGAGGCTGGGTCACATGCTGCACTGGCCAATCACAGCCATGCCATTAGTAGGCATGGCTGTGATGGCTTCTAAGGGCACACAAGTTAAACAAATGTTGATTGGCTGCCCAGCGCGCCATTACATTGCCAAACACCGAATCCGAACCCGAACATACAGTAAATTGTTCGGGTCCTGGTACCAAAAATCCAAAAGTCCGGTACGAACCCGAACTTTACAGTTCGGGTTCGCTCAACCCTAATGATGTCCCCCTCAACGGATATTGGCAACTTTTCCTGGTCAGACCACACGCCGATATATTTGGAACTTAGGTTAGTGGAATATAAAAAACCAATAGGAACGTGGAGATTAGACGATAATTTAATAAAAAACAAAGAGTGTGTAAATGATATAAGACAGGTTGCGAAATAATTTTTGGTAATTCATGAAAATTATGATACCTCAATTCCTGTCAGGTCACCTGTGGCCAGGTGACAGATGCACACCGTAGGGGGACAGGAGTGCACCGCAAGGTAGTGAACCCTATGGCTGACTGCTGCGGATAGGAAACTGGGTGGTTGTGGAAAGCGGGACCAGAGGAGCACAACCGGGATCCTATGGGAAGCTAGAGCCAAGATTCCCCAGGGCGCGGAGTCTAAGACCCAGCAGGTCTTCTCCAGAGCCTCTAGTGGTGAGGATGTTATGCTGCAGGCTGGGTCCAGGTCGCGGCCCCTAGAGTCTCCTAGCTCACGCCCCGTAGGATAAGGGGACAAGAGGGGAAGCAGCAGCACGAGATATAAGAGTAACGAATAACAAGCTGAAAGTCAAGGGCCACAAGCAGACAAGGATAACGAAAGACAAGCCGAAGGTCAAGGGTCACGAGCAGACAGGGATAGTCGGGGACAAGCCAATAACGTAACAGAGAGACAGACGTAGCACACGGCAGGCAGGAACCCAAACACACAATGCCTAACAAACACATTGATCAGCAAAGCAGGCTTGCAGTGCACAGGTTAATATAGTGTTCTGTGATAGGGCCTGGGGTGGAGTCAGGCTGGGAGGAGATTATAAAGGAAGCCAGGTGAAAGGGTTCAGGCCTCTAAGATGAACACATGGGAAGGAAGGTAAGCTGACAGACAAACACTACTGCATATCCATGACAGTACCCTCCCTCTTATGGGCCCTCCCCCGCCTGGGCCCAGGCTTAAAGGGAAATCTCTGATGAAACCTCCTCAACAGATGAGGTGCAGCGACATCAGATGCAGCGATCCAAGACACCTCCTCAGGACCAAAACCTCTCCAATGCACAAGGTACTGAAGAATGCCTCTGCAGAGCCGAGAATCCAGAACTTGTCTAACCTCGTACTTAAGATTATCCTCAGAGACCGAAAACGAGGTAGGGAGATGACAAGAAGATCTATTGAGGACCAAAGGCTCTCTAGGAATAGGCAAGGGCATGAGAGAATCAACAGGAATCTGAAGAGGGTCCCCTAGACCCTTAAAGGGGGACTGGTCATTTTGCACAGGACCATCAGACTGGGCAGATGTCAGTGGAACCCTGAAGTCAGGTTGGTTAGAAGGTGACATGTCGCCGGAGTCAAGCTGAATAGCTGAAGGACAAGCAGAATGTCCTGAACAAGAAAAAGTAGGAGGCTCACTGGGCATGGGCTGGACTGGCATAACTAGTACAGAGGCAGAGTGAATAGCTGAGTCAGGTGTAGCGACTACCTGAATTGCATCGCAAGACGTAGCGACTTTAGAACTTGTAGACAAGCTAGCCTGGCTGTGCGTCCAAGGGTGGTTAGGGACAGAGAAATGTAAATGGTTATGCAACCTGGAATGAATGACCGGCTCAGGTTCACAGGGGGCAACCTTGGGTAGGCAGGACGAGGAACAGGAGGGACCCCAAGCCAGGATCTGTCCAGTAGTCCAGTCCACATGAGGAGAATGGAGCTGTAACCATGGGAGACCCAAAATTATAGGCATTGAGGCCTTGGGTAAGATAAGGAAGGATATCCACTCCTGGTGGAGTGTCCCTACTGACATCTTAATAGGGAGGGTCTGGAAGCGGATAGGTCCCCCTGGGAGAACAGTACCATCAATCGCCAAGACCACCAATGGCGTGGTGAGGAGCAAAAGAGTAAGTCTCATGGACGATGCGATTTCCCAGTCCATGAAATTACCAGCGGCTCCGGAATCCAGATATGCTGAGACCGAATGAGAAGAAGCACCAACATGAAGGAACACAGAAAGCAGAAGACGAGAAGGGGAAGGTGATATTTCTGGGTCCAATACTCCACTTTCCAGATGAAGTGGACCCGAACGTTTTTCTGGACAAAGAGAGCAAGTGTCACGAAAATGACCTTTGCCCCCACAGTAAAGACACAGACCAAGAGTTCTGCGCCTAGCACGTTCCTCGGGGGATAGCCTGGTCTGACCCAGCTGCATGGGTTCCTCAGCTGGTAGGAGATGCTCTACGGGTCGAAGAGAGGGGAGCTCAGGCTGACTAAGAACCAAGGAGTGCTGGCGTTGCTTTTCTAAGGTCCTCTCCTGAAAGCGAATATCGATCTGGTTACACAAGGAGATAACGCCGACCAGATCAGTGGGGATGGTTCTTCCTGCTAATTCATCCTTCACTCTATCAGACAGGCCATGCAAAAAGGTTGCGACTAAGGCCTCATTGTTCCAGCTCAACTCAGCCGACAGTATGCGGAAATGAAGGGCATACTGTCCCACAGAAGCAGACTCTTGGCGGAGACGTAAAAGGTCGCTGGCCGCTGAAGAGACACGAGCCGGTTCTTCGAAGATATTGCGAAAAAGTTTCAAGAAGCCAGACAGGCTAGAAACCACTGGATCATTCAGTTCCCACAGAGGGGCTGCCCAGGCTAAAGCTTCACCAGAGAGGAGGGAAATGATATAGGCTACCTTAGCCCGATCAGACAGGAAGTTTTGGGGCTGGAGTTTAAAATGAATCGTGCATTGGCTAAGGAACCCCCTGCAAGCCTTGGAGTCCCCAGAGAAACGGGACGGAGCTGGCAGTTGTAGTGAGTGTGTGGCTGCGACTGGTGCAATAGGTGCAGCTGCTGGTTGTATTTGAGGTTGCGGATTCAGGGTTCCCAAGGAGGCCTGAAGCTGCTCGAAGCGAGAAGCCAGATCCTGGAGGAATCGCATCACCTGAGTCTGATTCGATTCCTGGGTTTCAAGTCTGCAAACTATGCCCTGCAATGGATCATCCGCGGGGAGTGGGATGTCAGCCGGGTTCATGGCTGATCAAACTGTCAGGTCACCTGTGGCCAGGTGACAGATGCACACCGTAGGGGGACAGGAGTGCACCGCAAGGTAGTGAACCCTATGGCTGACTGCTGCGGATAGGAAACTGGGTGGTTGTGGAAAGCGGGACCAGAGGAGCACAACCGGGATCCTATGGGAAGCTAGAGCCAAGATTCCCCAGGGCGCGGAGTCTAAGACCCAGCAGATCTTCTCCAGAGCCTCTAGTGGTGAGGATGTTATGCTGCAGGCTGGGTCCAGGTCGCGGCCCCTAGAGTCTCCTAGCTCACGCCCCGTAGGATAAGGGGACAAGAGGGGAAGCAGCAGCACGAGATATAAGAGTAACGAATAACAAGCTGAAAGTCAAGGGCCACAAGCAGACAAAGATAACGAAAGACAAGCCGAAGGTCAAGGGTCACGAGCAGACAGGGATAGTCGGGGACAAGCCAATAACGTAACAGAGAGACAGACGTAGCACACGGCAGGCAGGAACCCAAACACACAATGCCTAACAAACACGTTGATCAGCAAAGCAGGCTTGCAGTGCACAGGTTAATATAGTGTTCTGTGATAGGGCCTGGGGTGGAGTCAGGCTGGGAGGAGATTATAAAGGAAGCCAGGTGAAAGGGTTCAGGCCTCTAAGATGAACACATGGGAAGGAAGGTAAGCTGACAGACAAACACTACTGCATATCCATGACAATTCCCATACAATGGGAAACACTTAAATGCGTTCTGCGGGGAATATTTATCAAGCATGGATCTAAGCTGAAAAAGCAAAAAAATCAAAAGCAGTCTCAACTAATGATGGAGATTATAAAACTAGAAGGTAACCATAAACAGAGCCTTAAAATGGAGGACAAAATAGCATTAAAGGTAAAACAAATGCAGCTACAATACTTGCTTGATGAAGATTCCCTCCGGATGAGGGATAAAAATAAAACACAATGGTATCAACAAGGTAACAAAACAGGGAAATTGTTAGCCAGAACTTTAAAAAACCAACAACCCATGACCTCCATAGTTAAAATCTTAAAAACAAATGGGCAATTGGCCTATGATCCAATGGAAAAATCCAAAGCTTTCCATACATATTATTCTAAGTTATATAATTTAAACGTATAAAAAAAGATACTAAAATAGTCTGGTCCTCCTTCCTAGTATCACTCTGCGCTTGAGGATGATGTGCCGTAAGAATATAAACAATAGTAAAATAAATGTAAATGAACAGCTGCTGCTTAAAATCAAATGTACATATAAAAAAAACAGTCTTTTTTTAAAAACTTTGTTTAAAAGTTCAGAATAAAACTGTAGCAGCGCTACGAACAAAAGTTCAAATGTGCGTCTTCTATGATAATCGCTTATCTAGGTGATGAAGTAGTGAATGGTGAATCTAGTTGTATCCAATTCTTAGTGCTCCTTTCACCAGTAGTGTATTACACCGCGTGGGGGGATTTTTGAAAGTCCCCTTCAGGGGGCGCACTCACCAGATACAGGATAAATGTAAGCCTAGATCAACATTCCTCCTTCAGCAATGATACAATCAGATAAATTTTCCTTTTCTTCTCCACCATAAACTTCATGCGGTAACTCAGGTATATGTAAGGGTAAAGAAATATCTCCACATAGGGTAATATTGTAAAACCAATTTATTGAGAAACAAACCCCTTGGCTCCCCCCTTATAAAATCTGCGTACCACAATGAGAATATATACAGGCATTTGAGTATGGAGTAAAAACGAGCGCTTCAGCGCTGGGCACTTGCCACTGTTGAACACTGGATGTAAAATCTCCTCAGCGTTTCCTGTGTGGCTGGTCCTGGAACGCGTCCGCGTCACTTCCGGTTTGCTGAACTGTGTTGGTCACGCCCTGACGTTTCGTCACTTCCTGACTTCTTCTGAGGGCGTGACTAACCGTCATAGCAACCGGAATATATGCAGAGTCAGACCCCGCCCCTCGGCTGGACGTTAGAGCACGCTCTGCGCGCCTGCAACGTCGCGCATGCGCCCTGAGATAGTCCGCGTCCATGCCCTGCTGTGGGCGGAAGTTCAACCAGGCGCAGCTCGATATGCGCAGCTCCAGGGCACAGAGGTTAACTGTGGAGATGTCAGTACGGCGGTAGGTACCGGCGTATTTGTCATCACCCCACATAGCTAATTATCAATGTCCCCTTTGTATTTGTATTTAGGTTGGCTCGGTCTCACCGACACCGACAAGCAGATGCAATGTATCCTATCAGGACGCAGCTCGAATGCACACACCAATCAGAGGGAGGCATATCGAGCTGCGCCTGGTTGAACTTCCGCCCACAGCAGGGCATGGACGCGGACTATCTCAGGGCGCATGCGCGACGTCGCAGGCGCGCAGAGCGTGCTCTAACGTCCAGCCGAGGGGCGGGGTCTGACTCTGCATATATTCCGGTTGCTATGACGGTTGGTCACGCCCTCAGAAGAAGTCAGGAAGTGACGAAACGTCAGGGCGTGACCAACACAGTTCAGCAAACCGGAAGTGACGCGGACGCGTTCCAGGACCAGCCACACAGGAAACGCTGAGGAGATTTTACATCCAGTGTTCAACAGTGGCAAGTGCCCAGCGCTGAAGCGCTCGTTTTTACTCCATACTCAAATGCCTGTATATATTCTCATTGTGGTACGCAGATTTTATAAGGGGGGAGCCAAGGGGTTTGTTTCTCAATAAATTGGTTTTACAATATTACCCTATGTGGAGATATTTCTTTACCCTTACATATACCTGAGTTACCGCATGAAGTTTATGGTGGAGAAGAAAAGGAAAATTTATCTGATTGTATCATTGCTGAAGGAGGAATGTTGATCTAGGCTTACATTTATCCTGTATCTGGTGAGTGCGCCCCCTGAAGGGGACTTTCAAAAATCCCCCCACGCGGTGTAATACACTACTGGTGAAAGGAGCACTAAGAATTGGATACAACTAGATTCACCATTCACTACTTCATCACCTAGATAAGCGATTATCATAGAAGACGCACATTTGAACTTTTGTTCGTAGCGCTGCTACAGTTTTATTCTGAACTTTTAAACAAAGTTTTTAAAAAAAGACTGTTTTTTTTATATATATAATTTAAACACCCAACAGGAAAATAAAGAAAAAGATAAGAAAGGGGAAGAGATTTGCAAATATATAAAAGATACAGCTCTACCGGTGTTTTCAAGAGAAATAACGGAGGATCTGGAAAAATAAATCTCAATAGAGGAAATCCAACAGGCTATCTCCGATCTGGTCCCGAGCAAGAGCCCTGGACCAGACGGATATACTTCAAGATTTTATAAATCATTTCAAGATATAATAATACCCATTCTTAAAAAAAAACATTTAACTCTATATCTAGAACACAAATCTTTACATCACAAAGTATGGAAGCTCACATTGTATTAATATCAAAACCTGAGAAAGATCACACATTATGTAATAATTACCGACCAATTTCTTTGACAAATATTGATATAAGGCTATATTCAAAGATTATCTCCAATCGATTAACACCCATATTACCAGGGTATATAAACCTAGATCAAACGGGCTTTACGAAAGGTTGAGAAACAAGGGACAATATCATAAAAACTTGTACACTAGTAGAATATGCTCAGAGAAATGCCATCCCAACATGTCTATTATCTATTGATGCTGAAAAAGTGTTCAATAGAGTGGGATGGCAGTTCTTAGAGGAAACATTAGTTCAGATAGGAATGGGCCCAAAAATGCTTAGTAGGATTGTTGCATTGTATTCTAATTCACGCGCTAAAGTAAGAACAAACGGAATACTATCGGAGTATATAGAAATCTCAAATGGTACACGGCAGGGATGCCCACTATCTCCCTTATTATATATACTAGTGATGGAACAATATACAAGGAATTAGTGTTAAAGACAAAGAATACAAAACAGCAGTATATGCAGATGATTTATTAATATACGTGACTAACCCCATTATAACAATACCTAATTTAATAAAATAATTCAAAAGATTTGGAGAATTAAGTAACTTTAACCACTTCCCGCCCAGTCAATAGCGAATTGACGTCCGGGAAGTGGTTGCAATATCGATACTGGACGTCATATGACGTCCTGCAGGATATTGCCTTGCGCGCGCCCGCGGGGGCGCGCAGCGCGGTGATCGGGGACGGCATGTGTCCCTCGGACACAGCGCTTCCCCGATCACGGTAAACAGCCAATTTCATTGGCTGTTTACCATGTGATCGGCTGTATCAAAGTCACAGCCGATCACCTGTCAAAACAAACTCGGCGGCGCGCTCCGTGCGCGCCGCCACAGGCTTGCAGAGCGGGGATCGGGGAAGGCGAGTGTCCCTTGGACACAGCGCGTCCCCGATCAGAGTAAACAGCCAATGAATTGGCTGTTTACCACGTGACCGGCTGTGTCCAATCACAGCCGGTCACAAATGTAAACAAACTCCACAGGAGTTACTACCTGATCCCTGCTCTCTCCTCACACACCGATCTGTGAGGAGAGAGAAGAGATCAGTAAGTTAGCTCAGTGTAGTTTGTCTACATAAGTTTACAGTGCACAACACGCCCCCCCCATAAAGAGGACCTGTCACACAGCCCAGCACATCAATCAGCCCAGCCAATCAGCCCATCTGTCAATCAGCCCATCTGTCAATCAATCAGCCCATCTGTCAATCAATCAGCCCATCTGTCAATCAATCACCCCACCTGTCAATCAATCACCCCATCTGTCAATCAATCAACCCATCTGTCAATCAATCAATCAGCCCATCTGTCAATCAATCAGCCCATCTGTCAATCATCTGTCACAGGCCCACCTCCATCGGTACCGCCATTGGCACCGCCACACAGGCTACCAGTACCACCATCGGTACCAGTACCACCACCAGTACCGCCACCAGGCCCAGCATCTATACTGCCACACAGGCCCGCTACCAGTATCACCACTAGTGCCGCCATCGGTACCACCACCAGTACCACCACCCGTACCACCGTCGGTAGTGCCACCACCACCTGTACCACCACCTGTACCGCCATCGGTACCATCACCACCCGTACCACCACCACCTGTACCGCCATCGGTACCACCACCACCTGTACCGCCATCGGTACCACCACCACCCATACCGCCATCGCTACCACCACCACCCGTACCGCCACCTGTACCGCCATCGGTACCGCCGCCACCACCACCACCCGTACCGCCATCGGTACCACCACCACCTGTACCGCCATTGGTACCACCACCACCCATACCGCCATCGGTACCACCACACAGGCCCACCACTAATACCTCCATCGGTACTACCACACAGACCGCCACCACTACCACCAGCAGTACCATTACACAGGCCCACCAATAAGCACTGCCATAATGTCCCAAAGGGTTTACACACCTGAGGAGGCATATGCCATTCTTGCCATGTCGGATGATGAGAGCAGCGGGGAGCTCCCATTATCCGATTCTGGTTCGGAATACGAGCCAGTGGAGGATAGTGGCTCAGAGTCCGAGTCACCGGAGGAAACCGTCCCTCCCAAAAGAATGCGATCGGCACCAAGATCAGCACCAAGATCAGGAGAACTGCCCACCACCAGCAGCGCCATACCCCAGGAAGAGGAGCCCAGTACAAGCAATGGAAATGCACGCCCAACCCGAAGAATCCAGCCCCAATCCTACCTTCCCGATGCCCTGGCAAACCCCTTATGGTTGCCTGCCAACTCAGGATCCGCTATCATCCCCCCTTTCACCGCACAGCCAGGTGTGCAGCCCGACACTACAAATTTTTCTAAATTTGATTATTTTTGTTTATTTTTCCCCACAAGATTTGCTGCAGAATATAGTGGATCAAACGAATCTGTATGCATCCCAATTTATTGCTGCCAACCCCGATTCTTCCTACGCCCACATGTTCCAGTGGCGGCGTCTAACATTGGAGGAATTTAAATTATTTTTGGGCCTTATGTTCAATATGGGGCTTACAAAAAAGAACGAAGTCCATTCATATTGGTCCAAACGCCCCATCCAACACATGCCCATATATTCCGCTGTCATGTCCAGGAAAAGATACGACATGATTATGCGCTTTCTCCACTTCAATGACAATTCACAGTGCCCTCCCCGAGATCATCCCAACTACGACAAATTGTACAAGATACGCCCCCTAATCAATGCCTTTTCCCAGCGATTTGAAGAAGTTTTCATCCCAGACCAAACAATTTGTGTGGACGAGTCCCTCGTACATTTCACCGGCCGACTGCAGTTCAAGCAGTACATACCAAGCAAGAGAGCCAGGTATGGGTTAAAATTAAATAAATTATGTGATCGAGCCACTGGATACGTCTGCAAATTCAGGATCTACGAAGGCAAAGACTCCCAGCTCCAGCCCCGTGATTGCCCCACATATATTGGAACCAGTGGGAACATTGTCTGGGAGTTGGCATACCCCCTGTTCGGAAAAGGTTACCATTTATATGTTGATAATTATTATACCAGCCTGCCCCTTTTTCGCCACCTTTACAGTAAACAAACCCCGGCCTGCGGTACCTTCAAAAAAAACCGGAAGGGATTCCCACAAAATTTATTGACAAAAAAATTGCGACCTGGAGAATCGGCATCCATGAGGAACGAGGAGGTGTTGGCCATGAAGTGGAGGGACAAGAAAGATGTCCACATCCTCTCTACGATCCACAATGACACCATGGTGGAGATCCCAAGAAGACGTGGCTCCATTGTAAAGCCTGAATGTGTCCACGACTACAATTTGTACATGGGAGGGGTGGATTTAAACGACCAGATGCTACAGCCCTACTTATCAACCAGGAAGTCCCATTATTGGCACAAAAAAGTTGCGTTTCACCTGTTTCACATGGCCCTTTTTAATTCGTTTGTCTGCTACCAAAAAGCAACTCAAAATCACCGACTCCACTACCTCCAATATATCGAAGATATCATCGATAGGATAGGATAGGACACCTCTGCCTGCTACCTGGACCTGTGCTTTGGCTGTGCTCTGGCTGTGCTGACAGTATCTCTGCCTGTGCGAACTATGGACAGTATTCCTGCCTGCTGCCTGGATGATTGCTTTTGCTGTCGCTGACCTCATCCCTGCCTGCTGCCTGGATCGATGCTCTCCTCTGTGGACCACTGCACTTCTAAAACCACAGGTAATCTTTTGTTATTTGGTATGTACCTGCTATGTGTTAGATATATGAAGGGCCTTCAAAAATGTGATCGGTAGTCAGAAAATGATATGTGCAATTAATGCTGCTAGAATGCCTGGAGGTGCTACTTGGATGTTGGGCCTCTGTATGTGGCCAGGCTGTGTAAAAGTCTCAAACATGTGGTATCGCCATACTCAGGAGGAGTAGCAGAATGCATTTTGGGGTGTAATTTTTGCTATGTACATATTATGTGTTAGAAATATCTTATAAATGGACAACTTTGTGTAAAAAAAAATGCATTTTCATTTTTTCTCCACATTTTCCAAAACCTTCTGGAAAAAAATGAACCGTTCAAAAGACTCATAATGCTTCATAGATTATACGTTGGGGTGTGTGCTTTCCAAAATTGGGTCATTTTGTGGAAAATTCTATTGTCCTGGTGCTCCAGGGCCTTCAAAATTGTAATAGGTGGTTGAGAAAGGATATGTGCGATTTATGCTTGTAGAACGCCTGAAAGTGCTACTTCAATGTTGGGCCTCTGTATATGGCCAGGCTGTGTAAAAGTCTCACACATGTGGTATCGCTATACTCAGGAGGAGTAGCAGAATGCATTTTGGGGTGTCATTTTTGCTATGTATATGCTATGCGTTAGAAATATCTTATAAATGGACAACTTTGTGTAAAAAAAATGCATTTTCATTTTTTCTCCACATTTTCCAAAACCTTCTGGAAAAAAATGAACCGTTCAAAAGACTCATAATGCTTCATAGATTATACGTTGGGGTGTGTGCTTTCCAAAATGGGGTCATTTTGTGGAAAATTCCATTGTCCTGGTGCTCCAGGGCCTTCAAAAGTGTAATAGGTGGTTGAGAAAGGATATGTGCGATTTATGCTTGTAGAACGCCTGAAAGTGCTACTTCAATGTTGGGCCTCTGTATATGGCCAGGCTGTGTAAAAGTCTCACACATGTGGTATCGCTACACTCAGGAGGAGTAGCAGAATGTATTTTGGGGTGTAGTTGCAATTATGCATATGCTGTGTGAGAGAAAAAATAATATGACCAGTTTGTGTAAAAAAAATAAAAAAATAAAAAAAATTTAATTTTCCCAAGAATTGTGGGAAAAAAATACAACTTCAAAAAACTCACCACGCCTCTTAGTAAATACCTTGGACTGTCTACTTTCCAAAAAGGGGTAATTTTGGGGTATTTGTACTTTCCTCGCTTGTTAGTGTCTCAAGAAATGAGATATCCCTTCAGTACATCAGGCGTGATCAGATGTGATAAATTTTCAGTGATTGCCACCATAGTTTGTAGACTCTATAACTTTCACAAAGACCAAATAATATACACTAATTTGGGTTCATTTTACCAAAGATATGTAGCAGTATACATTTTGGCACAAATTTATGAAGAAAAATTACTTATTTGCAAAATTTTACAATAGAAACTAAAAAAAAGTGTTTTTTTTTTTTAAAAAATTGCTGTTTTTTTGCTTATATCGCAAAAAATAAAAAACCCAGTGGCGATTAAATACCACCAAAAGAAAGCTCTATTTGTGAGAAGAAAATGATAAAAATTTTGTTTGGATACAGTGTAGCATGACTAAGTAATTGTCATTTAAAGTGTGAGAGTACTGAAAGCTGAAAATTGGTCTGGGCGGGAAGGTGCATAAGTGCATGGTATTGAAGTGGTTAAAGTCAATTATGATAAATCTGAAATGCTAAATGTATCACTAACAGAAAAAACACAAATATTATTGCAAAAAGACTTTCAGTTTAAATGGCAGCAAATAGCAATTAAATATCTGGGAATTTATATCCCGAGAGACTTGAATAAGTTACAAGAATTGAATTACAATGCGACAATCCGAAAAGTAATAAAATTATTACAAAAATATGAAAAAATAACACACTCATGTATGGGAAGAATTAATATAATAAAAATGGATATATTACCAAAATTGTTATATATATTTCAAACTGTTAGGTTGGTTATTCCAAAGAAATTAATGAATGAACTAAGGAGAGCAATAGGAAGCTTTATCTGAGCCCATAAAACACCACAAATCAAAAGGGAAATTCTAATTAGAACTAAGAAAAAGGGAAGGTTAGCACTACCTGATTTCTCAAAATACCTACAAGCAGCCTCTCTGACTAGGTATCATGGGCAGACTAGTACTTACCGAGGCCGAGATGCAGAGAGCCGTTCACCCTTGCGACTAAGCGCACTTTGACCCCTGGAGGTGAGACAGGGGAGGAATGGCACACAGAGGCACAGGCTACCCAGCAGGTGCAAGTAGACTTGTAACAAGGTCTTTCAAGTGGTCAAGCAGCTGTGTCAACCTGGCAGGTGCGTGGTTTGCTGGAAGAACTTGATCAGAGAGTCCAGGACCAGGCTGAGGGTCAAGCACAGGCAGGTAAGATAGTCCAAACACAGACGGAGGTACTGTGTAGGGAACACACAAGGCAAGTCCAGGTCACAGGCCAAAGGTCAAGGCAAGGAGACAAGAGGCAGAGTCCGGGTCACAGGCTGAGGGTCAAACACAGGAGACAAGTGGAGTTCGTAGTACAAGCCGAGGCCAGGTCCAGTAGAAGATCAGCAGAGTCAGAGGCAATCCGGGTCACAGCAGGTAATCAAACACAGGAACAAGTCACAGGTAAACAGGAAGCTGAAGACGAACCAGCAATTCCTCTGAGCACTTGCTAAGCTTTTATAGGCAGCCAGGAAGTCATGTGGTGCGTGCACTAAGCAGCTGAGTGTTCCTCTGACAGCTTCTCACTGTCAACTTTGCTGCCCTCTAGTGTTCAAAGGATAATATGTTTCTTTATAATATGTTTCTCTGACAGTGCCCCCCCCCCAAGGGGCGGCCTCTGGATGCCCAAACTGGACATCAATTCTGGGTGCTCTTGGTGGAATGCCTGGATCAAACGTGGAGCATGCAAGTTCCGAGAGGGCTCCCAGGAATTGTCCTCAGGGGGATACCCTTTCCAACTAACCAAATACTGGAGTTGTCTACCCCTCTTCCTGCAACTTAAAATCTTCTCCACCTTGAACTTGTTCTCTCCATCCACCAGGACAGGTGGAGGTAGAGGTTCTTCTCTGTCAGGAAAGGAGCTAGGAACAACAGGTTTGAGTAATAATGCATGGCATACAGGGTGTATTCTATAGGACATGGGCAAAACCAGTTCAAAGGCCACAGGATTGATAATTTTATTAATTTTGAAGGGGCCTATGAATTTTGGGCCCAGTTTCCATGAGGGAAGAGGTAGCCTGAGGTTAGTGGTTGATAGCCACACTTCTTCGCCCACCTTGAAGGCTGGATTCTCCTTTCTATCCTTGTCGTAGAACCTATTGTAGTCTTCCTGTGCTTTTTGCATGGCTTCCTGGATTTTTTGAATGTTCTGCTGAATGAAGGTTACCCGGTCTTGTACAGCAGGAACAGACAGCTCAGGGAAGGAGTTTGTGATAAAGGAAGTGTGGAAGCCGAAATTCGCCCAAAAAGGTGTTTGATTGGTGGCCGAATGGATCAAGTTATTGTACGCGAACTCAACGTAAGGCAGGAGAGTGGACCAGTCATCTTGGGAGCCAGAACAATAGCAGAGGAGGTACTGCTCCAAGGTTTGGTTTGTTCTCTCCATCTGCCCATTGCTATGGGGATGGTAGAGTTCTCTCCAAAACTTTGAAGTAAACTGAACGCCTCTATCGGAGGTGATGCTCACAGGTACACCATGAAACCTTATTACTTCCTTGAAGAAAATATTATCTGTGTCTGCAGCGAAAGGAGTACCCACTATGGGTAGGAAATGCGCCATCTTGTAGAGTCGATCAATGATGACTAACATAGTGGTGAACCCCCCGAGGGAGGTAGGTCTACTATGACGTCCATGGAGACTTCCGCTCATGGCCGCTCTGGAATGGATAAGGGTTTTAGTAGACCCCAGGACTTAGTAATAGATCCTTTACTGTGCTGGCATGGGACACAGGAAGCAACATAGTCTTTACAATTCTTTCTCCAACCTGGCCACCAAACAGAATGGGAGAGTAGTTCCATAGTTTTTTGAATCCCAAAGTGACCTGACAATTTGTGGTCATGAAAGGTTCTCAACATCAAGGGTCTTACCTCTGGCGGGATGAAGATTTCCCCCCGGGCCCAGAGTAGGTCATCATGTTTCTCCAAGGAGGGTACTTCCGAACTGGAACAGTGACTGGATGCCGCTTTGATGGCGGGTATTAGGTCCGTTTGAGTAATTAAAATAAATTTTGTGGAGACAAGATAGTACTCAGTTCGGCTGACTGAGGGATTTCAAGGAACATTCAAAAGAGTGCATCTGCCTTTCCATTTTTTGAGCCTGGTCTGTAAGATATGTGAAAGTTGAATCTATAGAAAAAGAGCCCAACGGGCCTGTCTGGGTCTTTGGCGTTTGGCTGTTCTGAGGTACTCTAGATTTTTATGATCGGTGAAGATCATAACAGAATGGGAAGCACCTTCCAGTAGACACCTCCACTCCTCCAGGGCGAATTTGATGGCCAACAACTCCCTGTCACCTACATCATAGTTCTTCTCTGGTGAACTTAACTTCCGAGATGCGAAGGCTACAGGGTGCAGAAGAGCCTTGGGGCCCTGTCGTTGAGAGAGGATGGACCCAGTGGCTGTTTCAGATGCATCCACTTCCAGTACAAAGGGCAGAGCTGGGTCTGGATGCCATAATATTGGTGCAGAAGTGAATAAAGATTTTAGTGTGATGAAAGCCTCCTGGGCTTCTGGGGACCGCTGGAAGCGATTATGCTGACGTGTCAGTTGAGTGATGGGAGCCACAATGGATGAGAAGCCTGCGATAAACCTCCAATAGAAATTTGTGAATCCAATGAATCGCTGTACCCCTTTTTTGTCCACAGGAGCCAGCCACTCCTGGATTGCTTTGATTTTCTGAGGGTCCATTGTGACTTCATCAGTAGAGATAATGAACCCTAAGAACTGTACAACTGTCTTTTCAAACTCACACTTCTCTGCTTTGAGGTATAGTTTATGTCTCCTGAGGATTGCCAAGACCTTTTTGACGTGTGTTTGATGAAGCTCGATGGTGGCAGAGAAGATGAGGATGTCATCAAGGTAGACCACTAGAAAGTCATCCAGGTATTCACGGAAAATATCATTCACCAGGTGTTGAAAGGTGGCCGGGGCGTTGCAGAGCCTGAATGGCATTACCAGGTACTCGTAATTCCCAAACCTGGACCTGGGTGCAGTCTTCCATTCGTCGCCCGCCGGAATCCGGATGAGATTGTAGGCCCCACGAAGATCCAATTTGGAAACAATTCGGGCGGCTTGGAAGCATTGGAATATTTCTGGGATTAGTGAATGCGGGTAACGTTTTTTTCTTGTCACTTTATTTAGTTCCCTGTAGTCAATGCAGGGCCTCAGGGAACCGGCCGGTGAGGAGGAAGGACGGATGAACCCCTTTTCCAGGTTTTCATCGATATACATTTTGAGAGCTTTTAGCTCATTTTCGGATAGCGGGAAGATCCTGCCAAAAGGGATTTTGGAGCCAGGTAAGAGGTCATTGGGGCAGTCATAAGGTCTGTGAGGTGGTAGACGGTCAGCCCCTTGTTTGTCAAACACGTCCTTAAACCCGAGATATACTAGAGGTACATGCTGGAGGTTGTCAGATGCAGGTGTCACAGCCAGGCAAGAGGCTGGAGCTGGAGACAGACACCGCTGAGAGGAATATTTGGAGTAGAAAGTGACCTCCTTCTTATTCCAGTTAATTCGGGGTTCATGTGCTTGTAACCAAGGAAGACCCAGGATGATGGGGAACATAGGAGAGGAAATTACATTGAAGTGTAGGAACTCCTGGAAGTGGCCCAAACCGCCACAGTAAAGGCAAAGATTGGCTTGTCGCCAACGCAGTCTCTCTTCTGGAGTAAGAGGGGCACAAACCAGTCCCAATAGCATCGGCTCGGGCTCCGGGATGGAGGAAACTGGAGGAGCCGGGAAGGGCGGACGGATAGGAGTTGGCTTGGGAAGCATCCAACTGGGTCAGGGAGTCTGGAAGTGTTCTGCACGCCGTTCACGCATGTGTCGGTCCAGCTTGGTGGCTGCTTGGATCAAGTTCTCTAGGGTAGTAGGGGTCTCAATTCTGGCCAGATCATCTTTAAGAGCTTCTGACAACCCCTGACGGAATTGGTACTTGAGAGCGGCCTCGTTCCAGCCGGTGTCAGCCGACCAATTACGGAACTCAGCAGTGTAGTCCTCAACCAGCCTCCGACCCTGATACAGGTTATGCAGGGTGGCCTCAGCTGTGGCCTCAGCTGTGGATCATCATACAGCTGTGCCATACTCTCAAAGAAAGTGTCAACCATGTTCAGTATAGGACTCCTCTGTTCCATCAAACTGTGGGCCCAAGCTTGTGGTTCATCAGCCAGGAGGGAGATGATGAACCCTACTTTGACTACTTCCTAGGAAAAAGTCCTGGGCTGAAGAGCAAGATAAAGAGAGCAGGCGTTTTTTGAAGGCCCAGTATTTTTTGCGGTCGCCAGCAAATCGCTCTGGAGTAGGTACCCTGGGCTCAGGAGATGCCATGATCATGGTGGGACCTGAAGCGGCTTGAGAAGGAGGAGCCCCGCTGCTGGGTGCCAAAGGTGCAGCTGCTGACGTGAATGGTCCAGAAAGTTGCTGGAGACGACTGTCTATTTGGGTGTAGCCTTCCTGCAATTTCTGAACTGTGCGGAGACTTGTTGGCACAGGATTTCGAGAGGGGAACGCGCTTTGTCGGCCTCAGACATGGCTGGTTCGTACTATCACGGGCAGACTAGTACTTACCGAGGCCGAGATGCCGAGAGCGGTTCACCCTTGCGACTAAGCGCACTTCGACCCCTAGAGGTGAGACAGGCGAGGAATGGCACAAAGAGGCGGGAACAAGAAAAGAAAAGAAAGAATAGAAATTAAAATAAATATAAAAAGAAAAAGAAAGAGAGACAAAGACAAGGTGAAGACAAAGAGGAAATAACGAAGAGAGAGGGGAAGGAGAGAGGGAAGGAAAACAGGACAAGAGGGGAAAAAAGGATAAAGAATGATAAGAGATATAGAAAAATATATAAAAAAATATATAAAAAATATGAAAAAATGTATAAAAATAAGAAAATTATTAATAATAAAAAATATATATATATGAAAAGGAGGGGGGGAAGGGGGGAAAGAGAAAGAAAAATAAGGAAGGAGGAGAAAGGTCAGGGAAAAACGAGAAAAGAAAAAAGGGGGGGGGGAAGAGGGGGGCAAAACGGAGGTGGTGGGGGAGGGGGAGGAAAAAAGGAAATAGATCCAGGACAAGTTGGTGTAGAAGGACCTAAAATGCAGTACTGTGCTCAGAGACATTATAGGCATTCAATTCAAAGCGCTCCCTTGGATAAAATATACAAAAAGGAGTCGCCCATGGGACTTTAAATGAGGTGGTCACAGTTTGCCACTGAGTGACAAAAGTAATTGCAGTAGAAATGTTTATTGAAAATGAATGTACATGGGGCGCATGCATGGAGTCTAGCAGAGCAGATATGCACAGCTAGAGCTCTGCTCCACTGAGGAGAGAAGCCATTATTTCTAACGGCGACAACGCTACAAAAATGTACTAGACGGAAAGATAAAGTACCCAGGAACAAACTGGGAAAATTTGGACTGGAAAGATGGTTCAGGGAGGCCGCCGTGGCAAAATGAAGAACCACCTCACAAAGGACACTCAGGCGCACACTGCAGCTAGAATGGTGCCTGTCACCACCTCATACACTGCCTCAGTGCACACACACACAGACAGAAGCTTGTTCAGCCAGACTCCCCAGGTGAGTCAGAAACAGAACAAACTCCCTCACAATTCTCCTCACAAGCCTCATCAGTACCACCAGCCATATTGCAGCAATTTGAACATATGCTGCATAAAGCTCTGAAACAGACATCAGAACAAATAACTAAAAGCCTCACAAAAGAAATCAGAGAGCTGGGAAACCGCACAGTGGCACTGGAACTCAAAGTAGAAGAAATTGAAATTAATTCACAAGACTGTATGATGGAATTGGAAAACCTAAAAGAAGAGAACCTGTCACTTCAATCTAGATTGGAAGACCAAGAGAACAGGGACAGACGTTCCAATATCCGAATAAGAGGAATCCCTGAAACAATCACACATTTGCAATCTACAGTCACTGTGCTGTTTCAGGAATTACAACCTGCTATCCCCATTGAGCGCTTGGAACTTGACAGAGTGCACTCACAGCCAAAAAAGTGGATGTCCCTCCACGTGATATAATCACAAAATTACATTACTAGAGGTCTAAAGAACAACTAATGTCTGCTGCAAGAGAAAAAAAAGATTTAACATTCCAAGGACACAACTATCAAATATTCGCCGACATATCACAGCTTACTATAGCAAAGAGAAGATCTATGAAACCCCAGCTTATGGAGCTGCAAAGGCACAACATAACTTACCAATGGGGTTTCCCCTTTTCAATTCGATTTAATTACCAAGGCACCAGAAACGCATGTAGATCTTCTGAGGAGCTACAACAGACTTTGTAGCAAAATGGGGAAAGGGGGAAGTTGGGACTTTAAATGAGGACATAGGCCTGGTAAGGCCAATGCCTCCATCCCATTGGGACTTTGAATGAGGCCATAGGCCTGATAAGGCCATGTGCCTCCATCCCTGTTAATTAGAAAAAAAACGAAGCAAAAATACAGCCAAATGGGCGTCAGAGTGCAACGAAGGGGGGGGGGGGGGGAGTTGGGACTTTAAATGAGGCTCTTGGTAACAAATTGATAGAGTGGTGGGTGGTAAAGCATTTATTAGTACAAGGATGCATGTTAGAATACATTGGTTACATATACATAAAACGCACATTCATTAGTGAAAATTCCTGAAACGGTAATTTCAGGTAGTAACGCATTACAGACTTAGAATACATTATTTATACATAAAACGTACATTCAATAGTGCCAATTCCTGAAACGGTAATTTCAGGTAGTAACGCATTACAGACATCAATCACATTGTAGGTTAAGAGGGTTCCACCACTATTCATAATAAGGTATGCATGATTAGCAATTGTGGTCTGCACGATCTGGGGTCTTTGTGGTCCCTGTAAAATGATAGGTGATAGGCACATAGCTAGGGAAGCGTGTAATGTATACACGGCAGGTAATAGCTCTACGCGTTTCGCGGCTTTAAGCCGCTCATCAGGAGCATGTATATGGAGGATCAGTAATAAGAAAAATAATGAATGGTAAAAAATCTTGGTAGACTAACTAGTCTGTTACAAGAAAATATAAATGACAATATAGCCATCCCTGAAACAGAGAGGGGTCACTTACAATTGTATGTGCACTTGGGGGTACACTAGCGGGGACCGTGAGCCGAGGGTAACAGGACCGGGAGCTGAGAGGGCATGAACAGCAGCAGCGCCCCCCACAGGCAGCGGGGTGTGAAGGTGCTGGACGAAGGTGCAGGTGGAAGACCACAAACAAGGTCGACACCAAGACACCCATTACCTGGAAAAAGGGAAGTGAGGAAGATGAAAGAATGGGAAGGGGGGGGAACAAGGGGGGAAAAATAAAGTAAACTACAATGTGATTGATGTCTGTAATGCGTTACTACCTGAAATTACTTTTTCAGGAATTGGCACTATTGTATGTGCGTTTTATGTGTTTGTAATGTATTCTAAGTCTGTAATGCGTTACTACCTGAAATTACAGTTTCAGGAATTTGCACTAATGAATGTGCGTTTTATGTATATGTAACCAATGTATTCTAACATGCATCCTTGTACTAATAAATGCTTTACTACCCACCCCTCTATCAATTTGTTACCAAGAGCCTCATTTAAAGTCCCAACTTTTTCCCCCCCTTCGTTGCACTCTGACGCCCATAAGGCTGTGTTTTTGCTTCGTTTTTTTTTCTAATTAACAGGGAGGGAGGCACATGGCCTTACCAGGCCTATGGCCTCATTCAATGTCCCAATGGGATGGAGGCATTGGCCTTACCGGGCCTATGGCCTCATTTAAAGTCCCAACTTCCCCCTCTCCCCATTTTGCTACAATGAATCAGGGATGGAAGCTCTTGGTGACATCCATGGTTTTACCTCTTTAACCAATTGTCTGCGCTAGTAATTTTGATCTATGGTAGCTTTGCCTGGATAAGTTGTTTACCTTTGTACCTCTAATACATAATTTACCCTTTTTACTTTTTTACCATATTTTACCTTGGTTATTCATTTATCCAATCATCAGCCTTTTTCTTTATACTAGTACATCTTGTAACACTGTGCCTTGGCCACACAGGGGACACAATGAATTGCCCTGTTTTGCATGGTCGGGAGCTGCAATGCGCACTGCAGGTGTTTCCCTTCCCCCCCTTCCATGGGGGGGTTGGGTGCGTCGTCACTGCGCATTGACATTACACACATGCGCCAGACATGCGGCGTCCTTCTGATGCTGGTATACCGGCGTTTTTTGTACATCTCCACGTGCTAGGGGGTGGGGGTGGGGTAGTGCTGCCTGTCGGACGAATCATCGTCCGGTTGTCAGCGGCCCCGCCCCCTCCCCATCGTTGCCTGCGGGTGTGGTGTTGGGGGCTGGTGGGCGGCGGCGTGCTTATATGGGCAGCTGCCGTGGTGGGGTCTGGATGTATCTGGCTCTCTCTCACACCTACCTCCTGTCTCTTCATTTGGACTGGATTTCTTTGCTTCCCAAGCACCAGGTATCACTATACCCCTCCACACACTCCCCTTCCTTCCCCTTTTCTCTTACTTTCCTTTTCTTTTTTCCCCCTTGTTCCCCCCTTCCCATTCTTTCATCTTCCTCACTTCCCTTTTTCCAGGTAATGGGTGTCTTGGTGTCGACCTTGTTTGTGGTCTTCCACCTGCACCCTCTTCCAGCACCTTCACACCCCTTTCATAGGCACTCACACTATCGCCTCACATAATTAAATTTCTATCATTGCCCCAATTATACACGTTTTATTTTGCATTGTTCACATAGGCGTGCCTGGTGCGTCCGGATCCTGCTGGGGCGCTGCCTGTGGGGGGCGCCGCCGCTGGTCATGCCCTCTCAGCTCCCGGTCCTGTTACCCTCGGCTCACGGTCCCCGCTAGTGTACCTGTCACGTACCAAGTGTGACCAGAACTGTGCAGCTAGCAACAGAGGAACACCAAACACGTATAAGTGAAATATAAAGGTTTATTAAAGATAAGTGAAATAATATATATATAACCACCTCCAATACCACACAGTGCACAACAACCAATACCAAACAGAACCCACAATTAATAACAGTAACAGACAAATATGTACAAGTAATGGGGGAACCAGAATCATAAACAGGGCCAGGCCGAGGTCATACACAGGGGGATCAGCAGATGGGGTAAGGATGGATCAGGACAGGGAGACAGGATCAAGCAGGGGGCAACCAGGCTGCAGAGCAGGGATCAGGGATTAGGACGGACACAACAGGTTCAGGATCAGGTTACAGGTTCAGGTTACAGGGATCAGGATACATGTATCAAGGTTCAAGCAGACAGGCTACAGGTCAGGGCACGAGGACGATACCAGGGCAGTGTGTGTATACACCTGCCGGGTATTTATAGGAATGCCTGATTAGCTTCAGGTCACACCTGATCGGAGGGAGGGCAGTCTGCTCCACACTGCCAGGATCCATCCGCTGGTGGAAACCAGTACTGCGTCCAAAAGATAATACAACACCAGCAGGGAAAGATTCTCCTGACAGTTACAAACTGCCAGGAGACACCTGCTGGTGGACCACAGTACTGCAAGATAAATAATAAATGCCACCAGCGGATGGAACCTTTCCTGACAGTACCCCCCCTCAAAGGAGCGGCCTCCGGACGCTCCAACTAGCTGTTGCCGGAGAAAGTTCATGGCAATCAGCTGGGTAGTAGGCAAAGTCACATCCGGGCAGACAATCACATCAAGCTGGGCAGCAGGCAGGAACACCTCGGGCTGGGCAGCAGGCTCCGGGTCATCGAGCTGGGCAGCAGGCTCCGGGTCATCGAGATGGGCAGCAGACAGGAACACTTCGGGCTGGGCAGCAGGCCCCGGGTCATCGAGCTGGGCAGCAGGCAGGAACACCTCGGGCTGGGCAGCAGGCTCCGGGTCATCGAGCTGGGCAGCAGGCAGGAACACCTCGGGCTGGGCAGCAGGCTCCGGGTCATCGAGCTGGGCAGCAGGCTCCGGGTCATCGAGCTGGGCAGCAGACAGGAACACTTCGGGCTGGGCAGCAGGCTCCGGGTCATCGAGCTGGGCAGCAGGCTCCGGGTCATCGAGCTGGGCAGCAGACGGGATCATCTCAGGCTGGGCAGCAGACGGGATCATCTCAGGCTGGGCAGCAGACGGGATCATCTCAGGCTGGGCAGCAGACGGGATCATCTCAGGCTGGGCAGCAGACGACATACCCTCGAGCCGGAAAAAGGGCTCCACAACCTCGGGCCGGGAAACGGGCACCACAACCTCAAGCCGGGAAACGGGCACCACAACCTCAAGCCGGGAAACGGGCACCACAACCTCAAGCCGGGAAACGGGCACCACAACCTCAAGCCAGGGAACGGGCACCGCAGCGGGCACCACAACCACAGGCCGGGAAACGGGCACCACAACCACAGGCCGGGAAACGGGCACCACAACCACAGGCCGGGAAACGGGCACCGGATCTTCCGACTGGGACACTGTCATCAGGGCTTCAGTTTGGAAGGCTGGCACGGGAACTCCATGTTGGCAGGCTGGTACAGGGTCTTCAGGCTGGCAGGCTGGTACAGGGTCTTCAGGCTGGCAGGCTGGTACAGGGTCTTCAGGCTGGCAGGCTGGTACAGGGTCTTCAGGCTGGCAGGCTAGCTCGAGAACCGCAGGCTGGAAGGCTGGCTCGAAAACCGCAGGCTGGAAGGCTGGCTCGAAAACCGCAGGCTGGAAGGCTGGCTCGAAAACCGCAGGCTGGAAGGCTGGCTCGAAAACCGCAGGCTGGAAGGCTGGCTCAAGGACCGCAGGCTGGAAGGCTGGCTCAAGGACCGCAGGCTGGAAGGCTGGCTCAAGGACTGCAGGCTGGAAGGCTGGCTCTGGGACTGCAGGCTGGAAGGCTGGCTTGAGAACTGCAGGCTGGAAGGCTGGCTTGAGAACTGCAGGCTGGAAAGCTGGCTTGAAGGCTGGCTCTGGGACTGCAGGCTGGAAGGCTGGTTCTGGAACTGCAGGCTGGAAGGCGGGCTCAAGGACCGCAGGCTGGAAGGCTGGCTCAAGGATTACAGGCTGGAGCAGGTTGGTGGGTGTGGAGGAAGGTGGGATTACTGGTTGGATTGTGTGGGTAGGGAAATACTTCCGCTTCTTTTTAGATTTGGTCACTGCAGGTTTGCACATAACAGGGGGAGTATATGGAAAAGATGGAATCGAGCAAATGGAAGAATATGGCAGGGATACAGGGACAGTGGCTGGAGGAGGTTCTTGTGGGCTTGCAGGCAGCTGAGAAGAGGCAGGTGGGTTGAATGCAGGATAGGTGCAGGGAGCAGAGACTGGATATTGATACCTGGTGGGAAGTAGTGTGTACTGAACTGCGACTGGGGTTGCCATGGGTGATGGAGAAATAGACTCTTGTGCAGGCAGGTGTCTGGCAGCAGAGATGTTTTTTTGTGGGCTGGCTGGGGCCGATTGCAAAATATCAGACCATGCTGAGAGTAGTGGCTGCACAAACTGCAGTTTACATTCTGCCTGTCTGACAAGGGATTGTACACAATCAACACACTCTATTATTTTCTGTTGGGAACAAGCTGTGTAATGTTCAAAAAAGTATGGGGAGTCATCCTCCAGAAGCCAAACCAAAGATACGACCTGATTAACATTAAAGGGGGGAGAAAAATCATCATGGCCCTCTGGGATACAAGGCAAAGCCAGCTCTGTGCAGATTTTAATTAAAGGTTGAACATCCCCAAACATCATACAGCCCTGATCAACCCAGGAGTGAGCTAAACGAATAATCTCTAGCAGCTGATCACTGGTCCACTCTTTCAGTGTCTGACGGAGATATTCACCACTCTCTGACGCCAGCAGAGTATAATAAGGAATCATATCAGAGTTCATTTTAGCAGAGTAACAGAACCAAAATGGGTCCTCTGTGCAGCTACTTCTGATCATTAATGGCCCTGGTATACTGTCACGTACCAAGTGTGACCAGAACTGTGCAGCTAGCAACAGAGGAACACCAAACACGTATAAGTGAAATATAAAGGTTTATTAAAGATAAGTGAAATAATATATATATAACCACCTCCAATACCACACAGTGCACAACAACCAATACCAAACAGAACCCTTAATTAATAACAGTAACAGACAAATATGTACAAGTAATGGGGGAACCAGAATCATAAACAGGGCCAGGCCGAGGTCATACACAGGGGGATCAGCAGATGGGGTAAGGATGGATCAGGTCAGGGAGACAGGATCAAGCAGGGGGCAACCAGGCTGCAGAGCAGGGATCAGGGATTAGGACGGACACAACAGGTTCAGGTTCAGGTTACAGGGATCAGGATACATGTATCAAGGTTCAAGCAGACAGGCTACAGGTCAGGGCACGATACCAGGGCAGTGTGTGTATACACCTGCCGGGTATTTATAGGAATGCCTGATTAGCTTCAGGTCACACTTGATCGGAGGGAGGGCAGTCTGCTCCACACTGCCAGGATCCATCCGCTGGTGGAAACCAGTACTGCGTCCAAAAGATAATACAACACCAGCAGGGAAAGATTCTCCTGACAGTTACAAACTGCCAGGAGACACCTGCTGGTGGACCACAGTACTGCAAGATAAATAATAAATGCCACCAGCGGATGGAACCTTTCCTGACAGTACCCCCAAGTGCACATACAATTGTAAGTGACCCCTCTCTGTTTCAGGGATGGCTATATTGTCATTTATATTTTCTTGTAACAGACTAGTTATCTTTAACGAACACCGTTAAAAAATCCCTGAGCGAATATATGCTCAATTCCCCAATATTTTCTTAACAGACTAGTTAGTCTACCAAGATTTTTTACCATTCATTATTTTTCTTATTGCTGATCCTTCATATACATGCTCCTGATGAGCGGCTTAAAGCCGCGAAACGCGTAGAGCTATTACCTGCCGTGTATACATTACACGCTTCCCTAGCTATGTGCCTATCACTTATCATTTTACAGGGACCACAAAGACCCCAGATCGTGCAGACCACAATTGCTAATCATGCATACCTTATTATGAATAGTGGTGGAACCCTCTTAACCTACAATGTGATTGATGTCTGTAATGCGTTACTACCTGAAATTACCGTTTCAGGAATTGGCACTATTGAATGTGCGTTTTATGTATATATAATGTATTCTAAGTCTGTAATGCGTTACTACCTGAAATTACAGTTTCAGGAATTTGCACTAATGAATGTGCGTTTTATGTATATGTAACCAATGTATTCTAACATGCATCCTTGTACTAATAAATGCTTTACCACCCACCACTCTATCAATTTGTTACCAAGAGCCTCATTTAAAGTCCCAACTTTTTCCCCCCTTCGTTGCACTCTGACGCCCATATGGCTGTATTTTTGCTTAGTTTTTTTTCTACAACAGACTTTGTTAAAATTACATCTGACAGAAGATTCAACTTCAACACAAAGAAGAGCAGCCTCATCATCACCTCCAATCAATGCCTCACAAACATGGCAGAAAAAAGGAGGCAATCATTCTCATAAGAGAAGCCGTTACGCCTCTTCCATAGTAGGGCCAGAAGATTCCATGGGTTGAAGACATGCACCAGTTACATTCTCCTATTATTAAACTGATGCATAGTGGTTCAACAATAGTCTGACTGAAAGACAATATCAAGCCATTCTTATAGTGCATGGCCTAAACAAGGTTATGCTTACTATAAACACAAAACTTTAAATTAGTTACCCTCCTTTGAGACTCCTAATGTCCCCTGAGGTATCCCCTTCCCATGTATCTATATATTCACAACAAGTTTTAATGACACACTCACTGTAGGATTGTAAAATGGAAGTTGGATGCATATTATTAAACTACATCCTAACTGCATCCCTTAACCCTTCATTATCACAATTAACTTGTATTTACCCCCCACATTCCCCGGAACACTAGAAATACTTTATAAGGAAAGGTTAATTTAAGTATTAATAATTTAATCGTTCTTCTAGATAAATAAAATAGGTACTGAGTATATTGTGCTCACAAACAAACTACTTAAATCCTATCAACGGGTTATCTAGAGGTTAATTTTAGTTTATAAGTTAGTTATTGTAATATTAAAGTAATAATCAAAATTCCCTTTCCCACCATGATTTAAATGGTACCAAAATATGCTGATGGACGCAGTATGGGTTTAGCCCTCATACCTATTTAAATTGGCATAATGTCCATTGGCTACACGGTAATAAATTTACGCAAGCATCATTTAGATGCTTTCTTTATAGTGTTTTTCTCCTGTACGTGGAAGATCCGTGTGCCCTCCTTAGCCTCCCTCGTACACCCACCCATAATATGTGGGTGTCCGACGTGGGCATTTTTCCCCCTGATGGAGTTTCAAACGCTCTATCACGGGCTATTTTTGAAATTTTACTTATATTTGTACAAGCAATGTATTTATTAATTTTCTCTGTTATTAATGTTTTCTTTACTCCAGGCTTCACTGGATTCTTCTCTATTCTCATATCTTTCAAGTCCACACAGGTTGATCCACCCAGTCAGAAATGCAAGGTACTTGGTAAGTTCTATATTTTTGATCAGTTGCCATGGCACCATTGAACATCCTGTCCCTGAACGTTCAGGGCATTAATGTTCCACAGAAAAGGACTAAGGCATTTTGCATGTTCCAGTCATGTAGGGCGCACATAGTGTGCTTACAGGAGACACATTTCACAAAAGAATCCACCCCCAAATTCATGTCCCCCTCATATCCACAATTTTTCACTGCTTCTGCCAACACTAAACAAAGAGGAACTCTAATAGTTTTCCATAGATCCACTCCATTCACACTCGCAAAAGACATCATAGATCCAGACGGGATATATATATTATTGGTAGGTCACATAGTGGATACCCCTGTCACGATAATCTTGTATTATGCCCCCAATAAACAACCCACCTCATTTCTCTCCAACCTCATGCAAGTGATCAATGACCATAAATTCGGAACAGTAATTATGTGCGGAGACTCGAACCAGGTCCTCCTCCCATTCCTGGATAAATCACCTTATGTTCCACCCACAAGTCCAAACAAACTGTCTTTCTCACAGCTCCTCTCGAAATATAATATGGTAGACTCATGGAGAGAAAGCAACCCTACTAAAAAAAGATTCACCTATTTCTCTCACCCGCACCAATTATTCACTCGTATCGATCATATCTTTTTAACTATTGGAATGATCCCAGAAATTCTTGAATCCGACATAATTCCCATACCATGGTCCGACCATAATGCAGTATGCACAACTATTGCGTCCACCATACCAAAAGCACAGGATCCAACCTGGTATCTCCCTGACACATTGCTTAAGCACCAAATCCACCGAACTAAAGTTGAACAAACTTTAAAGGAATATTTGCTCCACAATAGAACCCCTGACATATCCCCTTTAAGACTCTGGAAGGCCCACAAACCTGTGTTGCGTGGTACCCTACAAAAACAAATGGCTACACTTAAACGGGAACAAAAATCCTTGGCTCGCAAGTTAGAAATGGAATTCAATGCTGCGTTCATACAGTAGGAGCCGCCGACATTGTATATTCATTGCGATCCTATCACGGAGATTCTCGGCGACAGGGGTGCCGACATCTCGGCGACAGGGTGGCGACACATCTCGCGCTCGCTGCAATAGCGAGGAGACGCGGCACTGTATTGAACGGGATCCGACGTGGATTCCCGCCAATACCAGGCACTGTGTTTGGTATGAATCCTGAGCGGGAACTCCACGCCATTTTTTAAATCAAAAACCGGCATGGGTTCCCCCTCCAGGAGCATACCAGGCCCTTCGGTCTGGTATGGATTTGAAGGGGACTCCCCTAAGCCGAAAAATCGGCATAGGGGTCCCCCTCAAAATCCAAACCAGACCCCCCTCCCTCCTGAACCGTACCAACCTTACTAAAACAATGGTCCCATCTCCCACTATCCTGGATAGGTAAGATCAATGCATCTAAAATGACTATCCTGCCCAAACTACTTTATTTGTTTAGAGCCCTGCCAATCCCAATCTCTTCCTATTATCTAAGGTTGATCCAAAAAAGAACAAAAACCTTTATATGGGGTACCTCTAAACCGTGCATACCAATTCGCACATTACATCTCCCTAAAACACATGGTGGTCTAGGCTACCCCAATTTTGATGCCTATTACAAGGCTGCTCACTTAGCTAGTCTTCCAAAGTACCACGCAACACAAGAATGTCCCCTATGTGTATCGATAGAGGCCTCAGATAGTGACCCTCTGTTGATTTCAAATTTATTATGGCTGAGGCCCAGAGATAGGCGTGATTTGAGTAATCCGATAACAAAACACTTCTTATCCCTTTGGTATAAATATAAAATTAAACATAATTTTTAGTCGGTTCACAACCCCCTCTTATCTTTCCTTAAAAATCCGGTCTTCTATTCGGCTTGGATATTCCTGAACACTTTTAAAGCTTGGACAACTTCAGGTATACTGACATTACATGACTTGGTCACGTCAGAAAATGTTGTACCTTTCTCTACACTCAGAGAGAAGCACAAATTACCAGAATCAGAACAGTTCAGATACCTGCAAATCAAAAATTTCTTTCCCCCACTCAAACTAGTTGCAACACCCTTGACCCACTTATCTATTTTTGAGAAAATTTGTAAAAAAGATCCACTAACCAGATGAATGATATCAATCATCCATAACCAAATTCTAGTAGGCCCTAATTATGACAAACCAACCTATGTTCGAAAATGGGAGGAGGACCTGGGACACACCATAGATGACACTGAATGGACTAAGATTTGGTCAACCATAAAATCATCCTCGCCCAATGTCGATGCGATGGAAACAAATTCCAAGATCCTGACACAGTGGTACCTGGTACCAGCAAGAGTAGACAAGTTTGCACCTACAAATTCAGCTGTTTGCTTTAGGGGCTGTTCAGACTTGGGCACTCACTTGCATGTATGGTGGATGTGCCCAATAACACAACTTTTCTGGAATGAAATCTTTGCAATGGCGTCTAAAATGTTACAGTGATTATAAAAAGGAAAATTTGCGCTAGGTGCCAAAAATTATGAAAATTAAATTGAATGATAGTATCTGTGATAGATATCCTGCTGCTAACACCACAACCCAGATATAAGGTACAACAAAAGCATACAAATTAAAAGTGTAGCGCTGGAAAATAACATATAACCATATGTTACAGTGAAAATTGTGAAGTAGAAAAATATACAAAAAAATACTAAATTAGTATGTGCAAAGTTCATATATAAGTATCTCCGAATGGAAAATTCAGATGAAAGTTCAATCCATTCATATACACTTCCAGTGATCGAAAGCGAATGAACAAATCCAATCGGTGAAAGGAACCACCACAAAGAGAAGAAATAGAGGCTTACCAACTAGCCTGTGACTGCCCTTCTCAGAGGGGTCAAAACAAGCTCAGCAGAACGACAGTCCTCACAGAAGGGATGCGTTGTCCTCCCAGACACTCTTGAACTCCACTGTCCCACCTCCCGATTAGGTAGTCAGGATACGTTCCGCAGCATGATATCTGAACAGAGTGGTCTTCAATCTGGTCCTGAAGCTCCACCCATCTGCTGTCTAAAATGTTCCGACAGCAGATACAGCTTAACCTAAAACCGGAAAGCTTAAATATTTTTCAATTTAAACTCTTTACTCCACTTTTAACTGCAGCAAAACAAACAATAGCCAAAGTATGGAAATCCCCAACATTAGGGTTGGCAGAAACAATTCACAGAATGAACACCATAGTGTCACACGCCAAAATGATAGCCACTGACGGAGACCAATTCCCAAAACTCTAAAAACTTTGGCTCCCATGGATAAAACACTATTTACCTCCGGATTTTAATGATGAGGTCCTTTTGCCATGGTAGCGGATTAATAGCTTCAATGCAAATCCCACGTACCTAAGGAATGGTAAACCATACGCATCGTACTGGTTCATGGACCGACCTTGTGGACTTTCTCTCTCTCTCGCTATTTTCTTTCTCTCTTTACTCTCCTTTATTTTTATTATAAGTAATATTGTTCTTCACTACAATTAACATAAGTTATTATACCACAATCTTTGTGTATAACGTAATGGCAATTTGTTACACGTTAAGACACGGTGAGCATGAATACAATGTTACCCACCGACTATCTTAGTTAGTGAAGATCTAATTAATTTAACTTAAATATTTTATGGTATGTATTATTTACTTATAGAATATTTTTATGTAAATTTTATTTATCTGTATCCTTGCATAAATAACCAAAGTATGTATTTATTATTATGCAACCAATAATTATTATTGACAAGGAAAATGAATGTACATACATGGATAATATGGCATATTAGCTCAGCTAATGAATGGCACATGATAAAAAGAATAAATAAAGTTGATACAAAACATCATGACATGGAGTATATCCATATACAAGCATCGAAGAAACCCGACGCACGTTTCGCGAGATCATAGCTCGCTCATCAGGGGTGGATGCAGATGAGAGGTTTGACATACATACTTATGCTAGAGTATACATGCTCTCATATAAAACATTATTACATTATATAACTTGACGCTCACCTTACTAATTTTGGTATATTATTGAGACATATGCATCTACTGTATGTTTACAGCTGATATCTATCAAGTTACATACTGAGACAATTTGGACCATTCACCTTCACCCATGCCATGTCAGCCGCCTGACGTCCCCCCTGGGGGTACCCGTGTCTGTCTTCTCCCCCTCAGCTCCCGTGCCATACTCTGGCTGCTGCCGTCCATTTGGGGATTCAGCGAAGGAGACTCTGGTTTTGTTCATTGGTAAGTATTGGACCGTTTTGTTCTGGCCCATTCTGCCATTGTTCCTACATTTACCACTGTGACACATCTTTTTGTCTGTTTAGATACATCTCATCTGCATCCACCCCTGATGAGCGAGCTATGATCTCGTGAAACGTGTGTCGGGTTTCTTCGTTGCTTGTATATGTATATATATGCCATGATGTTTTGTATCAACTTTATTTATTCTTTTTATCATGTGCCATTCATTGGCTGAGCTAATATGCCATATTATCCATGTATGTACATTCATTTTCAATAAAAATTTCTACTGCAATTACTTTTGTTACTCAGTGGCAAACTGTGACCACCTCATTTAACCACTTCAGCCCCGGACCATTTTGGCTGGTTAAAGACCAGGCCCCTTTTTGCGATTCGACACTTTGTCGCTTTAACTAACAATTGCGCGGCCATGCAACATGGTTCCCAAACAAAATTGATGTCCTTTTTTTCCCACAAATAGAGCTTTCTTTTGGTGGTATTTGATCACCTGCGGTTTTTATTTTTTGCGCTATAAACAAAAATAGAGCGACAATTTTGAAAAAAATTACATATTTTTAACTTTTTGCTATAATAAATATCCCCAAAAAATATATAAAAAAACATTTTTTTCCTCAGTTTAGGCCGATATGTATTCTTCTACATATTTTTGGTAAAAAAAAAACGCAATAAGCGTTTATTGATTGGTTTTCGCAAAAGTTATAGTATCTACAAAATAGGGGGTAGTTTTATGGCATTTTTATTAATATTTTTTTTTACTAGTAATGGCGGCGATCAGCGATTTTTTTATCATGACTGCGACATTATGGCGGACACATTGGACACTTTTGACACATTTTTGGGACCATTGTCATTTTTACAGCGATCAGTGCTATAAAAATGCACTGATTACTGTGAAAATGACAATTGCAGTGAAGGGTTTAACCTCTAGGTGGCGCTGTAGGGGTTAAGTGTGACCTAATGAGTGATTCTAACTGAAGGGGTCGTGGCTTGGCGTGTGACGGCACTGATCGTCGTTCCCTATGACAGGGAACAGACGATCAGTGACACTGCCACTAGGAAGAACGGGGAAAGGTTTGTTTACACTTACTTCTCCTCGTTCTTCAGCTCTGTGACCCAATCGCGGGACACCGGCGGGCAATCGGGTCCGTGGGTCCCGCGGGCGCGGTCATGGAGCTTCGGACCGGGTCACGAGCGCGACCCACGGACAGGTTCTTAAAGGGGACGTACCTGTACGCCCTTGTGCCTGTCTGTGCCATTCTGTCGACCTACATCACCGTGCGGCGGTCCTTAAGTGGTTAAAGTCCCATGGGAGACTCCTTTTTGTGTATATATATATATATATATATATATATATATATTAGGGATGGAGGTGTATCACTGGTGACTTCAGACCTTTTAATTTGTTTCCCTTGGATAAAACCTCACTTAAGACCTGGAGATAAAAAAATTACAATTTTTATAAGAGCCACATTAAAAATATGGGACGTAGAATTAAAAAAAAAGGGAACCTATCCACTATGATGGGACCAATGACCCCATTGTTCTCCAATCCAGAATTTCCACCAGCCTTAGCAACCACAAAGTACTTAAAATGGAATATATTGGAGAACGCAAGGGTGGCCCAGATTCTAGTTGAAGGGAAAATACTAAAAATGCAAGACTTGGGACCTGAATATAAACATAAATGGCTACAATACCATCAATTAAAAACTTACATTGCAACAAATATAGTAATATCTTCAATAAATAGATCAAAAACGAAATTTGAACAAATTTTAATAGATGAACCAAAATCAATTAAAAAATTATCTAAGATATATGGTTTATTACTACCTTCAGGACCCCTTAGAGAGCTAACGGGAATGAAAAAATGGGAAAAGGAAATAGGGAGATCAATATCAGAGATAGAATGGAAGAAAATATTTTCAATAATTCATAAAACATCTATTGCAAACAAATACCAAGAAAGAAATGATAAAATAGCAATGAGATGGTATTGGAGCCCAGTAGCGTTAAATAAAATAAATAATGGACATACATATATGTGTTGGAGATGTAAGGTCGAAAGGGGGACATTCGACCACATTTGGTTTAGTTGTCATATGGTGAGAAATTTTGAGGAAAAAGTTCACGAGATATACTGGAAAGTGTCGGGAGTAGAGAGGAATCTAAACATAGATATTTAATTATTATCTTTGATTCCAGACTCAATAAAGAGTATCAAGAAGGATATTTTGCACTATATGACTATGGCAGCTAGAACAATAATAGCTCACAATTGGAGAGAAAATAAAAGCCCAAATATAGCAGACTGGTTATGTGAAATTAACGAAATACAATATATGGAAAAACAGATAAGAGAAGAAGGATACATAAATAGTCAAATGCCAGAAATATGGAAAAAATGGGATGAATTTTGGCTCTCGGAAAGGAATAAAAGAAAATATATAAATGGAAAATTAGGAGAAAATCGAAGGGGAAAAGTAGATGAAGCGGTAAACGTGAGAGAAATAAGGGGAAGGTGGGGGTGGGTGTTTTCCCTCTTCTTTTTTTTTTTGGGTGTGTGTATGCTAGTGATGAATGGATATGTAGATAATAGAAGCATATGTAGATTAATGTTGATTGTTTTTGATACTTATTAAGATTCGGTTTATTAACAATTAATGGGAATAATGTATATTGTAAATTAATCTTGTATAAATATAAAGTTTTTTATTTGAGAAAAAGATTGATAAAAAGAAATTGAAAACAAACAAACCTGATTTATTTTTATGAGGAGGTAAGTAAAACCTTGGACAGAGGGGTGGCTGTGGACGTGATATACTTGGATTTTGCAAACGCGTTTGACACAGTTTCCCACATACGACTAATGTGTAAAATAAAGTATCCAATTTGTAAATGGATAGAAAACTGGCGAAAAAAAAAATGAATTCAGAGACTAGTGGTTGTTAGGATGCACTTTTACCTATTACCACTAGTCCTGACTATTCATAATTATAATTACCTTATTGCCGGCTGACTCAGTTGATCACACCCAAAACCTTCTTCTGTGCACAGGGGACAGTGTATATAAATGATTGACACAACACAGGTTGATTTCAATTAGGGATGAGCTTCGAGTTTGAACAGCGAACAATTTGGGGTGTTCGCGGCAAATTCGAAAAGTCGCGGAAAACCCTGTAAAAGTCTATGGGAGAAATCTAAAGTGCTAATTTTAAAGGCTTATATGCAAGTTATTGTCATAAAAAGTGTTTGGGGACCCGGGTCCTGCCCCAGGGGACATGTATCAATGCAAAGTGTAATTTCTGAAGGGAAAAAAAGTCATTTAAAAGCACTCGCGGCTATAATGAATTGTCGGCTCCCGGCAATACATAGAAAAGTAATTGAAAGTCATCGATAAAAAAAAAAATGTGTGGGGGTCCCCCCAAATTCAATTACCAGGCCCTTCAGGTCTGGTATGGATATTAAGGTGAACCCTGTGTCAAATAAAAAAAAAATGACGTGGGGTTCCCTCCAAATATCCATACCAGACCCTCCAGGTCTGGTATGGATTTTAAGGGGAACTCCACACCAAATAAAAAAAAATGGTGTGGAGTTCCCCCCAAAAATCCATACCAGACCCTTTATCCGAGCACGCAACCTGGCAGGCCGCAGGAAAAGTGTGGGAATGAGAGAGCGCCCCCCCCTCCTGAACCATACAAGGCCACATGCCCTCAACATGGGGAGGATGCTTTGGGGGTCTGTGACCCCTCAAAGCACCATGTCCCCATGTTGATGGGGACATGGGCCTCATCCCCACAACCCTTGCCCGGTGGTTGTGGGGGTCTGCGGGCGGGGGGCTTATCGGAATCTGGAAGACCCCTTTAACAATGGGGACCCCCAGATCCCGCCCCCCTATGTGAATTGGTAAGGGGTACATTGTACCCCTACCATTTCACAAAGAAAGTGTAAAAGATAAAAAAATAAACACACAGACACCGTTGGGATAAGACCTTTATTAAAAATAAAAAAAAGATTCCAGCGGTGGTAATCCACTCTCGGTCTCCACTCCAGCACTATCGGTATCCTGCGATGGGTAATCTCCTCTCTGGGGTCCAGCAATGGATGATCTTTTTTTTAAATTTTTCACATTTTTAATAAAGGACTTATCCCAACGGTGTCTGTGTGTTTTTTATTTTTTTTTTACATTTTCTTTGTAAAATGGTAGGGGTACAATGAACCCCTTACCAATTCACATGGGGGGTGGGATCTGGGGTCCCCTTTGTTAAAGGGGTCTTCCAGATTCCGATAAGCCCCCCACACGCAGACCCCCACAACCACCGGGCAAGGGTTGTGGGGATAAGGCCCTTGTCCCCATCAACATGGGGACATGGTGCTTTGAGGGGTCACAGGCCCCCAAAGCATCCTCCCCATGTTGATGGCATGTGGCCTGGTACGGTTCAGGAGGGGGGGCCGCTCTCTCATCCCCCCTCTTTTCCTGTGGCCTGCCAGGTTACGTGCTCAGATAAAGGGTCTGGTATGGATTTTTGGGGGGAGCTCCACGCCATTTTTTTTTTATTTGGCGTGGAGTTCCCCTTAAAATCCATACCAGATCTGAAGGGCCTGGTAATTGAATTTGGGGGGACCCCCACGCATTTTTTTTTTTTCATCATCGTCGGGAGCCGACAATTTATTATAGCCGCAAGTGCTTTTAAATTACTTTTTTTCCTTCAGAAATGTCACTAGAAAGTTCTAAGCACGGGAAACAAGCGCTACTTTACAGACATACTTTACACACACCCTAGGTACAAAATTTAAAGGAATATTTCACTTTTATTGTTTCACTTTAAGCATTATTAAAATCACTGCTCCCGAAAAAACTGCCGTTTTTAAAACTTTTTTTTGCATTGATACATTTAGCACTTTTTCATGTTCGTGTCCCATAGACTTTAATGGTGTTCGCACAAATTTTTTGCCTGTTCGCATGTTCTGGTGCGAACCAAACTGGGGGGGGGGTTCGGCTCATCCCTAGTGAAGAAATGTATCCATATATGAAGGCAAAAAAAAAAATTCTCCAGATGTAAGAAGTGCCCCTTGTCCTCTGTAATGACATGCATCTGGTGGCAGACGACGTGGCAAGTGACACGCTGCATCTGTTGGCAGGCAATGGTGGCAAGTGACAAGCTACATCTGGTGGCAGGCGACGTTGGCAAGTGAAACGCTGCATCTGGTGGCAGGCAATGGTAGCAAGCTCAGGGCTCCTACTGATTCTGCATTATGATGAGTGAAACTTTTTCATTACATATGACAATAAAATAATAGAAATAATGCGCTTCAATCTTTAATGATTGATGCGCTAAGACTAGCCATTCCCCCGACAACACCGCCATCAACCTCTCCCCCCTTCAGTTCTTGACAAAATTTTCTTGCCAAGGACCAGTCCCCAGAGGCAAAAAGGTTGGGGGCCACTGCCCTAGATTGATTATTAAAGACAACGAGCAGAAGTGTGTGTGTACCTGGCTGTGTGAAACTACCTTGTGCCTGGCTGCGGGGCAAAAGTGAGGAAGACCTGGGCAAACATACCAGCGGCTCCTGTGGGGGTAGCGCTACATAAGGTCTGACATGTTCGGTATCTGTTTACTCGGTGCAACCTAATTTCTTATATTTTACAAATGGGGAATTTTTTTAGTATTTTTGTGTCCTAAAATTAACTTTATTGTATTTTATACTGAAATTTTGTGTTTCCTAGACCTTTGCTGTAATATCGTGTGACATAAAAATGTAAACTAACGCAATTTTATTCTCTAAGGTGTCTGTTTTCTGAAAATATATAATGTTTTTGGGGAGTTTATGTAATCTTCAGGATTAAAATGATTTGTTAAGAATGTATGCAAAAAATGCAAGAATGGCTCTGACAGCGAAAGTGTTACAAGCACTAGTCATTAATTTAGCTTTTTTTGTTACCTTTATTTAATTAAAAAAATATGGACAGTGCTCTGTTAGTAGATTTTTACTAAATCAGTTTTACCAAATTTTTTTCTTATTCTGTAATTTCAGCTTTCATTGAGCACGAATCTGGTTATATCATCTTCTGTATGGATAATCACTTAAAGTAGAAATAAAGGGAAAACTTTTTTTTCCATTTTGAATAGAGTAAAGAGGTTTACGCCATGTCAGTTGCCACCTGTTACCCATTGTGGAGATTTTCCTTTACTTCCTCTCCCATAGCCTAAACACTGAGAGAAAATCCTAAATCAGGGAATCCCTGGTTGTCACCAAGGTCACCATAAATAGTATCTTATTAAAAGATTTTCCCCCTATTCCTGTTCTGGTGATCACCCATTTTCTTTTACTTTCTGTTATAACTGTAAGCAGGACAAATAGTGAGGAGGAATATCTTTAACAGGCACACGAGCAGCAATAAAAACCTGACAGGTGTTCTAATCCCTCTCCACTCTATCCAAACCTAAAAACATTTTTTTCTTTAGATATACTTAAAAAATAAAACTGCTAATCATTATCTGAAAACATAATAATTGTAATAAAGAAAGTCACTTAAAAGCGTAGTTTTAGTTAAAAATAAGTTAAAATAGGAGTGTACTAAATGTTATAAAACAGATGGTTTTTCATACTCACATTTCAGCATATGACCTCTTGCTCTATGTCCCAAACATAAGTCTAAACATTTTCTTTATGGCTAGAAAAAAAAAAGCTGACAAAGCTCTTGGGTTTTCTGAATTCTGCTGATCCCTCTGTGTTATCTCACTAATCTCCAAAGCAAAGATTAGTTCATTGGATTAAACTATTCCACCACCAAGCCTTCAGTGAAACTCCCTAGAAAGCAGTGAAAGTGCTTCTCTCTTCCTATTAGAAGCTAAAAGGATTCAATAATATGCCCTGTCCCTCTTTGCATTCTCCTCTAACAAGATTGAAAAATACAGTAAATTGATAAATTACTTTTACTTGTTGCTGCACATGTACTGTATTTTGAGTATGAGATTTTGAATGTTTGGGCCAAGTGAACAGCAAAGCATTTTATGTAAAAGAAAAGCACAATTACCTTATTTTTGCAGATGTGCCAAGATAGAGAATACATTTAAATATGATGACTAATGTTTGCATAGAAAAGTAGAAAAAATAAAAAAGGGAACAGCTTAACTACTTCCAGTCCGTGCCTTTTCTGGTACTTTTTGTTCATATATAACAATCAGTATTTTTGATAGACAATTACCTAGAACCCCCAAACATTATATATTTTTTTAAAGCAGAGCCCTAGAGAATAAATTAATGGGTTTTACAATTTTTTATGTAACACGGTATTTGCGCAGCATTTTTTTAAAAACAATTTTTGGGGAAAAAATTGTGCATGCCCATGCAACTGCGACTTTTGCACGCAAGTGTGCAAGCACGTTAGGACGGGGCACTTTTTTTTTATTATTATAAATGAATTTTATTCTTTTTATTTGTACACTGTTGAATTTTTTTTTTTTATCACTTTTATTGCTGTCACAAGGAATGTAAACATTTTGACAGCAATAGGCATGTGACAGTCCCTCTTTAGGGAGAGAGCTGCAGTCTAGAAGACCCCCAATCCCTCCTCTGCACTTAAAAGAATTCAAAATGATTTTCAAAGAATGGCGCAGATGGTTTCCGAGTAAACCAAAAGTGATGTCATGTCATCACTTCAGGGTTACTATTATGAACAGCCGATCAAAGCTGATCCTGGCTTTGCTTGGCTGTCTGGCCAGATGGCGGATGTGCTGGCTGGTCACTTGGGGCCCGAGAGAGCTGCGGAAGGTGGCAGGAGGGGAGGAGACTTCCCATCCTGCTTCTTGTAATTGCAATCGAGCGGCTGGTGAGTCACTCTGATTGCTAGGACAAGAGAGCCGACCGACTGACCAATGCAGCTGCAGGAATCATCCCAGTACAACCACCGAAAGTCCAGCAACGTACAGTTCACCTTTGGAAAAATGCTACATGTTCCCACTGCAGCAGCCTCTCGCCGACCCGCCGCCTCTAGTGACAAAAAGCCAGGGATTTTCTCCCCAAACATGCTGTGACAATTAAAAAAATGTGGCCATGCGGGCTCCACCCACACAGTCACATCATTCAGTCACAGAGTTCTATGAATGGAAGAAATATAAGTACCGACAGCTTTTGCGGCTAATGGCTTGTAGCTCTCAGTGAATTACCAGGGCGCTGTTGATCACTCTAGGTAGTTCATTGTTTCTTTCTGGCATTGTGTAACTGCCTGCTTGTACGAGGTTACAAGCAGACAGGTTACACTGAAGCCTCGTACACACGACCGAGTTTCTCGGCAAGAACCAGCAAGAAACTTGCTGGCAGAGATTTCTTGCCGAGAAATTAGTTCGTGTGTATGGTTTCTCGTCAAGAAAACCGACTAGAATCTCGACGAGAAAATAGAGAACCTGCTCTCTATTTTCTCGTCGAGATTCTCGTCAGCCTGTTTCTCGACGAGAAAATTGTGTGTGTATACACTTACCTGTCCTCCGGGAAGCCCGCGCATGCTCGAAATGACTTTGACGCATGCGCGGTAGCTTCCTAGGCATAGGATAGGGTGTACCAAGATGGCGGCGACGGCATCGAATGTGACGAGCGCATGCTCGTTGTATTCGATTACGTCACCGCGTTCGCTCCATTCAAAGAACCGTGGGTTCTTTGAAATGAGCGTGTGTACACTCGGCCGGGACAACTTTCTTGTCCAAGGATCTCGTCGAAAAAAACGACGTGTTTTTTACGACGAGATTCTCGGCTGTGTGTACGAGGCTTGACAGTCTGCAGGAGTCTTGCAGACTACTGATTGCAGGTGCAATGCTTTGAAGACTCCTAGTGAAAAAAGAATGAATGTACATTTTTTACCTGCAAAAATATGTGTGTTAATTATTATTTTTTATTTAATGTGAAATTATCCTTTAATACTGCATTACACATGCTCCATTTATATCAAAGGTGAAGATGTTGAAGCTGCACTTTTTATATTTCACAAAAACCTGTGACTTGTTCCCTATCAGCCTGTTATCTCTATAGTCTACACCAGTTGTCTCCAAATTGCGGTTCAGGTGCCAGATGCAACCCTTTGCTTGCTTTTATCCGGCCGTTGGGGCACTATTTCATCAACTGATACCAACAATGGTGCATAATTCCTCCCACTAACACCAATGAAGGGGCACAATTCCTCCTACTGACACCAACAATGGGGCACACTGACACCAATGATGGGGCACAACTCCTACCAATGACACCATCGATCTGGCACAATTTCTCCCACTGACACCAACACTGACACCAACAATTGGGTCAAATGACAGCAATGATGGGGCACAATTCTTCCCAATTACACCAAGGATGGGACGCAATTCCTCCCACTGACACCAAAGATGGTGTTAGTGTTTTTACCCACTGACTTTGGGACCTTTTCTACTCTTATGGCCGTAGTTCGGCCCCCTAAAGTGTGAAGGACAGTAAATTGGCCCTTTGTTTGGAAAGTTTGGAGGTCGGTGGTACTCATAAGTAGGGAGGAGTCGAACACCCCCCAGTTCAGTTCGCACTAGACCCTTCGAACGGACCGAAAGTTTGCGCGAACGTTAGAACCCTATTAAATACAATGGACGCGAACGTTCAAAATCTAAAGTGCTAATTATAAAGACTAATATGCATGTTATTGTCCTAAAAAGGGTTTGGGGACCCGGGTTCTGCCCCAGGGGACATGTATCAATGCAAAACGAAGTTTTAAAAACGGCTGTTTTTCGGGAACAGTCATTTTAATGATGCATAAAGTGAGAAAAAAAAAGGGAAATATTACTTTAAATATCGTACCTGGGGGGTGTCTAAAGTATGCCTGTGAAGTAGCATGTGTTTCCCGTGTTTAGAACTGTCCCTGCACAAAATGACATTTCTAAAGGAAAAAAAGCCATTTAAAACTGCTTGCGGCTTTAATGTAATGTCTGGTTTCGGTAATATGGATGAAAATCTTTGAGAAAAATGGCATGGCTACCCCACCAGCCCCCCCCCCCCTACCCCAGCCCATTACCAGCCCCTTTGGGTCTTGTATGCATATTAAGGGGAACCCCGCACACAAAATAAAAAAGGCCCTATATACTCTGAACAGCAGTATACAGGCGATGCAAACAAGACAGGGACTGTAGGTTTGTTCTTAAGTAGAATCTGTTTGTAATTTTGAACACGTACATTGTTTAAGTGTAGCTCCAGCCAAAAAATCTATTTTTAAGCTTTTTGGAAAACATAGGGAAGGGTTATCACCCCTGTAACATTTGTTTTGCTGTCTGTGCCCCTTGTTCAGAACATTTCACCTCACTTTCCGTCCCAATGACAAAAGTTTTTGAAAAGTGGGGTTTTTATTGAAACAAGGATTGGTGATAAAGCATCAGTAGTGAGGAGACACCTTTTTCCCATATTAACTTTTACAGGAGAGAATTTCCCTTCCTAGGGGTAGATTTCCTCTCACTTCCTGTTGTCTCCTTCCGTTTGCAAGTAGGAGTCATTTGTAAGTTGGATGTTTGAAAGTAGGGGCCTGCCGTATATACTCTGCTGAAATTTGCCCCTTACATGTTGGTGTTGCCACAACACTGTGAGCCCTCACAGTTATTCTTGGTGGGCGCTGGAATGCCCTGCTGTGAACTATTATATCAGGAATTGTATTTACATGCTATTGTTGAACAGTGGTTGGAAAAATTGGGCCTGGAGTGCGCATGCGCGGGACTTCCGGGAAGACGCTCTGAACGGGAGCTCCGTGCTGCTCCGGCCTCTCGCAGCCCCCTGAGCCTACAGACCGAGCGGGAACCGGCCAGGACTGACCCCATCGCCTCCCGGGTGAACCAGGGACGCTTTCATATGCCGAGCGGCTCACAAAAGAGGGAGGTGAGCCGCCAGCTCGACTTTACACTGGCAGCCCCTGCATCATCCAAGATGGCGGCCGCAGCTCAAGGCAGCATGGAAGGCCCGGACTCCATTGCGGATCCTCCTTCCCATCTCCAGCACCAGATCGATCTGCTGGCAACTCCTGTGAGTACCTGCAACCCCCAAGGGATCTCCCCAGCATCCACTGAGTCCCTGCTGAAACTGACTTTTGGAGATCTCCCCCTCTCTCCCATGCTGCGATCCCCCTTAAGCCTGGCAGGCCCCCACCTCTCCCCCCCCTTGCAGCCAGTTCACTCCGCTGACATGCAACTTATGCTGCAGAACTTTTCTGAGCTGCTAGCCACAGGCCTAGCCCACAATGCCACTCAGATCACTGCTACCATTAAGGCTGATTTGCAGAGCCTGGGAACCCGCATGGATGCAATTGAGCAGGCTGTGGATAACACTGCCGCCCGTACTAACCAAAATACCACATGCATCCAAACCTTACAAGATCAACTTGAGACAGCTCTCTCTAAAATCGATGATTTAGAGAACAGGAGTAGAAGGTATAATTTCCGTATACGTGGGATCCCTGAATCTGTTACTGATGTTCCCAGCACAGTTAAATTGTTCATTAAAGAACTCATGCCAGACATTCAGGACCACAGATTGGAACTTGACAGGGCTCACAGAGTCCTCCAGCCCCCCCGCCCAGATGGTCTCCCAAGGGACATTGTAGTCAAGCCCCATTACTATGGTGTGAAGGAGGATGTTATGAGGCAGACCCGCAACCTGGACAATCTCTCCTTCCAAGGGAATAAAATCCAAATCTTTGCTGACATCTCACCCACCACGGTCCAGAAACGGAGGTCCCTTAAACCCCTCCTGGAGGTCCTCAACCAGAATTCCATCAAGTACCGCTGGGCTTTTCCGTTCCGCCTACAATTTCATTTCAGGGACAAATCCTTTGGCTTTTCCACCTTTCAAGACGGCGAACGTCTCCTTCTTCATCTTGGTCTTATCTCCCAAGAACTTGCTGCACAACAAGCGACAACAAAATCAGGCTCCTCAAAGCGTCCACCCCCCGGCAGTCCTCTGACCCCGTTATGGAATAAACAACAAACGAAGAGACAGAGAGAATCCCGACCCCCGAGATGAGGGACTGCTTTTGTTTTTCTCCCGGACGGGAGATGGGTTGCTTTTGACTATCCCTAATATTTCAGAGAGCTAACTACTCTCCCCCCCTAGTATGGTGGTAGACAGACCCGCACGGCCCTGACTGGCTTCAGGCGGGCCAGGGTCTTGATCTGTTTGGTTTGGGCCCCACTTGCCCATCTTATGGCTAGTTGGGACTCCCAATATCCCCCGTTCCTCCCACCTCGCTGAGGAGGACGCTTTCATTGCCTTTCTGACTTGTTGCATATATGATGGGCCTTTTCTAGTTCCAACCAATGGTTAGGCCTAGTAGCCTATACCCTTCCTTCCCCTTGTCCCCCCCTTTTTTTTTCTTCCCTTTACCCTCCCCCTTCCCCCCCCTTCTTCTCTTGCCTCCCTCCCCACCTTCCCTTCCTCTCCCTTGCAGGTTCCACTCCATGCACTGGTTATGTTCTGGTTATACAGTTTTACGGTTCGTTATATTTGTTTGTTTACAGTATTTTCTGCACTTTGGCCGTTCCAGTATTGTTTTACCCCCCATTGGGGGCTATGACGGCCGGAGCGGCTCATCATGCCGCTCTCTCTGTTGTGACGCGGAGGGACTTTTTAATCCCTCTGGTGACATCAGGTAGACAACCCCTACTGGGGCTGCACTCTCTCCAAGACCCCTCTTGCAGGAGTCCTTGGACTTGGACCCGGCTAGCCGGTCCTGTTGAATTTTATCTGAATTTTTGCATATGTTTGTTTTTTTCTCCTTTTGTGATTTAACTGACCAATATAATGACATCTCTGATCTTTCCTCCTCTTTTTCTTCCATTTCTTCTCCCCCCCCTTCTCCCCTCCCCACAGTGTTCTCCTCCTCCCTCCTCCAGGATTCCTCGCGGAGAACTCCCCCAGGCCTTGCTCCAGGGAGTTTGTTGATAGCCTACCTCGCGCTGGATGTCCGGATTCTCTCTTCTCTCCAGGTACACTCCCCTTTTACATTCTCGCACCCCCCCTCGGGCACCCATGGCTAAGACTGACGCTCGCAAGCTGCCTTTGAAAGTAGCTTCCCACAATACACAGGGACTTAATTCCCCTTCTAAACGCCGGAAGGCCTTTCAGAGCTACCACGCCAGAAGCCTTGATGTTGTCCTTCTTCAGGAGACCCACTTCCCCGCTAGCTATACCCCCTCCTTCCTACACCGTAGCTTTCCCACCTTCTACCTTGCGAATGCTGACACCAAACAGAGAGGGGTGGCCATTCTCTTGGCTAAACGTATCCCATTTACCCACATTCACACAATTCATGATAAAGATGGTAGGTACCTGCTGGTCAAAGGGCTCATAGAAGGGGTGACGTATTCTTTTGTTTCATACTATGCCCCCAATCGGGGCCAGGCAAATTTTTTCGCATCCATGTTCTCAACCCTCTCCTCCCATCTAGAAGGTAGAGTCTTAATAGGGGGTGACTCCAATATCACGTTTGACCACACACTTGACAAATCCCACGAGAACAGGCCACGCCTTAAGAGACCCTCCAAACAAAGCCTCAGAATCGCTCGACTCCTACACGACTTGGGCCTGATTGATTCTTGGAGGGAATTGAATCCCACGGCCAAAGACTTTACCCATTACTCTGCCCCACACAAAACATTTGCCAGGATTGACCACATCTTCGTACCCAATTCGGACATTCACACTGTCTCTCACTCCTCAATACAAGAAGTTCTGTGGTCGGATCACTCCTTAGTAACCCTTAGAATCTCTAGCTCCCTTTCACCTTCAGGCCCCCCTCAGTGGCGCTTGAGTAAATCCCTCCTTGCCAACCCGGTCCACTGCACCATGCTGGAAAAGGACATCCAAGAATTTTTCCTCCTCAATGATACCGGGGAAACTTCCCCTAGCTCTCTCTGGGGAGCTCATAAAGCCGTCTTAAGGGGGAGGATGATTCAAATGGCTTCCAACCTGAAAAAAGGAAGGAAGGTGGATGTAGAAAACTTGGAAAGGGATTTTACACTACTTAGTAAAGCCCATAAGTCTAACCCCACTCCAGCCAGTATGGCCAAGTTAGAATCCGCCCGCATTGCTTTAAATCTTGCCTTAACTTCTAATGCAGACAAACACTTGAGCTGGTTAAGTGGAAAATTCTACTTACAAGCTGATAAAATCGGCTCGCGCTTGGCGGCCAAACTCTCTCCAAGGATCCAAAATTTCTCCTTACCCAAGATTAAATCGTTATCGGGTTCTCTCACCCAGAACCCCCATAAAATCCTAGAAACCTTCCAAGCTTTCTACTCCAAACTATACGCATCTCCCTCCTCTGCCGACCCTGTTCCCTTAGAATCATTTTTGGCGGACATTGATCTCCCCAAACTTTCAGAGTCCCATAGATCCATGATGGAATTACCTTTTAGCACTGAAGAGGTCCAGGAGGTCATCAAAAATCTCAAAACAGACTCGGCGCCAGGGCCGGACGGTTTCTCCGCCCTTTATTACAAAACTTTCTCTGGGGTCCTATCTCCTCGTCTGGCCAGTCTCTTTAACTCCCTACGAGAGGGCTCCATTATCGAACCCGCTGCCAACCTCGCATATATCTCTGTGATCCCCAAACAGTGATGTAGGCAACTATAGGCCGATTTCGTTGATCAATAATGATCTGAAAATCATGACCAAGATTTTGGCCAACAGAATAGCCTCCTTCATAGCTTCTTATGTTCATAAAGATCAGGTGGGTTTCATTCCCGGGAGACAGGGACCGGACCAGATCAGGAGAGCGGTAGATTTGATTTCCCTCATGCAATCCTCCTGGGATGGCGGGTCCCCCCAGAAGGGATACATTCTTTCCATAGACCTCCAAAAGGCCTTTGATACGGTCACCTGGCCATACCTTTTTACCATTCTACGCCATTGGGGATTTGGCCCGGAATTCCTAAGAACCCTGGAGTCTCTATATTCCTCCCCGAAAGCCCAGATCAAACTACAGGGACGTCTCTCCGACCAATTCCCAATCTTAAACGGTACCAGACAGGGCTGCCCGCTCTCCCCTATTCTCTTCGCAATAGCGATAGAAACCCTAGCTCTAGCAATTAGACAACACCCGGACATTCACGGGGTTCAATGTGGTCAACATACACACAAATGCGCCCTCTTTGCGGACGATGTCCTCCTTTTCGTCACCTCCCCTCTCAGGTCGACCCCCAATATTCTCCAACTCCTCACCACTTTTGGAAAGGTTTCAGGCCTTCAGGTTAACATGGCAAAGTCAATGGCCTTAAACGTCACTACACCCCAAGATATAGTCGATAGGCTCAAAACAAACTTCCCCTACTCCTGGTGCGCATCTTCTCTTCCCTATTTAGGTGTTTTCCTCACCCCAAAAGTAGAGCTCCTATTCCAACACAATTACCCTGCCATGTTCAAAAAACTCACAACTGAACTTACACAATGGTCTCTTTATAAATTGTCCTGGCTGGGTAGAGTCAATTCGGTCAAGATGACCCTCTTGCCCAGATTGCTTTATCTCTTCCGGTCCCTGCCTATCCCTGTCAAGAAGCGAGCACTGGATAGACTCCAATCAAAAATCATACAGTTCATATGGGGGGGCAAGGGACATCGTCTATCTAAAAAAGTTCTGTATAGGGCAAGGAAGAAAGGAGGCCTTGGCCTTCCCAATGTGTGGTGGTACTACCAAGCAGCCCAACTCTGTCAATTCTCAGCAATATATACTAAAGGACCTAAACCGGACTGGGTAGACATAGAAAGGCAGGCAACCCCTAACCACACATTGGACTATTTAGCCTGGAGACCACGTAAGGACCGCCCCTCGATCCTGTCACCCGCCCTCTCTCACTCAATGGCTCTCTGTGATATCCTTCATAAACATCCCGCACTTTCCTCTTCCTGGCATCCCCTCGCTCACATCTTTCACAATCCCCAATTCCCCCCGGGTCTAAACATCAAGGCTTTTGGATGGTGGCTTGACAAGGGTTTATACAGAATAGGACAATATTTTAACAATGATGGCCCAATCTCGCTCAAATACTGCACTTCCAAACTGGACATGCCCTCCTCCGAAACCTTCTGCTATTATCAGTTGTTACATTTTCTGCGTGGGGTCTGGAAAAGTTCAGACAACCCACTCTCGGTTACCAAATATGAGCATTGGTGTTCCTCAGCCATGGGCGTCAGGGGGGGGCATCTCCCTGATCTATTCAGCGCTAGCTGACCCTCAGGGCAAAGCGAGCTATATGTTGAAATGGGAGCGTGACCTCCAGTTTGAATGGGATCTAGACACTTGGCACACAAATTTCTCCCGCTCATTCAAGGGTATCTTAAACACCTCCCTGATGGAGGCGGACGTTAAGGTTATCTCCAGATGGTACCTGGTCCCTACGCGCCTTTCTAGGCTCTATCCGCAGTCTTCCCCCCTCTGCTTCAGAGGATGTGGCCTCGTAGGCTCTCTCCTCCACACCCTCTGGGAATGCCCTAAAATTAGGGGGTTCTGGAATAGAATTTTCAGCCTCAGTCACAAAGTCACTGGTTTCGAGGTGAAGCAGAAACCTACTATTGCCCTCCTTAATGATGCTCTCCCTAAGGTCCCTAAATTGTCCCGCTCTCTCATACACTTCATCCTTCTGGGGGCCAAGATTACCTTGGCCCACGCCTGGAAGTCGCCCTCGGCGTCATTTCGCCAAGCTAAACACAAGATTTCCTGGATAATGACACAGGAAAGGGTTTCTAATACCTTACTAGACAATCCAGAAAAAATCCGTCTTTTTTGGGAACCCTGGGCTATGCATGTAGGCATATCCCTTCTGCCCCAATAGGTGAGCACTGGACAGCCCCGATTCGGCACGTTGCTGACCATTTTTCCCCCCTCTCCCCGAGGAATCCTGATTTCCCCCGCCCCCTTCTTTCCCTCTTATTCTCTGGTTCGCTCCCCCTTCTCTTCCCTATCCCTATTTCTTCCTTTCTTTTCTTCCTATTCTTAATCTCTTTCTTAGACTGTCACTGGCTACTCAGGTTTTACATCTGTGTAGTCTTTCTTGTTTTATGTTGATGGATACAGCTAGATGCTCCGCCTTACAGGCATTTGGAAGCCATTCCATTAGTTGGGTTTTTCAACCCCTTCAGACTATTAACAGAGGTTCAAGGTCAGACTCCCCCTGGATGGTCCGCATCCTCAGGGGATTAGCAATCTGGACAGGTTGGCGGGTTGCCAAGCCCTTTGTTCATATCCCTCCCTGGGTGTTCTGTTCCCGATCGTTCCGTGCACAGCAGGATCCCAATTGGGGTGCGTGGACTGGTCGGGAGTAGACGTAGGGCCGTTGTCCCTCAGGGTCTGCCTTAAATTTGTTGGCGCCTACTTTTTTCTTCTTTTTTTTTTGTATGCTGAGTCTGCTCTACCCTCTATAATAGGTACTGTGGTCTATGATATTGTGATGGAACATAACTCCAAGTGACCTTCTTTTGTTTGTTTCTGATGATCATACTTTGTACAGACCTCGTTTGGGGTCTTTTGTTACCTTCTTTTATAATTGTACTGCATCTAATCACAATAAACCTTTTTTTAAAATAAAAAAAAAGGAAAAATTGGGCCTTTGGTGGTGGTGCTGGTGCCACAACACTGTAAGCCCTCACAGTTACTCTTGGTGGGCGCATGAATGGGCCCTGCTCTGAATTATTAGATCAAGAATTGTAATTACATGCCCCTGTTAAACAGGGGCAGAAAAATTGGGCCTTAGGCACTGGTGCCACAACACTGCAACCCCTCACAGATACTGAACTTGGAGCACAGCAATGAGCCCTTTTGCAAAGTATTGCATCAAAAATTGTAACTACACGCCCCTGTTAAACAGGGGCAGAAAAATTGAGCCTTAGGCACTGGTGCCACAACACTGCACCCCCTCACAGATACTGAACTTGGAGCACAGCAATGAGCCCTGTTGCAAAGTATTGCATCAAAAATTGTAATTACACGCCCCTGTTAAACAGGGGCAGAAAAATTGGGCCTTAGGCACTGGTGCTGGTGCCACGACACTGCAACCTCTCCCAGATACTCTAGTTGGAGTGCAGGAATGAGCCCTGCTGCAAAGCATTGCATCAAAAATTGTAATTACATGCCCTGAAAAATTGGGCCTTAGCCACTGGTGGCGGCACCCAGAAACAAAAAAGTTCTTCCAAGCTATCATCAAGAATCGGATCATTGAGGAGGAGGAGGATAGTCAGTCAACATAACAGGACAGTTACTCAGCATCAGCATCAGTCTTGAAGGGATGTGACATTTGAAAATAAATTATTCTGTTATATCAGCTTCAGGTGCTTGGTAGCTGGTGGTGATCCAAGACTGGTTCATCTTTATGAAGGTCAGTCGATCAACCGAGTCGGTGGACAGGCGCACCCTGTGATCCGTGACAAAGCCTCCAGCAGCACTGAATGTGCGTTCCGAAAGAACACTGGATGCAGGACAGGCCAGTAGCTCAATTGCATACTGTGCAAGCTCTGGCCATTGATCCATCCTCAACACCCAGTAAGCCAGAGGATTTTCGGTGGGAAAGGTGTCCAAGTCTGACCTTGCCCCTAGGTATTCCTGCACCATGTATATCAGACGCTGGCGATGGTTGCTGGAACTGATCATATCTTGGGGCTGCGGACTAAAAAATTGTCTGAACGCATCGGTCAGACGGCCACCTTCTCCACCGCTCCTTCTGCTACTGACCGAAGCCTCAGCAACTCGTTGTCCAGGACCAGGAGTTTGTAACCTCCCAGTCTCTGGGAACGCGTTGCACAGACCTTTCTGCAAGGCCTCCCGGAGATGTCTCATCCTCTGCTCCCTCTGCGACGGCAAGATAAGGTCCGCAACCTTACCCTTGTACCGTGGATCAAGGAGAGTGGCCAGCCAGTAATGGTCCCTCTCCTTGATCCGAAGAATACGAGGATCCTTCCGCAGACTTTGCAGGATCAGGGAGGCCATGAAGCGTAGGTTAGCTGAGGCATTCGGTCTGGAGTCTTCTCGGTCACTAAGGACGACATGATCCGCAGCCACCTCCTCCCAGCCACGTACAAGTCCACGGGTTTGTTGGGACTGTAAATCATCCCTAAAAGACTGCTGCTGTTGATGCTGAGTGCCATGCTCCACCTCCATGCTGACACAATCCTCCTCCTCCTCCTCCTCCTCGTCTTCTTCCTGTGTGATGGGTGGGACAGAAGGAACACTGTCTGGGTAAAGCGGGCCTCGAGAGGCAAGGAAGTACTCCTCTTCCTGCCTCTGTTCTGCCTCAAGTGCCCTGTCCATTATTCCACGCAGCGTATGCTCCAACAGGTGGACAAGAGGTACAGTGTCACTGATGCATGCACTGTCACTGCTCACCATCCTCGTGGCCTCCTCAAATGGTGCCAGGACAGTGCATGCATCCCTGATCATGCCCCACTGGCGTGGTGAAAAAAACTGAGCTCCCCTGACCCTGTCCTGGTGCTGTAGTCGCACAGGTACTCATTGATGGCCCTCTGCTGCGTGTGCAGCCGCTGCAGCATGGCCAACGTTGAGTTCCACCTGGTGGGCATGTCACATATAAGGCAGTTCTTGGGCAGGTTCAACTCCTTTTGCAGCTCAGCCAGCCGAGCACTGGCATTATATGATCTGGGGAAATGCACACAGACTTTCCTGGCCTGCCTCAGGACATCCTGTAAGCCCGGGTACCTGCCCAAGAACCGCTGCACCACCAGGTTAAGGATGTGAGCCACACAGGGCACATGGGTCAGTTGTCCCTGTCGGAGGGCGGAGAGGAGGTTGGTGCCATTGTCACAAACCACCATTCCTGGCTTAACCTGGTGTGGCGTCAACCACCTCTCGGCCTGCCCATGCAGAGCAGACAGAACCTCTGCCCCAGTGTGGCTCCTGTCCCCCAAACACACCAGCGCAAGCACGGCATGGCATCTTTTTGCCTGCGTACTTGCGTAGCCCCTTAAACGCCTACGGAGCACCGCTGGTTCTGAGGACAAAGCACAGGAAGAGGCCAAGGAGGAAGAAGAAGAGGAGGGGGTGGAGGAGAGAGGTGTGTCACAACCAGTAGTAGCATTTTGGAGGCGTGGCGGCGGAACAACCACCAACACTACTGCACCTTGTCCTGCATCCTTCCCAGCTGCCAAAAGAGTGACCCAATGGGCCGTGAAAGAAAGGTAACGTCCCTGTCCATGCCTGCTGGACCATGAGTCAGCAGTAATATGCACCTTACCGCTGACCGCCCTGTCCAGCGAGGCATGGACATTGCCTTCCACATGCCGGTAGAGAGCCGGAATCGCCTTCCGTGAGAAAAAGTGGCGTTTGGGAACCTGCCACTGAGGAACCGCACATTGCACAAACTCATGAAAGGGGGCCGAGTCTACCAACTGAAAAGGCAGCAGTTGAATTGCTAGCAATTTAGCCAAGTCAGCATTCAACCGCTGGGCATGTGGATGGCTGGGAGTGAACTTCTTTCGACGGTCCAGCAGCTGGGGCAGGGAAATTTGCCTGCTAGAATCGGACGTCTGTGTACTGCTAGCAGAGTGCTTGGCTGTGACACACCTAATTCTACACCTTCATTCCTCTCAGTGCAGGTTTCAGAGAGAACTGAAGGTACAGTGGGGTTGGAGATCCCAGCTGATGAGGAGCAAGGAGAGGTCCACTTTGTTCTTTGGTGTGGGCCTTTAAGATACGCTTGCCAACGAGCTGCATGGCAGGTCAACATATGTCTGGTCAAGCATGTGGTGCCCAAGCGGCTGATGTTTTGGCCACGCGAGATACGCTTCAGACATATGTTGCAAACATCAGCGGTGCGATCTGATGCACTCGACTCAAAAAAGGCCCACACCAAAGAACATTTGGAATAACGGGCAGAGGCAGCGCCCTGCACAGGCGGAGCTCTGCGGTGTGATTCAGTCGGTGTGCTGCCCTTACACTGGCCCCCCGAGGGCATCCTGCCTCATTGGAGATGTGCCTCCTCCTCATCCTCCTCCTCCTCCTCCTCTCTCCTATCAGGCACCCACGTGGAGTCAGTGACCTCATCATCCCCTCCCTCCTCATCACTGGAGCCAATCTGGCAGTATGCTGCAGCTGCTGGAACATGACTGCCAGATTGCTGTCCTTCTTGAGCATCCCCTCTCTCTGCGCTCACGCTACTGCCTTCCTCTAGCTGGGTATCATCATCAGACCCTTCGAAACGCTGGGCATCCTCCAGGAGCATGTACCCAACACTGTGCTCAAACAGTTCGAGGGCACTCTTCAGGAGGACATGGTGGGTCTAGGGAAGGAGTGACTGATGATGACATTGATACAAGGGAAGAGGATGCTTTGGCAGCTGCTTTGCCAGTACCCTGAGTCTGGGTGAGAGAGGATGAGGAGGATGAGGAGGGCTTGGTCATCCACTCTACCAAGTCTTCGGCATGATGCGGCTCAACACGTCCAGCTGCCGAAAATAAGGACAAGCGTGTCCCAGGGCCACGTGCTGATGACGATGCACCCCGTCCACGACCAGCACTGTTGTCTCTAGACACAGAGCCTGCTTGCCCTCTTTTATTGGCTCCTGACTGTCTGCCTCTCCTTGTTTGCCTTCCAGACATTCTAATGGCCTGCAGGGAGATGGGAAAACCAGCAATAAGGAGTAGCTTCAGGTGTATACTGTGCAGGAGGCACACTACGCTCGCTGTAAGTGCTGCAGATGCCTGCCTGTGTTACACAAAAGAAAAAAACACGAGCAATAAGGGCTAGCTTCAGGTGTATAATGTGCAGGAGGCACACTACGCCCGCTGTAAGTGCCGCAGATGCCTGCCTGTGTTACACAACAGGAAAACACAGCAATAAGGGCTAGCTTCAGGTGTATACTGTGCAGGAGGCACACTACGCCCACTGTAAGTGCTGCAGATGCCTGCCTGTGTTACACAACAGGAAAACACAGCAATAAGGGCTAGCTTCAGGTGTATATTTGGCAGGAAGCACACTATGCCCGCTGTAAGTGCTGCAGATGCCTGTTAGTGTAACACAAAAGAAAAAAACAACGAGCAATAAGGGCTAGCTTCAGGTGTATAATGTGCAGGAGGCACACTACGCCCGCTGTAAGTGCTGCAGATGCCTGCCTGTGTTACACAACAGGAAAACACAGCAATAAGGGCTAGCTTCAGGTGTATACTGTGCAGGAGGCTTAGCAAAGAATATCACTGACACTGTTCCTGCCTATCCTTCTCTCTCCCTGCACACAAGGTTTAGCAAAGAATATCACTGACACTGTCCCTGCCTATCCTTCTCTCTCCCTGCACACAAGGTTTAGCAAAGAATATCACTGACACTGTCCCTGCCTATCCTTCTCTCTCCCTGCACACAAGTTAAATGAACAAATAATAGCACTGACACTGTCCCTGCCTATCCTTCTCTCTCCCTGAACCGGAACACACTACACAAGGCCGCCGCGCTGGCGGCCTTTTATAGTGTGGGGTGTGTACTAAATCCCCCTGCCTGTGGCCAATTATGTCTCTCCTCTCTGCCGGCGCTGTGATTGGCCAAGCATGCGGGGTCACAGTGCATGCTTGGCCAATCACAGCGCCTGGATTGCACTGCGATGGCGTAGTGCATTGTGGGCCGTTCGCGTCACTCGAATTTGGCGCAAACGGCCCAAATCGTTCGATCTTCGTCGAACGATTGAACAGCCGATGTTCGAGTCAAACGTATGTTCGACTCGAACACCGAACTCATCCCTACTCATAAGGTTATTGAATGAAATACTCTCGTAGCCAAAAAAACTTTTGTTACTTTGTGTATTGTTGGAAATCAACATGAACTTAGTTCACGTTTCATATCACATTCCCATTACTAGCCCTGCTCCAAAAAACAATGCCATGGACCCCAAACCCCCAACCCTAGGCACCTAGCAGAGCATCTAAAGAAGGATTTACAGTTAGTAAGTGAGAATAAAATTAAAGTAGATTTCCAGGTATGGCATTTTTATATAGTTACAATAGTTTTGGGATGACTTAATATTGAACCCTACGGACTAAGAACCCATACACACTATACAACTTTTGTTGTCCTATTTCATTTAGATTTACCAAAACCATGTAGGGCCTGCCTGATTGTATACAAATTTAAACTCTTAAGCCTCGTACACACGGCTGAGAATCTTGTGAGAAAAAAAACAAAGTTTTTCTCGACGGGTTTCTTGTCAAGCTTGACGAGATTCTTGTCAAGCTTTCCTTGCATACACACTGTCAATCCAAAATCTCGTCGGTCTAAAAGCGCGGTGACGTACAACACATACAACGGCAGTATAAAGGGGAAGTTCAATTCTCATGGCGCCATCCCTTGGGCTGCTTTTGCTAATCTCGTGTTGCCGCGTGTTAGTAAAAGTTTGGGAAGAGACGATTCGCGCTTTTCAGACTTCGTGCTTTCAGATCGTGTTCTGCGGTTCAGTTGGTGCTTGTGGGTTCGTATCTTGTCTTTCAGGGCGTGTAGTCAGGTCGTATCTGTTTTTCAGTGCGTTCTTGTCCACTCTTTTCTGATTTTCAGGTCGTTCTTTATAGGCCTTGCTGTACTTCAGTGCGTTCTGTTTAGTTCGTTCTGATCAGACGACCATTTTATAGCCATGTTGCTGATACGTTCTCGTCGTAGAGATCGTGTTGTGCATCGTCTTTGTGTTTCTGTTGGTCTTCTTGTCTTGGACCAAGACGAGTCCATGAATGGTGTGAGGAGGAGTTCATGGACCAAGAATTGGTTGCTCCAGCGGGACCAATTCTCTCACATGCCTTTGCTGCGGGAGATCGTGGAGAATAATCCTGAGGACTACAGGAATTTTCTTCGGATGTCTGACCCCGTTTTTCAGCATCTGTTGGCTTTGGTGTCCCCCTATATCACCAGGCAGGACACCGTTATGTGGGAAGCCATCAGTGCTGAGCAGAGGCTCATCGCCACCTTACTCTACCTGGCGACAGGGAGAAGTCTGCAGGACCTGAAGTTCACGACAGGCATCTCCCCCCAGGCTCTGGGCATCATAATCCCAGAGACCTGTTCTGCCATCATCCAAGTCCTGCAGGCTGACTATATGAGGGTAAGTTTACTCATTTAATATCACATTCTATGTATTTCATGTATGATAATGTATTGTATTTCTTTCATCCTTCCCTAATTACCATGATTGTAATATGCTGTGAAAATTCCCTTTGTCCCCATGCATGCTGTTTTTTTTAAGTCCTTTTTTGGCCTACATGCATATTTCCCTTCACTTTCCTCTCCAGCATGCTCTCCTGGGCCCAAACTCATCTAGCCTAGTCTGTTAACAATGTATTTTGTCAGCTCCATTGTAGTGCTCCCCCAGCCCCCTCAAATGGTTTCTAAAGTCTACTTTTTCCAGAATTAGATTGGGGGGGTCCCAAACTCATCTAGCCCCCCCAAAAGAAAAACAATGGCCATCAGAGGGGGGTGAGCAATGTGATAATTGTTCTTTATATTTTTTATTTAAAATAATACTTAAACAAAATGTTATACTGATGTTGGTCAAGAATGTTTTTGTATAATCTGCTTGCAATGTTATTTGCATAAGTACTAATATTTATATTTCTTGTTTGATTCTCCAGCTTCCTTCCACGCCTCCTCTATGTGGATGTGGGGAAGAATGGTCGGATGTCAGATGGGGGAGCCTTCGCCCAGAGGGAGTTTGCTCTTCGTCTACAGAGTGATGACCTTGCATTGCCACCGGATGCAGAGAATGTGGAAGGACTCCCCTTTGTCTTTTTGGCTGATGAAGCCTTTGGTCTGGGTCCACAACTCATGAGGCCTTCCCCCCAGAGGACCCTCACCCCGGAGAGGAGGGTCTTCAACTACCGGCTGGCCAGAGCCCGAAGAGTTGTGGAGAATGCCTTCGGGATAATGGCCAGCCGGTTCCGCCTATTTTTAACAAGTATTCACATGGCGGAGTACAAACTGAACTATATAGTATTTTGTTGCTGTGTTCTCCACAATTTTTTGCGCAAGCAATCGCCAACTTATATGGCCACAGTTGGGCCCGAGGCCGGACTTGCAGCAGACAATGCCCTGCCGGGCCTCGAACATGTCTGTGCTGGCTTGCTCCCCAAATTTCTCGTGCAATCCGGCAGAACTATGTGGACTATTTCATGGGTAGGGGGGCCATTCCAATGCCAGCCAATCTTTGATCTTTTTTACTATTTCCACAAAAAAATAATAAATAATCTGAACCTTCATTTTGTATATTTTCTTTGTTTTTATTTTAGCTGCCTGTTAGTTTTTCAAAGTCTACTTGTAGTGCCAAGTGTATTTTCCTTAGTAAAGACCAAATATTTCACTGGTAACAACAAAACTAAACACAAAAAAGGTTATAGTGGATTTGAAAAATAGAAGCCACACTTTTTTGGTATTTCCATGATTTTTACTCTGTGCACAATCACACATGGTCTTTAGAACATTTTTGGTGTGTCTACATTTTTTAAACACATTTTTTTGTTTTGACCTAAACTGGCAAATTTTTGTGGTTACTAATTTACAAAAATTCTGCTAAACATACCTCAAAATACAACAATGTAAACCTCTAGGCAAGATCTCAGACCTTCGATTTTTAAAAAAAGGGCTATCTGCCCTTCCTAAGATGGAGTGTTGTCACCCCTGAACAAGACAAAATTTGAAGATGCACACAATTTTTTGGAGGGTAAAATAGGTTATTTTCTTCCTCATCCCTATTGTCAACATGTGCTATCCGCCATCATGGGGGATTAATCGACATGTTTTGGAGGGGCAACCCCTTCTTCCTTTCACTTACTTGAGTTGTGAGGAAGGGGTTGCACCCACAAAACATGTTCATGGAGATCCCGTGATGGCAGATAGCACATGTTGACCCACTGTGTGCATCTTCAAATTTTGTCTTTTAGTAAAAGTGCTAAAAAAGTGACAAAAAACGTAGAAAAAAAAGGGGGGTTTTATTCTATTCGCCCCAACACATCAATGATGTCCTTAAATGTATTCTCCATAGCATTCATCCTTTTCCTCATCAAGTCCAGTTGAGTACTACAATCCATTATTTGTTGGGTGATTCTTTGGGCACTATCACTGGAGAATCGAGGAATTTCATCAACATGTTCATCCCCTGAAAAAAAAAAAAAACATAAAAATCTGCATGCCTACATCTCTTACCTGAAGCTATGGTGACAGATTCTGACCTGTTGTAGTGACAAGTTCCACCACCTCATCCACTTCTCCTTCCTCCACTTCTCCTTCCTCCACCTCTCCTTTATCCACTTCTACTTCCTCCACATCCTCAGGTTGGGCTTGTTGGGGAGGTTGGGGTTCTTTAGAAGGTGTGGGGTTCCTGTGCTCCAAGGAGTGGTGTCCTCCCAGTCTTCTCTCCCCTATGAGAATGAAACAAATGGTACACTTAGCACACACATATTTGAAGTCATAATAGGAATATGAAACCTTCGCTTGCAAGTGGGGTACAATTGTTTGTTTTGGCACAGTTCCAAGCTGAAGACAATATTTTTGAACTTAACAATGCTGGAATACTGACCCTTTTGTGACAATTTTCTCACATGCCCCCCCCCTCCCCCAGTACCCACTGTAGCACCTGTGTTGGACACCCTAAAAAGGTTATTCTGGTGGCCCACACTATAGTGCTCCTGTGAGTGCAGATGTGTAAACAACTGCTGAGTGTCCTCTCCTTTACATTGATTCAAGTTTGCATTTCATTCTAGTTACAAACACATCATCTAGACAACTATGTCAGAACATTTATGGAATCTAAACAGACATTTTACCAAAAATTAAAAAACATGGATATTGCCAAATCATTGTATGTAGTGTGCAAACGATGTGTCTGTATCGACCGATTACTGTGTCGAATAAATGTTTTAAAATGTCATTTTAGAATGTACAAGAGTAAAAATCAACAACATGGAGCAACATGCAAGTTGTGAAATACAACAATAGGGACACAGGAGAAGTACTTACTTTTTTTTTGCATTCTGTTAATGCTCCTTAACTGCTCCGGCTCCCTCAGTTTGAGGTCAGACCACCTCTTTCTAAGCTGCTCCTTTGATCTTTTCACACCGAAATTCTTCTTCAGACTTTTCACTACTTGCTTCATAATTTTGTCCTTCCTTAGATTAGGGTGGGAATACGGCCCATGCGTTGCATCATAATCATAATTGTTCAATATGGCCACCATCTCTGCCATCTCCTCAAAGGACATATTAGATGCCTTGTAACGCCTCCTTGTTCGTGACGTTTCCCACTCCGGGCTTGTCTCCTCTTTAGAAATATCTGAATTCACAGACACCTGCTGTGACTCTGCCACGTCGCCTGCATGATGAAAGAGAAGGGGTGGAGAAACATCGAGAAAGAACGTCATGGGCGGGCGACGTGTTTCAAGCATGCGTAGTGTATATAAAGCTAACACACATGTGACGCACCTACGTTCTGTGTGCGGAGGAGGGAGTTAAGAGCGCCGAACGTTAGACGGAAGGTAAAATTTTAACTTGGTACATCAGTGGCCTATACTGCATAGAGATTGAACAGGCATATATGGGCATAAAGATTACTCGAGTTTAGAGTGTGATTGACATTTGTATTTTTGTCTTGTGTTTTGTCTTGCAGAAACAATGAATGCTTTTCTAGAAAAAGATTTTCTGGCCGAGTTTATAGATCGGTTAAGGGAGGTTCCCGCTCTGTGGGAGACCAAAAACCCGATCCACAAAAAAAAGAGGTAAGGAAAGCAGCGCTGGAGAGCCTGCTCCCATTTGTGCACACCAGGATGCCCAACGCAACCATTGAGCAGCTGGATACAAAAATTGGGACCTTGAGAGGCACATATAGGACTATGCACAATCGGGTCCTGGCTTCTCAGAGGTCAGGAGCAGCAGCAGGGAAGGTATATGTCCCACATTTGTGGTACTACGACAGGTTGGCCTTTCTGAATGACCACATTACACCGAGGGAATCACTTTCCAGCCTTCCCTCCAGCCTTCCCTCCAGCCTTCCCTCCAGCCAAGATGATCCTTCTCAGGATCAGGAGGAGCCTTCCATCCTGGATGAAGACTGGATCTGTCCGTCTGGAGCCAGGTATAGTCTTTTCAAAAAATTTATTGTGAAAAAATGAATGCTGTAAAATAGATGTTAAGATGGGATCAAATTTAGTCCATCAAGAAAAAGTGTTTGACATAGCAATAGACAGTAGTGGGCAAAAAAGTTGGGGAGATGAATGCAAAATGATGGGGGCATAATGAGAGTACTAAAAAATATTTTAAATTCTATTTGCAACAGTCAGGAGCTGAACATTGTGGGGGTTCTTTACTAAAAGCAAATCCACATTGCACTACAAGTGCAAACTACAAGTGCATAGTGCACTTAAAATTGCACTGAAAGTGCCCTTGGAAGTGCAGTCGCTGTAAATCTGAGGGGTAGATCTGAAATGAGGGGAAGCTCTGCTGATTTTCTTATTCAATCATGTGCAAGCTAAATTTCAGATTTATATTTTCCTTGCATGTCCCCCTCAGATCTACAGCGACTGCACTTCCAAGTACACTTTCAATGCAATTTCAAGTGCACTTGTAGTTTGCACTTGTAGTGCAAAGTGGATTTGCCTTTAGTAAATAACCCCCTGTGTGTGATTGATGAAAACAAACTCTAAATATGTCCCTTTTTTTACACAGGAGGAGGTCAGCCAGGATGAGAGGCAGGAAAATGTCAGGCAGGAGGAGGCTGGGGTTAGTGGCAGAGAGGAGCTGGCTGGTCCAAGTGGCAGAGAGGAGGTGGCTGGTCCAAGTGATAGAGAGGAGGTGGCTGGTCCAAGTGGCAGTACAAGGTGTCAGGTGCCTCCCATCCGCATGCCACCAAGAAGGGCCAGGAGGGATAGGTCTGTGAGTCAGGCAGCACTGGCCCTTATTAAAGAGGCACATGCCACCCTCCAGCAGCCACCAACCCCTGATGAGGGCTATGCGGCATTGGTCGGCATGAAAATGGCCCAGATGCCAACGGAACAACGGCTACTATGTGAGCCCCTGCTCATTTCCCTCTTAAATAAGGGGTTGATGGGGAGACTCACTGGCACCACTGTCATTTGTGACCACAGCCATCCTCCTGCACCTTCTTCTTCCTCCAGCCTCCTCCTCAGACACCGCCCCCATATGACGTCACAGTCCCATCATTCCCCGGGACTGTGACGTCATATGGGGTGGGGTCACTGGGTGGTATCACCAGGTGACCACGCCCATGCCTATATAAGTGAATGCGCTCCGCTCACACGGCATTAAAGCCGGAGACAGCGACGAGTCAACATCTCCAGGAGAGAAGAGGGAAGAAGGCGACGAAGAAGACCGGGCCCCCGCTAGCAAAAGAGCTGGAAGAAGATAGCGGAGGCCCGGCAGAAGGAAGAAAGAACCGGAGAGCGAGAGAAGAACCGGAGAGCGCTGAGATGACGCCAGAGACCCCCGAAGTCAGAAGAGACCCCCCGAAGTTGGAAGAAGACCCCCGAAGTTGGAAGAAGACCCCTGAAGTCGGAAGAAGACACCCGGAGCTGACTAATAAATTACTTAAAAAACCTGTGTAGTGTTTTTATTGCCATTTTTTTCCAGGTTAGTGTAATGAGAGCAGCAGGAGGAGGGAGGGGTGGCTCACACACAGATAAAGAGGGGAGGGGGATGAGAACACAGGAGCAGAGAGGAGACAGATAGCAGGCTGCTGATGACAGAGGCCCCTAAACTGACCACGGTGTCTGGTTTCACCAGCCATGATACACCATGGTTAGTTTACAGAGGGGTAGGGAGAAACTGGCAGGATCAGCCAGGCTTTTTAGGTACCAAATGACACAGGACAAGCACTGTGTCATATAACATGCTTTAAAGGAGCAGGATCCATTTGTTTTTGTTTGGGTTAACAAACGCTTTAAGGTTTGACCTCATATTATATGGTTTTGGTAAATCTGAAGGAAATTTTTTTACAGAAAATTGTATAGTGTGTATCCAGCTTAAGACTGGGATGCCATTGAATATATATATATATATATATATATATATATATATATATATATATATATATATTATTCAATAGACTTTATGTCATTAACTTATAATATATTTTATAAACTGAAGAGTGCAAAATCTAGTGCATTTGTGCATTATAGCCAATAAGCTTCTCATGTCAGCTTGTTCAAATAAGCTTTGACAAAAAAAAAAAAAAAAATCCTGGAAGCTGATTGGTTGCACCAGATTTTGAATAGACAGCATTTTTAATGTTTTTGTTGCTAACAGCAATGTTGTGGTCTGGGGCTTCTGCCTGTAGTGTACCATTTTAAGCATATGGCCATTTGGATTTTACATGCATGAGGAAAAACACGCCTGTGCATCAGAAAGCTCTGTGGGAGCAGAACTTCAATGAGACAGGTTACCAGCAAAGGCACAAAATCTTATTCAGCAAGAACACATAGCAACCACTTTCTTTTAAAGTGACAGTGAGGCTGGGTTCACACTGATGCAAATTGGATGCAGGTTTCCCAGCATCCAACTCGCATGACAGGCGAGTGTGACCAGCTCTCAATGGAGCTGGTTCACACAGCTCCAGGGGCGGCCTGATCCACATTGGAAAAGGGTCCTGTGCGTCTTTGGTTTTGTTTCAGGTGCAAATTCAGGCAAAATTGTTTACCCTCATCCTCAAGGGTGCATATCAGCCATTTTCTCTTAAGGTACTGCTAAAGTTTTTCTTTTCCTCCTCCTCCTTTTCATTAAGGGTGCACAGCAGGATTTTTTTTCAGAACTGCTAAAGTTTCCCTTTTCCTCCCTCAAGGGTGCATATCAGCCATTTTAATTTGAGGATTATTTTCACCCTCCTCTTCAAGGGTGCATAGCAGACATTTATTTTAAAATAAAGGAATTAAAATGACAGAAAGATGTCCTTGTTCCAGAGGCTAAAATAGACATCCGAATCATACATCAATTAGCATTTGAACACCATAATATGAACAGAACAGTGGTTGAATTTCAGATCTCAACCATTTACTGCCTGAAATAAAACCACAGTTGCCAGCTCCCTACCCTGTCCAATGAGACATGAGAGGCTGACAGTTGTATCCCAAAGTGTCTAAACATTAATAAGTTTGGGCGTTACAACTCAGTAAATATGATTAGTCATCTTGGCACACAAACATTCTTGTCAAAACTTTATCATGACAAAGGGACCCAAGATTTATTTCACATTTTGGCATTCTTTTTGAAAGCTTTTGCAGTAATTTGTATAGGAAAAGTAAGAAAGACAGACTGCAAAGAAAGAGATTGTGGTCAATTAGGAAACTGGCCATTCATTTTGATTGCTAACTCCTTGTGCAGTCAAGACCTTCGCTGATTTGTATTTATTTTTTGCTCTTTTTATTGGAGTCTTTTTTGCCTTTGATAAAATTTTATGTTTGATTTGATCTCAGTGGTCCCTGTTAGCATCTATTATTACACACTTTTTTTTTTTTTTCATCAAGTCTTCCCTTTAAAAAATAATGGGCTTTTGTTTCAGTGGGTTCATACTTTGGGGTTTTCATTTATTTTGGGGCATACTGGTTTTAAGTTTAGATTGATAGGGTATTTTTTTTTAAGTTTGGGATACTCAAAATCACAACTGTTACTAACCATTTGTTCCCGGACCTGACTATTTTTAAGGCTGGGTTCACACTTATGCAAATTGGATGTTTACCCACATCTAATTTGCATGACAGGAGAGTGTGCCTGGCACGCAATGGAGCCGGTTCACACAAGGTCCGCGGAAAATGGTCCTGTGCCTTTTTGGTTTGGTTCGGAACTGATTCGCACCTGAATTGGTGAACAGGGATGCACCGGACCTCACCTGTGAGCCACGGTCACAGCATGTGTGAACCCAGTCTAAAGTAGAACTTCACCCTAAAAGGGAAAATCTACTTTAACACATCCTTCCTCCCTTTCTCTCCCACTTTTGTTTTGTTTTTGTTTTTTTTTGGGAGTGAGGGTTGCGGGGACCTAGTTTTAGAAGGTACCCACTACCACTTTGGCCTAATGCCGCGTACACACGATCAGTTTTTCTGATGAAAAAAGACCGATGGACTTTTTTCATCGGACAAACCGATCGCGTGTGGGCCCCATCGGTCTTTTTTCCAATGGAAAAAAAAAACAATAGCAAATTCCGATCGTCTGTGGGGAACTCGATCTGAGAAAAAACCCACGCATTCTCAGAATCAAGTCAGCGCATGCTCAGAAGCATTGAACTTCATTTTTCTCGGCTCTTCGGAGTGTGTCACGGCATTTGGGAAGGTCGGATTTTTGACTGATGGTGTGTAGGCAAGACTGATGGAAGTCAGCTTCATCGGATTTCCGATGGAAAAATCCATCGGATTTTATTCCATCGGAAATCCGATCGTGTGTACAGGGCATAAGTGGTCATAGGAAAAGTTCTCCCCCCTCTTCTCCATAGGTTGCAAAAGGCGCGACTCTGCATGCACAATGGGAAGAAGGCTGTGAAACCGCAATGAGTCACAGCCAGCTTCCCTTAGTACATAGGCCAGTGCTAGGAACCTGGCAAAGTATTTTTTTTTTTAAGTCAGCAGCTACAATTGTTTTTAATGCGCTGACTTTTATTTATTTTTTGTTAAGACTGAAGAACTGCTTTAACCACTTCCGGATCGCTGCGCGCTGATATACGTCGGCTGTTTGAATAGGGATATCTCTGTTATGTCAGCAGCTAGCTGGCATAACCCAGGTATCCTCCTCTTAAGCCGGTGGTCCAGTTTCCGATAATGGTGGTCTCTGCAGCAGATTCACAGCAAGATCACTTTTATCGGCGACGGGAGAGGCCGCCCTCCTGCTGCTCTCTCGTGCCTTCGGCCGCTTAGCGGAGCCGTCGCCAGTGGCGGGGGCAATCGGGTCCTTCTCATGGCTGGGTATGGAGACGAGTGAGGGGAAGATGGCCCCCACCCGTCTCCATACCATGGCAGGGTGGAAGCAACGTCGAAACTTCACTTCTGCCCATAGCATTTTTTTTTTTTTTTGCATTTTAGTGTAAATATGTGATCTGAGGTCTTTTTGACCCCAGATCTCATATTCAAGAGGATCTGTCATGCTTTTTTTCTATTACAAGGGATGTTTACATTCCTTGTAATAGGAATAAAAGTGACACAATTTTTTTTTTTGAACGAGCAGTGTAAAAAATAAAAATAAAAGGTAAAATAAATAAGAAAACAAAATTAAATGCGCACCGTCCTGCTGAGCTCGCGTGCAGAAGCGAACGCATACGTGAGCAGCGCCTGCATATGAAAACAGTGTTAAAACCACACATGTGAGGTATCACCGCGATCAGTAGAGCAAGAGCAATAATTCTAGCCCTAGACCTCCTCTGTAACTCAAAACATGCAACCTGTAGAATTTTTTAAACTATGGAGATTTTTAAGGGTAAAAGTTTAGCGCCATTCCGCGAGCGGGCCCAATTTTGAAGCATGACATGTTGGGTATAAATTTACTCGGTGTAACATTATCTTTCACAATATAAAAAAAAATTATTTGTCTAACTTTACTGTTGTCTTATTTTTAACTCAAAAAAAGTGTATTTTTTCCAAAATAAGTGCGCTTGTAAGACCGCTGCGCAAATACGGTGTGACATAAAGTATTGCAACAACCGCCATTTTATTCTCTAGGGGGTTAGAAAAAAATGTATAATGTTTGGGGGATTTAAGTAATTTTCCAGCAAAAAAAATGTTTTTAACTTGTGAACAACAAATCTCAGAAAGAGGCTCAGTCCTTAAGTGGTTAACAGCACTGCACCATTTGAAAAATACAAGGACAATGTACCCTTAAAGGAGTTGTAAAGGCAGAAGGTTTTTTATATTAATACATATTATACATTAAGATAAAAAGCCTTCTGTATGTGGCAGCCTCCCCAGCACCCCCTAATCACTTATATGAGCCCTTTCTCTCTGCAGTTTTGTCCCAGACACTCCTCCTGATTGGCTGAGACACAGCAGCAGTGCCATTGTCTCCTGTGGCTGTCAATCAAAATCAATCAGCCAATCAGGGGAGAGAGGGGACAGGGCTCGGTCGGGGCTTCGTGTCTGAAACACGGAGCTCAGACTCAGCTCTGGTGCCCCCTGTAGCAAGCTGCTGGCTGAAGGGGCACCCACTAGAAGGAGGTGCCAGAAGAGCAGAAGAGGGACCCGAGAAGAAGAAAATCCCGGCTACTATGTGAAAATCCAACTACACAGTTAGGTAAGTATAACATGTTTGTTATTCTTTTTTTATTATTAAAAACTAGCCTTTACAATCACTTTAACCACCTCCCTACTGTGCACGAAAACCCCCTTCCTGCCCAAGCCATTTTTCAGCTTTCAGCGCTGTCACATTTTGAATGACAATTGCGTGGTCGTGCGACGTGGCTCCCAAACAAAATTTGTGTCCTTTTTTTCCCACAAATAGAGCTTTCTTTTGGTGGTATTTGATCACCTCTGCGGTTTTTATTTTTTGCACTATAAACAAAAGAAGAGCGTCCAGTTTGGAAAAAAAACACTATTTTTTACTTTTTGCTATAATAAATACCCATTTTTTTTAAATAAAATTTTACTCAGTTTAGGCCGATACGTATTCTTCTACATATTTTTGGTAAAAAAAAAAAAACGCAACAAGCGCGTATTGATTGGTTTGCGCAAAAGTTATAGCGTGTACAAAATAGGGGATAGATTTATAGCATTTTTATTTTTTTATTTTTTTATTAGTAATGGCAGCGATCTGCGATTTTTTATTGTGACTGCGATATTGCGGCGGACACATCGGACACTTTTGACACATTTTTGGGACCATTCACGTTTATACAGCGATCCCTGCTATAAAAATGCATTGATTACTGTATAAATGTGATTGGCAGGGAAGGGGTTAACCACTAGGGGGCGGGAAGGGGTTAAATATGTTCCCTCAATGTGTTCTTACTGTTGGGGGAGGGGACTGACTGGGGGAGGTGACTGATGGTTGTCCCTATGTACAAGGGACACACCATCAGCCTCCTCTCCCTCACAGGACGTGGATCTCTGTGTTTACACACAGAGACCCACTTTCCTGCTCGTTTCCCGGGCAATCGCGGGTGCCCGGCGGCAATCGCGGCCGCCGGGCACGCGCACCGGGGCCTTGTGGCGGCGAGCGTGCGCCTTCTAGCTCGTTTTAAAGGGAGGACGTCATATGACGTCCTCCCAGAATGAGAGTATCCTCCGCCCGCCGTCAATTGACAGTGGGCGGTGGACAAGTGGTTAAACCACCTTTCAGGAGGGAAATAAGAGATGGGATGGAAACAGGAACAAGGAAGTACATGGGGGAAGAGAGAAATAAAAAGTGGGGGTAGGGGAAGGCAAAAAAGGAAGGGAAGGGGGAGAGAAGGAATTGAGAGGAAGAGATGGGGGGGGGGGAATGGGAAAGGGGAGAGGGACAGGAGAGCCAAGTGGGATAGGACTATAGGGCCTGAGAAAGGAATGGAGGAATGGGGAACTGGGCAGAGGGGAGGGAGAGGGATATTAAGTAAGGGATGCATCACTTGCTTAGGAGCTCCCTGCCTCCCCTCTCCATCCCCAGCTCCCAGCCCTCTTAAGAGTGTTGTTAATGCTCAGAGAAACATTGTGGTGATAAGTGGGCATGCTTGTATCTGTATGATCAAGAGTGTACCAGATTAAGCATATAAGCCTACTGTATTCTGGCATGGTTGGAAATAGATCCAACAAGACCATGTGGTTGTGAATTTCGAGGGATTGACATGTGCTGATGCGATTAGTTCCTCCATTTCTGCTATTTTATGGAGTCGTAAGAACCACAGTCGGTACAGTCGGTGCGCGAGTTAAGCCTCAGAAGATGGGTACACAGAGTCTAGATGCATTGACCATTTGCATGGTCAATGACTTGAAGTATAATTTCCTGGGGAGAGAAGTGTGATGGAGTGGATATTAAGCCGGGTTGACATCCAACGTGACAGTAGAGACTTAAGAGATGATGCGGTGAACTTTGGACCAATAAGCCTTGATGAGGGGGCAGTCAGACCAAATGTGTAGTAAGAATCCCTTGTCTGACCTGAACATCCAGCAGAGCTTGGAGGCTGAGGGTGAGAACTTGTGGATCTTCCTGGGGTTCTGTACAAGCGAGAGGATGTTAAATCCATTCTCCTGGGTTGTGATATTGATGGATTCTTTGTGGATGGAAGTATAGGTGTGTTTCCAGTCTGCCTCCGACAGGTTTTTTTTTTTAGCCAAGAAAAAAGGCATGTTTATTAAGAAGCAAGCACAGCATATAAAAAAAACATGCAAGTCCAATACGAAAGTCATGGGACGTACAGTACAGAGTAAATCATTCAAATATTCAAGTGCAGAAAAGAATGACAGTGGTAAACTACAAGGAAACTTGTGTCTTATTCAAAAAGCGAGGGGCACAAACCAACATCTAACCCTCTCACCATAGAAATCACGTAGAGCAAGTTTCACCATCTTCCAACCACCTATCCCAGACAGTAGAGAACTTCTGAGGGCGTCCTCTATGGATATACATCAGTCTCCTATATGGAAGGACATCATTTATTTATTTCTTCCAAAGCTGCAGGTTTGGTGGCAGAGCCTGCAACCAGACCTTTGCAATTACTTTCCTAGCTAAAAACAATGTCTCACAAAGGAATGTGGTTAGGTGTTTGTCAATCTCCGCTTCTGGCAGGAGACCCAAAAGACACACTTTCGGGTCAAGGCCCACCGGGGAGCCCATATTGTCATGGAGAAACTGGGTCACCTGTAACCAATAAGTTTGTACATTCGGACAGCTCCATATCAGGTGATAAAACGTGCCAGGGGCCGATGAGCACCTAGGGCAGAGGGGGCTTCTGTTAGGGTGAAACTTCGCCAATTTCACCGGTGTAAGATATGCACGGTGCACTATATATAATTGTGTCAGCCTATCCGAGAGCTTAGGAGAAGCTAGTTTAACCCCCTCCAACATGTCTTCCCAGTCCGAATTATCAATGGGCCCCACATCCTGTTACCATGCTACCTCGGCAGTCTGAGACACCCCCCGAGTCCTGTGCACTCGGAGAGTATAGTATAAATTAGATATGAGCTTAGAAGATTCTGTTCCGAAAATTATGCCAAGGACCAGCGGGGTGTCAAGAGTGACAGCAAGGGAGGTCTCCTGAGCTCTAACCGCGTGCCTGAGTTGCAGATACCGAAAAATTGTGTTACTCGGAAGAGAAAACTCCTCCCTGAGTAGTTGAAAAGGCTTATGCCGCATACACACGATAGTTTTTCATGCCGTTAAAAATGGCATTTTTAAAAATGGCCATTAAAACCGATCGTGTGTATGCTCCAGAGCATTTTTAACGGCGTGAAAAACGGGCATTAAAAATTTCGAACATGCTCTATTTTTTCACGTAGTTTTTCATGTCGTTTTTTTTAACAACGTGAAAAACGATAGTGTGTATGCTTTGACGAGGTGAAAAAAAACGCGCATGCTCAGAATCAAGTATGAGACGGGAGCGCACGTTTTGGTAAAGCTAGCATTTGAAATGGAGATGGCACATTCGACACGGTGGAAATAATAGCATCGTTTTAATGCTGCGCATTCCGTTCTTCTTTTGATAATGCTTAAATAATTACCTTCTTTTGCTAATGATATTCAGAGTTATGCCAAACTTGTTTCTTAAGTAATTCCTAATTGATCTAATGATTGTAAAATATTCTTGTTAAGCCAGATCTCCCTCATAAATTCATAAATAAATGTAAAGATCACAAAAAAATTTTTTGGGGTGTTTGTGTTCTTTATTTTAATTTTTTTTTCTTTAAGTTAGATTTCTTATTTTTTTGGGGCTTCTTTGATATATTTAGGCTTATTTTTTTATTTTAGATTTCGTATTGTATTTTTTTTTTATAATTATTTGTGTGCAAAGTTACCACACCAACCTTCTAAATTTGTCTAATTTTGCCTCAAGGAGGTTTGTGTCCCTTGTTAATAACAATAATATTATTAGAAATGTCCCTGCCTACTCCCTAGCAAACTCTCTTTTAAAATAGAAATCACATAGTCAAGTATTTTAAGCAAAACAAAATAATCCTTTATTTAGGTACATTACAAATTAAAGGGGAAGGCAGCACTGGAGAGCCTGCTTGCATTTGTGCATCCTTTGGACCCCACAACAACCATCCAAGATGTGAAAACCAAACTCTTGAATTCATAAAAAAAAAGGAGCCCAATCTTGGCTTGAACTCCCAGAGGTCAGGAACAGCAGCAGATAAGTCAGATATGTCCCCAGTCTGTGATACTACAGCAGTCATTATTTTTTCCTCTTCCTTGTAGCCTTCTCTCCAGCCTTCTTTGCAGCCTTTGTTGCTTGCTTCCTCGGAGGCTGGGGATCAGGAGGAGAGGTTGTGACAGGAGGAGTAGTAGGAGGAGGAGGAGGAGGAGGAGGTGGAGGAAGAGGGACAACCTCAGTTATGTCTGTGAACTGGGTCAGTTTACCTAGCAACCCCCTGTTGATGATCTTAAGCATCAGGTTCTCGCTGTATAGGCGTTGCGTTAAGTCCATCTGGCTTAATTTATGGGCCAGGACTGCGGCATAGCCCTCCTCAGAAGAGGGTGCCTCTCTGAGGGCCGCAGTAGCCTCTCTTAGGAAGGCTCTGGTTTCCTCCTCCACCTGCCTAGCTCTCCTTGGCCCCCGTTGGATTAGTTTCAGGGGAGGCATCTGGGCTCTTGTGCTGGGCCCAGCCTCCTCCTGTGTGCCACTGGGCCCTGCCTCCTCCTGGTCCCCAACATCACACTCTTCCTGGCTCTGCTGCTGAAAAAAAAAAAGGGACATTCTTTAGTTTTTGCCACCATCAATCACACACATTGTTCACCTCCAGACATTTTTAGATTGAATGGCAAAAGGGATTTCATTTCCATAGATTCCGACTCCTGATATTTTTGGCTTGTCCCCATCAAATTTGACCAGTACTGTCTATTGCTCTGTAAATCCTTATTTTATCAGACATTCAATACATAACAATACTAAAATCAATTTTAAATCATCACTTTTGTAACATATACATGTAGATATCAATACTATACCTGGCTCCATATATCCAAATCTGCCTCCTCAAGGACCTCTGCTTGATCCTCAGAGGAAGCCAGAGCAGGGTTGCAAGGAAGGCTGGAGGGCTGGCTGCAAGGAAGGCTGGAGGGTTGGCTACAAGGAAGGCTGGATTTACCTCTGGGGGGAAGGGTGGACAGAGATTCCCTCACTTCCAGCTGGTCATCCAGAAAAGATAACTTGCTGTAGTACCACAGACTGGGTTTATAAACATCATCTGCTGCAGCACCTGACCTCTGGGACTTCAGGACCATATTCCTCTGGGTCCTGTATGTCCCCCTGATGGTAGCAAGTTTGGTTTTAACATCTTGGATAGTTGTTGTGGGTATCTGGGTTTGGACAAATGCAAGCAGGCTCTCCAGTGCTGCTGTCCTGGCCGCTTTATTTTTATTGGACCCACTTTTGGTCTGCCACAGGATAGGGAGTTCCTTCCATCTATCGATGAACTCCCCCATAAATTCTGGATTTTTGAAACTGTTAATTTTCTCTGTAAAATCAAGAACCCAGAAAATACATTTGTTTCAGTCAACATTCATCAAAAATCATTTTGGACAGATATAAGCCCCAAATCTCATCCTCTGAAGAAACCCAAATCCTTAAAATGTTATGTACCTTGGTGAACACGTTCATTGCTAACTCCCTCTCCCGGCAAATGAACGTATTTTCGCCAGATGGATATTCGCTTTATATACACTGCGCATGCTTGAAACTCTGCACGCTTTCCCCGCCCCTGACGTTCGATATTGTACTTTCCCCGCCCCTTCTTGCTCGTCGTAGTGCTAAACAACATGGCGGAGACACAGGTGGCTGAGATTACCTCTACAGAGGAGGAAATTTCTGAGGAACCCAAATCCAGAGGCCGGAGATATAAGGCATCCAACATGTCATTCGAGGAAATGGTGGAGATGGTCGCCATTTTGAGGAGGGAGGATTATGATGCCAAGCATGGGCCGTATAAAAGGCCTAATCTTGTCAAGTCAAAAATTATGGGCAAAGTGGTCAAAACTCTTCACCAAAAATTCAGGGTGTGCAGAATGAAGGAACAGCTCCGAAAACGATGGTCTGATCTGAAGTTGCGGGAGCCCGACCAATACAAAAGAATAAAAAAAGTTTTAGGAAAAAGTAAGTAATTTTCATACATTCTCCCTGCTAAAAATTATTACTTGTATTAAGTAGTGTATTTTTGACTTTGATATAGTACAGTGAAAGATAACAACTTTCATGTTCGTCCGCACAGTAAACGGACGTAGTAAAGCTCTTTCTCCGTACACTTCTTAATACGATGTTTTTGGATCATCCAGTGTGAACACCAAAATGTCAAAGTATTTATTGGGGAGCTAATTTTGGAAACAAGTTGATTTTTTTTTTTTATATATAACTTTTATTTTTGAATAATTAAAAGGGTATGCATTGTAATGTTAAAGGAAGAGAATGCTCAGCAGCTGATTAAACATCTGAACGCAGTAGTAGAAGTGTGGCCCAAAACCAAAAGATTTTGAGGGTTTCACACACAGGTGATCCAGTGTATATACTTTGGGGTGTTTCAATGTGTCAAACTTTATTAAATAAAGTAGATGTTCTTGTTTTGGCAATGTATCCAATCATGTGTTCAGGTTGTCACTGGGGGTATATTTAAAATTGGACCAAACTTCCAAATAAGCTTTATAAATTCCCTTTCAGGATATTTTTTGGTATATAATTAATATTTAGCAATTAAACTAAACCTTTTTTTGCAATCTCCATAGGGCTTCAAAAAGCTACGTCAGATGAGCCAATAAATCCAACACCTTCAACAAGACCCCCAGGAACGTGAAGTAGAGGAAGTGGAAAGTGGCACCACAACAGGTCAGTGTCAAACCAGACAGATGCAGTTTAATAGATGTAGGCCTACATATTCTATAGTACATGTTTTTTTTTTTTTTTAGGTGCTTTTCTGGCCGAAGACCCCAAAAAGTTTACACATCACAGTGCCCAGATCCTGATCCAATAAATAATGGTCTGCTGTCGTGACCTTGAAAAAATAAAGAGAGACTTGATAGAGATCAGGCAAAATACCAAGCGGGTGGAGGAAAGGCTACAAAATATCATGGCTGTGCTTGGGCGTGTTTAATTTTTTAACTCAAAAGAACGTTGACCTTGCTGTGTTTTTGCAGGTTTTTGTTGCTTTTCAGCTTTAATGAATAGTACATGTTTACATTTACATTCATGTTTTTTAGATTGTTTTTTATGCATGGCTGTTCATGCGTTTTACAAAATTAAAAAAGGTATTTTATTAACAAGAATTTGTGGCTTCATTATGTAAATGTTGTGCAAAGTGAACTAATCAATGTTTTGTGTTTACACTGACAATGAAGGCTATTTAAGAATGCTAAATACACATGGCACTACAAGTGCACTAGGTAAACCTACGAGAAACATAAAAGAATACAAATCTAAAACACAATACCAATATTTTCTCCAAAAAAAGCTTTATTTAAGCAAAGAATAATTTTATGCATCCTCAGGCATATCAATGGCCCCCCTACCCACAAAATATTCAACATATTTTTGTCTGACATCATGTCCGGTTTGGGGGGCCAAGCCTGGACGGCCAGCTTCCAGGGCCACTAAATTCTCAGTATCAACTAATGAGGCCTCAGGCCCACTCAAAGTCAGGTAATTAGAAGAATGCACCCTCAAAAAATTATGGAGCACGCAACAAGTCATTACTACATGGTTCCATTTATAGGGGGCAAGGTGGATGGAGGTGAGGAACAGGCGGAATCGGCTGGCCATGATGCCAAAGGCATTTTCCACCACCCTTCTTGCTCTGGCCAGCCGATAGTTAAACACCCTCCTCTCAGGGGTGAGGGTGCGTTGAGGGAATGGCCTCATCAAATGGGGACCCAGGCCAAACGCCTCATCCACCACAAAAACAAATGGGAGTCCCTCCACATTCTGCTCCGCTGGTGGCAAGGCCAGCTGATCCAATAGGAGCCGTTCCCCAAACTCGGTCTGTGCAAAGACTCCTCCATCTGACATCCTTCCATTTTTGCCAACGTCCACATACAGGAATTCGTAGGTGGCTGACACCACTGCCATCATGACGATGCTGTGGAACCCCCTATAATTATAATAAAAGGATCCCGAATGGGGTGGTGGTACGACCCGAACATGCTTGCCGTCGATGGCCCCTCCATAGTTCGGAAAGTTCCATCGTTGGGCAAACTCAAATGCCACATTCTGCCATTCATGTGGCGTAGAAGGGAACTGTGGAGTTAAATTAAAAATAAATTAATATTTTGAGACAGAAACATTGCAAGCAGATTTTAGAAAACCATTTATGGCCAACATTAGGATAAACAGACAAATTAAAACATTATTAGTAAGCAACAAAAAAACAAAAAAAAAAAAACAAAAAAACTGGGGGGGGGGTTGAAGATGAGTTGGGGAGATCACAAATGAAGGCTGTAGCACTCTGTATGAAGTTTAACTAAATGTAACATTCCTAGGCAATCTTTAGGGTGCGTTTAGGGTAAAGCACTACAATGGAGCATAGAAAAAAATAAATGGAAATGACTAGGCAAGGTGGGTATGGCCCCAGGATAGCATGCTGGAGAGGTTTGGTAAGGCAAATTTAAATGTAGGCCTAAAAAAAACATCCTAAAAAAAAAGGCATGTGGAGAAAGGGGACATTCCCTGCAGCTAAGAATCATGGGAATTAGGGACTGATAATAAAACAAAAAAAAATATTAAGCAAGAAATACATACAATGTGATGTTTTAAATAAGAACACTTACCTTAATATAGTCCTCCTGCAAAACTTGAAGGATGGCAGAACACGTCTCTGGTATAATGATACCCAGAGCCTGGGGGGATATGCCTGTGGAGAACTTTAGGTCCTGCAGGCTTCTCCCAGTCGCCAGGTATCGCAACGTGGCGATGAGCCTCTGCTCAGCACTGATGGCTTCACGCATAACGGTGTCCTGCCTGGTAATGTAGGGGGACACCAAAGCCAACAGATGCTGAAATACGGGGTCAGACATCCTGAGAAAATTCCTGTAGTCCTCAGGATTATTCTTCCTGATCTCCCGCAACAAAGGCATGTGACAGAACTGGTGCCGCTGGAGCAACCAATTCTTCATCCATGAACTCCTCCTCACCCTGTTCATGGCCTGGAGTCGGGATACAGCATGAACCCCTGCACCAACTACAGCACGAACTCTACGACGAGTACGTAGCCGCAACATGGCTAGATAACGGTCGGCTGCTCAGAACGAACTAGAAGAACGCACGGAAGAACAGCAAGGCCTATGAAGAACAAGCTGAAAAACAGGAAAGAGCAGACAAGAACGCACTGAATAAACAGATACAAACTGACCACAAGCACTGCAAGACAGATACGAACCCACAGGCACAAACTGTGAAAGGTTCTGGTTCTGTTTGGTTCTGTTGGACCTTCTTGGCTCGAGCTGGACTCAGGATCTGTGGAAGTCTCTCTGACCGGTCGGATATTCAAGACACCGATACACAGTGAATAGGTATACAAGAATATGTGGTTTAATGGTTACATGTCCTTTTTTATACACAGCGAGAAAAGTTGCCTCCCTCCTATGGACCTATCAGCAATAAGCAAAAACCTCATGAGTTAGACAAAAATAAATTCTAACAGGTTTTTTGACTTCTGCAAAAGCGGTCAGTTAACATACGTCAATTGTGGTCAAACTAGACATGTTCTGACATTTGAAACAGGAAGATAAGAAACGCCAGATGTCAGTGCGGTCAATCTGTCAGTTAAAAAGCAGAAGTGAGATAAACTTTTTCCCGGAAAAGGCCTAACCACAAAGTCACATTTCAACCTAAATATACATGCCTGTTACACAGAAGAAAGATTAGCTTGACCAAAAAAGTCACATCTTGTTCACACTCATGTCAGAGAAACATTTTCTGTAAAATATATTTTTATTTGAAGAGAACTCTAACCATGAATATTGGTTCATGATCTTCTTATACCTTACAACCCCTCCTTATGATCATGGCTTCAAGAATTGAAGCCCATCGATCATTGGATTATTCATTATACCATTTTCGTTTAGTATGTAGCGTGGACATCATCAAGATTGTTTCCTTAGAACCCTGTTTCTTTTTACTAGTGATCTTTCCAATTGTCCAGACAATTAATTTAAATACTAAATATAACAGTAGAATGAAGATTAACACCATTACTACTGTTATAGCCATTTGTCTGAGAAATGAGAAAATACCTGTGCCCCCGAATCCTCCCTCTCCAAAGGGGCTCCATGTTTTCGTGATATCCCTCGCCTCCTGTTGCAATTTATTTACCTCTTTCCTATGTTGGGCAATTACATCATAGTAATCAGGAATCTCTACAGATGTGTTGTGGATCCAAGTGCAGCACTCATAATCCTCCGTAACTTCACACAGGCCAGTGAGTGCAGCACTCATGCTTCCAATAGCAAGATCATGAAGTTCTAATTGTTTTCTGATTGCTCTAGTTTCAATGTTTAAAATAGTAATATCATCAGAGTTCTTTACTAATACATCATCTATAATATTTGTATAATTATTAAGCCTTTTCATTAAATCTATCCCCCTGTCCAGGAAGGGAACCAGGCCCAAGCCATATCTTTTTCGAAAAATAACTCCCTTTTATTTCTGTGTTTGAGGGGGTACCTAGGATGCATGCTAGCTTCAAGGAGGTGTGTTCCCTTGCTATCTCCTACTATGTCCATAATGGGGACTAGGGATGCAAGATAACACCATCCTTGGGTTTCAGTGGGGATCCAAGGGTAACAGCTTTTTCCACAACAAATATAAATACTGTCTCCTAGAGCTAAAGGTTGTTTGTTAAATATTGTCATCATTTCATCAGAAAAACCAGAGAAGGTTAAACTTGACAATAATTTTCCTACTGTGGAAGTGGAACTGGAGTTAAGAAAGTTTATTAGAGTGGAGTTTAGGGCAGGTTCTGAAGTATGAAAGAAAGGGCTTTCAATTGAAGTCATTGAAAAGTTAATTGTAGCTTGTTGGCACACTTTAGCTCCCTTTGTGGAGTTTCCCAACCTAAAACACCAGTCTGGGGAATGACTTCTACCAATAATTTGGAAAGTAAGGTTATTATCTGAAAGCGTTCTTGCGACATTTGTAAGGACGACAGGTGGTGTGCCGTTTAGGAGAGGGGTGAAGTTTAGAGGTACTGCCATTAGGGGGATCCTAGCAGTGCTAGGATGGAGTTTACTACATATCCAACATTTTTCATATCCTGATTTTTGAGCACAAGCATACTTAAATTTAAGCAGCAGCATTTTACCACTAAAATTGTCTTCCATACTTCTTTTTGGTCTGTTAGAATTATCTGACCAACAGGGTCCTACGATTATGAGCATTAAAATAAACAATGTAATCATTAAGGAAAAAAGAAAAAGTTTTGCCGAAGTGACCCCTCCTTTTTGACCATTAGTGTCTATGGGTATGGAACTCTGAGTTTCTTGTTTTTTATGGTCCACTAGGGAGTATTTTCCGGATCCTCTTCTGGAATACTCTCCAGAACAGAGGTCTTTGTCTTCTCCTTCACCTTCTTCCAGTTTCCCTTCGGAAATGTCTTTAGTCTGGATGCATGGATCCATTGTGGTCCTTGATCTGTAAGAACGGCTGTTCTGGCAACCTTCAGAATTTCAAATGGTCCTTGGAAGATAGGGCCTGGTTGTTTCCGGAAGGCAAGTTGTTTTATCAATACTTTGTCTCCTGGGATATACGGATGTGTAGGCTCTGTGGAGAGAGGAGGGAAAGTGACAGCAACCTTGTCCTCTGTTTCACTAAGGCTACTTACCAGATGTTTCACGTACTCTTCCTGTAAAGAATAAAGATTAAACTCCTCTCCCTCATCAGGTTTCCTCTGTGCTGGCCTACCCATAAGTATTTCAAATGCTGACAATCCTGTTCTAGAATTAGGGGCTGTCCTAATTTGAAACAAAACTGCTGGGAGGTAATCAATCCACCCTTTCATGGTTCCTCCTGTTGCCTTTTTAAGTTTATCCTTTATATTTCTGTTCATTCTTTCCACTATTCCTGCGCTTTGTGGATGATATGGAATATGTAATTTCCATTGAATGCCCAGGAGTTTTGCAAGATCCTGGGTAAGAGCAGCTGTAAAAGCTGGACCTTGGTCTGACCAGATTTTGGCTGGTAACCTATACCTCGAAATCCAGTGATTTATTAGTGCTCTTGATGCTATTTTGGCTGTCTCTCCTGTAGTTGGGATAGCCTCGAACCAAGAACTAAACTTGTCCACTATAACTAAAAGATATTTTATATTTCCTTTCTGTTTTGGCATATGTGTAAAGTCTATTTGTAGATCTTGGAGGGGGCCTATAGGGGGGGGGCAAGTTTCCATGTATACCCTGCTTCTTGCACTGTACATTGTTTTGTGCACAAGTAAGACATGAGTCTATCAACTGGGCAACGAGGTGTGTATCATTGACCGTGCTGAAAGACTGTCTGTACATTGTCAAAACTGTTTTCCTTCCTAGGTGACCTGGACCATGTAAGTAAGAAATCAAAAGAGGGACAGCTGACTCTGGTATACCTATTACTCCCTCCTTGCTTGACCAGATGCCACTTGGCACGCTGGTCAAGTTCTGACCTTCCCAGAAAGCTATGTCCTCTCTTGATGCTTTGTCCTGTAACATTCTCACAGTATTTGGGAATTCTGGTGAACTGAAATCTGTGGCAAACAGTGTTAGATTGGGCTGGGCCTCGTGTGCCAAATCGGCTGCTGTTTTAGCAACTCTGTCTGCCAAGGCATTGCCCTGAGCTTCTTTGGACTTGTCAAATGAATGTCCCTTTACTTTTATAACATTGATTTTTCTGGGCATCTGTAGGGCTGTGAGTAAGGCAAGAACCAATTCCTTATTGCCAATTTGTTTGTTGTCTGCAGTTTTAAACCCTCGTTTTTTCCAAATGAGTCCATAATCGAAAATTACGCCAAAAGCATATCTGCTATCAGTATATATATTTACATCTTTATCTTTAAATAGTTGACATGCTCTGGTGAGTGCATGGAGCTCAGCTTGTTGTGCTGAATTGGCCCCTAAAGGAGAAGCCTCAACCACAACATCAGGTAGCATCACTACTGCATAGCCTGTCTTATATGTGTTATCATTAGGCCTGGAACAACTGCCATCCACAAATACATCCAGGAAATCTGGGTTTGGTTTATCAGTTAAATCCACCCTTGGCAATGTTTGTTGAAGTAAATTGTCATTACAATTATGGTTTACTTCTGGTTCAGTATATGGAAGCTGCAATAGTGCGTGTAGCAATCGTACTGCAGGAGTAGTTTCTGAACAAGATTTTATTTCCAAATGTGTTGTATTCAGAAGTATAATTTCATACCCACTGGACCTTTGGGCTGTCATATGCTGGGTATGCATATTTTGTAACAATTGTGCTACTGAATGTGTGGTATAGAGAATAGTGGGTGTGCCCAGAGTGATTTTAGAAGCTTCCTTAACTGCCATTGCATTTGCTGCAAGAGTTTGCAGGCATCCTGGCATTCCCTGTACCTGGAGTGGCAGTTTCTTTGATAGGTATGCCACTGGTCTTAAGTTTGTCCCATGGGGTTGGGCCAATACTGCTGCAAACGAAGGCCCTCGCACCACACAGTAAAGTGAGAACGGTTTGTCATAGGAAGGGAGACCTAAAGCAGGAGCCCGCAAGAGGGAAGTCAGAAGAGCGAGGAAGGCCTCTTTCATATCCTCTGTATATTCAATTGTTTTAGGGGCACCCGCAGCTGTAGCTGGACGTAAAATGGAATCCCAAAAAGAACAGTCAGGTATCCACTGTCGACAGTAGACGATTGAGCCTAAAAAGGAAAGCAATGCAGCTTTGTCCTTTGGTGGGCCAAGACAGCGGAGAGCTTGGACTCGTGCCGGGGATATCAATCTGGTCCCATCTGTGATAATACAGCCAAGATATTCAACTCTGTCCCTACACCACTGGATCTTTTTCCTAGACGCCAAGTGACCTTTTAGGGCGAGGTGATTCATCAGGCTTACTGTGTCCTTCTCACACTGTGCCCTGCTCTCACTACAAACAAGTAGGTCATCTACGTACAACAGGATTGTGGAGCCTTCAGAGGGCGTCCAATCGTCCATAGTTTTTTTCAAAACTATGCTAAAAGCCGTGGGGCTATCAATAAACCCTTGAGGGAGGCGTGTCCAGGTCAGCTTACCCCCTCCCCAGACAAATGCAAATAGGTGTTGGAATTGTGGATCAACATCGATACTAAAAAATGCATTTGAAAGATCCAATACGGTGTAGCACTTGGAGTTTGCAGGTATATTGGTAAAAATTGAGGTAATATCAGATACCAATGGGGGAAGAGGAATCACACGCTTGTTTACCCCTCTCAGATCCTGAACCAACCTCCAGGTACCATCCGCTTTCCTAACTGGATTAATGGGAGTATTCCAGGGACTGACAATTTCCCTGAGGATTCCCAACTTTTTATATTCCTCTATTTGGGGCTGTATTCCCGATACCTTTTCAGTAGACAATGGGTATTGTTTCTGATAATAGGGGAGTGTATTAGGCCGCATAGTGGGCACATAAGGTGTACAGGGTATGTGTCCTACTTCCGTTTTAGTTCCTGCCCAGATGTCATGGTTTTCTAATGTGGCTGGCAGTGACATAAAGTAACCCAAAAGGTCTTTCCTTTTTGGCATAGTGAGGTCACATTTAGCCGATTTGGCTATGATGCCCCCTTGTTGGTCAAATTTTACAATAATTTGTAATGCAGACATTATATCCCTTCCCATAAGGGACAGGGGACAGTCTGGTAGAACTGCAAAGGACATTTCAGTAAGGTAATTATCTTGCATGTCCGTTACTAGCAGTGGCGGTGTGATTTTGTGGTTGACGCTTGTCCCATTTATTCCCATAGAGCATCCCTCGGTGCATTCTTTACTTTCAAAGTGGGGGTCCTTAAGACACGACGTCGACGCCCCTGTGTCTAACAGAAATTTGACCACCCTGCCTTCTACTTTTAAAACCACTTGAGGCAGGGTTTTCCAGTGTGAGGAGAAAAAATGCATCACCAAGGATGGGTACTGCCCCGGGCATCCCTATTGGGGGTTTTTGTCCTGATATCCTGGCCAATGTACCTGTATCTCTTCTGTGGTGTTTCTGGGTGATCTTGTTTGGTATGGCTGCTGCTGTTGCCTATATTGGGGGTGTACTGGAACTGACTGGGATCTCTGTTGTGGCTGCTGTTGTTGTGTGTCATATCTTGGTCTGGGCGGATACTGAGATCTTGGTTGAGATCTCACTCTGTAGCCTCCCCTACCTCCCCTAGGGAAGTTATCCCTGGCTCCCTTTCTTTGGGGACATTCTGATTTCCAGTGGTTTGGATCCCCACAATTAAAACAACCCTGATCCTGATTATGGGGAGGATAATTCCTTCTAGGTATGGCTCCTGAACTTGGTCCACTGACCATAGCTATGTTTGGATTTTCTTCTGTAATAGAGGTGAACAATCCTCCTTTAGTGTTAAATACCCCTGAGGATGCCCTCTCCTTTATGTCAGCTATGAATCTATCTGAGGTCATTACCACCCATTTTGTGTTTATCAGTTTGATTATTTGGGTGGCCCTTGGATCTCCATTATTTATGGCTGTACTCACGAATAGTTGATCATTGTCTATTCCACAACTTTTATATAATTTATGTAATCTAGTGACAAAGGTGTAGAAATCCTCTCCTGACTGTTGTTTGCAAGATATCAAATCATGCAACATAGTGGTGTTTTTATATGCCTTGAGCCAAGCCTGTAACAATGAGTTCCAAAAAATATTCCAATCCTCCCCAGCCTCATATAACTTTGCATCCTTGGCCCATTGACCTATATTTATGTCAGCTTGGGAATCAGGGTCTACATTTTGAAGTATGGTATTAAGATCTTCAGGAGACATTCTTGTTCCTGAACAGTATCTTTGCAGAAAGGTCACCGCCTGTCTGGGGTCCTTTCTTGGTTTGGGACATGTGTCTCTAATTTCCTTGACCGTACCCAATGGTAATGGTATTTGCACCTGTGTATCTCCCATTGTAATGAAAGGAAAAACCCGACTAATTGGAGCTGTCTGATCCTCTTCATCATCTGATGGTGTGGGTGCCTGGCGTTGAGGGGTCATACTTAAGCTACTCTGAAAATCCTTACTTAACCCATCTCCAGATATATAATCAGCCTTCTTCACTAGATTGGTTTCTGGGTAGCCCGAGTTTCTAAGTCCACGTATTATCCCCTTTATTTCTCCTAATCTATCTCTACGTTCCTGTAACTCTCTCAGCTCTCCTTCTATCACTTTTTCTTCATCTTCCTCTTTTTTAATACACTGTTCTTCCTCCTTTACTAATTGACTTAAACGTTCCTGTATCTGTCTTCTATCTTCCCCCTCTCGTAACCAATTAGTTCCCTTTTGTTTAGCTATGGTTAATACTCCTGCTATAACATTTGATCTAACGAGGGGTATATTTTCTTTGGGACAAGGGATTCATCTTTTACCATAGCATATGGAGGGGGTTTTTCTTGATAAAAATTAGGGGGAGCTGATGGACTTCCTATTGCGTCTTCTAATTGCTCTTTCTTTTCCATTTTTACACTTGTATATTTCTTTCTATATTCCTTCATACCCTTTGCCCAAATCTTACAACATTTAGTCATGTAATCTTTGTCAAGGTCTTTTATGGGATAATTATACTGTTTATGTTGGCCACATATTCTGGTTACTTCCTCCCACTCTTCCTCGGAACATGGTCCGTATTCCCCCAAACATGGCACTTCTAACTGATGTGCTCTTTTTAAAACTAGTGACCAAAAAGGATCAGTATAATTTTTCCCATAATTGACTTTAATGTAATCAATCGGAGAGGGTTGGTGCTGCTTACCTTCAGCTTCCTTTCCTGCTTGATTACCCATTATAGCAAACAATAATACTTATACTTTAAAATTCTGTCTTGCTTTCTCTATTTCGTTCCAGGGGCGGAAAATGTCCTTAAACTTATGACAATTTATAGATTTATGACAAGGAACCCAGTGTTCTCCTTTTTTAAATACAACCAGACACTGTATTTCTGCTACACTTAGTCCCTCGAACATCGGACTGGGGGGTAGTATGTTGTGTATATTAAACCTTAACATATGTTGTTTTGATCCCTGGAACATAGGACCCTTGCCAATTTTGACATGATACCCCCCTGGAACAATTGCCACTAATGACGTGGTCTTCCCTTTATAAGCAAACAATAAACCAGTTTTACATTCAGGACAACAATATACAGTTGACATTTAAAAAGGTAACCCTTTTTGTGTACACCTTTAGATATAGAGTTTCCACAGATCCGTCCTATGTAGAGAAGAATTTAAGATTCTTTCTCAATCTAATAACCTGGTCTGGCCAACCTAGTGAGACCTTCTGTATCTATTCTAAATCTACCTTTCAATCTTAACAGAGTCCCAGAAAACTTGTAGTTTTCTCGAGAGTCTACTTTATGGTGAACCAATTGACAAGGCAAGACTGTTGTTCCCAATAATAATTAAAGGGGGTCTTACCTGTTCAATTGGATCACCCCACTTCTGGTACCACTGAAAGGTTCTGGTTCTGTTTGGTTCTGTTGGACCTTCTTGGCTCGAGCTGGACTCAGGATCTGTGGAAGTCTCTCTGACCGGTCGGATATTCAAGACACCGATACACAGTGAATAGGTATACAAGAATATGTGGTTTAATGGTTACATGTCCTTTTTTATACACAGCGAGAAAAGTTGCCTCCCTCCTATGGACCTATCAGCAATAAGCAAAAACCTCATGAGTTAGACAAAAATAAATTCTAACAGGTTTTTTGACTTCTGCAAAAGCGGTCAGTTAACATACGTCAATTGTGGTCAAACTAGACATGTTCTGACATTTGAAACAGGAAGATAAGAAACGCCAGATATCAGTGCGGTCAATCTGTCAGTTAAAAAGCAGAAGTGAGATAAACTTTTTCCCGGAAAAGGCCTAACCACAAAGTCACATTTCAACCTAAATATACATGCCTGTTACACAGAAGAAAGATTAGCTTGACCAAAAAAGTCACATCTTGTTCACACTCATGTCAGAGAAACATTTTCTGTAAAATATATTTTTATTTGAGGAGAACTCTAACCATGAATATTGGTTCATGATCTTCTTATACCTTACAAACTGAACTCCAGAAAACGATCTTCAAAGCACAAAGACTGAAAAGCGCGAATCGTCTCTCACCAAACTTTTACTAACACGCGGTAACACGAAATTAGCAAAAGCGTCCCAAAGGGTGGCGTCATTAGAACGGAACTTCCCCTTTATACTGCCGTCGTACGTGTTGTACGTCACTGCGCTTTGCTCAATCGTTTTTTTTAATGATCATGTGGATGCAAGACAGGCTTGAGAGGAAACATGAAAAAAAACGACGAGAAAAACGTTGGTTAAAAAAATGGCATTAAAAACGTACTTGTGTACACCGCATTAGGTCCGGTCTCCAACAGGATTTGAGACAGGTAGAGTACACCATACCTCGCCCAAAGCTGTGGATCAGGTATCGCATTCAACTGAGGCAGGTGTCCGTTAACCCACAGCCGGGAGTGGGAATGTAATGCGTCCTGTTCTGATTCTTGAGGGCAATGTCCCAAATTTTCTGATGATGTGACAGCATTCCGACATTGAAATGGGGAGATCTGCGGCTACCCTGTCCCCGTCGGAAAATCGCCTGTATGAGGGTATGCATTGGGTTCTCTGGCTGATTACACACTAGGGACCTGTATCTCTGTGATTCAGATGTATTAAAATAGTAGAAGTGGGAGAGTTGGGAAGCTACATAATAATCCTGTAAATCGGGAAGGGAACACCCCCCTCCAGAATGGGGTTTTTAAGGATATGCCACGCCAATTTGTGTCTACTGGAGCCCCAAACAAAGGAGTTCAAAATGGCCTCCATCTGTTTAAACACCTTCAGCGGAATGTACAAAGGGGCATGCCATATCATGTATAAAATCTTGGGCAACAAAATCATTTTAACTAAATGAATTCTACCCATTACTCCCAGGGGCAACTTTGACCAGGTTTGGGTTTTGGACTTGAGGGTGGCAAACAGGGGCTCCACATTCAAATATACATAGTCTCCAAGGCATTTAATTTCGGCAACCCTCTGCAAGGGAAGTGCTGGGACTGTTATCGGCGGAGGAAAGTGATCTAACGGGAGGATCTGAGATTTATCCCAATTTATTCGTAGGCCCGAGTATCTGCCCATATTCTCTATAATATAAAGTGCGGCCTGTAATGAGGGACCCTGATCAGCCAAATATAATACCGTGTCATCCGCATACAGACCTATTTTCTCCCATGTATCCCCCCTCCTATGACCCACCACCTCCGGACAAATCCTAATAGCAATCGTCAAGGGCTCAGCTGCTAGGGCGTAAAGCAGCGGCGATAAAGGGCATCCCTGCCTCGTACCCCTCTCCAGGGAGATCTGATCAGAGAGCCACCCATTAACATATATCCGAGCCCTAGAGGTCTGATACAGAAGCTGTACCCATTTCACAAAACGCGGGCCAAACCCATAACAATGCATGCATTCCCACAGGTACACCCATTCAACCGAATCGAAGGCTTTGGCCGTGTCCAGGGCCACATCCACCCTAGTCCCTGAGTTATCGTGGCGGGCCTGAATGTTCATGAACAACCGTCTAATATTCATTGCCGTATTTTTCCTAGGCATAAATCCCGTCTGATCAGGGTGGATAAGTGAAAGTATAACTGTGTTCAATCTGGAAGACTTTTAGCTAAAAAATTTATGTCCACTGGCAGCAGGGAAATGGGCCCATAGGACTCCGGATACAGTGGGTCCTTACCAGGTTTGGGAAGGACTATTATCTGGGCCTCCTGCATGGAAGGGGGAAGTGTACCCAACTCGAAGATGGATTGAAATAATGTGTTAAGCTTGGGGACTAGTGTTTTTAGAGTATTTAGCAAAGAACTTCAGGGGCAGGCCGACCAACCCTGGGGCCTTTGATTTAGCCAGCTGGGAGATTGCAGTAGCAATGTCCTGGCTGGTTATAGGAGCCTCCAGCGTCCGGACTTGCTCCACACTAAGTTGTAGAAATTGCAGAGTATGGAGGTAGTCCTGCACTTCTTGAGGTGAACAATGGCATTGGGAGCTATACAAATCCTCATAGAACCTCATAAACCTATCTTCTGCCCGCGGAGGGTCCGTGACAACTGTTCCATCTGGTTCTAGCAAGGACACCACCACCGGGGGCTTGTCATCCAGATGTGCTAGGTAGGCCAGCATCTCCCTGCCTTCTCCCCATGCTCATAAATCCGCGTCTTACAGAAGAATAGTCCCTGTTTGGCCTTTTCCAGATGTAATTGTGAGACCACTCTAGACTGCACCTTAACATTATTAAGATTCTCAGGGGTGGGGAGAACATTAAAGACCTCTTCTAAGTCCCGCAAAGTATCCTCCGACATATTTACTAACACTTTGGAAGACAGTTTGAGTCTACGAATCCTAGTATCTATCACCCTTCTGGCATTTAGTTTAAAATGATCCCATTGGGAGTTGAACGTATGGGAGTTCTGTCCCTCAGGGAAAAAGAATCGCAATTCACGGTCTATGGAGTAGTGGTCTTTTAATGCCGACAACCAGTAAGGGTTTTAATCTCCACACCCTCTGGGGGGCCGCATTCAGTAAGGACAACTGTACCCAACACGGGGAGTGGTCCAAAAGGGCCCTAGGAGCAAACCCCGCCCCAGCAACCCTAGGAAGGAGTGATTTAGAAACTAACACAAAATCAATTCTGGACATAGTGGCATGGCCAGTGGAGTGACAAGTATAAGCCCTAGTGGCAGGGTTTCTACGTCTCCATATATCTATCAGAGCAAATTCTGTTAATGTGTGACCAGTGTTAATTTGGTCAACAAAAAACGTTTTCGTCAACGATTTTGTCAGCGGCAATTTTAAAGTGACGAAAACGGAGCGAAAAGTACAGCACGTTTTAGTCCTCTGACGAAAACTATGACGAAAATTTGATCCGTTTTCGTTATTGGACGACAACGAGACGAAAATGGGAAGGAGGGACGTTTAACAACTTACGGAGCTCCGCCTACTTACGCAATCCGCGCGGCCAGCGACAACGTAAGAAGAGTCCAACGCCAGTGGTGAGGCGAGGCCGCCCGCGTGAGGACACAGACAGGACACAGAGAAAGCACTCCGAATCTCCAGACAGAGTCCCAGTCCCGACTCCCGACTAAACCGACTCCACCCGCCACTCTTCTCCCACCCAGAGAGGCAGAGAAAACAGAGTACAGACATCACTCAGCACTGCAGCTGCAGCAGTCAGAGCTACACAAATTGTGGTGGTACGTACAACAGGCCTGAGGCCTCCCCCTCCCCTGACCCACTACTAGTTAGTACAGTACTACTGCCCTTAGACGACCACTTGTTGTGTGTGTGTGCATAATGAAATTGAAATTCCAGTCAGTGCTGTAGGCCTCCTCTGCTGCTCAGTGGAGTGGCACTGGCATCCATTCCAGGCCTTTTTGCAAAATATGTCTCACTGTCGATTATAGGCCATCCCCTCAGAGTCAGACCAACATCCAGGCTCCAGGCAGAATGTGTTCTGTACTGACTGCATGCCATTTATTTCCTAATTTCACAGGCCTACTCTACTCTACTCAGAGACCACCGTTGAGAGAGCACTGCACTGCCACATACAGGCTTCCCCTCCCCGTACAATATCCTTGACTCCAAAGTCCAAACTATTACTATACCGGAATGTCGGCTGTGATTATTACTGGTAGAAAGAGAAGAGAAGATCTATGGCTGTATTTTACATTTGATGTTAAGGACAACAAGACTCTTTGCAAACCATGTGGAGCGACACTCGCTGGTAAAAATACAACAAATTTGAAGCGTCATTTGCGGACAACTCATCCTGAAATTCATAAAAAGGTAAGCACAGCAACATGTGACAATATAAAATAAATAAAATGAATAAGAATTATTTTTTTTAAAGCTTCCCCCACGAGCTGAAAACTTAAGTGGCCCCTGCATAATGTAAAGTTGTAAACGCCAGTGTTCAAATCACACATGTGAGGTATCACCGTGATCACGAGAGCAATAATTCTATCATTAGAACTTCTCTATAATCTGTATTAACTCTATAACCGGTTTTTTTTCTAAGATGTAGATGTTTAGGTACAGTAGTGTAGTTTGTCGCCAATTCGCCATTATTACACGAGTCATGTTGGGTATTTACTCCGCGTAACATCAACTGATCTTTCACATTATATTAAACAATTGAGCTTTACTGTTTATTTTATTTTTTTATTCATGAAAGTGCCTTTTTTCCTAAAAAAAATTCCTTTGAAATACCTCTGCGCAAATACCGTGTGACATAAAATATCAACGACCGCCATGTGTTTCTCTGCTGTACATATAGTATATTATAGAGAGGCAACTTAGTTGAAGCTGACTGACTGTGTGTGTGGGGAGTGTCACTGGGGTGAGAGAGCATGTAAAATCAGAATAACTTTAATTTTCCCCCCTAATTCAACCCCACAGATACTGAAAACATCAAATGATGGACCGAGTCAAGCCAGTGGCAGTGCACAACCACAGCAAACTATTTGCACTGCTCTTTTAGGTGCTTCAAAATATAAAATTGACTCTAAGGAACAACATGCCAGGGAGGAGGCCATAGCAAAATGGATTGGGCGCACCGGATTACCAGTCAGAATGATTGAAGATGAGGACTTTGTTAGCATGATGGAGACACTAGATAGGAAGCTGACTGTTCCAAAGAAAACTAAAATAAGCAATCTGATTGACAAACAGTATGAAGATGATAAACAAAAATTCAAAAAGAGAGTGGCTGCTCGGAGAGTATCTATTTGCACTGATTTGTGGACCAAAAAAGGACTCTCAGCTTCATTCCTTGCCATAAGTGCATGCTATTTTTGTGTTGAACAACATAAACCTGAACACATATTGTTGGCCCTTGAACAAGTATCCCACCCACACACTGCACAGTCAATCAAATCCTGTGTGGACAAATGCTTGCAAGACTGGGACATACCAAAGAGGAAGATCCTTACAGTGATAACAGACAACGGGAGCAATATGGTGGCAGCATTTAAACAAACCACAGCAGCAGCAGAAGAACCACCCAGCTCTAGTGAGGAAGACTCCCCCATGACAGAAAGTGACTCTGAGGCTGAGACGGAAATTGATGATCTGCGGTGAGTGAGTGAGCCATTTTTATTCTTTTACATGATAACATGGTTGACACGGTGACACCAGTCAATTATCTAATGGCTATGAGATGATTGATATGGGGGCACGGCGCTATCTGCTCTAGTCTACGGGGTGCAGTCAGTCAGTGCACTTTTTTTATTTGTCCACTATAATTTGTCTTGAGTACTGTTAAGCCCCGTACACACGATCGGTTTAACTGATGAAAACCGTCCGATGGATGGTTTTCATCAGACAAACCGATCGTGTATGGTACCCATCGGTCTTTTTTCCATCGGATGGAAAAAATAGAACTTGTTTTAAATTTTTCCGATGGATAAAAAACCGATGGGAATTTCCGATCGTCTATGGGCAAGTCCATCGGTTAAAATACCCACGCATGCTCAGACTGATTTAGGAGACGGGAGCGCTCGTTCTGGTAAAACTAGCGTTCCTAATGGAGAGAGCACATTCGTCATTCTGCAAGTTATTGCTTCGTTTAATGCAGCGCATGTTTTGTTGCTTTAGAACGGTCTTTAAAATGTCATTTTGGCAGCAGATCTTTCTCCTGAATTCTGACAAACGTATGTCTTTCTTCTTTCTTGTGATCTTAGGAATAATTAGTTTAATTCTTCATGGTCGACCTCACAAATTACACCTTTTTTTTTGTTTTTGTCTTTAAATTTGTTGTGCATTTTTTGGTGTGTCAATTTCTCAGAACAACATATTATTTTTATTTTTTACTCATGGAGGTTGGTGTCCCTTGTTATTAATTACACATTGTATTTATGAAATCTTATTGCTACTTCCAAAAAAAACACATCAGGCATGTATGTTGGCTGAAATCAAATTTCCCTTTATTTCGGACAAAAAACAAACAAAAACCGAAGGGCAACTATTCAGAAATTAGCAGAGAATATAAAGTCATTAGATCCCAAATGCAGACCTGACTATGATCAATAATAAAATCAACAACAGCATGAAATCAGGAGTAGCAGCCAAAGACATACATCATCCCAAGCTGTGGTACTCCATCAACCTTCAATTTCTGGATGAGCAGCTCGAGGCCAGGGAATCACCTCCTGCTCTTCCCTGTAGCCTTCCTTCCACGCCTCTCTGCAGCGTTCTCTCCACGGCCCCGTCCACGCACCCTTGCAGGCTGGGCCACTGTGGGTGGTGATGTGGTAGGAGGAGGAGGAGAAGGAGGAGAGGGATTGGCCTGCTGCAAGATATGGGTGGCCTCAGTCAGCAGCCCCCTCGCCCCCACGTGTACGGCCATATATATAAGGTGCTCACAAAGGGCCCATTGTCCCGCCTCCATTCTGAGCAACTTATCCGCCAGATAGGTGCTAAACCCCTCCGTAGGGTTGAGGGGGGCCCTCATGATAGCAGCAGCCTCCTGAATCATCTTTAGTGACTCCTCCTCCACTTGTGTCATCCGCCGTTGTTTTGGCGGTCTGACGTGGAGGGGAGCCACTTGGGAGACGGTGCTGCCACTAGGCCTGGGGACCTGCTGAGTCCCAATTGGCCCTGCCTCCTCCTGCCTGCCACACTCCTGACCCTCTTCCTCCTGGCTTGCCTCATCCTGTTTTTAAAAGAAAATGAAAAATTGGATTATTTGGGGAATCTATCACACACAATTTTGCTCTCTTTCCTGTTTTTTTTTTTGGGGGGGGGGGGGTGATATCATTTATGGCTAATCCAAACAGTTCAACACAATATTACTTAGTGGACAATAATTATGATCAAAAATACTATACCGGGCTGAAGATGTGAAGATCTGGCTTTTCTAGCTCGGGAGGCTCCTCCTCCGCCTCTGCAGGGGTGGAGGGAAGGGTGGAAGGAACGCTGGAGGGAAGGGTGGAAGGAAGGGTTGAGGGAAGGCTGGAAATAGATTCCCTGGCCTCGATCTGGTCATCCAGAAATTGAAGATGTCTGTAGTACCACAGCTTGGGCTTTACTACATCGTCGGCTGCTGCTCCTGATCTCTTTGACTGGCGCACTTCCTTGTATTTTTTTTTATAGGAATTACGCAGGTTGTTGATTTTATTATTGATCATAGTGTAGTCTGCATCTGGGATCCATGGATTCATATCCTCTGCTAATTTGGTAATAGTTGCCCGACGTACATCACTCTTGTGGTACGCTGGGTGTTTCAGTTCCCACAGGTTGCGCTGTTCCTTATATTTTTCTATAAAAATCAGCATCACCTCCGGCTATCGTAGTTTCTGCATCTTTTTTGAACAACAAGTAAAAAACAAAAGAAAAAAAAGTAAAGGATCAGAATTGATTCTCCTCAACTTATCACAATATTGCCCTTTACAATCATGAACCATTATAGGCCACTGCAGGCCCGAGTTCCCTTCTTACCTTAGTTCACTTTGTTGGTTCACTTCCGGTCGTCCTTACTCCGCGCATCCCTAATAACTTCTTTCCCCTTTTTATACCCTGCGCATGCGTGTAACTCCGCCCTCGTCGCCCGCCCATGACGGACTTTTCCAGGATTTCCCCGCCCCTTAACGATCGGCGCACAGTGTGAGACGGCGACATGTCGCAGACACAGGTGGCTTCTTTACTTGAAATTACCGACGAGGAAAGCCCGGAGGCGGAAATGTCCCGATCCAGTCAAAAAAGATACAAGGCGACTAATATGTCTTTTTCTGAGATGGCGGAGATGGTGGACATTCTGCAGAGGAAGGATTACGACGGCAAGCATGGCCCATACGACACCCCTAATCTCTGGAAGTCACAAATTATGGACAAAGTTGCGAAGACTCTCTATAAAAAATATGGGGTCAGGAGATCCAAGGAACAACTCCGTAAAAGGTGGTCAGACCTGAAGCTCAGGGAGCCGGAGCAGTATAGGAAGCTTATAAAAAGCATTGAAAAAAGTAAGATTATTTTACTGTGTTCTTTCACATTGTAATATGTATTCTTCCATGTTTTGCACCATGTGCTTGGCTTGACTGGTTTCACATTTTAAAATCTCAACTTTTCTGTTAAGTGGAGAGTCCACTTATTTGCTAAATGTGTTGAACCAAAAATTGCTGCTCTTCCCCCAAACATGTTTGGCACATATCCACGTAAACTACATGTGGGCATGCCTCATTTTACTTCAACAATGTTTATCTACACATTGTTGGCTAGATGATGTGTTGTAAGGAAATTTAGAATGTGAATGAAAGAATAAACTGTATTCTGGGTAAAGGAGATGACACTCCAGCAGTTGTGTACTCTTTTTTGTTATTCATCAAGATACTATACTCTGGGCCACATGACCAAATTTCTTAACGGTGTCACACACAGGTGGTCCAGTGGATACCTTGGTGTTTATCCAAGTGAATTTGTGAGTGTCCTCCAAAATAACATGTTGCTTTGCTGAGTTTGCAAGATCTCATATGTTCATCTTGAAACTCAGGGCCAAATATCAATTGGACCCCACTTTAACACACTGAGAATCCATTTTCAGGCCTAAAAAGTCTGTGGGCTAAAAGGATACATTTTTTTTTATATTCCCATAGGGGAGAGGAGAGTGGGAGGACACCATGCTCATTAGACGAGGAACCCAACACCACAGAAACTCCCTGAAGATCCCAAAGCAGACAAAGTTCAGCAGGTTCAGGAAGCGGAGGGGGAGAAAGTGGAGGTGGAGGAAGGAGAGGTGGAGCTTATCAGCACAACAGGTCAGTGTCTGTCACCACAACTTCAAGGTAAATACAGATGTAGGCCTGCATAGTTTTAAAATATTTTTTTCTTTTTAGGGACTGAACGTGGGGGTGTGTCAGGAAGTCCAAATCCTCCATTCTCGAGTGCCAGCGCAAAAATAATCATTCAGGAAATCATGGAATGCAGTAGCGAAATGGACATTATGAGAAAGAGAATGATTGTGATTGAGCAAAAATATAAAAACATGATAGATATTTTGGGGAGAATAGTGTGACCCCCCCCCTTTTTGTGTGTTTTGTTATGTGTTGGAATTTTTCTATGGGATTTCCACCAGCCCAAATGTGAAGATGCACACACTGAAGACTCAACATGTGCTATCTGCCGTCACAGGATATCTATGTCCCTGTTTTGGGGGTGCAACCTCTTCCTCCCTCCTCAAGTAGGGGAGAGGAAGGGTTTTCACCCCCAAAGCACGTCCATTGATCCCCCATGATGGCAGATAGCACATGTTTACCCTAGCCATGGGATCATGTTGACGATACCCATTTGAGCTCCAAAAAGAAAGTGTGTTTCTTCACATTTGGGATGGATCAGGGGTAACATCACCCCATCTCCTGTTTGTATTTTTCACTGTGTTATTTTATTACTTTTTAATGGAAAAAAATGTGGCTTTTGACCCATGCATGTTTCTGCCAAAAAATCCACACAAAACACCCCAAAAAAATCTTTAGAAAAAAAAACAAAACTGTGTTGCAATCAATAAAAACATTGGGGAAGTCGAAAAAAGGTGTGCCTTGTTGTTTCTATGCTCAATAGCAGTTCTGAAGATGCAAAATGAGTGTTTTTACCTCTGAGATTGGAGGCTATTTACTAATAAGGAGAAATACACTTGGCACTACTAGAACCTGGGAGACACATAAACCACAAATCAAAGAATGACAACACAAGTTTGTAGTAAATCAAATATTTTTGTTTAGTTAAAAAAGGTAACATCAAAGTTCAGATGTGGTCTGGCATTGCGATGGCCCCCCTACCCGTGAAGTACTCTACGTATTTCTGACGTACTTCACGGGCACTTTGGGGGGCCAAGCCAGTACGGGCAGTGCTGAGGCCGGTCAGATTTATCAGTTCAGAGGGACCGGCCTCAGACCCAACTGATGACACATAATTTGTGGAGTATTTTCTTAAAAAATTGTGCAACAAGCAGCAGCAGTACACAATGTTGTTCAGTTTATAATCCGCCAAATTGATAGCTGTCTGGAACAGGCGGAACCGGCTGGCCATTATCCCGAAGGCATTCTCCACAACTCTCCGGGCTCTGGCCAGCCGGTAATTAAAAACCCTCCTCTCCGGGGTGAGGGTGCATTGGGGAAACGCCCGCATGAGGTGTGGTCCTAGTCCAAAAGCTTCATCCGCGATGAAAACGAATGGTAGCCCTTCCACGTTCTCTGCATCTGGAGGCAGTGCAAGACCCCCAGCCTGCAGACGGTGAGCGAACTCCGTCTCAGTGAATACTCCGCCATCGGACATCCGGCCGTTCTTCCCCACGTCCACATACAGGAACGCGTACCGTGCCGACACCACCGCCATTAACACTATGCTATTAAAACCTTTATAGTTAAAATAGTATGACCCCGAACGGGGGTGGCGGCACTATGTGGACGTGCTTCCCATCAATTGCCCCTCCGCAGTTGGGGAAATCCCACCACTGGGCAAATTGGGAGGCCACAGTCAGCCATTCCTGTGGTGTGCTAGGGAACTGTGGAGTCAAACAAAAAGAAGACATTAGTACGGTTTATGTTTACAGTGCAAGCAGATTACACACAAAAACATTGTTGACCAACATCATTCTAACATTATTATTTATTTAGGGGAGTATTTCCTACCAATAAACAAAGGCCCACTTAGCAGATGCATGCCTCACCCCCGCTGAGTGGACATTCTAAAATAAACTAAGGGGGGGCCTAAGGTGATTGTGGGGATCCAAAAAAACGTTCGACCACTCTGCTGAGCTTGATTGAGAACTAAAAAATTGGTAACATCTTTAGGGGGGGAGGGAGGGTTGTCAAACTACGCGGGCAATGACCCCACAAAAAGGAAAAGGAAAATAGAAGGCTAGCTGGGTTTGCGCCCACGATAGCATGCTGGAGAGGTTAGTGAAGGGAAATAGGCATGGAGGGCCCAAAAAGGCCTTTACAGGTCAAAAAATGCATGGGGAAAATGGGGACATTACCAGGATATTACAAACAGGCAAATTTGGGTTAGGAGGGAAAAAATAAGAAGATTCAAAAACAATCAAAACATATAATGTGAGGTTAAAGGAGAAAAATTACCTTCATATAGTCCTTCTGCAGGACCTGAATGATGGCCGAACACGTCTCAGGGATAATGATCCCGAGAGCCTGGGGGGAGATGCCTGTTGAGAACTTGAGGTCCTGCAAGCTTCTCCCAGTCGCCAGGTATCTCAACGTGGCAATAAGCCTCTGCTCGGCAGTGATGGCCTGGCGCATCACAGTGTCCTGCCTCGTGATATAGGGGGACAGCAAATCCAACAGACGGTGAAATACGGGGTCCGTCATCCTGAGATAATTCCTGAAATCATCAGGATTATTCTCATGGATTTCCCACAGCAGAGGCATATGAGAGAATTGGTCCCGCTGGAGCAGCCAATTCTTAGTCCATGAACTCCTCCTCACCCTGTTCACAGACTGAACTCGGGTTACAGTGTTAACTGCAACACCAAGCCCAAAGCCAGCACGAGCTCGAGAACGAGAACGCACTTCAAACATGGTTTTAAACCGGTCGGCTGGTCAGAACGCACTCAAGCAGAACGCACCGTGGAACAGCAAGGCCTGAGAAGAACGACCTGAAAAACAGGAAACAAACGGCCAAGAAGGCACTGCAAGGCAGTAACAACCTGACTGCACGCACTGAATCACAAATACAAACCCACAAGCACAAACTGAACACCAGGAAACGATCTGCAAAGCACGGAGACTGAAAAGCGCGAATCGGCTCTCACCAAACTTTTACTAACACGCGGTAACACGAAATCAGCAAAAGCAGCCCAAGGGGTGGCGCCATTAGATTTGTTCGGCCCTTTTATAGCGCGTCGTACGTTTTGTACGTGCCGTCGTTTTGTTGCCGTCGGTTTTTAAACTGATGGTGTGTGGCCAAGACTGATGAAAAACAGTTTCATCGGATTTCCGATGGTCAAATCCATCGGACGAAAATCCATAGGTTATCCGATCGTGTGTACAGGGCTTAAAAGTATTCCCATAAGATGTTAAGTGTTAAAATAATAGAATGGAACAAACATTTTCTATAGTATACTTTATGCTTATTGGGCTGTGTCTGTGTGTTCCACCTGATAGGTACCAACAGATTGACATGGACCGGACACCATGTGTGGTGCATACGTTGCAACTTGTGGTCCACATGGTGCATAAGGAGGCAAGTGTGAAGAGAATACTGGATAAAGCAAGATCAATAGTGCACCTCTTCCGCAAGTCTTCAGTTGCAACACAGAAGCTATTGGAGCATTGTGGCCTTATTCTTTTAAATGACTGCCTCACACGCTGGTCAAGTACATTCAACATGATCGCAAGACTCCTCAAACTGAAAGAGTCAGTCTGCCAAATTGCAAACAGCATGGGATGGGACAGCTTGCTCCCTAGTGAATGGCAAAAGCTCACATCATTGCATGACCTACTGCTGCCTTTTGCAGAACATACCAAAACCATCCAGAGTGACACCATGTCCATGTCCCTGGCTGTTCCTGCCCTCTTTGATCTGCTCAGCCATCTTGAGGACTTTAAACAGAACACTAGCTACCAAGACCTTGCCACAATTGCACGGAAAATGAAAGGGAGTGTCAACCAATGTTTTGCTTCATTCTTAGATCCAACTGACGAAATGTTCTCTCCACTTGCAGCAGCTGCTTGTTTTGTCAACCCTATCCTCTGTGAAACCCTTGTTGATGTGGCGGATGAGAATATTCAAGAACTGCTTAAAAAGGCAGAGGAGTATGCCGCAAGAAAATCCACATTGCCACACACACCCCTTGAGGAATTGTCTGACGATGATGTGGTAGAAGAACTATCGCAGGAAGTCGAAGAAGCACCGCCACCGGCATCCACATCTAAGCAACCAGTCTTTCGGTTTCTTTCTAAATGCCGCAGAAGACCCAAGCAGAGGATCTCCCCAAACAGCATAGAGCAGCAGTTCAGAAAATATAAGGAAGAGCTTTTGCACCAAGTTGCCATCAGTGAGGAGTACACCACCGCAACATATTTTTGGCTGTCAAAGAGTGACACTTTGTATCACCAGCTAAAACCTTTTGCATTAGACCTGCTGGCTATGCCAGCTTCTCAAGCCTTTGCAGAGAGGGTATTCAGTGTTACAGGTGACCTCTCTAGAGGTCGGCAGAATAGAGCAAGGGTCAAGTTGGCACGAAGTGCTTTCCTTAAAATGAATCGAAACAAATAGGAGTGTTTTATTATTCTCTTCAAGTATTTCTATTTACAGAAGCATACCTAATACTTGTGGGTTCTGCTTATTGCGATAGGATAGGAAGAATCAGTAGTTCAACAGTTTTAATTCTCAGTCAAAATCATAGGAAAAATGCACAGGCTCAGGCTGAGGCTACAAATGCCATGCCATTAGTATTGTATTCTGGAAGAATAACAAGTCAACCACCACTTTTTATCAACCAACTTGTTGACTGACAATGTACCCTCTCTCTTAGCATTGACAAATTTGACAATATAGGTAAATATCACACTAATGAAAGAAAAATAGATCAGTATCGGTAATGGAGGGTCATAAAGGGCAACCGTCTTTTCTTTTAGTGTGATATTTACCTCTATTTTTTCATTGTGAAACTGGATGCTGAGAGAGAGAGGACTGGAGTAGATAAAAAGTGGTGACTGTTATAATCCAGTAAATCCACGCACTAATGGCATTATTGAAGACTGTGCACTTTTTCTTTGAATGTATCTGAGAATTAGAACTGTTGAAATAATAAACTGACAGTAAACTGATTCTTATTGTAGAAATAAGCATTACCCTCAAGTATTGGTTTGTTTGTTATGCTGTCACAGCATAGTCGGGACTCGGGAGTCGGACTCGGGAGTGCTCTCTCTGTGCCTGTGCCACTGCCAGACAGGCACCAGGCAGTAAGTAACAGTGCCTGTGCAGTGTGCTGCTGTCTGTGCTTGGTTGGCCATGGCATGTACATGTACAGCTATTGCCAAAATGACACCAAAATAATTTTGACAATGTCTGCTCAGTGGCGGATCCAGGGGGCGGGCAACAGGGCAATTGCCCACCCCCCCCGAGACCATCTGTCACACTCACTTGTTTTTTTTTTTTGCGTCTGATCTCCCGAACTTTACGGACCCGGTACCGGCCGGCCGTAGGACTCCTGGACCCCAAGCTTGGCACAAATGTAGCCCAATGTCTCTTCTACAAGTGTGCAAAGTTTGGTGTCTGGGGGACCTACGGCCGGGGAGCACTGATTTTTTAAATCCGGGCACCCCTTCTATAGACTCCAATGTTAAACGGTTATTTCTCTGGTGATTTTGCGGACCCGGTACCGGCCGGTCGTAGGTCCTCTGGACCCCAAAATTGACACACATGTAGCCCCATGTCTCCTCTATATGTTTGAAAAGTTTGGTGTCTGGGGGACCTACGGCCGGGGAGCACTGATTTTTTAAATCCGGGCACCCCTTCCATAGACTCCAATGTTAAACGGTCATTTCTCCAGTGATTTTGCGGACCCGGTACTGGCCGGTCGTAGGTCCTCTGGACCCCAAACTTGACACACATGTAGCCCCATGTCTCCTCTATAAGTTTGAAAAGTTTGGTGTCTGGGGGACCTACGGCCGTGGAGCACTGATTTTTTAAACCGGGCACCCCTTCCATAGACTCCAATGTTAAACGGTCATTTCTCCAGTGATTTTGCGGACCCGGTACCGGCCGGTCGTAGGTCCTCTGGACCCCAAACTTGGTACACATGTAGCCCCATGTCTCCTCTATAAGTTTGAAAAGTTTGGTGCCTGGGAGAACCGATTTTTTAAAGCCGGGCACTCCTTCCATAGACTTCCATGTTAAACATCAGTCTAGTCATGGGCACAGTGAGGCATGGGCACAGTGAAGCAAAGTGAGGCAAGTATAAGCCTAGAACACCCTAGGCTTATACTTAGTCAATACGTTTTCCCAGTTTTTTGGGGTAAAATTAGGTGCCTCGTCTTATATTCGGGTCGGCTTATACTCGAGTATATACAGTACTTATTCTGCGGCTGCTGCTGCCTCTCTCATGCCGCGTACACACGATCGTGATTCACGGTGGTGAAAACACCGCAGTGAATCACGGCATGAAAAAAAATGAAAAACGAGGGAACGGCATGTTCCCCCACACACGACCGTTTTTCCCGTCATTTTTTTCTTTGACGAGAAAAACGACCGTCTGTGGGCTCCGCGGCAGTGTCTCCCTATGGGAAAACTGCCGCGGAAAAAAATGATGGAAAAAACGATGAGAAAATTTAGAACATGTTCTAATTTTTCTCGTCGTTTTTCCTGCCATTTTTCTCAACGAGAAAAACGGCATAAAGCCCACAGACGATCGTTTTTCTCGGCGAAAAAAAAATATGTAATTTTTCCCGACGGGAAAAATGATCGTGTGTACGCGGCATGAGTCTCTCTCTCAGTTTCTCACATCAGCCGATCAGCGGCGCTGAGAGAGAGACTCGTCTAATGTAGTTACGTGGCGCACTGACACGATACCAGGAGCAGAGGAGGAGGTGGGTGGAGCCTCTTCCCTGCACTCGCTGCTAACGCCTGGGCCGCTTGGCGTCTAGCAACGAGTGACGTCAGTGAGTCACGTCAGGCCGCTCTGCGGGCAGGTGCAATAGCGTGCGGCTCCACAGACGGGTAAGAAAGCGGGCGGCTCCGCTTGCGGCGCGGTTTGTTGTCGGGGGCGGCGCGGTTCGTGGGCAGACCGTGCTGCTCAGTGTGTTGGCAGCGCAGGTGAAAGTGAAAGAGCAGGCTCAGTGTGGCAGCTGGCCAATCAGCTAGCCGGGAGCGGGGGAGCAGAGAGATGAGATCATCTCTCACCGCCCGTGCCTGCCCTGCATTCCTGCAGTGACTTCCGCCCTCACTGTGCAGGCAGCAGAGAGATTACATTATCTCTCTGCTGCCTGACTCTGGGAGTCTGGGACACAGCAAGAGACAACCAAAACTACACCTTAGCAGGCAAGTGACAATCAGCAAGGTGTGGCAGGTGACGTGACAAGTGACAATCCGCAAGGTGTGGCAGGTGATGTGGGAAGTGACAATCCACAAGGTGTGGCAAGTGACAATCCACAAGATGTGGCAGGTGACGTGGCAAGTGACAATCCACAACGTGTGGCAAGTGACACGCTCAGGGCTCCCACTAATTGCAGGCGACGGTGGCAAGTGACACACTCGGGGCTCCCACTGATTCTGCATTGAACTATTTAATTTCATATTACAATGTAATAATAGAAATAATGCGCTTCAATTATCCTGACACCATAACAACCATGGTGCCGGGATGATTGAAGCGCCGACACCAGCCATTTCCCCAATAAATTTGCCGCAAAAAAATCATTTTTTGGCAGTGCCCCTCCCGAGAAAAGACTCTGGATCCGCCCCTGTGTCTGCTAGTGCTGCTTCAGTGTTTTAGATCTTTTTGTGTCAGTCTCAGAATTGTATCTGGGATACAATGATCTGACATTTGTGTCAGATCATTGTATCCGGTAAAAACATTGCATAAGTGTCAAATGCTTTTATTGACATTAATTTTATGCATTGCAAATGCAGAGTCAATATTTGCACTGCAGTCACGCAGTCACAGTGTTGACTTGAGTTAGTTGACCCTTCTTTTTAAAGACCTCTGCTCTGCTGCAATTTGCCCTGGGCCTGACAATCGTGGTGGCATGTTGTCATTGTCAATCAAGTTCAACTTGTCAGAATTTGTGTTTTTTTTTTTAGGGTTCCCTTTCCCTCACCCTCATCACCAGCCTCTTGAGGATGGATTGACCATGACCACCAGTCCACCACAAGTTCAACTTGTTACTTCTCAAAGGGATCACTGGCCATGGACCCAAAATTAAAAAAATTTGTTCCCAGTACCGCTTACTTACTAGTACTACTTATCACTTTTGTCTTATGGTAAGGAGCTCCATCATGCTGGAAAAGACATGTTGTTCTGTTCATCACCAAACTGTTCTTAGATGGTTAGGAGTAGGACTTAGGAGAAGTTGTTCTCGGAGCCTGAATAGTATGTTTTTCTACCATTTATTCATGGCTGTGTTCTTCTTAGGCAAAATTGTGAGTGGGCCCACCGCACCGCACACTCCCTTGGCTGAGAAGAAGCAGCAGAGCCAACCGCGCACACATGAATGTCACGCAAAGTGTTTGTAACGGGAAGGCCCGGGGAACTCAGAATCGCTTAGAAAGTATGAGATACCCTTGCTTCAGCTCTCCCAATGCCTCTTATGTGTCAACCACCCTGTGTCTCTATTAGGGGCACAGGGTGAATGAAAACCCCAATATGGTCTATGATAGCCATATTCAATGCTGCACATACATTGTATCTAGATTGGATGTGTACTGTGAGGGGGGGTTGTGTAATCATTGCTGTGATGAGTTAAGGTGATTTACATTCTATTGTCTATTATGAATTAAGTCTGCTACTGTGACAATGTGGATTGGAGCTGGTCGACCGTCTGGCTGCATATTATGGGATGTTGAAGTGTCTTCTGTGAGGAGGGGGGGGAATCACCCCTCCTGCTAAGACTGTTTACTGAAGGAGAAGTTTGAACACACCTGACCTGTATCACCATTGTCATTGGACAGTTTAACCCACCCTGTTCCCCAAGGATGGGAGGGAAGGGTTTTGAAGAGAAATGTGTTACCATGTGTTTTGAAAATAAAGTCATTCCCTGTTTTGGAACTTGAAATACAGAGCGTTGTCTCGTATCTCTGAAGGGATTAATCCTATGGGAAGTGGTCGCCTGGCTGTGGAGGGTCGATAGTGGTTGTGTGTTCAGAGAGGGAATATTCTAAACGGCGTTACCCCCTTTCATATTGGGGGGTGTCGTTACATTGGTTGGCAGCAGTGGGATATTCCCTCCAGTTACTGGGACACTCCAAACCACCGCAGTGAATGACCAGCTATGCAGCCTGCAGGAGAGCCACGCTGAAAGACTTACTTGAGAGCCGTGGAGCCACCGGTGGGACAAAGAACAAGGCCACCTTGATCAGGGAACTAGCGGAGATGGATCAGAGGGATGGTGATGCAGGACCCCGGTCAGTTGAAGACTTGTTTCAACAACGAGTTCGACAGCGGTTGGCATTATATGGTGCTAGCCCATCAGAGACCGCCATACGGGAAGCCATTAGAGACATCCAGCAGCAGGATGAGCGGCAACATGAGCAGAGAATGGCGGAAATACGACAATCGGAGACAAAACCTAAAGAAGCAGCATCAACTGAAAGGAGAGGAGAGATACAGATACCAGCCGCCATGGAAGAGGAATTCAGAAGGAGGTTGCAAGAGATACAGATACAGCATAGAGGACCAGTATCAGAGGAGGTCCTGCTGGGATGGTCTGATTCGATCCGCTGCGAACTCTGGAAGAAAGCGCTAGCTCTCGAGCAGCAACACCAGGGAAAGGTTCTCCCCTCCATCCATGTAAGGTACTGGTCGCAGTATGAAGTACGAATGCTGTTATTGGGAGAACAACCGAAGCAGGAGTGGACAGCTGAGTTAAGCAGGCTGATCTGGGCAGAGATGCGGTTGGACGAGAGCTACAGAGCCCTCCGGTGGTATGTAGCCCAAGAGTGCCCATGGTCAGCGGATGACAGCCCCACGGAAGGCTTTGACTATGATGGCCTGGGATTGTTGTATTGGAGGCTGTCCAGTGACCCTGACTTTGGGAGTGATCAGGAGTGGCGTTTGGAGGAAATAATGGAGCACAGAGAGCAAAGACTGAATGTCTCGGAAGGGCACTGGGCACAGGAAGATTTGGAGTTTCTGGCAGTTCAGGAATGGGAGCTGGAGATTGCCTACAAACAGCTGCTAGACTCTACTCAGCAGCAGGGTGGGGCCCCCTTTGCCTGGGACTATCAGGAAATACCAGTTGACAACTATGAAATCCTGGCTGAAGAATCGGCAGTGGAAAATCTGAAGATTGCCATCCCTAAAGCCAAAGTGGATGATATGGAGTTCCAGGGAGCTAGCCTGGCTGAAGAATCGGCAGTGGAAAATCTGAAGATTGCCACCCCTAAAGCCGAAGTGGATGATATGGAGTTCCAGGGAGCTAGCCTGGCTGAAGAATCGGCAGTGGAAAATCTGAAGATTGCCATCCCTAAAGCTGAAGTGGATGATATGGAGTTCCAGGGAGCTAGGGCAGTTGGCTCATCTTCCCAGCTACAGATTACAGAAGGTATGGACTTAAGGGACTGTTCAGAGGATGTTATGGATTATGCATCACCTGCCCAAGTACTGGCAGCAGGACAGAGTACTGCAGACCCCTGCTCTACACCCGTGGCAGTTTTGGAGGCCCGAGATGAGAAGGTGATGGTTCCTCTTTCCCAGGGTATTTCAGAGATGCAGGGGGGAGAAGCAGCCCTTTTCCCTCCCCAACAGTTAGCCAGAGCAGATGGGGTGGAGTCCCCAGCAGAAGTGCTGGCAACAGGGCAGAGTGCTAGCAACCTCTGCCCAGCACCGGAAACAACTGTGGAGTTTCAGGGAGCCGGGGCAGTTGGCCCATCTCTCCAGCAACAAACTGAGGTGGTAAATCTTTTACCCCCAGCTGAATCACTGGCAGCAGGGCAGAATGCTACTGGCCGCTGCACACAACTGCCGCTTGAGCGGATATCGGTGGATGGGACTACGGTCTCCACTCACAGCAACCCAGCGGAAGAGCTGGCAACAGAGCAGAGTGCCGCGGGCCTCTGCTCTCAACTAACAGAAGAGGGAGTTCCTGTGGTACTGGATGGGACTTCAGTCCTCACTGACACAACCCCAGAAAATGGTGTGACACTGGGACAGGAGGATGTCAGCCTTGCTTTGCAAGCACTGGGGGATTTTCACCTACCACAAGTGGATGGGACTTCGGTCTCCACTTGTGTACCTCGGGGATGCTGGGCAGTCAGCCCGGATCCCCAGCGGCATGAAAGACTGAGCCCAGTCACCCTGTCTTCTCCCCAGCGGCGGGTATGTTCTCTGAGAGAGGCAGAGGTTGGCTGGGTAAGTGATGCTCTGTTTAGAGCAATTTATTTGTGGTACTGTGTGGATACCGGCATTAGAAGAAGGGAACTATGGACTAACTTCGGAGTCAACCCGTCTGGGGTCCCCTCCTCTGTTACTCTCCTGCCGAAAGGGGAGAGATGTAACGGGAAGGCCCAGGGAACTCAGAATCGCTTAGAAAGTATGAGATACCCTTGCTTCAGCTCCCCCAATGCCTCTTATGTGTCAACCACCCTGTGTCTCTATTAGGGGCACAGGGTGAATGAAAACCCCAATATGGTCTATGATAGCCATATTCAATGCTGCACATACATTGTATCTAGATTGGATGTGTACTGTGAGGGGGGGGGGGGGGTTGTGTAATCATTGCTGTGAGGAGTTAAGGTGATTTACATTCTATTGTCTATTATGAATTAAGTCTGCTACTGTGACAATGTGGATTGGAGCTGGTCGACCGTCTGGCTGCATATTATGGGATGTTGAAGTGTCTTCTGTGAGGGGGGGGGAATCACCCCTCCTGCTAAGACTGTTTACTGAAGGAGAAGTTTGAACACACCTGACCTGTATCACCATTGTCATTGGACAGTTTAACCCACCCTGTTCCCCAAGGATGGGAGGGAAGGGTTTTGAAGAGAAATGTGTTACCATGTGTTTTGAAAATAAAGCCATTCCCTGTTTTGGAACTTGAAATACAGAGCGTTGTCTCATATCTCTGGAAGGATTAATCCTATGGGAAGTGGTCGCCTGGCTGTGGAGGGTCGATAGTGGTTGTGTGTTCAGAGAGGAAATATTCTAAACGGCGTTACCCCCTTTCATATTGGGGGGTGTCGTTACAGTGTTCCTATTTTTTTGGGGGGGTATTTTATCCTTTTATTAAAACAGCAATATTCTTGATGAAAAGTTTTTACTTAAATAAAGATGTTATATAACGACTAAATCTGTGTCTCTGTAGTGCATGTTCAAACCTAACCATTAAAAAACAACACATTTGATTTCTCACTCCAGCAGCAGTTACTATATAATAATGAGTTTGGAAATGGTAGAGAAATGCTTAAATGATGCATTACAATTACAATTTAACTACACCTATTAGATTTTAGACAACTAAAAGGAGTTTTAGTAGACTAAAAGGACTTTTAGTCGACTAAAACTTGACTAAAATGAATTGGAGTTTTAGTCGACTAAATACGACTAAAACTAAAACTATTGCAGAAGACTAAAATGGGACTAAAACTAAAAGGCCATTTTAGTCCTGAGACACTGTGTGCGACTCAACCTAGTCTGTTCAGATTCCCTGCCCACAGTTCCTGGCTGTATCAGGCGATCCAAGAAGGGATTCATGGTCATATTAAAATCCCCAATCCATACAGCTAGAACGGTCGGGTACCGGGTCACAAAAAGCAGACCAGCCGTAACAACCTCCAAGCTGTACGGGGGGGGGGGGGATATAACAGGCAATCAACAGTATAGGCATTCGCCCCAAGCTAACATGCAAGAAGAGATACCTTCCCTGTTGGTCTGACTCCAGAGATATGAGCTCAAGAGAAACTAGTGTGCGTGCTATGGTATGCCCATCCCACCCATGGCCGCTTAAGAGCGGATTGTAGATGGCCATTAATATGCGTTTCAGTTAGCGCTATGACATTGGCTCTCTGCGATTTCAAAAACTTTAGTGCTACTGTGCGTTTGACCTTATCCCTCACTCCCCGAACGTTCCAGGCCAGAAATGTAATCGTAGTCATATAACCATAGGTACTATCTAATGGAGCAGACCAACCTAATTGCAATATGAGAGACATTGATAAGAATACCCATATAATATGTTCTGTATCTTGCATATAAATGAGAAAAGTAAATAAGGTTGCTTGCCAATAAACATTTAAACGATCATTATCATAAGTAAATCCACATACGCCCGGTAACAAGGCAACATCCTGCCAGCTCTACACCTCCCCAACATGGTGAGAGCATCCAGAACCCAAACAAAAACACTGCAACTGTCATCCAGCAAGAGATTCCTGCTGGAGGTGTAAAGCTTATGGTCAGAACTGTAGAAATTGGAGCAGTGAGTGTCTCTTCTACGGGGCGATTCTTCACTGATCAAAGCGTGGAGAGAAGTCCAGACACAGGGGGGAGAGGTCCCTCCACGTGAGAAAAAACAGTGTTCCCAAGGGAATCCCCAGTGCAATGCTTCTCCCGCCTCACAACATAGTGAGCACATCTAATAGGCTGTTCAACAAGTGTTGCTACGAACCAGGGGGGGGGGACAACAAGGAAACATGAAGTCACGTGTCTGCAGAGTGCGATCCGGAGTACCAACGGTCCAGAGGGGGGGGTTTCTTTACCCTGCCGCGTCCCGATCATTCTCACCCCCGGGTACCGTCTCAAAAAGTTTGAATACAAACACGATCCACCCCCCCCCCCGCAGCCACCCCGGGATCCCCCAAAAAGCGAGCCACTGGGGGACGGGTAAAAAGTAGAAATGCCGGATTTCCAATGGCAGTATAAGCCAGGCACAGGGCACAGGGAAGGAGAGCATTCCCAGGCCGCCACACAACAGGGGGGGTTGTATTCAGTAAGTACTCACTATGACCGGTAGCTAGCACAGCTATCCCTCCAGCTTCCCACGACGATCCAGCTAGGCAGTTGTCGCAGCGGGGGTTTCAAAAAAGTGTACCTGGACGTCTTCCTCCAACCTGAGCCTGGCCGGAAAAAGCTTGAGTTGCAGGGCTCTGAGACGACGCTTGACCTCCTGGAACTGGGATCTCTTTCTCTGTACATCACTGGAGAAGTCTGGAAATACCGCCACATGCCCATTTTCCACATGTATGTTGCCCTTTTCCCTGGATAGCTGCATGATCTTGTCTCTGTCCTGGAAATTCAGGAATTTAGCGAAAAAAGGTCAGAGGGGGGGCTCCAGCAGGTGGGGGCTTAGCTGGTATATGGTGAGCCCTTTCCACAACAAACATCACTGAGAACGCCTCCCGACCATAAGTAGTGATCAGAAGGTTTTCTAGATACTCCGCTGGGTCACGGCCTTCAGCTCGTTCAGGCAAGCCAATGAACCGGAGATTGCGGTGGCGGAGTCTGTTCTCCATTTCATCGTGGTGGGAGTGGAGTTGCTGAATCTGCCTCTGCATCTCCTCCGCGGTGTGCTGTAGCGGATGCAGAATGTCCTCCGCCTCACCGATGCGGGTCTCCGCCTCAGCGACCCAGTCTCTCACCGTCGACAGGTCTTGCCTCAGCAGGGAGATGTCAATTTTCACCTCATCGATCTTTGTCGTGAGGGTACCCTGGAGAGTAGCCATAGCTTCTAGGATCTTCACCGTCTCCACAGCATATCTGTCTTCCCCCGTACACGCGGCAGCGCCATCTTGGGCCTCCCCGTCCTCCCCATCATGCCGATATTTGGCTAGCTTCTCTGCCGCTGAGTAGGATTTCTTTGAGGGAGACATGTGTAGTCCCTATCTCGAGTTCCACAAGCACCTTGTAAAGTGAAAATCTCTCTAATTCTGTGCACAGGCTGGTAAATAGGGTATATGGCAAGAGGAGCTCTGGCTACTTGCGTCCTATTCCATCGCCTGCCAGGCCACACCCCTGCCTCCGTCAGGTTTAAAGTGGTTGTAAAGGGGGCGTTCCTACAATGAGCTGCTGAGACGTGCACGTATACCGCAAGCTCTGTGTTTCCCTGTTGCTAACAGACTAATTACAGATTACTGCTGCTTATCGATGCCCGATTACCACTGCCTGAGACCTATACGCCAGCTCAGAGCTCACACAATCAGCTGATACTACAGCCGACCTACACTACAGTGCTTCTGGAGTTCCTGTAATGATCTATCCAGTGTTACCAATACCAGAACTTCCTCTCTGCAACCTCTCTGCTATTCTCTCCGTCATCTCCATCTCCTCCTCCGTGCAACACTGTCACTGAAAATACTGACAGATACAGACAGAATCCTGCAGTAGGAAGGAAGGACAGGATGGCGTCGGGTAAAACACAATTTACCTCCTCTACTTGAGCCGCTGCTGCTGCCGTCGCTGCCTTTCAGTCTCTCCAACCATTTCAACTAGATAGAGATAGCATGCTTTCGGCTGATAAGCCTGACAAGCCTGATAAACCTGTAGAGGCTGTAAAAGCAGTTAAGGCAGTTAAGATAGATGGAGCAGATGTATTTACAACTGATAATGCAAATTTGGTTACTCCTCAAGCCACGGCTATATCTCTATCTGTTATATCTCTACCCTCTTCACAAATAGGGAATGATATGGCTGCAACACAGCAGTGTATGTCAGGGGGTCCCTCAGGCTATGAAACCTCGGCTTTCATTTCTGCTTTTTGTGCAGACTTTGAAACTTGGGCAATAAAAATTGAATCATCTATTCACACTGAGTTGAATGCACTTAGACAACAAGTTACAGTGTCTGCAATTGCAGTATCTGAGATTGCTCATGCACAAAAAGATCATGCTGCACGTATTATTGCTTTAGAATCTGCATCCTCTGCAAACCTCTTTCGCCTGCGTCAACACCAGCTCCGTATTGAAGACAGCGAAAATCGCAGTCGCAGAAAAAATATCCGCTTAAAAGGGATCTCAGGGGATATCTTAGGTGTTAACTTAAAACCAAAAGTGACTGCTATCCTCAATCAGGTTCTGGGCAGGGAACCTGCTTCTAGTATTGAATTAGATAGAGTACATCTAGTGGGGAGGGGGAGGAGTGACCGGGCCAGCCACCCTAGGGATGTACTATGTTGAGTGCATTATACATTAAAGGAAGAAATTATGCGTAAGGCATGGAGCCATGGTCCTGTTGACTTTGAAAATTCTACTATCCACCTTTTCCCAGATCTGTCTCGGAATACACTCTATATGCGAAGGATGGTCCGTCCTTTATTAGATTTAATTCGTCAAGCAGGTGCTACTTATACTTGGGGTCACCCTTTTAGTATTCAAGTAACACGTGGATCTGAGATGTTTGTCCTTTCTGATCCGGAGCATCTCTCAGCGTTGTTTAATTTTCTTGAGCAAAATCATATTTTTATTCCAAATTGGCTTGACCCTCCTGAGGAGCATCGCCAACCAGGAAGATTAGTCGTTACCGCCACTCAACAATGAGGAAGTGTTAGATCTCAACCTGGGCTGCAAGATGCTAATAAAGAGTCCAGTTAGTTAGAATAAAGTTTGAATTTTTGGACACATGAATAAAGACTTTTTAAATGCCCCTTCCCTTTCTCCCCTTCCCTTTCTCCCCATCCCTTTCTCTCCTTCCCTTTTTTCCCCTTCTCCTCATCCTTTTTTCTCCCGCTAAAGCCATTATGACTTACCTTGAGATTAATATGGGGATTTGATTTGATATTCTTTTTTTTTTGGGGGGGGGGGGGAGAGGAGAAGATGAAATAATTTGTCCCTCTTAAATTTGGAAATATGTGTATTCCTCGTGTGTGTATGTATATACATATATATATGTATGTTTTTTTTTTGTTTCCCCTCATAAGTATCCCTCCTCCGCCCCCCCTTCCTCCCCCCTTTTTTTTCTCCTTCCCCCCTATTTTCTTCTTTCCATTTGAGTTTAATTAGGAAATAATATGTTTTAGTATGTACCTTAACTTACCCGCTCAAAGGGGCGATGGTCTATATATTGCATTTAAAACAACTTGAGAATTAATTGGGTTTATTTTTTTCTGTATTAATTTTTTTTTTTTTTTTGAATGATGTTGCTATGTCTGCTATGTTGCAGGGAACACATGTCGTGGTTTTGGGTTTTGATTTTTGTATTTTTTTTTTTTTACTTTAACTTACATTTTTGGGGTTCTTGTTTTTTTTTTTTCTTCTTTTCTTCTTGTTTACCCCCTACATAGGACAGGCACAGTTAGTGCCTATTGTGTGGTGCATCACACAGTGCTCTGCGTTTTGCAGGCACATTAGGGTCTCCCTGCGACACTCTTAGCCCCCCCCCTTCTTTTTTTTTTGGAGTGTCCCTTTTTTCGGGAGGATTAAAAAAAATTTTTTTTTGTTTTTTTTTCTCTCTCTTTTGCTCCTTTTCCTCTCTCCACCATGGCTGTTACAATGGTGACTCAACCACTCTTGAATATATGCTCTTATAATGTTAAATGTTTAAATATTGTTTCAAAGAGAGAGCAAATCTTGTACAAAATGCATAAATATAAATTCAATTTACTTTTCCTACAAGAAACTCACTTTCAGACTGATTCTCTTCCCACCTGCTCTACCAGATACTTTAATCCTGTTCAGAAGGCTAAAGGAGTTTCTATTGCTTTTCACAAAACCTTGCCTATTGACTTAATTGACTATTTAGCAGATCCTCAGGGACTGTACGTCTTTGTCAAGTTCTCCCTTTGGGGAATTAAATTTACAGCGGCAAATATATATCTGCCAAACACTAACCAAAGTCAAACAGCGATGGGATATCTGGAAACATTGTTTGGTTTCATGGAAGGGAGACTCATTATGGGTGGTGATTTTAATCTTCCAATGGACCCGCAGTTGGATACCTCTTCATCAAGAACTGCGGTTCCACTATCTAGGTTGAAGATGCTGAAGAGTATTCTATACGACCACCATTTAATAGATGTCTGGAGGATATTGCATCCTAAATCAAGAGATTACACTTATTTCTCTCTGGTCCATCAATCCTATAGTCGAATTGGCTACTTTTTTGTGGACCATAACTGTCTTGACTGGTCACCAACATGTGATATTGGTACTATGGTTTGGTCAGACCATGCACCTCTTTTTCTGACATTTAAAATTCCTTCGGTTCCATTTAGAGAATGGACGTGGCGTCTGAATGATGCATTACTGGTAGATCCAGAATGTTCTACTTATATTACGGAAACTATCTCAAACTTCCTAGCTGACCATGCCTTAGACCAGTGTTTCTCAACCTTTTTACCGTGGAGGAACCCTTGGCAAAAAGTCTGAGATCTTGGGGAACCCCTAAAAAAAAATTCAGATCTACAGCTCTCGGAACATCGTATCTGATCAGCAAGCTGTAGATATAACCACGTTTATTGTAGAAATAGCTTTAAATAATGGAATAAAAATTAGAACTCACCTGACACCAACATTATAGTGTGAACAGTGCACATAGAAATCAATTGTTTTCTTTATGTCCCTGCAGAGACCTGCGTTACAACAAGCCCAAAATATTTTAAGCAAGTCAAATTTGTACACATTTTCAATTTTTTGCACATATGCTGTGAACGAGGCCTTACTGAACTTGAACAAAACTCCCAAATATTGTAACTGATAAATAGGATAGCAGACTACGGGAACCGTTGGGACTTGTTCACAACATTCATGCATAAGAATTGATGGTGCAGATTTCATCTGGATAGACTACTTTGGTCTTGTCCATGTCATGTGCAGAGAGACATGCACTTTCCTAACGTAGGTCTCTGCTAGAACATAAAGAAAATAACTGATTTCTATGTGCCCTGTTCACACCACAATGTTGGTATCATTTGAGTATTTTTCTCTGCAGAGAAATGCATACATGTTGCATATTTCTGTGCAGAAAAAATATGCACATGATACCAATGTTGATTTCAATGTGCACTGACAGCGAGTACTGTCAATGCGCATTAATACCTGGTGCCTCCTCTATAGTTCCAGCTCCTCTGAACCTGTGAGGGTGGTACCAGGAAGAGTGCTGACAGTGGAAGCACATGGCTGAATATTGCAGGAGGTGAGATCCTGTGTATGGTAGTGACTGAATGCAGACTGCAGGGGCCTGTGGCTGGATGAGACTGAATCATAATAGGATTATGTACAAATATGGCAAAATAAAGCTATTATAATCTCACCTCCTGTTACATTCAGCCTGTGTGCCTCAACTCTCTGACCCCCCCCCCCCCAGTCTGCAATCAGTGCTGTTATACACAGGATCTCATCTCCTGTTCTCTGCTCTTCCCTCCCCCAGCAGTCTGCATTCACCCCTGACATACACAGGAACTCAGCTTCTATCTAATCTAGCCATGTGCTCCTTTTCTCTGCTCCCCCCCCTCCACAGTGTGCATTACTGCTACCATTGAGACAGATCTCACCTTCTGATCTGGTGCTTCCGCCTCCATAGTCCTCATTCTCGGCTCTCTTCACGGCTCCCACTCTGTGCTCCCTACCTCCAGTCTTCATTCTCGGGTCCCATGGCTCTCCGCTCTCCATGCCTAGCTCTCCATGCCCGGCTCCCCGCTCTCCATCAGTGGCGTCACTAGGGTTGGTGTCACCCGGTGTGAAAAAAATTGGTGTCAACCCCCCTCCACCCACTATAGTCCCTCTTCAGTACAGACCCCCCATTAAGTACAAACCCCCCTCCATCAGTATAGACCTCCCTCCAAGTGCAGAAACCCTATCAGCATAGACCACCTCAGAGAAGACCCCCCTCCATCAGCATAGACCCCCCACATAGACACCCCCTAGTGCAGACCCCCTTCCATCAGCATAGCCCCCCTCAGTGCAGACCCCCATCAGCATAGACACCCCCTAGTGCAGACCCCCTTCCATCAGCATAGCCCCCCTCAGTGCAGACCCCCATCAGCATAGATACCCCCTAGTGCAGACCCCCTTCCATCAGCATAGCCCCCCTCAGTGCAGACCCCCATCAGCATAGACACCCCCTAGTGCAGACCCCCTTCCATCAGCATAGCCCCCCTCAGTGCAGACCCCCATCAGCATAGATACCCCCTGGTGCAGACCCCCTTCCATCAGCATAGCCCCCCTCAGTGCAGACCCCCATCAGCATAGACACCCCCTAGTGCAGACCCCCTTCCATCAGCATAGCCCCCCTCAGTGCAGACCCCCATCAGCATAGACACCCCCTAGTGCAGACCCCCTTCTATCAGCATAGCCCCCCTCAGTGCAGACCCCCATCAGCATAGACACCCCCATCCATCAGCATAGCCCCCCTCAGTGCAGACCCCCATCAGCATAGACACCCCCATCCATCAGCATAGCCCCCCTCAGTGCAGACCCCCATCAGCATAGATACCCCCTACTGCAGACCCCCTTCCATCAGCATAGCCCCCCTCAGTGCAGACCCCCATCAGCATAGACACCCCCTAGTGCAGACCCCCTTCCATCAGCATAGCCCCCCTCAGTGCAGACCCCCATCAGCATAGATACCCCCTAGTGCAGACCCCCTTCCATCAGCATAGCCCCCCTCAGTGCAGACCCCCATCAGCATAGACACCCCCTAGTGCAGACCCCCTTCCATCAGCATAGCCCCCCTCAGTGCAGACCCCCATCAGCATAGATACCCCCTAGTGCAGACCCCCTTCCATCAGCATAGCCCCCCTCAGTGCAGACCCCCATCAGCATAGACACCCCCTAGTGCAGACCCCCTTCCATCAGCATAGCCCCCCTCAGTGCAGACCCCCATCAGCATAGACACCCCCTAGTGCAGACCCCCTTCCATCAGCATAGCCCCCCTCAGTGCAGACCCCCATCAGCATAGACACCCCCATCCATCAACATAGCCCCCCTCAGTGCAGACCCCCATCAGCATAGACACCCCCATCCATCAGCATAGCCCCCCACAGTGCAGACCCCCATCAGCATAGACACCCCCATCCATCAGCATAGCCCCCCTCAGTGCAGACCCCCATCAGCATAGATACCCCCTAGTGCAGACCCCCTTCCATCAGCATAGCCCCCCTCAGTGCAGACCCCCATCAGCATAGACACCCCTCTCCATCAGCAAAGCCCCCCTCAGTGCAGACCCCCTCCATCAGCATAGATACCTCCACTTGTGCTAGTAGTCCCCCCCTCTCCCCTCTCATAGCGCCCCCAGCACATGTCCATAAAATACACTATTCAGACCTCAGAACAGCGCAGCATAGACATAGCGGTGTGTCCCTCCTCAGACTGCCTCCTCCTGTCCTGTGTATATGTAAACAGAGGAGGGAGGACTCGGGGAGGCGGCTTAAGTCCGCTCCGATGTAAGAGAGACACAGATCAGTGCAGGGGTGTGGGGACCGTGTGATGCCGCTGCCTACAGGCGTCACCCGGGTGCGATCTGCACCCCCTACTCAGCAAATCCACTGCTCGGCTCCCCGTCAAATTTTAAAACTCCCGCTCTCTGCCTTTCCGCTCTCTGAGCCGGAACTACAGAGAGAGCATCGGGTATCAATGCGCGCTGACTGTTCTCACTGTCAGCGCGCATTGGGAACAGTGAAAACAACATTGGACGGATATACATCCGCCACAATGTTGAATCGCGGCGGAACCCCTGGGGACTTCTCGCGGAACCCCAGGGTTCCGCGGAACCCCGGTTGAGAAACACTGCCTTAGACTCTACCGCACTTAGGTGCCCGATTGAAAAAGAAGCGATTAGCAGACATTACAATGGCGGTCCAAAAGCTTAGAACTTTAGAAATAGAACATAAGTGCTCAAATACGACTGAAACACTACTGGAGGTTGCCTCCGCTCGGACGTGTTTGCGCAACTTATATGAATCTTCGGCCCATTCATATGCTGGTAAATTGGCAATATATCAGTACAAATTTAGCAATAAATGTGGGAAGTCGTTGGCTCGATCCTTAAATCCACAACAGACTCCTACTTTTATTGCACAGCTTCAGGGACCAAATGGAGAAATTATATCTTCACCCTCCTTAATTATGAAAACATTCAGCGATTTCTATCAGTCTCTCTACAATATATCCCCGCACCAACTACTAAGCTCACCTGTTACTGAAGAGGATAATGGGGCATCCTATATAGCAGATACTTCATTACCTTCCTTGGATGAAGATACGATAGAAGAACTAGAAACCCCAGTTACTGAGGAAGAGGTCGCTAAGGCTATTGCTAACACTCCAGTGGGTAAAAGTCCAGGCCCTGACGGCTTTACGCCTACATTTTATAAGCACTTTGCACCCCTTCTTACTCCTTTTCTGACTCAGGTATTTAATTCCATAGCGAATGGGTCTACTTTTCCTACACAAACGATGGAAGCACATACAGTATCTCACTTATCCCGAAACCAGAAAAGGATCTTTCTCTATGTGCAAATTACAGACCCATATCTTTAATTGGGGTCGACGTAAGATTTTTTGCTAAGATCTTAGCTAGTCGCCTACAACCATTATTGCCCCAACTAATACATCTGGACCAGATTAGCTTTGTCAGCGGTCGAGAGGCTAGAGATAACATGTTTAAAGCCCTCCTGCTGACGGATTATGCCTGTACTCAAGGTATTCCTCTTTGCCTACTAACGGTTGATGCCGAAAAGGCGTTTGACCGTGTTAGTTGGAAGTTTTTACGATCTTCTCTTCAACAGATTGTGCATTCTTGCGTGTTCCCAACAACCCACACTTCTACAATCCGCATGTGAAAAACACAAGAAAAAACCCCCCCTTTTTTCACATGCGGATTGTAGAAGTGTGGGTTGTTGGGAACACACAAGAATGCACAACATATCGCCATATGGCCCTGTGTAGTTTTTTCTGCCTGATTGAGTTTTCCCATTGTTTGCCCTTTTCTAAGATGACCGTGTCCGCACTTCCTGTGATGCGGAACACACATGCACACCACTACCTCTTGGATTTATGCAATCAGCATATTCTCATGAGGAGTCCGTTGTTTCATCTGATACAGGATGGTTATCATCAGCCAACTGCGCAGTGTCTTAGTCATGTCGGCCGCGTCTGTCAGTGTTGGTGACATGCCGCCCCTTGGTGCGGCGGCATCGGGGCACTGACGTCTGACGCAGCACGCTTTATGACAGATAACGTGGCGTCATCTCGGCTTCATGACCATTCGATGAGTCATGTGATCGGGAGGGAACCAATCACAATTCACAGGGAGATATAAAAGGACACCAGGGAGTCAATTGGCGTCATCCCATTGCCTCTGCCGCAGGCGGAGGATCCAATATACCAAGCTCCCATACACAGGAACCTGGTAAGAACTTATGGATCCCGAATTGTCCTTGGGTTGTTAGTGAATACTGGTAAGCATATAGGACTTTCCGTTTATTCTGAATGGACTTGTTTCCTTTTTTAATGGGAATACATAATTTTTCCCATTTATACTTACCCGATTTTTCTTTTATTCTATTCTTTATAGACAATTCTGGTTTTTCCTTTCTTTCTCATAAGACGCCATCCATTTGGATTGCACCTTGTTGCTTTATCCTGACTCCTTTTGTGAACATGCAATGGTGGGTGCAGCATTGGGAGGGGTAGATGGAGGAAGATGCACCCCTGGCACATAAATTGGAACATGGAACATATGTATTTTAAATAAATATGATTCAGTAAGTTCTTCTTTTTTTTTCCCTTTCTTCTTGATACTTCGTGGAGGTGGGATTGATAATATTGTGATTAATAAGAACTCTATAATCTGTCTTTAGATAAATGAATGCAACATCCCTGAGGAAGAACGTGTTTTACTATTATTTGAAACGCGTCGGATGAAGCCTGTTTCTGAGTGATTTTTGCAAATCTTGAGTCATCGATCTAGGCATTGTATTCTAAATTGTTCATACATGCAGATTTTTATGGAGATGGTTATAGTCATAAACATATTTTTTGTATCTATGTAAAATGATCTTGTAATTTTTGTGAATAAATATATTTTTTTACATATATAATTTCTTTTTTCTTTTTTTGTTGCCTTAAAAATCCCCAAACAAACAGAGGTTTTTTTCACCATATTTACCCGGGATGACGGCAACCATATGTGGGAACGCATGAGTTAACCTAATTTCAAGCTATGGGTACAATTAGAAGGACACATAAACCCTATAGATCTCTGTGCCCTTCCATGGACTTTGTCTATTCCACTAAAAGGCCTCTCAATTCTAGCAGATCTTACTAGGCAAACACTACATATATGGGATCGCATGATATCCATCTATAAAATATCAAAACAATTGAGCCCCATGACCCCCTTCTTTGGAACACCCGATTTTTTACCAGCCTTACACTCAACTGTATTTGGCCCTTGGTATAAACAGGAACATAGAAGAATTGCTCAAGTCCTACAGTCGGACCCATTATTAACGGTAGCCTCTTCATCTACGATGCTCTCTTATAATCCTACGCAGTGGCTACAGAGGCATCAAGCTTTATGTTATATACAATTTATTCCATCAAAACAAGATATTTATGCCAAACCAACTGCCTTTGAATCTCTGCTTTTGCAAGATGAGCCAATATCACACTCGGCCTCTGCATTATACTCTATTCTGCTGTTATCAACCCATTCAGATCTTCCCCCATACACACGGAAATTGGAAAAAGACCTCCAACAGACTTTAACTACATCGGATTGGCAAAAAAACTTTATTTTGACTCATAAAACATCAATAGCTACAAAATCTCAAGAGAAGGGATATAAACTGGTGAGTAGATGGCATAGGTGCCCCTCTACCCTCCATCAATTTAACCAGGATATATCTGATATCTGTTGGCGTTGTCATGAGTCAAAGGGAAATATGATCCATATCTGGTGGGATTGTCCCCCAGTGAGAAGGTTTTGGAAATATATCTTTGATCTATATGAAAAACTAGTGGATATAACTATCCACGCATCACCCAGAGTGGCTCTCTTAACTATGATTCCAGGATCTTTAAAGAAAGCAAAGGAGGATGTGCTTAGACACTTCCTCACTGCAGCCAGAGCAGTCATTCCACGACATTGGAAATCAACGAGAGTACCCTCCCTGGGGGAATGGGCAATTGAGATGGACTATATTAGAGATGCAGGAAATGGGAAGAGAAGAACAGTTCTCTCATACTTGGTCCGCTTGGTCCAAGTTTCGACATTCATCTGAGTTTCCAAATTGGGTTAAGGGAAGTTCTACCACTTTTTTTTTTTTCCAAAGACATTTTATTGAAACGTAATAAGCATTTACAGATATCTTGGACAGTTGAAGTACAAAAAGGGTATTGAGGTATTGATACACCCACCAAAAGGGAACAAGAACACAATTTCAGTGTCGTATACAATTCAACTTAGGGGTAGTGAGAGTGAGGTGTGCCGGAATAGTCTTCATGAGCAAGGCTATGATGGAATGGACTACCTTAGACCAAGGTAGGGGTGAGATAAGATGTTACTAGAGTCTGATACCGTTGACGGAGGTGTAACCCGTAAGTAGGTGAGGGCTAGGTAGGGTCGTATATATCGTTGCGGTGTATTGGTCTACGGGGTAGAGAAGGGCCGGTAAGTGTATCATGGCTGGCAGGTAGAGAAGGAGCTACCATCGGATTTATTTCGTTGAACGCGTATGGATGAGGGGGGTGCAGGCTAGGGCTGAGGTAGTGGTTGTGGTTATACAGAAGCATATGAATGAGTAAAGAGGGGGGGTATGTGGTGGGAGAGGGGGGGGATCAGGGGGGAAGGGGGGATCAGGGGGGTGAGGAAAGAGGGAGGAGCATTGGTAGGGGTTCCGTCTCTGGTCTCCCTGACCACTTGGGATGTTCAGAAAGGGTGTCAGGAGGGAATAAAGAGTGATCTACCTTGGAAAAGTTATAGGGGGATTGAGGTGAGCATGGAAGATCTAGGGTCCTGGGGGGCGCTGGGCTCATCGTAGATCGTAACGGTATTTCACCGAGGAGTATTTTATCCTGGGACAGGGTGTAGGGAATTTATGTATTCTGGTGTCGTTTTATAGTGTAACCAGCAAGTCCATATTTTGCTAAATGATGTCGGTGTATCTCTTGCAATATGTATAAGATTTTCCATTTCCTCAATTTTGCATATTCTGTTAAACCATTCTGATAGTGTTGGACGGTGAATTGTGTTCCAATGTAAAGGGATGCATTGTTTTGCCGCATTGATCATATGCATTGCTAGGGATTTGTGGTAGGAGTTGTGTGGTAGGGGTGAGTGGTGAAGGAGGAATTGAGAGGGTAAAAAATCTAATTGATATGAAGTAACTCGGGATGTTATGTGGCATACTTCTTCCCAGAAATCTTTTAGGGACGGGCAGGACCACCATATATGGAGAAGGGTTCCTCTTTCCCGGTGGCATCTCCAACAAATCTCTGGAATAGTGGGGTTAAATTTATGTAGAAGGGCGGGCGTGCGGTACCATCTAGATTGGATCTTATAATTGTTTTCCTGGGTAGAAACATTTGTTGATCCTTTATGTATGTTGAGAAAAATTTGTTCCCATTGTTCTCCTGGAAGAGAGATAGAGAGGTCTAGCTCCCATTTTTTACAGGCTAAGGTCTCATTAGCTTTCATCTCGGCAAAAAGGAGTTCATGTGTGGTCAATATTAAGTGTGATTGGGGTGTTGTTTGGGTACATAGCTTCTCAAAAGGGGAGAGTTCTCTGGAACATTGTGTATTTTTGTCTAGGGATTTTAGATAATGGGCCATTAATATATATGTCCAGGGGGGAATGGGCGGCTTGCTTAGTCGGGAAGAGAATTGGTGTGCAGACAGTAGCTTGCCCCGTGCGAAGAATTGATGAGATCTAAGTGGGTTAGTAGTCCAATTATCAGGAAGAAACTTTGCGTGCATACCTGGTGTGAAGCCCGGGTTCCTTGTAACAGGGGTCAGTGGGCTAGGGATCGAAGATATGGGTGATTGGCTGCAAAGTATTCTGAAACGTTGCAGGGTGGGGCCTATTAGTGGGTGTATGCGTAATGCAGATGGGATGTGGGTAGGGAGTATCCATGGGAGAGACTCCAGAGGAAGGGTAGATAGAGAAAGATGCTTCTAGAGCAACCCAATCTTTGTGGAGAGACTGGGTGTTCCAGTCCACTATCCTGGTTAGGTGTGTTGCGGTGTGATAATTGAGGAGATTGGGAAGGCCTATGCCACCAAGCCTTTTGGGTCGAGTGAGCTGCATAAAGCTGATTCTAGGTCTACGGTTCCCCCATAGGAATTTAGAGCATATGTGTCTGTAAGATTTAAAGAAGGCCGCAGGTACATGAATAGGAATTGTCTGTAATATGTAGAGTAATCTCCGGAGGGCATTCATCTTGAGTATTGCTGCTCTGCCAAACCAAGAGAAGAGCGGTTTGTTCCAGGTTTCAAGGTCAGATGATAGTCTGTGTAGTATAGGGATATGGTTTTTCGCATATAGATCGGAAAGTTTGGAAGGGAGTTGTATGCCTAAGTATGTGATGGAGTCTTGTTTCCATTGGAACGGGAAATTAGCCTTACATTGGTCCACTATATGTTGAGGTAGTGTAATGTTTAGGGCAAAGGATTTCGAGAAATTAATTTTAAGGTGGGAGAGGGACTGAAAGTGTTTGAATTCAGAAAGAAGGTTTGGCAAAGAAATCAGTGGGTTTGACAGGAACAACAATATATCGTCCGCAAACGCGGCATATTTGTATTCTCTTTTGGAGGAACTTATACCCTGAATATCTGGATTGTGTATTAGTTTACGGAGGAATGGTTCAAGCGTGAGTACAAAGAGGATGGGAGACAGGGGACATCCCTGTCTTGTGCCGTTCCCGATGGGGAAGGCGTCCGACAGAGTATTGTTGACCCGTACCTTAGCCGACGGGCCCGTGTATAACGACATGATTAGGTCCAACATATTTGGGCCAAGACCTATGCCCCTTAGGACCGCTGTCATATAATCCCAGGCTACTCTGTCGAACGCCTTCTCCGCATCGAGCGACAAAAACAAGCCTTTTTGGGAAGTCTGTGTCATGAGATGGTGTAAGTTTATTGCTTTGACCGTATTGTCCCTGGCTTCCCGTCCAGGGATAAAACCGGTCTGATCATGAGAGATTAAGGAGGGGAGAAACGGTAGGAGTCTGTTCGCCAAAATCTTGGAGAAGATCTTGACGTCTACATTCAGTAAGGATATTGGTCTATAGTTTCCAGTCTGGGTGGGGTCCTTATCGTCTTTGGGGATAACTACAATATGGGCTTCTAGCATCTCGCTTTTGAAGGGGTTCGAGGGAGAGAGGGTGTTGAAGGCGTCGAGAAAGGGTTGTTGGAGGAGGTCTGAGAACGTCTTGAAATATACAGCGGAGAGACCGTCGGGACCCGGGCTCTTACCCGGCTTAAGTTGTTTTATGGCGTCTTGCCATTCACGGGTAGAGATCGGGGATTCAAGTGTTGTGATGGAATCTGCGGAGAGTTTCCCTGGAGCAAATTGGTCTAAAAACAGGTTAATATTAGTAGATCTGTCAACTAGTGAGGTAGTAGGGGGTTCGGATTTGCTTAGGTTGTATAGGGACGAGTAATACTTCTCGAACTCTCCGGCTATGTCATTGTTGTTTGTGAGCGTCTTGCCTGTGTGAGATTGTATGTGGTGTATCGTGTTAGCTGCCTTTGTCTTACGTATAGCTTGAGCAAGAAGATGTCCACTTTTGTTGCCGAACTCATAAAAGAGTTTCTGGGTTAGGGTGTATTTCTTCCTGAGGTGGTAGCCTATTTCTTCTTGTATAAGTGTGCGAGTCTCTAACAGTTCTATTTGGGTTTGCTGGGCCAGACTTCGTTTGTGTAATGCTTCTAGTTTTTTAAGTTTGGAGAAAAGGTCAGCCAGTTTGGCCTTTTTTTCCTTTCTAATTGCGGCCCCCAGGGAAATTAATTTACCTCGGACAACACATTTGTGAGCCACCCACTGAGTAAGTTTTGAGGTGTCCGGGGTGTTATTCTCTGCAAAGTAATTTCTTAAACAGGTTTGAATCTCTAATTCTTTGGTTTTATCTGTCAGGATGGAAGGGTCTAGCCTCCAGATTCGTGAGTGGTGAACTTTTTCAGGGAAAGTAAGGGTTATTGAGATAGGATGGTGGTCAGAAAAAGTCATTGGTTCGACGGTCGCTACTTTTAGGAATGGAAGATCCTGTTGGGTAAGAAATATGTAGTCTAGTCGTGAATATTTATTATGTGGGGCAGAGAAGAATGTAAAATCCTTTGCATTTGGGTGTAGGGTGCGCCAAGTGTCATGAAGTAAAAGATCTTGGAGACATTTTGTGATTTGCCGGAGCGCCCTGTAAGGTAAGTGGGATTTACCCGATGATGTGTCTAGTATTGGGTTCAGGGGTACGTTGAAGTCCCCTCCCAGTATTAGGGTACCTTCTTGGAAATCTGCTAGATGTCGAGTTACTGCCCTAAAGAAGGGAACTTGGGACGTGTTGGGACTATATATGTTCGCCAGGGTGATTGATTTGTTCCTGAGGGTCCCTTTTAGAAAGATATATCTACCTAGTTCGTCCAGGTGAGTGTCTGTAATTTGGATGGGTAGGTTTTTGGCTATAAGTATGGAGACTTCTTTGGATTTCGAGATCGGTGAAGTAGCATGGAAACTGTGAGGAAAAAAGCGATTACTCATGTTAGGAACTTTCTTCGCGCTAAAGTGGGTTTCTTGTAGGAAAATGAAGTCCGCTTTCATGCTGCGCATAAGGGAGAAGAGTTGTGTTCGTTTTTCTGGAAAATTCAACCCTTTGGCGTTAAGGGAGACTACCTTTAGGGAGAAGTTGGAGTTCGGATTATCATCGGGGCTCATGTTGATTGTAAAGGTTTGAGCTGGTAGGAGACGGGAGGGTATGGGGAGGCCAGAGACGGGGGAGAGGAGGGGGGGGTGAGTCGTGAGTATCAGGAAAAGGTTCTACCACTTTTTAGCTATGTTGGAGTGAACATAATTGTATTTTTCTTCATAACTTTCCCTCCCCCTATTACTTCTTTTTTTTTCTTCCCCTCTCTCGTGGAATAATATCTGATCCGCTCTATAAGCTAATAGGGGAGCACCCCTTTTTTATTTTTTTACTTTCTTTTTCTCCCCCTTTTTTTTTTTCCTCTTAGAAAAAAAAAGAAAGAAAAATAAAGTGGTTGTAAAGGTTAATTAAAAAAAAAAAAAACAAACTTGTCATACTTACCTCCACTGTGCAGTTCGTTTTGAACAGAGTGGCCCCGATCCTCCTGTTCTGGGGTCCCACGGTGGCTCTCTCGGCTCCTCCCTGCAATAGCTTACCCCCTCTGGGAAGCTCTCTCCCAAGGGGATTACCTTGTGAGCGTGCTCCAGTGTGATACACTCGGCGTCCATAGACGCTGAGTGTATGACTCGGTCCCGCCCCCCGGTGGATGCATCATTGGATTTGATTGACAGCACCGGGAGCCAATGGCTGCACTGCTATCAATCTATCCAATCAACGCAGAGGCTCAGTGGAGAAAAGGACACCGGGGACAAGCCAAGCAGGTGAACGGGCTCAGGTAAGTAAAACTGGGGGGCTGGGGGGCCCGTGATTAAAAGGTGTTTTCTCACCTTAATGCATAGGATGCATTAAGGTAAGATAACAAGAACCTTTACAACCCCTTTAAGGCAAGATTTCTTTCTCTGGACTGGCAAGCTTTGTGTGCTTTAGGTGAATGAACACTGAATAATTAACAAGTAGTTGGTTGATATTAGATGTTGTTGAGGCATCGAGCTAGAGCAGATGGATTTTAAAGGGGGTAAGGGGGTGACTTCAATGATTGAATTAGTCTGGTCATTTGAGAAAATGAACAATTTGGATGTATGTCAGGTATGGGAAAGTTTGTCCTAGCATAGTAAAGGCTAGGGATTAGGGATGGGCGAACAGTTCGGCCCGAGCATAGTTCTGTGTGCGTTACTGACAGTTTAACGCCATATAGTTTTGCGTGCGTTACTGCCAGTTTAACGCCATATAGTTTTGTGTGTTACTGCAAGTGTAACGCCATTTACTTCTGTGTGCTTTACTGCCAGTTTAACGCCATATAGTTTTGTGCGTTACTGGCAGTTTAACTCTATATATTTCTGTGTGCGTTACTGTCAGTTTACCGCCATATAGTTTTGTGTGCGTTGCTGCCAGTTTAACACCATATAGTTCTGTGTGCGTTACTGCCAGTTTAACGCCATATCGTTTTTTTTTTTTTTTTTTAACAAGTTTTTATTGGAATAATGAAAGACACTTGAACAGGTGTAAAGATAAGTACACAAGTACAAAAGAGAACCTAAGGCTGTTAGTCAGGTTTAAAACAATGGTACATAGAAATATCGGTGTAGCTAGTTGGATACAACAGGTAGGGCAAAAACAAAATGTAACACATGACACTAGCTCACTTGAAGACTAACCTTATGGGGTTATGAAGTTATGAAGATATGAAGAGAGGGAGCTGTATACACAAAATTCTCACCTAGTGAGGGTACAGCAGGTCATCCTAGATAAATACCTAAAAAGCAATGCAACCGGAAGGTGGAATACTGGATGGATCTGTGTACGCGCCCCTATGTTTAGAATCAGGAATAGGGGAAAAATCAAAACAGAAACTAGGAAAAAAAATGGGGGGGGGAAGGAGCTCCAGAGACAGTGGTGTGCTGTTCATTCCATTACATGAATGGTCCCGAGAAAGAACAGCCCTGGTGGGCCATCCGGAATGTATAGACTGTGCAATGTCATCAAGATTTACAGCCCAATTGGGATAGGGTCAGCGTACGAGAAGGAGAGTTGTTCCAGAGCTGCCTGATCCGCTGCCGAGAGGGTTGTTATGATGAAGGATTCCCATCTGTAAAAAAAGCGAGCTCTAGATCTGGGTTCTTTAAAGTCTGTAAGAAGTCGTTCTTTGTAGAAGAGGTTGAGGCAGTCCTTTTCGAGTTGGTTGAGAGAAGGGCTTTGGGGAGAGATCCAGTGCCTAAGAATGAGTCTCCTCGCGACAAGCAAACAAAGCAAAATCCAGTCTTTCGAGGAGGGACGTTTGGTAGTCCCTGAGGGGATCGATGCAGCCGGCGATAGAGACCAGGGTAACAATAGAGGGTCCCAATAACCAAATATTAGAAGTAAAGGGTCTTTGGGGAGTTTCAGCAGAGTGATTTTGAATATATAGGATAGGACTTGATCCCAAAATGAGGAAATGAAGGAGCAGGACCAGAAGCGGTGGGAGAGAGAAGGTCTGGGTACCTTGCATAGAGAGCAGGAGGCGCCATCTTTATTGGAGTTAGGAGAGATAAATGGGATATAAGCCCGGTGTGCGATCTTGAGTTGGGTTTCTCTCCAAATTTCGTTGGGTGTCAGTCGAAGGGTTTTCTGCAGGCCAGATAGGATTTTTTTCGTTATATCTGGAACTGGGAAATCCCTAGCCCAGTTCGCAATAGAGGAGGAGGACATAGACGGGGAAGATTCTTGCAGGAGAGGTCTGTAGATGTCCGTGATTTTATAACGTCCACTTCGCAGTAAACGTTCAGAAAAGCTGTTTTCGAATCTCCGGAGGTTGTCTTTACACGTGTTAGATAAGAAGCTAATGCATTGGTTATAATGAAATACGTGAGAGGGGGGCAGAGAAAAAGACAAGGATATTGTAGAAAAGGGCAGTGGTGTTCCAGTGTTGCCATCGCACAGTGAGGAGAAGTTTGACAGACCTTGAGCCTGCCAGACCTAAAAGGCTTTGTAGTGGAGACCAGGGATGAAGTCAGGATTGCCTTGGATTGGTAAATGGGGAGAGATGAAAGGAGACAACTTGAGTGTTTTTCTGATTTCTCTCCAAGCTATAGCTGTGTCCCTTAGCAGGAGATTGTGTTGATAAGGTGGGGGGACAGTTTTCCATCTGCAGTGTAGAAGGGCCACCAGAGAGTGCGGGTGAGCCATTTCGGATTCCAGGACGTAATTAGAGTATTGGGATGATTGCGCTATCCAATCTAAGCTGGTCCTGAACAGACATGCTAAATTATACAATCTAATATGAGGTAGACCGATACCCCCGTCGCTTCTAGGAAGGTGTAGTTTTTTAAAGGCTATCCGAGGTCTTTTGCCGTGCCAGATGAACTGTGAAATTTTGGAGTTGAGGAGTTTGATATCTTTATGTTTCAAAAGCAAGGGAATGGTTTGCAAAGGATAAAGCAGTCTGGCGAAGCGAATCATTTTGATAAGGTGACACCTTCCTAGGAGCGAGAGGGGAAGATCCATCCAGTTCGACAGTTCCTGATAGAGTTTTGTGAAGAGGGGGGGTAATTGAGGTGATAGATGGAAGAGGGCAATTTCCCAATCTTTATACCTAGGTAGGTGATGTGAGAAGATGCAACCTTAAACACAGAGTGGTGAGCCCAGGGGGGTGTGGAGTGTGTCCCTATAGGGAGAATCTCGCTCTTGGAATAATTGATACGGAGGCCGGAGCACAGTCGAAATTCGTCAAAGGTGGTTTTAATGGTCGACATGTCGTTGCTGGGGTTGCCCGTGAATATGAGGACGTCGTCGGCGAATAGTGAGGTGCGAAGTTCCGCTTTGCCTATTTTGATGCCTCGTAAAGGGGCTATCTGGGAAAGGTATCTAGACAAAGGTTCTAAGGCTAAGTTGAACAGGAGGGGGGAGAGAGGATAACCCTGTCTGGTCCCTTTATGGAGGCGGAAATCCTCTGAGAGGAGTCCAGCCGCAACAAGTCTAGCTGAGGGCGCTGTATACATGGCATTGATAAGGTGGCAGAAAGGGCCTGTGAATCCCATTTTAGACAAAGTGAGGGAAAGCCAGTCAAAGCTTACATTGTCAAAAGCTTTTTCAGCGTCTAACGTTATGATGGCATAATCTCCTGTGGGGTCCTGTTTGGCTCGTTCAAGGGCCAGGAGAACCTTACGTATGTTAAGGGTGGCCGTCCGCCCTTTCACGAATCCTGATTGGGCCGGGTGAATGAGGTCCGGGAGGATGACTGCTAGTCTGGAGGCCACAATCTTCGAGAGAATTTTGACATCCAGGTTGAGTAGTGAAATAGGCCTGTATGAGCCCGGATCCAGAGGATCTTTGCCCTTTTTAGAAAGTAGCTTAATGATGGCCTGGTTGCCTGTCGGTAGATAGGGACCTCCCGCCCAGATGTTGGAATAGACCGAGTGGAGCATGGGCGCAGTTATATTTTGGAGAGTTTTATAAAATTCACTTGTGTATAGTGCCTTCTATTTCAACGAGGGAAATAGGGGCATTCAGCGAATCTAGAAGGGCAGTTGAGATAGTTGGTAGATTCATTTTTTCAAGGAAGGCTTGGGCTATTTTATGGTCAATGGGATCGGGTGCATAAAGGGCTGTGTAATATTCCAGCATGGTTTTAATTATGCAAAGTGGGGTAGAGTGTGTAGTTCCCGTGCGGTCCCGCAGTGAGGTGATGTGCGTTGGGCGGTGGGCACCCTTACAGAGTCTGGATAGGAGTTTGCCAGCTTTGTTACCAAATTTATGAAGGGAGGCATCTAGGTGAGATTTTTTTGTGAGTTCCAGGGTGTCCGCCCAGGTGTCAAAGGCAGTTTTAGCCGCGGACCACTCCGCCTTGTTTGCCGGTGACGTCGAGGTGGCTAGATTGCGTTGTGCGAGGTGAAGTCTGTCGCTGGCCAGCTTGAATTTCGATAGTGCGTTTCTTTTAAAGGAAGTGGCATATGAGATGATCCGACCCCTCAAGTATGCTTTTCCAGCATCCCAGAGAAGGTTCGGGTCCCCTGCATGTGGAGCATTCGCGGAGGAAAACTCCTCCCATGCTCGTTCCATGTAAGCGCGAAAATCAGCATTATTGTGGAGGAAGGAAGGGAAGCGCCAGATGTTAGGGTGGGGGGGGAGGTCTAGATTGTCTAGGGTAAGGAGTATTGGGGCATGATCCGAAATGGCTATGTCTCCGATCTCTGCGTCTGAAACCAGGGGGATGATACTGTCGGTCCCAAAAAAATAGTCGATCCTAGTGAGGATCTTGTGAGGATTAGAATAGAAGGTGAATTCCCTGTCTACCGGGTGTGTTAAGCGCCAGATGTCTGTAAGATGGAGGGAGTCCATAGTGGAGGCAAATAGGATGGGAGCAATTCCAGCAGGCGCCGGTATGGTTTGTTTTGGAGAGGATCTATCGTCTGTAGGATGCATAAGGTCATTAAAATCTCCCCCAACTAGGTGAGGTAAGTGAGAAGTGTTGAGGAGCCAAGTGGAGAGCTGAAAGTAAAATGTCTTTGTGGGACTGTTGGGGGCGTATACATTGGAAATCACTATTTCTTTTGTCCCAATTCTAACCCTGGAGGAGATGAAGCGTCCTTGGTTGTCTGTATGCGTGGATAGAACAGTACAAGGGAGGTTTTTGTTGAAAAGAAGGAGGACACCAGCCTTCCGTCCAACCGATTCTGAACCCAAGACTGTTCCAACCCAGAGTTTCTGCAATCGACTGAAGTCAGATGCCGAAAGGTGGGATTCCTGAAGTAATGCTATGTCTGCTTTTAGCCTTTTGAGGTGGCGAAGAATCTTCATTCTCTTGTTAGGAGAACGGAGACCCCTCATATTCCATGAGATTACCTTAAGATATCGCGGATGATACGGTGTAGAGGCGGCGCTTTAGTAGCTGTAAGATTATAGGCAGGGATCAAGAGGTAAAGTTTAGGCGCGTTAGTGATGTGAGCATCTGTGTGTGGAGCCCTCGGGTAAGGAGTGCATGTTGAAATGTGGAGTGGGGAGAGGGGGGATGAGGGGGGGTAGAAGAAAAGAGAACAAAGTAAAACAAAACAACAAATTAACGTGAGCATCATAAAGAACTTCGTTTTTTTCCGCATGAGTTCGCTGTGCAAGGTAGCTCCCCATACATGACCCGTCTTGGAAAAGAAAGACCAGTTATTGTGCCTGAGCGCCCCGGGGACCTTGATAACGTGCGAGGGACCCCTGGAATGGAGTTATGGCAGGGAGCCTAAAAGAAAAAATCACACAGCGGAGTCAGGGAGGGCAATTACAGTACAAATGAACTAGTGTGCAGTGCGGCCTGTAGGCATGTGTGCACGCATTACCACCCTGGTAGGGGGAAAAAGAGAAAAAATAATGGTTTTAGGCATAACATATGAAACAATATATTGATTGAACCAAATAAGATGGGAAAAAATAAATAAAAAATAAGATGGAATGGATGGAACGGCACACGGATTCAGAGCCGTTGTGGGAAAGATCACTGGGTGATCACTCGGGTGACAGTGCCTGATTGAGGATTAATGAAGAGCACGATAAGTAGATCGTGTATCCCCGACACTCGAGTTGACAGAACAAAAAAAAGATCATAGACCTGTAATGGTGAGGAAGGAAGTTCATGGCGGTGTAAGGCAGTCCATCAACGGGAGTTTTGGTAGCGCTGTTCTGGACCAGAAAGTCTAAAACGTTTTGGAGAGTCCTTAAGGGGGCTTCTCTGTTCCATCGCTCGTGGACTGGAATTCGACTTGGAGGGCGTGTGAGGGTGTGCTTCACCCCTTAGGGAGCGGAGAAAAGATTCTGCTTCCGCCGGATCCTGGAAGGAAAGTTGATCCCCTTTTGGCGATTTGAGGCGTAGAGTTGCAGGAAAGGCCAGGGTAAATTCTATGTGTTGCTTGAAGAGTTCAGTGCATATCGGTTGAAAAGCTTTTCTTTTCTTGGTGACTTCAATCGAGTAGTCCGCAAAAATTAGGATTTTTACCCCGTCTATTTGGAGAGAAGGGGACTGTCTGAATGTCTGAAGAATGATTGATTTGTCTGCATAATTGAGATACTTGGCAATAATAGGTCGGGGTGTTTTACGTTTGGGATTGAAGGACCCCATACCGTGTGCGCGTTCCACTGTGAACAGGCCTGAAAGGCCTAAAGCCTCCGGGATGCGTTTTGAGCAGAATTCTGCCGTAGCTGCAGAGGGAAGTGATTCGGGGACGCCTACAAATCGCAGGTTGCTCCTTCTCGACCTATTTTCCAAATCTTCTAATTTTTGAATGATGTACTGATTTGTTTTGTCCTGCGACTGTTCTGTGGCTTGCGCTTGATAGAGTTCATCTTCAACCTCAGAGAGGCGGTGTTCCATTTCATTGAGCCTAGTGGAGTGTTCAGCAAGTTGGGCTTTAATTTGTTGCATGCCTGCCTTGACTGCCTTTTCCACCGAGGCAGAGATCATGGGGGAGAGAAGAGCTGCTACAGCAGCAGCAATTCGGTGGGTGCTATCAGCAGCATCCCCAGGGGGGTGGGGAGCTGGAAATGTCCCCTGGTGTGGCTGGCTGTGAAGATAGCATAGAGGGACCCTGAGATGCAGTGGCAGGGGGTGTGATGAGCTGTCTGTGCTTCTTCCGCGGCATGGGAGTAGGCCGAAGCCGGGGCCTCGATTTGCGGCTTGCCCGGCGGCGCCCGCGAACGAGCGAGTGCCGCTTTTTTCCAGGAAGCGGTCCATGTTAGTGAGGGGGTAGCCCGGGTGAAGAGGATGGCTACGAGGGGCCGCTCTGGCTGGCTTTATAAGCTGTTTTTTGGGTCCTGGTGCGGGAGCTGTGAGGAGGTGCAGTTACCTCATGCGGCGCCGGAACCGGAAGTCCATATCGTTTTTTGTGCGTTACTGCAAGTTTAACAGCATTTACCTCTGTGTGCTTTACTGCCAGTTTAAAGCCATATAGTTTTGTGCGTTACTGGCAGTTTAACGTCATATAGTTCTGTGTGCGTTACTGCCAATTTAGCGCCATATAGTTTTGTGTGTGTTACTGGCAGTTTAACGCCATATAGTTCTGTGTGCGTTACTGCCAATTTAACGCCATATAGTTTTGTGTGTGTTACTGGCAGTTTAACGTCATATAGTTCTGTGTGCGTTACTGCCAATTTAGCGCCATATAGTTTTGTGTGTGTTACTGGCAGTTTAACGCCATATAGTTCTGTGTGCGTTACTGCCAATTTAACGCCATATAGATTTTAAGTGCGTTACTGCCAGTTTAATGCCATATAGTTTTGTGCGTTACTGGCAGTTTAACGCCATATATTTCTGTGTGCGTTACTGACAGTTTAACACCATATAGTTCTGTGTGCATTACTGCCAGTTTAACGCCATATAGTTTTGTGTGCGTTACTGTCAGTTTAAAGTCATATAGTTTTGTGCGTTACTGCAAGTTTAACGCCATTTACTTCTGTGTGTTACTCACAGTTTAACACCATATAGTTATGTGTGCGTTACTGCCAGTTTAATGCAATATAGTTCTGTGTGCGTTACTGCCAGTTTAACGCCATATAGTTTTGTGCGTTACTGCAAGTTTAACGCCATTTACTTCTGTGTGTGGTACTGACAGTTTAATGCCATATAGTTCTAATGCATTACTGCCAGTTTAATGCCATATAGTTTGTGTGCGTTACTGCAAGTTTATAGCCATTTACTTCTGTGTGCGTTGCTGCAAGTTTAATGCCATATAGTTCTGTGTAGGGATGAGCCGAACACCCCCGGGTTCGGTTCGCACCAGAACCTTCGAACGGACCGAAAGTTTGCGCGAATTTTCGAACCCTATTCGTTATAATGGACGCGAACGTTCGAAATCAAAATTGCTAATTACAACGGCCAATATGCATGTTAATGTCATAAAACAGGTTTGGGGACCCGGGTCCTGCCCCAGGGGACATATATCAATGCAAAAAGAAATTTTAAAAACTAAAGTTTTTTCGGGAGCAGTCATTTTAATGATGCATAAAGTGAAAAAAAAAGTGAAATTTTCCTTTAAATATGGTACCTGGGGGGTGTCTAAAGTATGCCTGTGAAGTGGCATGTGTTTCCCGTGTTTAGAACTGTCCTTGCACAAAATGACATTTGTAAAGGAAAAAAAGAAGCCATTTAAAACCACTTGCGGCTTTAATGTCATGTCTTGTCCTGGCCGCCATATGGCTGAAAATCCTTGAGAAAAATGGCATGGCTAGCCCATCACCCCCCCCCCCCCCCCCACCCCAGCCCCTTTGGGTCTTGTATGGATACTAAGGGGGACCCCGCACCCAAAATAAAACCCTATACCTACAACCCTATATACTCTGAACAGCAGTATATAGGTGGTGCAAACAAGACATGGACTGTAGGTTTGTTCTTAAGTAGAATCTGAACAGGTACATTATGAAGTGTAGCTACATCCCAAAAAAATCAATTTTTAAGCTTTTTGGAGAACATAGGGAGGGGTTATCACCCCTGTAACATTTGCTGTCTTTGCACATCTGTTCAGAACATGTCACCTCACTTTCCGTCCCAATGACAAATGTTTTTGGAAAAGTGGGGTTTTAATTGAAACAAGGATTGGTGATAAAGCATCAGTAGAGAGGAGATACCTTTTTCCCAAATTAAATCTAACAGGATAGAATTTTCCTTCCTAGGGGTAGATTTCCTCTCACTTCCTGTTTTCTCTTGCCGTTTGCAAGTAGGAGTCGTTTGTAAGTTGGATGTTTGAAAGTAGGGGCCTGCCGTATATACTCTGCAGAAATTTGCCCTATTAGATGTTGGTGTAGCCACAAGACTGGTGGGCACAGGAATGGGCCCTGCTGTGAGTTAATAGATCAAGATTTGTACTTGCATGCACCTGTTGAACCGGGCAGAAAAATTGGGCCTTTGGTGGTGGTGGTGGTGGTGGTGGACGGTGTTGCCACAAGACTGTAAGCCCTCACAGTTACTCTTGGTGGGTGCAGGAATGGGCCCTGCTGTGAGTTATTAGATCAAGATTTGTAATTGCATGCACCTGTTGAACAGGGCAGAAAAATTGGGCCTTTGGTGGTGGTGGTGGTGGTGGACGGTGTTGCCACAAGACTGTAGGCCCTCATAGTTACTCTTGGTGGGCGCAGGAATGGGCCCTGCTGTGAACTATTAGATCAAGATTTGTAATTACACGCCCCTGTTAAACAGGGGCTGAAAAATTGTGCCTTAGGCATTGGTGCTGGTGCCACAACACTGCAACCCCTCACAGATACTGTACTTGGAGCACAGCAGTCACACCTGTTGCGAAGCATCTTTTTAAAAAATTGTAATTACACGCCCCTGTTATACAGGGGCTGAAAAATTGTGCCTTAGGCACTGGTGCTGGTGCCACAACACTGCAACCCCTCACAGATACTGTACTCTGAGCACAGCAATGAGACCTGTTGCAAAGCATTGCCTAAAAATTGTAATTACACGCCCCAACAGGGGCTGAAAAATTGTGCCTTAGGCACTGGTGCTGGTGCCACAACACTGCAACCCCTCACAGATACTGTACTCTGAGCACAGCAGTCACACCTGTTGCGAAGCATCTTTTTAAAAAATTGAAATTACACGCCCCTGTTATACAGGGGCTGAAAAATTGTGCCTTAGGCACTGGTGTGGTGGCATGGATCATTGAGGAGGAGGAAGAGGATAGTCAGTGAACATAACAGGACAGTCACTCAGCATCAGCATAGGCAGTCTTGAAGGGATGTGACATTATAAATTATTCCGTTATATCCGCTTCAGGTGTCTGGTAGCTGGTGGTGATCCAAGACTGATTCATTTTTATGAAGGTCAGTCGATCAACCGAGTCGGTGGACAGGCGCACCCTATGATCGGTGACAAATCCTCCAGCAGCACTGAATGTGCGTTCGGAAAGAACGCTGGATGCAGGACAGGCCAGTAGCTCAATTGCATACTGTGCAAGCTCTGGCCAGTGATCCATCCTCAGGACCCAGTAAGCCAGAGGATTTTCGGTGGGAAAGGTGTCCAAGTCTGACCTTGCCCCTAGGTATTCCTGCACCATGTATATCAGACGCTGGCGATGGTTGCTGGAACCGATCATACCTTGGGGCTGCGGACTAAAAAATTGTCTGAACGCATCGGTCAGACGTCCACCTTCCCCACCGCTCCTTCTGCTACTGACCGAAGCCTCAGCAACTCGTCGTCCAGGACCAGGAGTTTGTAACCTCCCAGTTTCTGGGAACGCGTTGCACAGACCTTTCTGCAAGGCCTCCCTGAGATGTCTCATCCTCTGCTCCCTCTGCGACGGCAAGATAAGGTCCGCAACCTTACCCTTGTACCGTGGATCAAGGAGAGTGGCCAGCCAGTAATGGTCACTCTCCTTGATCCGAAGAACACGAGGATCCTTCCGCAGGCTTTGCAGGATCAGGGAGGCCATGCAGCGTAGGTTAGCTGAGGCATTCGGTCCGGAGTCTTCTGGGTCACTGAGGATGACATGATCGCCAGCCACCTCCTCCCAGCCACGTACAAGTCCACTGGTTTGTTGGGACTGTACATCATCCCTAAAAGACTGCTGCTGCTGATGCTGAGTGCCAGGCTCCACCTCCATGCTCACACAATCCTCCTCCTCCTCCTCCTCCTCCTCCTCTTCCTGTGTGATGGGTGGGACAGAAGGAACATTGTCTGGATAAAGGGGGCCTTGAGAGACAAGGAAGTCCTCCTCTTCCTGCCTCTGTTCTGCCTCAAGTGCCCTGTCCATTATCCCACGCAGCGTATGCTCCAACAGGTGGACAAGAGGTACAGTGTCACTGATGCATGCACTGTCACTGCTCACCATCCTCGTGGCCTCCTCAAATGGTGAGAGGACAGTGCATGCATCCCTGATCATGCTCCACTGGCGTGGGGGAAAAAAGCCAAGCTCCCCTGACCCTGTCCTGGTGCCGTAGTCGCAAAGGTACTCATTGATGGCCCTCTGCTGCGTGTGCAGTCGCTGCAGCATGGCCAACGTTGAGTTCCACCTGGTGGGCATGTCACATATTAGGCGGTTCTTGGGCAGGTTCAGCTCCTTTTGCAGCTCAGTCAGCCGAGCACTGGCATTATAAGATTGGCGGAAATGCACACAGACTTTCCTGGCCTGCCTCAGGACATCCTGTAAGCCTGGGAACCTGCCCAAGAACCGCTGCACCACCAGGTTGAGGACGTGAGCCATACAGGGCACATGGGTGAGCTGCCCCTGTCGCAGGGCGGAGAGGAGGTTGGTGCCATTATCAGAAACGACCATTCCTGGCTTAAGCTGGCGTGGCGTCAACCACCTCTCGGCCTGCCCCTGCAGAGCTGCCAGAACCTCTGGCCCAGTGTGGCTCCTGTCCCCCAAACACACCAGCGCAAGCACGGCATGGCATCTTTTTGCCTGCGTACTCGCGTAGCCCCTTGTACGCCTACGGAGCACCGCTGGTTCCGAGGACAGAGCACTCGAAGAGGACATGGAGGAAGAAGAAGAGGAGGGGGTGGAGGAGAGAGGTGTGTCACAACCAGTAGTAGCATTTTGGAGGCGTGGTGGCGGAACAACCTCCAACACTACTGCACCTTGTCCTGCATCCCTCCCAGCTGCCAATAGAGTGACCCAATGGGCCGTGAAAGAAAGATAACGTCCCTGTCCATGCCTGCTGGATCATGAGTCAGCGGTAATATGCACCTTACCGCTGACCGCCCTGTCCAGCGAGGCATGGACATTGCCTTCCACATGCCAGTAGAGAGACGGAATCGCCTTCCGTGAGAAAAAGTGGCGTTTGGGAACCTGCCACTGAGGAACCGCACATTGAACAAACTCACGGAAGGGGGCCGAGTCTATCAACTGAAAAGGCAGCAGTTGAAGTGCTAGCAATTTAGCCAAGCTAGCTTTCACAAGCTGGGCATGTGGATGGCTGGGAGTATACTTCTTTCGACGGTCCAGCAGCTGGGGCAGGGAAATTTGCCTGCTACAATCGGACGTCGGTGTACTGCAAGTACTTGGTTGTGACACACCTAATTCTACACCTTCAGTCCTCTCAGAGCAGCTTTCAGAGAGGACTGAAGATATAGTGGGGATGGAGATCCCAGCTGATGAGGAGCAAGGAGAGGTCCGCTTTGTTCTTTGGTGTGGGTCTTTTATGTGTGCTTGCCAACGAGCTGCATGGCAGGTCGACATATGTCTGCTCATGCTTGTGGTGCCCAAGCGGCTGATGTTTTGGCCACGCGAGATACGCTTGAGACAAATATTGCAAATAGCAGTGGTGCGATCTGATGCACTCATCTCAAAAAAGGCCCACACCAAAGAACTTTTGTGATAATGTGCAGAGGCAGCGCCCTGCACAGGCGGAGCTCTGCGGTGTGGTACAGTTGCTGTGCTGGCCTCTAGCTGGCCTCCAGGGGGCATCCTGCCTCGTTGGACATGTGACGCTGCATCCTCCTCCTCCTCCTCCTCTCTCCCTTCAGGCACCCACGTGGAGTCAGTGACCTCATCATCCCCTCCCTCTTCACCACTAGAGCAAACCTGGCAGTAAGCTGCAGCTGGTGGAACACTACTGCCAGATTGCTGTCCTTCAGCATCCCCTCTCTCTGCGCGCACACTACTGACTTCCTCAAGCTGGGTATCATCATCCGAGCCTTCGAATCGTTGGGCATCCTCCTGGAGCATGTACCCAACACTGTGTTCAAACTGTTCGGGGGACTCCTCAGGAGGACATGGTGGGTCTAGGGAAGGGGTGGCTGATGATGCCATTGAGTACGCGTTGGCAGCTGCTCTGCCAGTACCCTGAGCCTGGGTGAGAGAGGATGAGGAGGATGAGGAGGGCTTGGTCATCCATTCTACCAAGCCTTCGGCATGATGCGGCTCCACATGTCCAGCTGCCGAAAACAAAGACAAGCGTGTCCCATGGCCACGTGCTGATGACGATGCACGACCACGTCCACGGCCAGCACTGTTGTCTCTAGAAACAGAGCCTGCCTGCCCTGTGTTCTTGCCTCGGCACGCTCTGCCTCTCCTTGGCGGTCTTCCAGCCATTGTAGTCGGTAGTGTATATAGTATAAAAAATAGAACTCCTATGTGTGCTCACAACACACTGTAGGTCCTATGGGTGCTGACACTAACACACTATAGGTACTATGTGTGCTGCTGACAAGAAAATATAGGAGCTCTGTTTGCTGCCACTAACACACTAGAAGTCCTATGGGTGCTGCTGAGAAGAAAATATAGGAGCTCTGTTTGCTGCCACTAACACACTAGAAGTCCTATGGGTGCTGCTGAGAAGAAAATATAGGAGCTCTGTGTGATGCCACTAACACACTAGAAGTCCTATGGGTGCTGCTGAGAAGAAAATATAGGAGCTCTGTTTGCTGCCACTAACACACTAGAAGTCCTATGGGTGCTGCTGAGAAGAAAATATAGGAGCTCTGTTTGCTGCCACTAACACACTAGAAGTCCTATGGGTGCTGCTGAGAAGAAAATATAGGAGCTCTGTGTGATGCCACTAACACACTAGAAGTCCTATGGGTGCTGCTGAGAAGAAAATATAGGAGCTCTGTGTGATGCCACTAACACACTAGAAGTCCTATGGGTGCTGCTGAGAAGAAAATATAGGAGCTCTGTGTGATGCCACTAACACACTAGAAGTCCTATGGGTGCTGCTGAGAAGAAAATATAGGAGCTCTGTTTGCTGCCACTAACACACTAGAAGTCCTATGGGTGCTGCTGAGAAGAAAATATAGGAGCTCTGTTTGCTGCCACCAACACACTAGAAGTCCTATGGGTGCTGCTGAGAAGAAAATATAGGAGCTCTGTGTGATGCCACTAACACACTAGAAGTCCTATGGGTGCTGCTGAGAAGAAAATATAGGAGCTCTGTTTGCTGCCACTAACACACTAGAAGTCCTATGGGTGCTGCTGAGAAGAAAATATAGGAGCTCTGTTTGCTGCCACTAACACACTAGAAGTCCTATGGGTGCTGCTGAGAAGAAAATATAGGAGCTCTGTGTGATGCCACTAACACACTAGAAGTCCTATGGGTGCTGCTGAGAAGAAAATATAGGAGCTCTGTTTGCTGCCACCAACACACTAGAAGTCCTATGGGTGCTGCTGAGAAGAAAATATAGGAGCTCTGTGTGATGCCACTAACACACTAGAAGTCCTATGGGTGCTGCTGAGAAGAAAATATAGGAGCTCTGTTTGCTGCCACTAACACACTAGAAGTCCTATGGGTGCTGCTGAGAAGAAAATATAGGAGCTCTGTTTGCTGCCACTAACACACTAGAAGTCCTATGGGTGCTGCTGAGAAGAAAATATAGGAGCTCTGTGTGATGCCACTAACACACTAGAAGTCCTATGGGTGCTGCTGAGAAGAAAATATAGGAGCTCTGTTTGCTGCCACTAACACACTAGAAGTCCTATGGGTGCTGCTGAGAAGAAAATATAGGAGCTCTGTTTGCTGCCACTAACACACTAGAAGTCCTATGGGTGCTGCTGAGAAGAAAATATAGGAGCTCTGTTTGCTGCCACTAACACACTAGAAGTCCTATGGGTGCTGCTGAGAAGAAAATATAGGAGCTCTGTGTGATGCCACTAACACACTAGAAGTCCTATGGGTGCTGCTGAGAAGAAAATATAGGAGCTCTGTTTGCTGCCACTAACACACTAGAAGTCCTATGGGTGCTGCTGAGAAGAAAATATAGGAGCTCTGTTTGCTGCCACTAACACACTAGAAGTCCTATGGGTGCTGCTGAGAAGAAAATATAGGAGCTCTGTTTGCTGCCACTAACACACTAGAAGTCCTATGGGTGCTGCTGAGAAGAAAATATAGGAGCTCTGTGTGATGCCACTAACACACTAGAAGTCCTATGGGTGGTGCTGAGAAGAAAATATAGGAGCTCTGTTTGCTGCCACTAACACACTAGAAGTCCTATGGGTGCTGCTGAGAAGAAAATATAGGAGCTCTGTTTGCTGCCACTAACACACTAGAAGTCCTATGGGTGCTGTTGGGGTGCAATGCTGTGCTAACAGCACTGCGGTTGGTACTACTGCAATACTGTACTAATAACAGTAAGCACGCACCAGACTAATCCCCAGCAGCAGCTAATAACACACTAACTGTGCAATCAGCAGCAATGAACGATCAATGACTTAGGTAGCAATGGTTTAGCAAAGAAATAGCCAATGGTTTAGCAAAGAAGAGCAAATCTTTCAGTATCAAGCAAAGACAGAATCAGCAGACTAATCTCTCCTAAAGCCGGAACTCATGTGACCGGGGCCGATGGCGTGGCGGCCTTTTAAATGGTGGGGCGTGTACTAAAGCCCCTGAGCTGTAATTGGCTACAGGCGTCCTGCCTGTAGCCAATTATTGCTCTCCGAGTTTCGGGCGCTGTGATTGGCCAAGCATGCGGGGTCACAGTGCATGCTTGGCCAATCATCAGCCAGCAATGCACTGCGCCGGCCGCGCCGGCCGCAATGCATTGCGGGGCCGCTCGCATCACACGAATGTGATGCGAACGGCCCAAATAGTTCTGGGCTCGACGAGCGAGCGAACGCCCGATGCTCGATTCGAACATGGGTTCGAATCGAGCACCGGGCCCATCCCTAGTTCTGTGCATAACTGCATGTTTGGTGCATTATATTGAAGTATATTATAGTGTATCCGTGAAGTGTGTCTATGTAGTGTGAGTACTCAAATAAAAGTGCACCAACCACCACTTTACATTGATTAAAGTGCATCTACGTACAGATTTCCACTTCTTCTTTACATTTGCTTATAAGCACTGCCCCCACCCTCCCAATAATGTCTGGGAGGACAACAAAGAGAGGCAGATGTTCCCTTGGCACAGTAAGGGGGCCAGCAACAAATGTGTCCACAGGCCCCCTTACTGTGCCAAGGGAACATCTGCCTCTCACTCTCATCTGACTGCACACTTGTCTCTGCTTGCGTGACAGAGGATGAGGAGGACGAGGAAGGTTCAGTAAGCCAGTCCACCACCTCCTCTGCATGCTGTGGCAAACTCACTAAACAGAGGAAATATTGCCCTGCCTGAGGACTGACCACCACGGTCAGTCCTCAGGCAGGGCAATATTTCCTCTGTTTAGTGAGTTTGCCACAGCATGCAGAGGAGGTGGTGGACTGGCTTACTGAACCTTCCTCATCCTCCTCATCCTCTGTCACACAAGCAGAGACAAGTGTGCAGTCCCCTGCAGTTGCCAGAGTGGATAAACCTGCCTCCTTGTCCACATCTATTCCTGCCATAGCCCCAACATCAGCCATGGAGGAGTCAGCTGAGTTATTTGACCACAGCGTCAGCCACTTTCTCTTTGATGATGCCCAGCCATTACTGGATTCAGATGTTGGTTCTGAGGTTGAGGATGACAGGAACATGAGCCTAGAGAGAGGGGAGAACACTGGTAGACAAATTGCTATTCATGTTCCCCCAGCCGCAGCGTATTGCCAAGTTGTCTCCAGTGGTAATGATGATGAAGATGGAGGAGATGCAGATGATGATGATGATGAGGTCACTGATGTGGTGGTTTGGGTGCCAGTGCAGAGGAGGAAACTGAAGGTGAGGTGGCACAACCCCAAGGAGGTCGACATCACAAAAGAGTAGAGAGCAGCCACCCTATTCCATCACATTCTGCAGCTGTTATCTCCCGGCCCACTGCCCAAAGCTCAGCTGTCTGTGTGTTTTTCAGCACATCTGCAGCAGATTGCACTCTTGCTATCTGCAAACTGTGTCTCAAGCACATCAAACGTGGCAAAAACACCAGCCATTTGGGTACCACATGCTTAACAATTAATTTAAGGTCCAACCACTCAGCCCGTTGGCAAGAGCACCTAAAAGCCACACAAAAGGGGCACAAATCTGTCCCTCCTCCTTCTCCTCCTACTTACCCACTCCAGTCTGCCCCTGCTATACCGAGTCATTACCTCTCAGCAGCCTCCACTGACAGGGATGATGGTATAGCACAGGGTGTCCCAGGTCCTAGCAGCACATCTGTCACCAGCTGTAGCCTGTAGCTAACAAATTGATCTGCCCCATCTGCTGAAGCAGGAAAAATACAGTTCCTGCCACCCACATGCCCAGCTTCTAAACAAGCTTGTCAAAGCTGTTGGCTCTCCAACATCTGCCTTTAAGCCTGGTGGATTCTGCCCCCTTCCGTGATTTCGCACAATGTGCTGTACCACAATGGCAGGTTCCCAGTCGCTACTTATTTTCACGTAAAGCCGTTCCATCTCTCTACTATCACATGGAAGGGAATGTGCTGGCATTGTTGGGCAAGGCAGTCAGCCGTAAAATCCACCTTACTGCTGACACATCATCCAGCAAGCATGGGCAGGGACAATATATTTCACTCACAGCACACCGGGTAATGCTGCTTGCAACTTGAAAGGATGCAGGACAGGGCTCGGTGCTGCAGCTTTTTGTGCCCCCACGTCTCCATACAGCTGGCGGTGATGATGCCGGACCTGTGAGCTCTACCCCCTCCTCCTCCCCCTCCTCCTCCTCCTCTGCCACCTCCATGCCGGCCTCTGCAGAATTGACCTATGAACATCAGGTACCCACTAAGCGTTCAAAGAGCTATTCCATGAATCCGGCTAAAAGGTGCCATGCAGTGCTTCAGCTGGTGTGTTTAGGGGACAGGAGCCACACCAGAGCAGAGATTCTTGCATCTCTGCAGGTAAAGGCCCAAATGTGGTTCACACCATGCCATCTGGAGCCAGGAATGGTGGTGTGTGATAATGGCTCAAAAATCCTGTCCGCCCTTAGACAGGGAAAGTTGACACATGTGCCATGCCTGGCGCATGTCCTCAATTTGGTGGGGCAGCATTTCCTAAATACATACCCAGGATTGCAAGATGTGCTAAAGCTGGCCAAAAGAGTCTGTAGCAATTTCAGGCGGTCATACACAGCCAGTGCTCGGTTGGCTGAAATATCAGCGGAAATTCCACCTGCCCGTAAACCGCCTGATTTGTGACATGCCCACCAGGTTGAACTCAACTTTGGCAATGCTGCAGCGGCTATACATGCAGCAGAGGGCCGTCAACGAGTACCTGTGTGAGTATGGCACAATGACAGGCTCAGGACGCCTTTTTTCCCCATGCCAATGGCTGATTCGGATGTATCTGAATCTCTGAATAACAATAGTAATGAATTTCATTAAAATTTATTTTGTCTTGTTTAGTTTATTAATTTTCTAATAAATTCCAATTTTTCAAATCGATTTTAAAATTTACAGACCAATCCAAATGCTGTGTGCTGGTTGTTAAGGAGTGTACAACCAAAGACTCATCAGCTGTCAGCAGGTTTCACCACTGACAACCGAATGTAAACAAAAGAATACACATTTTATAACAGAAACTAAGAAAAACTTATTTTTTTCAAATTTTCAGTCTTTTTTCTTTTTTTTTTTGCAAAAAATCAAAAACCCAGTGGTGAATAAATACCACTAAAGGAAGGCTCTATCTGTCTAAAAAATTATAAAAATGTTGTTTGGGTACAGTGTTGCATGACCCCGCAATTGTCATTTAAAGTGTGACAGGGCTGAAAGCTGAAATATGGCCTGGGAAGGAAGAGGATGAAAGTGCCTCAGATTTAAATGGTTAATGCTGTCCTGAAAGACTACTGGAAAACAAGTTACCGGTAAGCCTTACTTGAATTTTCTCAAAACGCCTTTCAGGACAGCACATGAAAGAATAAATAAAAACTTACTCCCTTAAGGTGGGACTACTGCTTGCAAGACCTTTCTACCAAAGGCATTCTTCCCTGCTGACAACAAGTGTAGTCTGTAGTGGCACACAAAAATCAACATGCTTGACCATGTCGCTGTCTTACAAATTTGTTGTGGGGTGGCACCAGCCTTCTCTGCCCATGTGGCTGCCAGATTCTTGTGGAATGAGCGTGAATCCCCAATGGTGGATCAAGGTTTAAATACATTTAAGCTAAATTAATTGCCAATTTCAGCCATCTTACTATGGATCCTTTAGTGGCTTCCTGCCCCTTCTTGGTTCCAGCATATAAATCAAAAAAGTCTCAGAACTTCTCAATTTTTTTGTCAATTCTAAATAACTTAGAACATTTTTTCTTGTGTCTAAAGTATGAAAGTTTCTTTCTTTTTCGCCTGACAGGTTAGGATTTTTTTTTGTCAAAACAATATCTTGTAAGCGATGATAAACCAAAGCTTCAGAAATAAGGCAGATCGGTCTTTAATCCAATCAGGATAAATCATTAAAAAAGATTGACAAAGCATGTAGATCACTAATTCTGCAGCAATTTCAAGGTCTCAGAGCTTCATGATTCAAAAGGATACTTGGTTAGGGCCTATACTGTAGAACCACTGAGGGATCCCACTTAGGAAATGTTCTAACTTTAAAAAGTCTGGAATGGGACAATGTCCTGCAAAATGACCAGGGGCTCAGAAGTAACCAAACGCTCCAAAAAACTCCCAAAGCTGTGACCTACACTTTTAGTGTGCTTACTGCCAACTTCCTGTCTGTCCCTTGTTGCAGAAAATCTAGGATCAAAGTTAGATCTTCCAGAGGCTTTGAACTGGAAGCACACCAAGGGGTTGTGTACCTTTTAAACCTTCCCATATATTGCTCTCGTAACTTTTCTGTGGCCTGCCCAAAGTGTGTCTACTAAGCGTTGAGAGAATCTCTTCTTCTATAACAGTTGCTTTTTAAAAAACAGGTTGTGAGACGCAATCTCTGTAGATTTGGATGACACAAAGGTTGTAACAGGTCTTTTCTGAGGGGCAGCATCAAATAAGCCTTGATTGCTAGCCTGGGGAGAATTAAAAACCAAGGTCTTTTCAGCCAAAAGGGTGCTACTAAAATAATTGTCACCCTCTGTGTTTGAATCTTCTTCAGAGCCTGCAGAACTAATTGGAATGTGGGAAAAGCATAACATAGTGGGAAGCCCCACTTTTGAGGGCATCTGTTCTCTCCGTTCAGGGAAAAAAAAGACAAGTTTTTGCATTCTGACAATTTGCAAACAGTTCTATCAGCGGTTTCACCTGGACTATGGTGACAAAGACTTCCAGATTCATGCTCCAGTTGCCATCATGGCAAATTGATTGCTGCCCAGGCCAGGATCTCCTCTGCCAATCTTGGAAGACTTCTGTTCCTCATCTATGTTTATATAGGCTACTGCTGTCCGTGCAGATTTGTATGTGATGGCCCTGGAGAATTTGGAGAACTGTTGTACCAACTGCTGTGCTAATCTATGTTACTCCTTTAATTTTCTTTGTGTGATAATGCTAATATCTTTTCAAGTGTACCCGCTGATAGCGGTATGTTTTGTATGTTACCTAATACCTTATAAAAAACGTATTGTGAAAAGCTCTGGCATAAGCTTTTAGCACTCTCCAGTTTGAGGAATTTGTCGCTTAAAGTTTTGACCACTTTCCCTGTGTCATTTTATTCTCCAAATAGGCTCCTTAGCACCAGGAGCTGGCATTCAAGGGGAGAATTTTCTTTACAGGGAAAGACTAGGCCACACCTATTGTAAGAATCTCCTGTTTCTTCCATCACCATAGGGATCTTTTTACCCTGGTGGGAACCTTCACTTTTTCTATCCAACAAGGACATGTTCCCATTCCACATTCTCAGGATAAACTGTTGTAGAGGCCTAAGATGTATGCTCCCCCACTGGATTGCTGGAATGGAGGCTATTAACAGGCCAAGAGCTGACATCAGAAATCTGATCCTGATACAGTGCCTATATTTAAAAAATTATGTACAAGTGAATGTGAGAGACGACATCACTAATGGAGCAAGGGAGGAGGTGAAATCCTTATGGTGAGAACTACAAAGGGAGGAAACTAAGGGGAAAGTAATACTGGATGTATACTATAGGCACCCTAATTAGAGGGAGGAGGGAGAGGTGGACCTCCTATCACAATTTGGATTTGCAACAAGGATGGGAAGCGTCATTATAATGGGGGATTTTAATTATCCAGACATAGACTGGGCAGAAGGAGAACAAACGAATAAGCCTGGACAGCAGCACTCAGATACAACACCTTTATTAGGTTGAAATCCAGTGTACAGCAGTCGATCCATACAGTACAGAAGGGGGGATGCAAATAGCTTACACGTTTCACACCTGAATCTGGTGCTTAGTCATAGCTAGTGTAGTGACAAAACGGATGTGAATACAGTATATGTATGGTGGTGGCCAATGGGAAATAAGATGTCTCAAAGGCCACTCCCACATGCATAATTAGTTGATCAGAGAATATAGAACAGCTGTGACTGGAGGGCCCTCCTGTCCACAGCTCTCACATAGACAGGTAAAAAAAAAAAAAAAAAGAATACCCACAATCACGTTGACACAAACACAAACCAATTACAAATAACATATTAAAATTAAATCACCACATTAACATGTAACATTGAGTATAACCCATGGGACATAAAATCATAATGTTAGTTAAAAAATTGGTATTGTTATCCAGAACACATGTGTGAAAGATTCACACATGTGTATGTTCAGTTATAAGAAACACACAATGGACTTTCCATGTGTCAGACGTAGACGCAAGACAGCAAAAATGCATGTATAAAATCAAAAAACAATAAGCAAGCGTGTACATACAAACACATGGACGCTACAGCAGTGACTCCGAGACCGTTTGTAAAAACAAGAACATTTTCTCTATTCATATGTCAGGAAGGCTGCAAAAAAATGTATTGATATTGTTCCTAATTGGTCCATATATGGATGAAAAGACCCTATAGAAGCTCACCAAAAAGAGAAAAGAAGAGCAAAAAAACCACAACAAAACATGGCAAAAAAATGCAAAAAAGACAAAAAAGCAAAATGAGCCACGGGAACATCAAAGTTGCATGATTGTATGTTTATAAGTTCCATATGTATGATAATTGAAGAGCTCACATACTCTACTTTGATCACTCTTCATCTTTCACATTCTTGGTTCCTCATTCCTTATTGCTTACAGTTTACAGTTTATTATTATTGTTCCCCCACATGATTTATTACTGTTGTAATTCTCATTGTTACTATCGATGATATGTGTAGACTTTTGTTTCATATACGTATACGTTGAAGCAAACATGTAAAATTTAAACATATCATTTTTAGGGGGGAACAATAAGTCAGTGTGCGTGGTACACATGTGTGGACAAAAGGATCTATATGAAATCCTTTCCACTATTCTACAAAATACCAAATTTTGTCAAAGATTGTAATCACCAATGATCGGCTGTAGTTTTCCTTTTAAAGGAAAACAATCGATGCAATATCAGTATAGTATGTCTCTTAATGCTGAAAATATGCACATATTGAATAGACAAAAAAAAAACGCAAGAACAAAAAGGTCAAGGGGCAAAGAGTCAACAGTGGAGGGGCAGGAAACAAGAGACAGCAAAGGAAGAAATAAGAAAAACGAGAGACAAAGGGCGAAAAAGACAGTGGCACAGCACCAGCTGACAAAGTACGGAATGGGATAAGTTAGAGAAATGATCGCTAATGGAAAAGGACAAAAACCATCTCCGAATGAGAAATATAGAGCACTATTATTAGTAAAAAAATGCAAAATCCGAATCAAATGAACATGCATTTTCTACACAGTCCATTTTTCATAAAAGTTGGATGCGTCCCACTCAAAGTTGAGGCCGGCTGGTTTTCTAGTGTTTAAATTAAATATCCAATGGACTTCTTGTCTACATAATATTTTAAATGCATCTCCCCTCTAAATGGTCTTACTACCTTTTCCATCCCCTGGATCACTAAACTCGATATGTCCTTGTTGTGATAATCGTTCCAGTGTCATGCTATGTTGGTGGTATGATTTCTATCTATATCGTAGAGGTGATCGTAGAGCCGATCTCTTAGCCTACAAGTCATCCTATCTACGTACAGGATGGGACATGATGTACATGTAATCACGTAAACCACAAACCGTGTATTACAATTGATAAATTATTTAATTTTGTGGGATTTGCCGGTAGTGACAGAAAGAACAGTGTCACCTTTCTTGACAAAGGGACAATATGTGCAACTGTTCATGCCACACCCAAAAGTACCCTTGAATTGTAACCAATGGGTGGGTGTCTTGGTACTCGTGTAGAGACAAGGTGACAACCATCTCCCTAGAGAGGGAGCTCTCCTTAAAATTGTTCTAATGCCATTTGAGAGTATCTGTGAATAAATTGGATCACTAGATAGAACATGTAGATATTTAACAACAATCTTTTTAATTCTGTCAAATTCAATACTGTATGGCGTGGAGAACACAGGAATGTTACCAAAATGATTCAATTCCCTGTGTTTAGATCTATGCTTTAGGGACGGTTTATCGCACAACAAATCGCATCGGGAAGTTTTATTGTCAATGGATAATGCTCTATTTATGATTGGTGCAGAGTATCCTCTCTCTTTGAATCTAGAGGCCAAAATTGCTTAAATTTTAAAATCTAAATCGTTGCTGCACAATCGTTTAAGCCTAAGGAACTGTCCTACTGGGATGCTTTTTATCATGTGTTCTGGGTGACTAGAGTTGGCTCGCAACAAAGTGTTGCCATCCATGGGCTTTCTAAATAAATTTAAAGTGACACCATCATTACCACCGGTCAGCAACACGTCTAAAAATTCCATTGACGTTGAATGATGGTGTCCAGTGAATTTTAAGTTGAGTTCATTATCATTCATATATGACAGCCATGAGTCAAGGTCAATGTGTGGTCCAGAGCAACGCTGTATCCTGGCCTAGGCCAACAAGGCCCAGGCCTAGGGCAGCACTTTGCAGGGGGGCAGCACGGAAAGAGTCCCCGCCGGCTTGCGCTACACTGTGAGTGTGCTTCTAATTTTGACTGTCCTATCATCCTGGACCACAAACCTTCCTCACTGTGCTATATGTTTTCTGCTGCACCATTGGCATGGTTAGATCGTCTTAGTCCTCTCCATAAAATTATCAGAAATGTGTGCTTAAAGTAGAACTATGGGCAACACTTTTTCATTTTGGATAGAGTAAGGGAAGGTTATAGCCCCGTCAGTTTATTTTTTACCATCCCTGTCCCATTGCAGAGATTTCCCTTCACTTCCTGCCTCATAGCCAAACAGGAAGTGAGAGGAAATCTATGCAAATTAAGGGACTCCATTGCCCTTCCCCAGGCCGTCAGAACTAGTTTACCCACTCAAAATTTTCAGGGCGGGTCTTAAACAGCAAGGGGTGTGGCCTTGACAGGAAGGGGTGGGTCATATTTAAATGAGTCAGGCCTAGGGCAGCACAAAAACTAAATACACTACTGGTTCAGAGACCACAAAGTGGAGGTCATATATATATCTACTGTAAAATACAGTATCCTTTCGACGGGGACTACCCGGTCCAAAATTGCAGAATTTCTCCCACGATCCCATGTATAAATTATCTAGGGATGGTGAGAATTTAGCCCCCATGGAGGCCCCGCACCTCTGAAAGTAGTAGTCTCCGTCGAACATAAAAAAGTTATGTGTCAGTAGATACTCTAGACTCATCAAAATAAACTCTTGCAAGGTCAATGAAAACCTCCCTGACCTCGCTAGAAAATATGCAACTGCCTGCAAACCCAAAGTGTGAGGAATAGATGAGTAGAGACTTGTCACGTCACATGAGATCCATCTGTAATTGCTGTTCCATTTTAGGTCTTTTAATTTCAACAGGAGTTGCTTAGTGTTACGAAGGAAGCTAGGCAACTCCATAACTAAAGATTGTAATTGTTGAGAGCGGCTTTTCTTTTTCTTCTCACTGGGCGGAAGGAACCATGCATTAATCTAAAGCTCACCATTTCCTAAATGTCTTGCAGGACAATTTCATGGGTCAGATGGTAAATCCACCAACAAGAAACAAAGATTTACTAGACCTACTGATTACCAACAATACAGACCTGATCATGGATGTGGAAATATGGGGCAATTTAGGAAACAGCGATCACAGGTTAGTTCGTTTCAGTATGAACCACACAAATAGGAAACATAAGGGGAATACAAAGACACTGAATTTTAAAAGAGCCAACTTCCCTAAACTACGATCCTTGCTAGAAGACAGTAAATGGGATAAAATCTTAGGAACAAAGAATACGGAGGGAAAATGGGTATGCTTTAACCACTTAAGGACCGCCGCACGCCGATGTACGTCAGCAGAATGGCACGGGTGGACCTGTATGTCCCTGCCTTCCCGTGGGTGGGGGGTCCAATCGGACCCCCCCCCGGTGCCTGCGACGGTCCATTTCACTTCAGGAGCAATCCGTGATGAGGGGGCAGCCATTGGTTTCTGGCCACCCTCTTACGATTGCTCCTGGCGAATGAGATGCTCCCCCTGCCTGTGTAATGTAAACACAGGCAGGAGGAAGTGATGTCATCTCTCCATGCGGCGCTCTTTTCATCCGGAGCGCCGAGGAGAGAAGACATCAAGTAAGTGCACTAACAGTACACTGACACCAGCACACATAGGCACCAATATCACTCCCCCAGTCACCCCCAGATCACCCCCCAGATCACCCTCAGCACCCAGTCACAGTGTCACTGATTGCAGTGATCATTTAGTTACTGATCACTGCATTTAGTGTCATCTGTGACAGTAAAAAGTTGCAGGGCAGTTAGGTTTAGGCCCCTTTAGGTCCAGGGTAGCCCCCTAACCCCCCCTAAAAAAGGTTTAACCCCTTTATCGCCCCCAGGTAACCCTTTCACCCCCTATCGCCAGTGTCACTAAGCGATCGTTTTTCTGATCACTGTATTAGTGTCGCTGGTGCCGCTAGGTAGCCAGTTATTTTTTTAGGTTCGCTGCCAGGTTTTTATAGCGTCAGGTACCCCCATATATTATCTAATAAAGGTTTTAACCCCCTGATTGCCCCTAGAGTTAACTCCTTCACCAGTGACCACTGTATAAGTGTCACTGGTGACACTAGTTAGCCAATTAGTTATTTAGTTATTTAGGTTACCCGTCAGGTTTTTATTTAGCCCCATATATTACCTAATTGATTGCCCCTAGAGTTAACCCTTTCACCAGTGATCACTGTATAAGTGTTACGGGTGACGCTGGTTGGTTAGTTTTACTTTTTATAGCATCAGGGCACCCGCCGTATATAACCCAATAAAGGTTTAACCCCCTGATCGCCCGGCGGGTGATATCAATTAGGTTTTAGCGTCAGTTAGGGTCTGCGTCACCCCAGGCAGCGTCAGGTTAGTGCCAGTAGCGCTAACACCCATGCGCAAAGCATACACCTTAGTGGTATAGTATCTTAACAGAACAATATCTGCTCTGATCAGATCTATACTAGCGTCCCCAGCAGTTTAGGGTTCCCAAAAACGCATTGTTAGTGGGATCAGCCCAGATACCCGCTAGCACCTGTGTTTTGACCCTCGCCCAGCCCAGCCTACCCAAGTGCAGTATTGATCGATCACTGTCACTTACCAAACACAACACACATAACTGCAGTGTTTGCAGAGACAGGCCTGATCCCTGCAATTGCTAACAGTTTTTTTTGGTAGCGTTTTATACATTTGCTGACAGTCAGGTGCTTTTTTACCTGTGAATCCTTACTAGTGTACCACTAAATTTAGAGCCCAAAATGGCAAAGCGAAGGTACACTAGTAAAGAGGCCTACGAGTTTCTGAGCATGACAGATAGTGAAGAGGAGGTCACGAATCTGTCAGATTCCAGCTCAGAATACATCCCCGTAGAAGACAGCGGCTCCATGTCAGATAGCACTGACGACGAAGATGAGGTCCCTGCTATGGACAGGCGTACCCCACCCCATTCTGCTGTTGTTGAGGAGCAAGAACCGCAGGTCCCTCGTATGGAGCAGAGAGCCAGTACTAGCGCCGCTATTCCTTCTGGTGAACTGGCAAGCACCAGCGGCCTAGTACACCCTGGTCGTACATCCAGCACTGCAGTAACACGTGGTGACGTGGTGAGTCCCATAAGTGCAGTTCAAGCTGGCGAGGTGGCAAGCACAAGTAGTGTCCCGCTGCCACCAAGAAGAAGACAAAGACAGGCCTGTCATGCCCATAGTGCCCTTCCTGCTGCATTCGCCAATCCTGATTGGGTCCCCACCACTTCTGCAGCAACCGTACTTCCCCCATTCACTGGCCAACCCGGTATTTAGGTGGAAACAGCTGATTTTACGTCACTTGATTTTTATTCGCTGTTTTTCACGGAAGATCTCTATAGATCTATTGTGGACCAAACTAATTTGTATGCTGGTTGATTCATCGCCACTCGTCCCCAATCCGCCCTTGCCAGAGAATGGAAACCAGTTACGGTTTCCGAATTTAAGAGCTTTCTGGGTCTTTCCCTCAACATGGGCATACATAAATTCCCAAAGATGCGGACGTATTGGTCCACATGACCATATTCCTGTGTTCTCTGCTTCCATGGTCAGGAAACAATACGAGGCGATCTTGCGGTTCATGCATTTCAACGACAATGAACTTTGTCGTCCACGTGGAGACCCTGAATACGATCGGCTCTACAAAATTTGGCCCCTCATATACCACTTCAACAAACGTTTTGCAGCCTTGTATACTCCCCATAAAGTTGTCTGCGTTGATGAGTCCCTGTTTAAATTTTCTGGCCACTTGTCTTTCAAACTGTACCTTCTTAGCAAGCGTGCCAGATACGGGGTCAAGCTCAATAAGTTCTGTGACAGGGCAACAGTCAGGTAGAGCCGGAGAACTGCCCAGATTACATAGGGAGCACTGGCAAGATTGTGTGGGACTTGGTGTCACCCTTATTCGGAAAGGGGTGCCACTTGTATGTGGACAATTATTACACGAGCGTGCCACTGTTTAGTCACTTGTTTGATCATCAGACTGGAGCATGTGGCACCGTGCGACCTAATCGCCGGGGCTTTCCCCAGGGGCTTGTAGATTCTCATCTTAGGCTGGGGGAGAGAGCCTGCTTGAAGTGTAATAACTTGCTCGCTGTGAAGTGGAGGGATAATAAGAATGTTTTCGTTCTTACCTCCTTTCACGCAGACACGACAGTCCAAATTCGTACAGAGACTGGTGTTGTGGAGAAACCCCTCTGTATCCACGAATATAACCAAAACATGGGAGGGGTGGACCTCAACGACCAGTTGTTGGCACCGTATTACATTGCCCGTAAGGCGAGACGCTGGTACAAAAAAGTGTCTCTATCCTTATTTCAATTGGCTTTGCTGAATGCTCATGTGCTATACAAAGCTTCTGGCGGGACTTTATCCTTCCTTACATTCCAGGATGAGATCATCACAGACCTCCTGTATCCAGGCGGTGCTGCACCTCACCATTCCCAACCAAATGCAGTAAGCCGGCTGCATGAGAGGCATTTTCCGTATGTCCTCGAGAGTACCCCTACCCAACGAGCCCCCCAAAGAAAATGTTGTGTCTGTAGAAAGCGTAAATTTAGGCGTGACACCCGTTATTATTGTCCCCGCTGTCCTGACGATCCTGATCTTTGCATTGGTAAATGTTTTGAACGCTACCACACACTAGCAGGGATGAGCCGAACACCCCCCTGTTCGGTTCGCACCAGAACCTGTGAACAGACAGAATGTTTGCGCAAACTTTAGAACCCTATTAAATACAATGGACTCGAACATTCGAAATCTAAAGTGCTAATTATAAAGGCTAATATGCAAGTTATTGTCCTAAAAAGTGTTTGGGGACCTGGGTCCTGCCACAGGGGACATGTATCAATGCAAAAAAAGGTTTAAAAAATAGACGTTTTCACGGGAGCGGTGATTTTAATAATGCTTAAAATGAAAAAATAAAAGTGAAATATTCCTTTAAATTTCGTACCTGGGGGGTGTGTATGATATGCATGTAAAGTGGCGCATGTTTCCCATGCTTAGAACTGTCCCTGCACAAAGTGTCATTTTTGAAGGAAAAAAAGTCATTTAAAACTCACTCGCGGCTATTAATGAATTGTCGGCTTTTATCAATACATAGAAAAGTCATTGATAAAAAAAAAAAAAAAAGCGTGGGGGTTCCCACAAATTCAATTACCAGGCCCTTTAGGTCTGGAATGGATATTAAGGGGAACCCCGCCGCAAATTAAAAAAAATGGTGTGGGGTTCCCCCTAAATATCCATACCAGGCCCTTGAGATCTGGCATGGATTTTAAAGGGAACTCCACCCCAAATTTTAAAAAAATGGCGTGGAGTCCCCCCAAAAATCCATACCAGACCCTTATCCGAGCACGTAACCTGACCGGCCGCAGGGGAAGAGGGGGGGACGAGAGAGCGGCCCCCCTCTCTCCTGAACCGTACCAGGCCACATGCCCTCAACATGGGGAGGATTTCCCCATGTTGATGGGGACAAGGGCCTCATCCCCACAACCCTTGCCCGGTGGTTGTGGGGGTCTGCGGGCGGGGGGCTTATCGGAATCTGGAAGACCCCTTTAACAAAGGGGACCCCCAAATCCCGGCCCCCCCTATGTGAATTGGTAAGGGGTACATTGTACCCCTACCATTTCACGAAGAAAGCGTAAAAAAATGTAAAAAAAACACACAAACACCTTGAAAAAGTCCTTTATTAAAAAAAAAAAAAACATTCCAGCGATGAAATCCAGTGTCCCGCGGCGATCCGATGTCCAGCGCCGTCCGTCATTGGTTTTGCCTGAGCGGACCTGATGGGGAACTTCCTCCTCAGTGTTTTAAATGTATAGACCCGCCCCTTCTAAAGATTGCTATCATAGGGGATATTTACATTCCTTGAGATAACAATAAAAATGGTAAAAAAAAAATTGGGCAATATAGTGTGTTTCAGTGCATTAAAATAAAAAATAAATATTTTTTCCCCAAAAATGCGTTTGAAAAATCGCTGCGCAAATACTGTGTGGAAAAAGAAATGCAACACCCACCATTTTAATCTGTAGGGCCTTTGCTTTAAAAAAATATATAATGTTTGGGGGTTCAACGTAATTTTCTTGCAAAAAATAAATAAAATGTTTTCATGTAAACAAAAAGTGTCAGAAAGGGCTTTGTCTTCAAGTGGTTAGAAGGGTGGGTGATGTGTGACATAAACTTCCTAATGTTGTGCATAAAATGCCAGGACAGTTCAAAACCCCCCCAAATTACCTCATTTTGGAAAGTAGACACCTCAAGCTATTTGCTGATAGGCACGTCGAGTCCATGGAATATTTTATATTTTGACAGAAGTTGCGGGAATTTTTTTATTTTTTTTGCGCAAAGTTGGCACTAAATTATATATTGCTCAAACATGCCATAGGCATATGTTAAATTACACCCCAAAATACATTCTGTTGCTTCTCCTGAGTACGGGGATACCACATGTGTGAGATTTTTGGGAGCCGCGTACGGGACCCCAAAAACCAAGCACCGCCTTTACAGTTTCAGAGGCCATGGAATGCCCAGATGGCACAAAACCCCCCCAAATGACCCCATTTTGGAAAGTAGACACCCAAGCTATTTGCTGAGAAGTATGGTGAGTATTTTTCAGATATTGCTTTTTGTCACTAAGTTTTGAAAATTGAAAAAAGAAAAAACAAATACAGTTTTATTTTCTTTCTTCATTTTCCAAAACAAATGAGATCAGTAACATACTCACCATGCCTCTCAGCAAATAGCTTGGGATGTCTACTTTTCAAAATGGGGTCATTTGGGGGGATTTTGTGCTATCTTGGCATTTTATGGCATTCGAAACTGATAGGTAGTGAGGAGTGAAATCAAAAATTTGTACCCTTAGAAATCCTGAAGGCGGTGCTTGGTTTTTGGGGCTCTGTACGCGGCTAGGCTGCCAAAAAGTCCCACACATGTGATATCCCGTACTCAGGAGAAGCAGCAAAATGTATTTTGGGGTGCAATTCCACATATAACCATGGCATGTGTGAGCAATATATCATTTAGTGACAACTTTTTGTAAAATTTTATTTTTATTTTTTTTGTCATTATTCAATCACTTGGGGAAAAAAAAAATTCAATGGGCTCAACATGCCTCTCAGCAAATAGCTTGGGGTGTCTACTTTCCAAAATGGGGTCATTTGGAAGGGTTTTGTGCCATCTTGGCATTTTATGGCCTTCAAAACTGTGATAGGTAGTGATTAGGGATGAGCCGAACACCCCCAGGTTTGGTTCGCACCAGAACCTGCGAACGGACCGAAAGTTTGCCCGAACTTTAGAACCCTATTAAATACAATGGACGTGAACGTTCGAAATCTAAAGTGCTAATTATAATGGCTAATATGCATATTATTGTCCTAAAAAGGGTTTGGGGACCTGGGTCTTGCCCCAGGGGACATGTATCAATGCAAAAAGAGGTTTTAAAAACAGACGTTTTTTCGGGAGCAGTGATTTTAATGATGCATAAAGTGAAAGAAAATAAAGTGAAATATTCCTTTAAATATCGTACCTGGGGGGTGTCCAAAGTATGCCTGTGAAGTGGCACGTGTTTCCCGTGTTTAAAACTGTCCCTGCACAAAATGACATTTCTAAAGGAAAAAAAGTAATTTAAAACTGCTTGCGGCTTTAATGTAATGTCTGGTCTCGGCAATATGGATGAAAATCATTGAGAAAAATGGCATGGGCCCCTTTGGGTCTTGTATGGATATTAAGGGGAACCCTGCACCCAAATTAAAAAAGGCCCTATATACTCTGAACAGCAGTATACAGGCGGTGCAAACAAGACAGGGACTGTAGGTTAGTTCTTAAGTAGAATCTGTTTATAATTTGGAACAGGTACATTTTTAAATGTAGCTCCAGCCAAAGAAATCTATTTTTAAGCTTTTTGGAAAACATAGGGAAGGGTTATCACCCCTGTAACATTTGTTTTGCTGTCTGTGCACCTCTTCAGAACATTTCACCTCACTTTCTGTCCCAATGACAATTTTTGGGGGAAAATTTGGGGTTTTTAGTGAAACAAGGATTGGTGATAAAGCATCAGTGGAGAGGAGACACCTTTTCCCATATTAACTCTTAAGCCCTGTACACACGATCGGTTTTACCGATGAAACCCGCCCGATGGATTGTTTTCATCGGACAAACCGATCGTGTATGGGACCCATTGGTCTTTTTTCCATCGGTTTTAAAAAATAGAACATGTTTTAAAATTTTCCGATGGATCAAAAACCGATAGAAAATTCTTATCGTCTATGGGCAAGTCCATCGGATAAAAAACCCACGCATGCTCAGACTGAATTAGGAGACGGGAGCGCTCGTCTGGTAAAACTAGCATTCCTAATGGAGAGAGCACATTCGTCATTCTGCAAGTTATTGCCGGACCATTTGGTAGCTAAAGGACCAGAGGTGAATTCAGAATTTTGCACTGCGCTGCTTTAACTGTAAATTGTGCGGACATGCAATGTTGTACCCAAACGAAATTTGCGTCCTTTTTTCCCCACAAATAGAGCTTTCTTTTAATGGTATTTGATTGCCTCTGCAATTTTTATTTTTTGCGATGTAAACGGAAAAAGACCGAAAATTTGGAAAAAAAATGATATTTTCTACTTTTTGTTATAAGAAAAATCGAATAAACTCAATTGTAGTCATACATTTAGGCCAAAATGTATTCAGCCACATGTCTTTAGTAAAAAAAATGTCAATAAGCGTATATTTATTGGTTTGCGCAAAAGTTATAGCGTCTACAAACTAGGGTACATTTTCTGGAATTTACACAGCTTTTAATTTATGACTGCCTATCTCATTTCTTGAGGTGCTAAAATGGCAGGGCAGTACAAAACCCCCCCAAATGACCCCATTTTGGAAAGTAGACACCCCAAGAAAATTGCTGAGAGGCATGTTGAGCCCATTGAATATTTTTTTTTGTCCCAAGTGATTGAATAATGACAAAAAAAAAATTACAAAAAGTTGTCACTAAATGATATATTGCTCACACATGCCATGGTTATATGTGGAATTGCACCCCAAAATACATTCTGCTGCTTCTCCTGAGTACGGGGATACCACATGTGTGGGACTTTTTAGGAGCCTAGCCACGTACGGGACCCCGGAAACCAAGCACCGCCTTCAGGTTTTCTAAGGGCGCAAATTTTTGATTTCACTTCTCACTACCTATCACAGTTTTGAAGGCCATAAAATGCCAAGATGGCACAAAACCCCCCCAAATGACCCCATTTTGGAAAGTAGACACCCCAAGCTATTTGCTGAGAGGCATGTTGAGCCCATTGAATATTTTTTTTGTCCCAAATGATTGAATAATGCTAAAAAGAAAAAAAAAAGAAAAAATGTACAAAAAGTTGTCACTAAATGATATATTGCTCACACATGCCATGGTTATATGTGGAATTGCACCCCAAAATACATTCTGCTGCTTCTCCTGAGTACAGGGATACCACATGTGTGGGACTTTTTGGGAGCCTAGCCGGGTACGGGGCCCCAAAACCAAGCACCGCCTTCAGGATTTCTAAGGGCGTAAATTTTTGATTTCACTCCTCACTACCTATCACAGTTTCGAAGGCCATAAAATGCCAAAATAGCACAAAACCCCCCCAAATGACCCCATTTTGGAAAGTAGACACCCCAAGCTATTTACTGAGAGGCATGTTCAGTCCATGGAATATTTTATATTTTGCCACAAGTTGCGGGAATATGACAAACTTTGTTTTTTTTGCACAAAGTTGTCACTAAATGATATATTGCTCACACATGCCATGGGCATATGTGAAATTACACCCCAAAATACATTCTGCTGCTTCTCCTGAGTATGGGGATACCACATGTGTGGGACTTTTTGGGAGCCTAGCCGCGTACGGGACCCCAAAAATCCAGCACCGCCTTCAAGGTTTCTAAGGGCATACATTTTTGATTTCACTCCTTACTACCTATCACAGTTTTGAAGACCATAAAATGCCAAGATAGCACAAAACCCCCCAAAATGACCCCATTTTGGAAAGTAGACACCCCAAGGAAATTGCTGAGAGGCATGTTGAGCCCATTGAATATTTTTTTTTTGTCCCAAGTGATTGAATAATGACAAAAAGAAAAAAAAATGTACAAAAAGTTGTCACTAAATGATATATTGCTCAAACATGCCACGGTTATATGCGGAGTTGCACCCCAAAATACATTTGGCTGCTTCTCCTGAGTACGGGGATACCACATGTGTGGGACTTTTTGAGAGCCTAGCCACGTACGGGCCCCCGAAAACCAAGCACCGCCTTCAGGATTTCTAAGGGCACAAATTTTTGATTTCACTCCTCACTACCTATCACAGTTTTGAAGGCCATAAAATGCCAAGATAGCCCAAAACCCCCACAAATGACCCAATTTTGGAAAGTAGACACCCCAAGCTATTTGCCGAGAGGCATGGTGAGTATTTTACAGCTCTCATTTGTTTTTGAAAATGAAGAAAGACATATTTTTTTTTTCTTCTTCAACTTTTAAAACTTTGTGACAAAAAGCGAGATCTGCAAAATACTCAACATACCTCTCAGCAAATAGCTTGGGGTGTCTACTTTCCAAAAAGGGGGAATTTGGGGGGGTTTTGTGCCATCTGGGCATTCCATGGCCTCCGAAACTGTGATAGGCAGTGAGGAGTGAAATCAAAAATTTACACCCATAGAAATCCTGAAGGCAGTGCTTGGATTTCGGGGTCCTGTACGCGGCTAGGCTCCCAAAATGTCTCACACATGTGGTATCCCCGTACTCAGGAGAAGCAACAGAATGTATTTTGGGGTGCAATTCCACATATAACCATGGCATGCTTGAGCAATATATAATTTAGTGACAACTTTTTGTACATTTTTTTTTTCTTTTTGTCATTATTCAATCACTTGGGACAAAAAAAAAATATTCAATGGGCTCAACATGCCTCTCAGCAAATAGCTTGAGGTGACTACTTTCCAAAATGGGGTCATTTGGGGGGGTTTTGAACTGTCCTGGCATTTTATGCACAACATTAGGAAGCTTATGTCACACATCATCCACTCTTCTAACCACTTGAAGACAAAGCCCTTTCTGACACTTTTTGTTTACATGAAAACATTTTTTTTTGCAAGAAAATTATGTTGAACCCCCAAACATTATATATTTTTTTAAAGCAAAGGCCCTACAGATTAAAATAGTGGGTGTTGCATTTTTTTTCCACACAGTATTTGCGCAGCGATTTTTCAAACGCATTTTTTGGGGGAAAAACACACTTTTTTTATTTTTAATGCACTAAAAAACACTATATTGCCCAAATGTTTGATGAAATAAAAAATATGATCTTAGGCCGAGTACATGGATACCAAACACGACATGCTTTAAAATTGCGCACAAACGCGCAGCGGCGAGAAACTACATTCATTTTTAAAAGCATTTAAAAGCCTTTACAGGTTACCACGTTAGATTTACAGAGGAGGTCTACTGCTAAAATTACTGCACTCGATCTGACCTTCGCGGTGATACCTCACATGCATGATGCAATTGCTGTTTACATATGACGCTAGACCGACGCTTGCGTTCGCCTTTGCGCAAGAGCAGGGGGGGACAGCGGTGCTTTTTTTTTTTTTTTTATTATTTATTTTGCTTTTTTATTTTATTTTTAAACTGTTCCTTCCATATTTATTTTTTTTTATCATTTTTATTGTTATCTCAGGGAATGTAAATATCCCCTATGATAGCAATAAGTAGTGACAGGTACTCTTTTTTTGAAAAAAAAATGGGGGGTTAGACCCTAGATCTTTCCTCTGCCCTCAAAGCATCTGACCACACCAAGATCGGTGTGATAAAATGCTTTCCCAATTTCCCAATGGCGCTGTTTATATCCAGGGGGGGGGGCATTCCCTCCCACTGCTTGTAAAAGCAGTCTAGAGGCTAATTATCTGCTAGAATTGCTTTTACATGAAAGCCGGCCACTGGCTGAAAAGAATGATACCAAGATGATACCTAAACCTGCAGGCATCATTCTGGTATAAACATTCAAAGTCCAGCAACATACCAGTACGTTGCTAGTCCTTGTTGGACATGTATTGTAATCTTTTTTTTCACGCAGCCTGTTGGCTGAACGAAAAAAAGAGATTGATCGGTGGGTATGCCCACCATTAGAATACCTCCCTTCATCCACCCACTTCTAATGATGGGCATATATGCCGAAGCATGGGGGCATCCTCCCGCAAAAAAGTTATGCCGCGTACACATGGTCGGACTTTTCCACGGGCAAGCCTTCGTCGGAATTTCGACCGTATGTACGCGGCATAAAAGGTTATGCCGCGTACACACGGTCAAACTTTTCCACGGGCAAGCCTCCGTCGGAATTTCGACCGTATATACGCGGCATTAGGAGCAAAATCGCTCCTCCGCCCCTGCTGCCCCCATGCGTCGGCATATATGCTCTTTTTTTAACTGTGGTGGTGAAATCACCTCCTACAGCGTTGGAGTCACATCTTTATGTATCGTGGGAGCAAACGCTGTTGCTGTCAAGATAAATAAATCCGTGATGCAACTGAATGGCGTACCTGCTAAGCAAATGATGGTTAACATTAAAACAAAGTAACATTACAGTACAACAGTAAGACCTTACCATACCATACCTGCAAAGCAAATACCAAAACAAAACCTAGTAAAAAATAAAACATTTTTTTAACGCAACCTGTGCCTAAAATATATATATGCCGAAGCATGGGGGCATCCTCCCGCAAAAAAGTTATGCCGCGTACACACGGTTGGACTTTTCCACGGGCAAGCCTTCGTCGGAATTTCGACCGTATGTACGCGGCATAAAAGGTTATGCCGCGTACACACAGTCAAACTTTTCCACGGGCAAGCCTCCATCAGAATTTCGACCGTATATACGCGGCATTAGGAGCAAAATCGCTCCTCCGCCCCTGCTGCCCCCATGCTTCGGCATATATGCTCTTTTTTAACTGTGGTGGTGAAATCACCTCCTACAGCGTTGGAGTCACGGCTTTATGTATCGTGGGAGAAAACGCTGTTGCTGTCAAGATAAATAAATCCGCGATGCAACTGAATGGCGTACCTGCTAAGCAAATGATGGTTAACATTAAAACAAAGTAACATTACAGTACAACAGTAAGACCTTACCATACCATACCTGCAAAGCAAATACCAAGACAAAACCTAGTAAAAAATAAAACATTTTTTTAACGCAACCTGTGCCTAAAATATATATATGCCGAAGCATGGGGGCATCCTCCCGCAAAAAAGTTATGCCGCGTACACACGGTCGGACTTTTCCACGGGCAAGTCTCCGTCTGAATTTCGACCGTATATACGCGGCATTAGGAGCAAAATCGCTCCTCCGCCCCTGCTGCCCCCATGCTTCGGCATATATGCTCTTTTTTTTTAACTGTGGTGGTGAAATCACCTCCTACAGCACTGGAGTCACGGCTTTATGTATCGTGGGAGCAAACGCTGTTGCTGTCAAGATAAATAATTCCGCGCTGCAGTTGAATGGCGCACCTGAAAACAAAAAATTACATACCTGAAAAGCAAGCATGATAAAACATTGCAGAATGGAATACAGTAAAAAAGAGCAGAACAATAGAGAGAAAATAGAGAGAGAGAGAGAGAGAACAATAAAACGACAACTATTTTTGGTTTTTTTATTTTATATTTTTTTGTGTTTTTGTTTTTTACGTTTTTTTTTTTTCTTTTTTACACTTTTTTTTTAAACTTTAACAACTGTAATGGTTCGGGTCTCTCAAAATGTAATGGCATCTTGGGAGACCCTGTGTAAGTGTGTCCTAGTCTGTGAAATGCTGTACCCTACGCTAAAACTTCACTTTTGAGTGGTAGCGTTCAAAACATTCACCAAGGCAAAGACCAGGTTTGTCAGGACAGAGTAGACAATAATAACGGGTGTCACGCCTAAATCCGCGCTTGCTACAGACACAACATCTTTTTTGGGGGGCTCGTTGGGTAGGGGTACTCGGGAGGAGATGCGTATAATGCCTCTCATGCAGCCGGCTTACTGCATTTGGTAGGGGATGGTGAGGTGCAGAACCGCCTGGATACAGGAGTTCTGTGACTATCTCATTCTGGAATTTTAGAAGAGATAAAGTCCCACCTGAAGCTCTGTATAGCACATGAGCGTTCAGCAAAGCCAATTGGAATAAGGATAGAGACACTTTTTTGTACCAGCGTCTCGCCTTACGGTCAATTAGATACGGCGCCATCAACTGGTCGTTGAGGTCCACCCCTCCCATATTTTTGTTATATTCGTGGACACAGAGGGGTTTCTCCACAACACCAGTCGCCGTAGGAATTTGGACTGTCGTGTCTGCATGAAGGGAGGTAAGAAGGTAAACATTCTTTTTTTTTTTTTTTTTTTTTTTCATTTAGAAGTTTATTGAAAATTGAAAAGGAGCGGTGCGCATATTTCGCATAACGCAGATGCAACTGCACAAAAACAATCAATACAGTCATTTGAGATACGACTTAACACAAGTGTACAATTTGGTTAGTTTCACCGGGCGGAAAATACCAGGAAGGCGTTTACAGGCTTATACAATTCACATATTATTCGTTGAGCGAGTAACTACAAGGCAGAATACAATGTGTCTATCGAATGAACAAAAACGAGTTTAGTTATAACCCAGGAAAGAAGGGAGAGTATTGATATGTGAATCCCAAACCTTGTATTCATCATCTGCTAATCTGAATTTTGATTGCACTTTAAGAACAGAACCAAGAGAGGGTTAGAAAAAGAAAGGGTAGGAGAAAAAATAGAAGGAAAGAAAGAAAGTAAAGAAAGGAAGGAAAGAGTAAAGAACAAGGCGCCTAACATGAGATAAGTACTTCATGAAACCCATCTAAAAGTGTCATAGGGGCTCCGAATAAGACCTCCAATGAGCAGCTCTGGCTGTAGTGATCTCCTAAAATTGAGACATTAAATACAATGTTCTCATAGGTTGAGACCCGATTTGGCCGCTATATAATCCTGAGAGTATTTGAATAGCAACCACGGCTGCCAAGTTTCGCGGAACTTCTCCCCTGTACCTTTATCTTGGGCCAATGTATCCTCCATTTCGTACAGGTCCCCTACCTTATTCAGCCAATCTGCCAAGGAAGGAATCCGAGGCGAGTTCCAATGTAGAGGAATCAGAGATTTGGCCGCGTTGAGCAAGTGTTTTGTCAGGGAGTGTTTATATCTCTTAAAGGAATAGTTGGTCACATGCAACAGGCAGCAAGCTGCATCCAACTCTATCTTTGTTTCAGTAATTTTTTTGATAAATGACCGAATTGTAGACCAGAAGGGTGTGATCCGGGCACAATGCCACCATATGTGAATCAAAGTGCCCCGATCCGACTGGCATCTCCAACAAATATCTGGTTTTTGGCCATCCCACTTGTGGAGTCTGTCAGGGGTGTTGTACCATCGTGTCAGCAACTTGTAATTTGTTTCCTGCAGTTTTGTACTAATCGAACATTTATGCGCTAGAATACAGGCAAACCTCCACCTACATTCAGATATTTCCTCGCCCAAATCCTCCGACCACCTCCTCCAGTGATCACCCGTCCCCCCGGCCCCGGAACGCCGCAACCAAGCATACGCAATTGACGTGGCTCTATCTAAAGGTGCTTTGTCGCGACACACCAACTCCAGGTCAGTCAGAGGTCTATTCATGTCCTGCTGGCTACCAAATTTACCTAGGTAACTTCGTATCTGAAAGTAGGTCCACTGTCTTAAGTGAGGCAGATCGTTCTCTAATTTGAGGGAAGTCCAGTCTCGTATCTTTCCCCCCTCAAAACAACCACCCGCCAGTAACGGAGTGCTCCGTGACACCGACCTGAGCGAGGAATTCTGTACGCCTGGAGCAAAGCCAGGGTTATCCTTCAGGGGAGTCAGAGGGCTCGGACATGTGGTGATATCCCCGTGCTTGCTTAGATTGTGTAATATCTCAAGTGTCGTGCTCGTGATGGGGTGTTTACAAAGGTCAGACTTTTGACTGTGCCAAGGAATCCACGGGGAGTGAGTGAGAGGGACCGGGCATAAGCATGCTTCTAGGCTCACCCAATCTTTCATGTGGGCATGACAGTGCCAGTCTATTACTCTAGCTATATGTGATGCCTGGTAATAATTTTTAAAATTTGGCAGGCCGATCCCACCCATGTCTTTAGATTTCATCAGTGTCACAAGTTTTATTCTAGGTTTTCTGTGGTGCCATAGGAACCTCAGGATGACAGAGTTCAATGCCCCGAAGAATCTCTGTGGGACCCTTACCGGCAGTGTACGCATCACATATAGGAACTTAGGCAGGGTCACCATCCGTATGATTGCCGCACGACCAAACCAGGAGAAAAACCTCCCATGCCAATCCTTAAAATCCCTCTCACAACTCCTGAGAAGTGGTGGATAGTTTTTTTCAAAGATAGACTGTAGCTGGGGGGTCAACCAGATCCCAAGGTATTTAAGTGCTCCAGGGTCCCACCTAAATGTAGAATTAATTTTGGTTAGAGTAAGTAGTTTGTCTGGAAGTGAAATGTTCAAAGCCTCGGATTTAGAGTAATTTATCTTTAAGTTTGAGAGATACCCAAAGTAAGCAAATTCCTTTAGTAAGTTGGGTAGGGTAACAGTCGGGTTTGTAAGAAAAAATAAAAGGTCATCGGCATAAGCCGCTGTCTTAAACTCCCTGTCCTGCACCCGAAATCCCTGTATCGTGGTGTTGTTTTGGATTATTCTAATAAAGGGTTCTAACGAGAGGATAAATAGGAGGGGCGACAACGGGCAGCCCTGCCTCGTCCCATTAGTAATGTGAACTTTATTAGACAGTGTGCCGTTAATTTTCAGATGTGCTGATGGTTTCTGATAGAGTGCAGCTATCCACGAAAGCATGTGTACTCCCAAACCCACCCGTCTACACACAGCCATCATGAAATCCCAAGCTACTCGATCGAAGGCCTTCTCCGCATCCGTGGATAGGAGAAAGCCCTCAATTTTCCGTATCTGTGCTGCATGAATTAAAAGAAGTGCTTTAGTGACGTTATCTTTTGCCTCCCTGCCAGGCATGAAGCCCACCTGTTCCAAACCGATCAATTTCGGTAGGAGTGGACTCAGTCGCAAGGCAATAATCTTCGCGAATAATTTTACATCAAGGTTTAATAATGATATGGGTCTGTAGTTGGAGCATTCCCCTGGATCTTTACCCTGCTTTGGGATAACCGTAATGTGTGCTGACAAAAAGTCAGGCGTCACTTGTCTAGGTGTGGACAGGGAGTTCAAGGCCCTTCCAAGCGGGTCCATGAGAATGTCAGTAAAAGTCTTGTAATACGGGGCCGAGAACCCGTCCGGACCGGGACTCTTACCTGCTTTAAGTTGCTTAATCGCCTGTCTAAGTTCAATTGACGAGATCGGAGTCTCTAGTAATTCGGAGTCATGGTTCGATAAGGAAGGAAGCCCACTCCGAGTAAGATAGTCCTGAATAATTTGTGTTCTATCCCCTTCCATGTGTGGTTGTCTATGTTGCGGGGGTAAGTTGTAAAGTTTACTGTAAAATTTATGGAAGTGTTCAGCTATCGCCTCTGACGCCACGTCAAGTTTGCCAGCATCACTCCTGATGCCCGCAATATTGTTGGTGGAGGCATGCTCCCTCAGAGCTCTAGCTAAAAATCTGCCCGCCTTGTCCCCCGATTCGTAATAAAGACGTCTTTTGAAAAACAGGAGGCGTTTAGCTTTAAAGTCGAATAACTGCTGCAAGGATCTTCTAGCGTCAAGAAGTTGCTTGGCTGAATTAATCGATAAGGATTGTTTGTGCAACGTTTCCAGGGCGTATATTTGTAACGTCAGGTTCTTTATGTGAGCTTCTCGTTCTTTTTTACGTCTGGAGCCCAATTCTATCAGCGTCCCTCTAATAGTACATTTATGGGCTTCCCATAAAATCAAAGGGTCTATCCCTGGAGTGGCATTACTTTTGAAATATTCTATCAGGTTATTGGTGATCGTGGGCAGGAGGACAGGATCAGTCAGCAATGAAGTATTGAGTCTCCATGTTGCTTGTCTATGTGCGGTCTTCAGTAAGTCAAGCGAAAGGGAGATTGGGGAATGGTCCGAAATTGTCTGTATACCTATGTGCGCCCCCGTGACCTTATGCAGATCCCTCTGTGACACAAACAGGTAGTCCAACCTAGCATATCTCGCGTGTGGCACCGAGTAATACGTATAATCTCTACCGTCTGGGTTAAGAAAGCGCCATATATCCACAAGGTGTAAGGACTGTAAAAGGGACTTCATCCTTTTGAGAATTCTGTATGTAACACAGGTCTTATTATTGGAGGTATCTAAAAGTGGGCTTAGGGGAACGTTAAGGTCCCCACCCAATATCAGGCAACCGGCAGCAAAACCCTGGAGCGTTCTGACTACATGTTGGCAAAATGTAACGTGGGCTTTGTTTGGAAAATATACGTTCGCCAATGTTATTGGAGAACCCCCATACATCCCCTTCAGGAACACAAATCTGCCTTTAGGGTCACACAGTTGTTCGGACAGCTCGAAGGGGGCGTCCCTGCCAACCAGTATGGAGACCCCCTTTGATCTGGAATCGGGCGTCGCGGCATGGAACGCCCTCGGGAAATGAGAGTCTGTAATTTTTGGAATGTGACGTGTCTTAAAATGAGTCTCCTGTAGAAATACAAAATGCGGCTTACCTTTTTTAAGCTCTCTTAATAGGGTAGAGCGACGTTCAGGTATGTTTAATCCCCTGACGTTATGTGAAATCACTAAGGGGCAGCGCCCCAGTGAGCTGTAGGCCATGGAGGTAGGCCAGGAGGAGGCGGTCGGCAATCCCAGCTGCAGAAAACAAAGCTACAGGCCGTAGGTTAGCGATTATAATCTGAGGTTCGGGCTATACTCTACAAAATACAAGTGTCAGGCACCTTACACAAATCAGAAAGATTAGAGAGATAAAGAAAAAGAGGTAGTTATTAGAGAAAAGAAAAGTAGAACGAGAATGGTATATTAGCAAACCTCCCTCTGAGACACCTAAACGTCTCCCCAGAAGAAGGTGCTGACCAGATTAATGTAGTGCTCCCTTGGATCCCCAAGGGAGCACTTTGTGGGGTCACCGGGAGGCGACCACGACCAGGCGGCTGCCCACCAGTCAGAACGGTAACGAGTATAAACTTGTAAGAAAAATAAACAGGTAACCGAGATAACTTTAAAGAACAACCGAACTATTGCATAAACAGCCGTCTAAGCTGCATATTATAAACACTGTTAGATACACCCGACCATGGTGTATGATGAACTTCTAGGCAGGTTCAAGGGGAAGAAAAAAAAAAAAAATAAATAAAATAAAAAATTATATATATATATACCTGTATAGACACGCAGAGACATATATTCACATGCTAACGCATCTAGCATCCACATGAGCTAATATAAGTGTCTGTACCCTCCCAGCTCTAAAAGCAGGTTTTTAAGCAAGTATATATTGTCTCTGAATGCACCTGAGGCGGTAGAAAGAGTGAGAAAACAATATTAGAAGATCTAAACCAGAAAACGATATTCAACTAGTAACTGGACACCCATACCAGTCTGCTTACTAGGTCAACCCAGTCCACAAATATTCTTCTGTGAATGGCGGTTACCCTGTAGCTAAGAGCTCAAATTGATGGACCGTCATGACCAGGATAGGTCACTGTAACATGTAGATGGGTGTCACATCAACCGTTAGGGCTGGGCAGGGGATGGCAAGTGTGGGGCCTCATTGCCCGGGAAGGAATTGCCACACAGCAAAAATAGCAAAAAAAGGGCCAAACGTAAAAATTAAAGGAATGAAGAAAAATGCAACCGCTGCAGGCAGTCAGCCCTCGTCCTGTTCGCGCATAGACACGGCTTGTCTCCTCGGGGTGTCCATCTTGGAGCTACCACCTCGGTTAGGCTTTGATTTTTTTGCTGACCTCTTGTCGGGGGACGTGGAGGGAGAATCAGGAGGACTTCTCACTAGGGGGGCTTGAAGAAAGTCTGCATACCACTCAGGGAGATCCATCCGCTCCATGTCTAAAGCATCACAGAATTCCGGTAGATCCGCTGGCGTACGTAGCACATGCTGGTGACCATTATAGGAGACCGATAGGGCAAAAGGGAAGCGCCAGGAATATTTGATGTCCCTTTCCCTCAGCTTCTCCAGCAAGGGACGTAGTGCTCGTCTGTTTTTCAAGGTGATCTGTGAGAGATCCTGAAACAGCATTATTGTTGTGCCATTGAAGACAATCTGTTCCCTTCTCCTGGCTTTGCGCATTATATCTTCCTTGAGAACAAAGCTTTGAAGGCAACATACAATATCTCTGGGGGGTGCAGAATCAGAGCCCCGAGGCCTAAGGGCTCTGTGAGCTCTAACAAATTCGATCTCCATGTCCTCCTGCCTCTCCAGCAAACTGTTAAACACTCTCCTGAGCACCGGTACAATCTGCTCCGGTTCCACAGACTCGGGGATCCCCCTTATTCTAATATTGGACCTTCTGCCCCTATTGTCTAGGTCCTCAATGTGCCTATTCATGTCAATGAAATGCTGGGATTGAGCCAATGTAGACAATTTATGGATGGCCTTGTCCCTTTGCCTGCCTGCGTTTTCTGCCGCCGCCATCTTGCCATTAATGACAAGCATGCTAGTCTTTAGATCCGTGATGGCCGCTGAAAAAGTGGCTTTAATGTCCGCAGCTATCACGGACATATCCGCATAGGTTAAGGGGTGGTCCAATCTCTGCTTACCCCTGCCCGTGTCCTCCGGAGCCGACTGCGAGTCCTCGCTGCAGTCCTCCTCGTGGGGAGTCGGCGCCATCTTGGGTCTCGCAATGTTGTCTCCGGCTGTCCGCTTGCTTTTAAAGATATCCGTGATAGTGTTCGTCTGGTAAAGCGCTGAGTCACGGCGCGTGCGAGAGCGGGGAGTGGAATAGAGTTTCCTGCCCGGCATCTGTGAGCTGGTGGTCGGGTGTAGGGCTAATTACGGCTGGATATGCTACGGAGCTCTCTCAGTGTGCTGCCATCCTGTTCGCTCGCCAAGCCACGCCCCCAGAAGGTAAACATTCTTATTGTCCCTCCACTTCATAGCGAGCAAGTTATTACACTTTACGCAGGCTCTCTCCCCCAGCCTAAGACGGGCATCTACAAGCCGCTGGGGAAAGCCCCGGCGATTAGGTCGCACGGTGCCACATGCTCCAATCTGATGATCAAACAAGTGACTAAACAGTGGCACACTCGTGTAATAATTGTCCACAAACAAGTGGTACCCCTTTCCGAATAAGGGTGACAACAAGTTCCACACTATCTTGCCAGCGCTCCCTATGTAATCCGGGCAGTTGACCGGCTCAACCTGACTATCTTTTCCCTCATAAACCATAAAGCTCCATACATAGCCTGTTGCCCTGTCACAGCACTTATAGAGCTTGACCCCGCATCTGGCACGCTTGCTGGGAAGGTACTGCTTGAAAGCCAAGCGGCCAGAAAATTTTATCAGGGACTCATCAACGCAGACAGCTTGATCGGGAATAAACAAGGCTGCAAAACGTTCGTTGAAGTGGTTTATGAGGGGCCGAATTTTATAGAGCCGGTCGTATTCAGGGTCCCCACGTGGACGACAAAGTTCATTGTCGTTGAAGTGCATGAACCGCAAAATCTGCTCGTATCGTTTCCTGGGCATGGAGGCAGAGAACACGGGCATGGGGTCAATTGGGTGCGTGGACCAATAAGCATGCAATGACGGGAATTTATGTGTGCCCATGTTGAGGGAAAGGCCCAGAAAGGTCTTAAATTCGGAAACTGTAATTGGTTTCCAATCTTTGGCAATGGAAGGCAACTGGGGATTAGCGGCGATGAATTGACCAGCATATAAATTACTCTGGTCCACAATAGATCTATAGAGATCTTCCGTGAAAAACAGCGAATAATAATCGATTGGCATAAAATCAGCTGTTTCCACCTGAATACCGGGTTGGGCAGTGAATGGGGGAAGTACGGGTTCTGCAGAAGTGGTGGGGACCCAATCAGGATAGGCGAATTCTGCAGGAAGAGCACTATGGGTACGACGGGCCTGCCTTTGTCTTCTTGGTGGCAGCGGGACACTACTTGTGCTTGCCACCTCGCCAGCTTGAACTGCACTTATGGGACTCGCCACGTCACCACGTGATACTGCAGTGCTGGATGTACACCCAGGCTGTACTAGGCCGCTGGTGCTTGCCAATTCACCAGAAGGAATAGCGGCGCTAGTACTCCTCTGCTCCATGATACGAGAGCCCTGCGGTTCTTGCTCCTCAACAACCTCAGAAGATCGGGATCGGGTACGCCTGACCTTAGCAGGGACCTCAACTTCGTCGTCAGAGCTATCTGACGTGGGGCCGCTGACGTCACTGTCTTCTACGGAAAGATATTCTGAGCCTGAATCTGACAGATACGTGACCTCCTCTTCACTATCTGTCATGCTCAGAATCTCGTAGGCCTCTTTACTAGTGTACCTTCGACTTGCCATTTTGGGCTCTAAATTTAGGGGTACACTAGTAAGATTCACAGGAAAAAAAGCACCCGACTGTCGTCAGCAAATATATCAAACGCTACAAAAAAAACTGTTAGCGGTCGCAGGGATCAGGACTGTCTCTGCGAACGCTGCAATTATGTGTTTTGTGTTTGGTAAGTGACAGTGATCGATCGATACTGCACTTGGGTGGGCTGGGCTGGGCTGGGCTGGGCTGGGCGGAGGGGCTAAACGCAGGTGCTAGCAGGTATCTGGGCTGATCACGCTAACACTGCGTTTTTGGGAACCCTAAACCGCTGGGGACGCTAGTATAGATCTGATCAGATACTATACCACTAAGGGAGGTGTATGCTTTGCGCGTGGGTGTTAGCGTTACTGGCACTAACCTAATGCTGCCTGGGGCGACACAGACCCTCTCTGGCGCTAAAACCTAATTGATCTCACCCGCCGGGCGATCAGGGGGTTAAACCTTTATTGGGTTATATACGGCGGGTGCCCTGATGCTATAAAAAGCAAACTAACCAACCAGTGTCACCCGTAACCTTTATATGGTGATCACTGGTGAAAGGGTTAACTAGGGGCAATCAGGGGGTTAAAACCTTTATTAGGTTAAATATGTGGGTACCCGACGCTATATAAAAACCTGACGGGTTACCTAAATAACGAAATAACTAACTGGGTAACCAGTGTCACCAGTGACGCTTATACGGTGATCACTGGTGAAAGGGTTAACTCTAGGGGCAATCAGGGGGTTAAAATAATATATGGGGGTACCTGACGCTCTAAAAACCTGTGGCGAAACTAAAAATAAATAACTGGCTATCTAGGGCACCACCGGCACTAAATACAGCGATCGAAAATACGATCGCTTAGTGACGCTGGCGTTAGGGGGTGAAAGGGTTACCTGGGGGGCGATCAAGGGGTTAAACCTTTATTAGGGGGGGTTAGGGGGCTACCCTGGACCTAAAGGGGCCTAAACCTAACTGCCCTGCAACTTTTTACTATCACAGATGACACTAAATGCAGTGATCAGTAAAATAAATGATCACTGCAATCAGTGACACTGTGATTGGGGGCTGGGGGGTGACCTGGGGGGTGATCTGGGGGTGACTGGGGGGTGAAATGTGTGCCTATGTGTACCTATGTGTCAGTGGACTGTTGGTGCACTAACCTGCTTCCTCTCTCCTCGGCGCCGGAATCGAAAAGACCGCCGCGAGGGAGATGACATCACTTCCTCCTGCCTGTGTTTACATCACATGGCGGAGGAAGCATTTTCATTGGCCGGGAGCGATCGCGAGGGGGTGGCCGAAATCGAATGGTCACCCCCTCATCTCTGATCGCTCCTCAACGATTAACGGGCGCTCACTGTATAGGAGGGGGGTCCGATCGGACCCCCCAACTGTACAAAGGCGATCACGTACACTCTACGTGATTGTGCCTGTCGGTGCCATTCTGCCGACGTATATATACAGTGAGCGGTCGTTAAGTGGTTAAAATGTCGTTTTTGCTGCATATCTTTATCACGAGTTCTGACAAACTTATGTCTTTCTTGTTTCTTGCGATCTTCTCAATAATTTGATTTATTCTTTAAGGCAGACCTCACAAATTTAAAAAAAAGATTTTGAATCCTTTTTGTTTTTTGTTTTTTTTGGGGCTTTTTTTTTGGATGTCAATTTCTCACAACAACATATGTTTCTTTTATTTTTCCCTCATGGAGGTTGGTGTCCCTTGTTATTAATTCCACATTTTATTTATGAAATGTTATTGCTACTCCCAATAAAAACACATCAGGCAAGTATTTTGGCTGAAATCAAATCTCCATTTATTCTGGCAAAATATAAAATAAAAAACGAAGGGCAACAATTCGAAAATTAGCAGAAAATATGAAGTCATTGGACCCCAAAGGCAGACATGACTATGATGAACAATAAGATAAACAACATAATGAAATCAGGAGCAGCAGCCAAAGACATACATCATCCCAAGCTGTGGTACTCCCTCAAACTGCAACTTCTGGAAGAGCAGCTCGAAGCCAGGGAATCACCTTCTGCTCTTCCCTGTACACTTCCCTCCACGCTTCCCTGCAGTGTTCCCTCCACGCCTCTCTGCAGCGTTCCCTCCATGGCCCCGTCCATGCACCCTTGCAGGCCGTGCCACTGTGGGTGGTAATGTGGCAGGAGGAGGAGGAGAAGGAGGAGAAGGATTGGCCTGATGAGAGAGATGGGTGGCCTCAGTCAGCTTCCCCCTCCCCCCCATGTGTACGGCCGTGTATATAATGTGCTCGCAGAGGGCACATTGTCCCGTCCTCCATTTGGACTAATTTGTCCGCGAGGTACGTACTAAACCCCTCCACAGGGTTGAGGGGGGCCCTCACGATGGCAGCAGCATCACGGATCATTTTGAGTGACTCCTCCTCCACCTGTGTCATCCTACGATTTTTTTTAGGTCTGATGTGGAGGGGAGCCACTTGTGACACTGGACTGGACACCAATCTGAGGAGACGAGGAAGCACAGACCACATAAACACCCCCAAGATCCCAAAGCACCCCAAGATCAGCATGTTGAGGAAGCGGAGGTGAAGGAAGGAGAGGTGGAGAAAGGAGAGGTGGAGCTTATCACCACAACAGGTCAGTGTCTGTCACCACAACTTCAAGGTAAATACAGATGTAGGCCTGCATATTTCTAAATGTTTTTTTTTTTTAGGGGATGAACGTGGTGGTGTGTCAGGAACTCCAAATCCTCCATTCTCGAGTGCTAGTGCCAAAATAATTATTCAAGAAATAATGGAATGTAGTAGCGAAATGGACATTATGAGAAATAGAATTAATGTGATTGAGCAAAAATATAAAAACATTATAGATATTTTGGGGCGAATAGTCTGACCCCCCCCCCTGATTTTGTGTTTTTTTTTCCCTCAAAAATTTGCACTGGTATTCCCACCAGCCCAAATGTGAAGATGCACACAGTGACTCAACATGTGCTATCTGCCATCACAGGATATCTATGTCCCTGTTTTTGGGGGTGCAACCTCTTCCTCCCTACTCAAGTAGGTGAGAGGAAGGGTTTGCACACCCAAAGCATGTCCATTGATCCCCCATGATGGCAGATAGCACATGTTTACCTTAGCCATGGGATCATGTAGAAAATACCCATTTGAGACACAAAAATAAAGTGGGGTTCTTCACATTTGGGATGGATCAGGGGTGACATCACCCCATCTCAGGTTTCTCCTTTTCACTTTGAATTTTTATATTTCCTTTTTTGGACAAATGTTTACTATTTTGACCCATGCATGTTTCTGCAAAACAAACCTCCAAATAAAACAAAAAACTCTTTCTACATTGTATTTCTATAAAACAAAAAAAAAAATGTGGTGCACAGAGTAAAACGTTTCTGGGACACTCAAAAAGGTGTGGCTTGTTCTTTCTATGCTCAATAGCAGTTCTGAAAATGCTAAATCAATGTTTTTTATAGTGACAATTGTGGCTATTTACTAAGGACAAATACACTTGGCACTACAAGAACCTGGGAGACACATAAACCAAAAAAACAAGAATGAATAAACAAGATTTTTTGAAATATAATAAGATTTTATTTTTTTATAACCAAAAGGTCAGATATGGTCTGGCATTGCGATGGCCCCCCTACCCGTGAAGTACTCAACGTATTTATCACGTACTTCACGGGCACTTTGGGGGGCCAAGCCAGTACGGGCAGTGTCCAGGCCGGTCATAATGGTCATCTCGGATGGACCGGCCTCAGGCCCAACTGTTGACACATATGTCGCCGAAAAATGTCTGAGAAAGTTATGCAAGATGCAGCAGCAGTAAACAATGTGGTTCAGCTTGTATTCTGCCATATGGATTGCTGTCTGAAACAGGCAGAACCGGCTGGCCATTATCCCGAAGGCATTCTCCACAACTTTCCAGGCTCTGGCCAGCAGGTAAATAAAAACCCTCCTCTCCGGGGTGAGGGTGCGTTGGGGAAACCGCCGCATCAGGTGTGGTCCCAGTCCAAAGACTTCATCCGCGATGAAAACAAACGGTAGTCCTTCCACGTTGTCTGTATCTGGAGGCAGTGGAAGACCCCCAGAGTGCAGACGGTGAGTAAACTCCGTCTGCGCGAATACTCCGCCATCGGACATCCGGCCGTTCTTCCCCACGTCCACATACAGAAACTCATACCGTGCCGACACCACCGCCATTAACACAATACTATTAAAACCTTTATAGTTATAATAGTATGATCCCGAACGGGGTGGCGGCACTATGTGGACGTGCTTGCCATCAATTGCCCCTCCACAGTTGGGGAAGTCCCACCGCTGGGCAAAATGATCAGCCACAGTCTGCCATTTCTGTGGTGTGCAACGAAACTGTGGAGTCAAACAAAAAGAATACATTAGTATGTTTTCAGTTTACAGTGCAAACAGATTACACAAAGACATTGTTGACCAACATCAGGCTAACATTATTATTTAAGGGAGGATTTCATGCCCAAAAAAGAAGGCCCACTTAGCAGATGACTCGCCCCCGCTGAGGGGACATTAGAAAATATTCTGGGGGGGTGATTGAGGTCATTTTGGGGGCACAAAATAAAGGCTCTACCACTCTGCTGAACTTGAATGAGAACTAAAACATTTGTACACATTTTAGGGGGGGGGGGGCTACAATGGCACTGACCCCAAAAAAACGGGAGTAAAAAACTAGGCTAGCTGTGTTTGGCCCAGGATAGCATGCTGGAGAGGTTAGTGATGGGAAATAGGCATGTAGACCCCAAAATGGCCATTAGAGGTAAAAACATGCATGGTGAAAATGGGGACATTCCCAGGATATTACAAACAGGCAAATTTGGGAAGGAGGAAAGAAATAAAATACATTAGCAAACAATCCAAACATATAATGTGATGTTAAAGGAGCAAACTTACCTTCATATAGTCCTTCTGCACTTGAGGTCCTGCAAGCTTCTCCCAGTCGCCAGGTATCTCAACGTGGCAATAAGCCTCTGCTCGGCAGTGATAGCCTGGCGCATCACAGTGTCCTGCCTCGTGATATAGGGGGACAGCAAATCCAACAGACGGTGAAAAACGGGGTCCGTCATCCTGAGATAATTCCTGAAATCATCAGGATTATTCTCATGGATTTCTCGCAGAAGAGACATATGAGAGAATTGGTCCCGCTGGAGCAACCAATTCTTGGTCCATGAACTCCTCCTCACCCTGTTCACGGACTGAACTCGGGTTACAGTGTTAACCGCAACACCAAGTCCATAGCCAGCACGAGCTCGAGAACGAGAACGCACTTCAAACATGGTCTTAAACCGGTCGGCTGGTCAGAACGAACTCAAACAGAACGCACCGTGGAACAGCAAGGCCTGAGAAGAACGACCTGAAAAACAGTAAACGAACGGCCAAGAAGGCACTGCAAAGCAGTAACGACCTGACTGCACGCACTGAATAACAAATACGAACCCACAAGCACAAACTGAACACCAGGAAATGATCTGCAAAGCACGGAGACTGAAAAGTGCGAATCGGCTCTCACCAAACTTTTACTAACACACGGTAACACGAAATCAGCAAAAGCAGCACAAGGGGTGGCGCCATTAGATTTGAACTTCCCTTTTATAGCACCATCGTACGTGTTGTACGTCCCGTCGTTTTGTTGCCGTCGGTTTTTGGACTGATGGTGTGTGGCCAAGACTGATGAAAAACAGTTTCATCGGATTTCCGATGGACAAATTCATCGGATTTCCGATGGACAAATCCATCGGACTAAAATCCATCGGAAATCCGATCGTGTGTACAGGGCTTTACAGGAGAGAATTTCCCTTCCTAGGGGTAGATTTCCTCTCACTTCCTGTTGTCTCCTTCCGTTTGCAAGTAGGAGTCATTTGTAAGTTGGATGTTTGAAAGTAGGGGCCTGCCGTATATACTCTGCAGAAATTTGGCCCTTAGGGGTTGGTGTTGCCACAACACTGTAAGCCCTCACAGTTACTCTTGGTGGGCGCTGAAACGCCCTGCTGTGAACTATTATATCAGGAATTGTAATTACATGCCATTGTTGAACAGTGGTAGGAAAAATTGGGCCTTTGGTGGTGGTGCTGGTGCCACAACACTGTAAGCCCTCACAGTTACTCTTGGTGGGCACATGAATGGACCCTGCTGTGAATTATTAGATCAAGAATTGTAATTGCATGCCCCTGTTGAACAAGGGCTGAAAAATTGGGCCTTTGGTGGTGGCGGTGGTGCTTGTGCCACAAGACTGTAAGTCCTCACAGTTACTCTTGGTGGGCACAGGAATGGGCCCAGCTGTGAAATATTAGATCAAGAATTGTAATTACATGCCCCTGTTAAACAGGGGCTGAAAAATTGGGCCTTAGGCACTGGTGCTGGTGCCACAACACTGCGACCCCTCACAGATACTGTACTTGGAGCGCAGCAATGAGCCCTGCTGCAAAGCATTGCATCAAAAATGTTAAATACACGCCCCTGTTAAACAGGGGCTGAAAAATTGGGCCTTAGCCACTGGTGGCGGTGCCCAGAACCAAAAATGTTCTTTCAAGCTATCAGCATGATTATTGAGGAGGAAGAGGATAGTCACTCAGCATAAAAGGATAGTCACTCTGCATCAGCATAGGCAGTCTTGAAGGGATCTGACATTTCAAAGAAAATTATTCTGTTACATCAGCATCAGGTGCTTGGTAGCTGGTGGTGATCCAAGACTGATTCATTTTTATGAAGTTCAGTCGATCGACCGAGTCGGTTGACAGGCGCACCCTGTGATCGGTTACAAAGCCTCCAGCAGCACTGAATGTGCGTTCCGAAAGAACGCTGGATGCAGGACAGGCCAGTATCTCAATTGCATACTGTGCAAGCTCTGCCCAGTGATCCATCCTCAAGACCCAGTAACCCAGAGGATTTTTGGTGGGAAAGGTGTCCAAGTCTGATCTTGCCCCTAGGTATTCCTGACCATGTAAACCAGACGCTGGCGATGGTTGCTGGGACCGATCATACCTTGGGGCTGCGGACTAAAAAATTGTCTGAACGCATCGGTCAGACGGCCACCTTCTCCACCGCTCCTTCTTTGACTGACCGAAGCCTCAGCAACACGTTGTCCAGGACCAGGAATTTGTAACCTCCCAGTCTCTGGGAACGAGTTGCACAGACCTTTCTGCAAGGCCTCCCGAAGATGCCTCATCCTCTGCTCCCTCTGCAATGGCAAGATAAGGTCCGCAACCTTACCCTTGTAACGTGGATCAAGGAGGGTTGCCAGCCAGTAATGATCCCTCTCCTTAATCACACGAATATGAGGATCCTTACGCTGGCTTTACAGGATCAGGGAGGCCATGCAGCGTAGGTTTGCTGAGGCATTTGGTGCGGAGTCCTCTTGGTCACTGAGGATGACATGATCCGCAGCCACCTGCTCCCAGTCACGTACAAGTCCATGGGTGTCTTGGGACTGTAATTGATCCCTTGAAGACTGCTGCTGATGCTGGGTGCTAGTCTCCACCTCCATGCTGACACAATCCTCCTCCTCCTCCTCCTCTTCCTGTGTGATAGCTGGGCCAGCAGGAACACTGTCTGGATAAAGGGGGCCTTGAGAGGTAAGGAAGTCCTCCTCTTCCTGCCTCTGTTCTGCCTCAAGTGCCCTGTCCATTATTCCATGCAGCGCATGCTCCAACAAGTGAACAAGAGGGACAGTGTCACTGATGCATGCACTGTCACTGCTCACCATTCTCGTGGCCTCCTAAAATGGTGGCAGGACAGTGCATGCATCCCTGATCATGGCCCACTGGCGTGGGGAAAAAAATCCAAGCTCCCCTGACCCTGTCTTGGTGCCATATTGCAACAGATACTCATTGATGGCCCTCTGCTGCTTGTGCAGCCGCTGCAGCATGTCCAACGTAGAGTTCCACCTGGTGGGCATTTCACAGATTAGGCGGTTCTTGGGCAGGTTGTAATCCCTTTGTAGCTCAGCCAGCCGAGCACTGGCATTATATGACTGGCGGAAATGCCCACGGAGTTTCCTGGCCTGCTTCAGGACCTCCTGTAAGCACGGGTATCTGCGCAAGAACCGCTGCACCACCAAGTTAAGGACATGAGCCAAACTGGGCACATGGGTCAGTTGTCCCTGTCGGAGGGTGGAGAGGAGGTTGATGCCATTATCGGAAACCACCTTTCCTGGCTTAAACTGTCATGGCGTCAACCACCTCTGAGTCTGCCCCTGCAGAGCTGACAGAATCTCTGCCCCAGTGTGGCTCCTGTCCCCCAAGCACACCAGCTCAAGCACCGCATGGCATCTTTTTGCCTGCGTACTGGCGTAGCCCCTTGATCGCCTACGGACCACCGCTGGTTCCGAGGACAAATCAGCACAGGAAGAGGCCATGGAGGAAGAAGAAGAGGAGGGGGTGGAGGAGAGAGGTGTGTCAGAATCACCAATAGTAACATTTTGGAGGCGTAGTGGCAGAACAACCTCCAACACTACTGCACCTTGTCCTGCATCCTTCCCAGCTGCCAGCAGAGTCACCCAATGCGCCGTGAAAGATAGGTAACGTCCTTGTCCATGCCTGCTGGACCATGAGTCAGTGGTAATATGCACCTTACCGCTGACCACTCTGTCCAGCGAGGCCAAGACATTGCCTTCCACATGCCGGTAGAGAGCCGGAATCGCCTTCCATGAGAAAAAGTGGCGTTTGGGAACCTGTCACTGAGGCACCGCACATTCCACAAACTCACAGAAGGGGGCAGAGTCTACCAACTGAAAAGGCAGCAGTTGAAGTGCTAGCAATTTAGCCAAGCTAGCATTCAACCGCTGGATGGCTGGGAGCGAACTTCTTTCGGCGGTGCAGCAGCTGGGGCAGGGAAAATTGCCTGGTACAATCGGACGTCGGTGTACCGATAGCAGATTGCCCGCAAGTACTTGGCTGTGACACACCTAATTCTACAACTTCATTCCTCTCAATGCAGGTTTCAGAGAGGACTGAAGGTATAGTGGGGTTGGAGATCCCAGCTGATGAGGAGCAAGGAGAGGTCCGCCTTGTTCTTTTGTGTGGGTCTTTTAGGTGTGCTTGCCAACGGACTGCATGGCAGGTCGACATATGTCTGGTCAAGCATGTGGTGCCCAAGCGCAGGGCCGGACTGGCCTACCGGGATAACGGGAGATTTTCTGGTAGGCTGCCTGTCCTGGGGCCGGTTTCATTTGCGGCTGCAGCAGTGCTCCCTGTCCCTGGCTGGATCTGTGTTCGGCGGTGACGCTGTAACGCGGTCCCGCTCCCCTAGACCGGCTCGTATGATAGTAGATAGAGTCAGCGTTCAGCCTATCACAGGAGCCGGTCTAGGGGGGCGGGACCGCGTTACAGCATCACCGCCGAACACAGATCCAGCGAGGCAGCTCCGTGATAAACAGGAGCAGAAGAGAGGAGAGGGGAGCAATGCAGGAGATGCCCGCCGTACAGCCCGCAGTGTGCCTGGATAGGAGGAGAAGCAGGGGGCCGCATATAGAGGAAATTAGCTTTCTATTTTCCTCTATACAGCCGCGGAATGCTTGCAGGAGGGGGAGGGGGGAGGAGGAGGAGAATCAAGCATTCCGCGGCTGTATGGAGGAATATAGAAAGCTAATTTCCTCTATATGCGGCCCCCTGCTTCTCCTCCTATCCAACTTCTTTTGCTGGCCCCTCCCAGTTCTCCTTGTGGCTCCCCCCAGTGCTCTCCTCCCCCAACACACTCTCCAGCCCCCCCCACAGTTCTCTCCACTTCTGTTCTTTCTGCTCTCCAGCCACCATTCCAGTGCTCTCCACCACTGTTCTCCCCCCCAGTACTCTCCAATCCCCCCAGTGCTCTCCACCCCTGTTCTTTCTCCCCCCAGTGCTCTCCACATCACTCCTCAGCCCCCACCCCAGTGCTCTCCGCCCCCCACAGTGCTCCCCAGCCCCCCCACCCCTGTTCTTTCTGGCCCCCCCAGTGCTCTCAAGCTCCACCCATCGCTCTCCAGCCCCCTGTGCTCTCCACCCCTGTTCTTTTTGGCTCTCCCTCCAGTGCTTTCAAGCTCCCCCCCAGTACTCTCCGCTCCCCCTGCATTTTGCCCCCACCCATGTGCTCTCCAACCCCGCCAGTGCTCTCCGCCCCCGATAGTGCTCTCCAGCACCCCATGCTCCCCACCACTGTTCTTTCCCCCCCCAGTGCTCTCCAGCTCTCCCCATCACTCTCCAGCCCCCACCCCAGTGCTCTCCAGCCCCCCTGTGCTCCCCACCCTTATTCTTTTTGCCCTACCCATGTGCTCTCCAACCCCGCCAGTGCTCTCCGCCCCCCATAGTGCTCTCCAGCACCCCGTGCTCCCCACCCCTGTTCTTTCTCCCCCCACCCCAGTACTCTCCAGCTCTCCCCATCACTCTCCAGCCCCCACCCCAGTGCTCTCCAGCCCCCCGTGCTCCCCACCCCTGTTCTTTTTGCCCCCACCCATGTGCTCTCCAACCCTGCCAGTGCTCTCCGCCCCCCATAGTGCTCTCCAGCCCCCCGTACTTTCCACCCGTGTTTTTTCTGGCCCCTACTGGTGCTCTCAAGCTCCCCCCATTGCTCTCCACCCCCCAGTACTCTCCACTCCCCCCTGCTCTTTGTACCGCCCAGTGCTCTCCACCCCTGTTCTTTCTCCCACCAGTGCTCTCAAGACACCCCCCCAGTGCTCTTTACCTCCCACACTGTTAGCCCCCTCAGTGCTCTCCAGCCCCTCCTCTCAGCCTCCCGTGCTCTCCACCCCTGTTCTTTTTGGCTCCCCCCAGTGCTCTCAAGCCCCCCCAGCACTCTCTGCTCCCCACCCCTGTGATATCCACTCCCCCCTGCTCTTTGCCCCCACCCATGTGCTCTCCAACCCCGCCAGTGCTCTCCGCTCCCCCCCCAGTGCTCTCGCTTCCCCAGGACCAGAGGACAGGCTGACTGGGGCCGGAAAATGAGGACGGCTGAAGATGCAGGTGGCCAGGGACCACTCCATCTCACAGCAAACAGATCCTCTGGAAGGAGCACTGTCCCCATCCAAAACGAGAACAGACCCTGCCTGCTGATGGCGATCATGGATATCCTGCTGGCATGGAAGGTACTGTACCGAGCATCAACAACACACCTTCCCACAGACAGGGACTGCAGACTGGGACATGTGGCATAGAAGAGACTGCATTCACGGGCACAGTAAAGCTGCATTTGATGAGCATAGTGAGGCTGCAATGACGGGCACAGTGAGGCTGCAATGATGGGCACAGTAAAGCTGCATTTGATGGGCACAGTAAAGCTGCATTTGATGGGCACAGTAAAGCTGCATTTGATGAGCACAGTAAAGCTGCATTTGATGAGCACAGTGAGGCTGCATTGATGGGCACAGTGAGGCTGCATTGATGGGCACAGTGAGGCTGCAATGGTGGGCACAGTGAGGCTGCAATGGTGGGCACAGTGTGGCTGCATTTGATGGGAATAGTGTGGCTGCATTTGATGGGCACAGTGAGGCTGCATTTGATGGGCACAGTGAGGCTGCATTTGATGGGCACTGATGAGGATGCATTTGATGGGTACTGGTGGGGCTGCATTGAGCTCTTGTATCATGTCTGCAGCCTCTGACCATCTCCTGTATCATGTCTGCAGTCTCTGAGGGAGTCTGGAGAGGAGTCAAGAGTGGGAGCACCGCCGGGATGGGGGTCATGGGAGAAGTCAGATGTGTGTGGACTGTGGAGAGGAGACTATTGGATAAAACCAGAGCCACGAGCTGGAGCCGACTGACTGAGCCCTGCACGGTGTACCTGAGAGGAGGTCAGTGACAGCACCGCTAGGCCAGCCTGATGGGGAGTCACTGATGTAATGGGGGAGTGAATACGATAATTTAAGGGGGCATTGATATAAAGATTTCCCCCCTATATCAGTAACCCACCCCCCCTTACCTTAGTGTATCCTTTCTGCGGAAGGTGGTCCCCCCCCACGTTCTGAGTTCCTGGGGTCCCCCTTGATGATTGACCACTTTTATCACTTTTAACTGGAATTTGCGTTTTACATATATAAAGCCCTATGTGCTTTCATATCTGTCTTATCTATATATAATTCACTCTTCAAATGTGCTTTAAAATGTATGGTTTTCCCTTTCATGAACAAGAAAATAATGACGTTATGCTGGTATAATAATGCTGTGGGGCTGGTATGAAATTTTTTCCAGGGCTGGATTTTATTCCCAGTCCGGCCCTGCCCAAGCGGCTGATGTTTTGGCCACGCTAGATACGCTTTAGACATTTGTTGTAAATGGCAACGGTGCGATCTGCTGCACACGTCTGAAAAAAGGCCCACACCAAAGAACTTGTGGAATAACGGGCAGAGACAGCAGCGCCCTGCACATGCGGAGCTCTGCGGTGTAATGCAGTCATGTGCTGCCCTTAAGCTGGCCCCTGGAGGGCATCCTGCCTCATTAGAGATGTGCCTCCTCCTCCTCCTCCTTCTCCTCCTCCTCTCTCCTATCAGGAACCCACGTGGAGTCAGTGACCTCATCATCCCCTCCCTCCTCATAACTGGAGCCAATCTGGCAGTATGCTGCAGCTGGGGGAACATGACTACCAGATAGCTGACCTTGTTGGGCACCCCCTCTCTCTGGGCTCACCTTACTACCCCCTCTCTCTGAGCTCACGTTACTGCCTTCCTCCAGCTGGGTTCCATCATCGGAGCCTTCAAAAAGTTGGGCATCCTCCAGGAGCATGTACCCAACACTGTGGTCAAACAGTTCGGGAGACACCTCAAGAGGACATGGTGGGGCTAGGGAAGGAGTGACTGATGCCATTGAGCCGAGCGAAGAGGCCGCTTTGGCAGCTGCTTTGCCAGACAAAGTATGCTGAGCCTGGGTGAGAGAGGATGAGGAGAAGGAGGATGGCTTGGTCATCCCCTCTACCAAGTCTTGTGCATGTTGCAGCTCAACATGGCCAGCTGCCGAAAAGAAGGACAAGTGTTTCCCACGCAGAGGCGTATCTAGTGAAAATGGCGCCTATGGCAAGCACTGAAACTGCGCCCCTGTCAAAACATTTTAAGTGTACATGTTTTCACTGCATGAAAAGCACACAGATGTGCAGTACATGCACGGGCAGGCAGACCAATTCAAATCAATTGGGATGCAGCAGCTTCATGAACACAGCCCCTGCTTTCACCTTAATATCTGGTTGAGTGCAGGAAAATGCCCCTGAGCACAGATAGTGTGCATTCAAAGACACGCACCAGCACCCAAATGGATGCCAAATAGATGTCAAATTGGTAACAATAACCCTCCCTTACTTCATCCAACAACTCTAGTTCTACTTGAAGTATGAAGGAGACCTGTCCCTGCCCCTGCCCCAGGAAAGGTGCCCTCCATGACAGGTACCTGAGCAGAGTTTGGAGGTTTCAAAGAGCACAGTGTCAGTCTCCAGGTCCTGGATCTTGAAGCAAGTGAAGTCAATCCTGAACACATTCTCCTTAGGTCTGCACAGATAATCTGATGACAGAAGACAAGTGACGTTAATGACGCACAGGGGTTGATTTACTAAAGGAAAATCCACTTTGCACTTGGAAGTGCACATGGAAGTGCAGTCGCTGTAGATCGCTGTAAATCTGAGGGGAAGCTCTGAAATTAGGGGAAGCTCTGCTGATTTTATCATCCAATCATGTGCAAGCTAAAATGCTGTTTATTTTCCTTGCATGTCCCCTTCAGATCTACAGCATCTGCACTTCCATGTGCACTTTTAAGTGCAAAGTGGATTTTCCTCTAATAAATCAACCCCACAGCGTCTAGCACAGGCCGGTAACAGGTCTCCTGACAGTAAGACCCCTTTCACACTGGGGCATTTTTTAAGGTGCTTTTGGGCTAAAAATAGCACCTGTAAAGCGCCTGAAATATGGCTCCCCTGCAGTGTCAGTGTGATGCGCTGGCAGGACGTTAAAAAATGTCCTGCAAGCAGCATCTTCGGAGCGGTGTGTACACCTCTTCCACCGCTCTTGCCCACTGAAATGAATGGGCAGCCCGGCCGACCTGCTGGCAAAGCGCCGCTGCAGCGGTGCTTTGCGGATGGTTTTAACCCTTTTTCGGCCGCTAGCGGGGGTTAAAATCACCCCACCAGCGGCGTAATACCTCTGCAAAAATGACGGCCCGTGCACCAGTGTGAAAGCAGCGTAACTCACTCTCTGTGACCCGGCTCAGGCCTAGGACATGCTTCCGGTCTCAGCTCCTTCAGGCCTAACAACTCCTGTTTGGTGACCTCAGCCACTCCCCGGAGCTCCCCATCACCATCCTCCCTCTAATGCATGCGCCTTTATCCCAGTCAAAATGAACGGCCATCTGCAGGGTAGCAACAAGGCTGCCAGTTGGTCCCTCTGGAATCACTCCCATCCCTAGTGATCAACATTCTGTAGTATTCTGAGAGGAAGCAATTCCATAGAGGTAGGTGGGAGGTTCTCTGCCACTGAAGCGTTGTCACTAGCAACAGAGTCTCCCACCTGACATCAGCCTGAGAGGAAGGGGCTTCTCTGAAAAATGATATTGTGACAAAACAGAAATGCATTCATTCAGACTGGGAGGTAGAATGTGAGCTCTGATCCTATCTGCATACATGACTCTCTATCCCTCTCTGTCCTCCTCACTTCAGGACCTCCAGGATCCTGCTAGCTTCTTCCACCTGTAGGAAGCTGAGTTCCAGCTGGTCTATGCCCGTGGGTCAGTCATATCTGTGGGGGGATCTTTCTATGTAAACACTTTGATGCTCACCGATGCACAGAGCAGCCTCAGCTATGGAGTGGGAGCGATAAGCAGGCACATCTACAGGGATCCCGGGGATGCCAAGCTCCATATAAGCTGGGCAGTGTTATTGTGATTTGTCCCGTCCTGCTGCTCTGTGTGCTGGGATGCCAGACCCCGGATTTATTACCTCCCCTCCTCCGATCTCAGCCTTCCTGCAGTGCACACACAGCGCCTTCTATAACTTTTCTCCAGCAGCCCAGGACACTCTGCAGACTGACAGTCTCCACAGCCAATCTGTGTGGAGCTCGGCACATGCAGCCACGCCCCCCTCTGGCTGTTACTTGTCAGAAGCACAGCACTCGCATCTCAGCACCTGAGGACGGGAGCAGGGCAGAGAATCACTCCGCCAATGAGCCGGGACTATTTGAGTAGCGGGGCGGCATGATGTACATGCGCCCCGAAAATGAAGAAAAAGTCCCTCCTTTACGCTCACTTCCTGGGCCCCTATTTTGACCTGATGGGACCCAGGAAACTGTAATTGCTTCTCCCCATAAGCAAGTAGGAAGGGGAGAAGTTTAAAAAGCTCTAGTTTTAACTTCAGTGAAGAACTTTTATGCTGGATTCCCTGCTCACTAGCGCCCCCTTCATGTGTAGCGCCCATGGCACTTGCTATGGCTTGCCATACCCTAGATACGCCACTGTTCCCACGGCCACGTGCTGATGAGGATGCACCGTGTCCACGACCAGCAGCACTGTTGCCTCTAGACACAGAGCCTGCTTGCCCTCTTTTATTGCCTCATGACTGTCTGCCTCTCATTGTTTGCCTTCCAGACATACTAATGGCCTGCTGTGGTGTTAGTATGGCAAAAGCAGAAATTTTATTCAGTTAGTTTTAGTTAGTTAGTTAGTTTTAGGTGAAAACTGTGCAGAGGACACAGTACACTGAAAATAAAAAAAACGTTGGAGCTAAAAGCGGCGTTTTTGCACGTTTTTTGACGCTTCACGTTTTTTTATGCCTAACGCCGACGCTGAGGAACGCACTGGTCCTGAGTTTTTTTTTACAGCTTAAAAACGTCTATGCTATTTGCAGCTCAAAAACGTCTAGGTGGGCATGAAGCTATAGACTAACATGGACATGTGTTTTTAAGCTGTAAAAAACGCTCAAAAACGCGGCTGTAAAAACGTCCGTGGGCATGAGGCCTAATAGTCACTAACTGTATTCAGGTGAGCTTTAGGTGAATGCTATGCAAAGCACACAGTAGTACACTTAAGTGAAACACTGACTGTCTGCAGCTAGCACAATCACCTGCCTGCCTGTCACAGTATAGAGACTAACAGGAACGGATCTAGCTAAACTCAATACAGTGTATAAATATATATACAACACCTAGGATGCATATATATCCTCTACAGCTAACTGACTCGCCTGCCTGCTCTATCTAACTCAATATAAATGACACTGTCTGTCTCTGTAAACTCTCGTTTCACAACTCCAACACACTACACAAGGCCGCCGAGCCGACGGCCTTATATCATGTGGGGCGTGTACTAAACCCCCTGAGCCATAATTGGCCAAAGCAACTCTGGCTTTGGCCAATTATGGCTCTCCGTTTTTTCTGCGCTGTGATTGGCTAAGCATGCGGGTCATAGTGCATGCTTGGCCAATCATCATGCAGCAATGCACTGCGATGCCGCAGTGAATTATGGGCCATAACGCGCCACTTGAATTTGGCGCGAAAGGCCCATAATGTTCGATCTTCGTTGAACGATCGAACAGCCAATGTTCGAGTTGAACATGGGTTTGACTCGAACACGAAGCTCATCCCTAGTAGTGATAGGTAGTGAGGAGTGAAATCAAAAATTTGCGCCCTTAGAAATCCTGAAGGCGGTGATTGGTTTTTTGGGCCCCATACGCGGCTAGGCTCCCAAAAAGTCCCACACATGTGGTATCCCCGTACTCAGGAGAAGCAGCCAAATGTATTTTGGGGTGCAATTCCACATATAACCATGGCATGTTTGAGCAATATATCATTTAGTGACAATTCTTTTTATTTATTTTTTCTTTGTCATTATTCAATCTCTTGGGACAAAAAAATAAAAATATTCAATGGGCTCAACATGCCTCTCAGCAAATAGCTTGGGGTGTCTACTTTCCAAAATGGGGTCATTTGGAGGGGGGGGGTTTGTGCCATCTTGGCATTTTATGGCCTTCAAAACTGTGATAGGTAGTGATAGGTAGTGAGGAGTAAAATCAAAAATTTATGCCCTTAGAAATCTTGAAAGCGGTGCTTGGTTTTTGGGGTCCAGTACGCAGCTAGGCTCCGAAAAGTCCCACACATGTGGTATCCCCGTACTCAGGAGAAGCAGCAGAATGTATTTTAGGGTGTAATTCCACATATGCCCATGGAATGTGTGAGCAATATATCATTTAGTGACAACTTTGTGCAAAAAAAAAAAAGTTTGTTATTTTCCCGCAACTTGTGGCAAAATATAAAATATTCCATGGACTCAACATGCCTCTCAGCAAATAGCTTGGGTTGTCTACTTTCCAAAATGGGGTCATTTGGGGGGTTTTGTGCTATTTTGGCATTTTATGGCCTTCGAAACTGTGATAGGTAGTGAGGAGTAAAATCAAAAATTTGCGCCCTTAGAAATCCTGAAGGCGGTGCTTGGCTTTTGGGGCCCCATACGCGGCTAGGCTCCCAAAAAGTCCCACACATGTGGTATCCCCGTACTCAGGAGAAGCAGCAAAATGTATTTTGGGGTGCAATTCCACATATAACCATGGCATGTGTGAGCAATAGATCATTTAGTGACAACTTTTTGAAATTTTTTATTTTTTTTTGTCATTATTCAATCACTTGGGACAAAAAAAAATATTCAATGGGCTCAACATGCCTCTCAGCAATTTCCTTGGGGTGTCTACTTTCCAAAATGGGGTCATTTGGGGGAGTTTTGTACTGCTCTGCCATTTTAACACCTCAAGAAATGAATTAAAAGCTGTGTAAATTCCAGAAAATGTACCCTAGTTTGTAGACGCTATAACTTTTGCGCAAACCAATAAATATACACTTATTGACATTTTTTTTACTAAAGACATGTGGCTGAATACATTTTGGCCTAAATGTATGACTTGTCAAGGTCACCTGTGGCCAGGTGACAGATGCACACCGTAGGGGGCCCGGAGTGCACCGCAAGGTAGTGAACCCTATGGCTGACTGCTGCAGATAGGAAACTGGGTGGTTGTGGAAAGCGGGACCAGAGGAGCACAACTGGGATCCTAACGGAAGCTAGAGCCAAGATTCCCCAGGGCGCGGAGTCTAAGACCCAGCAGGTCTTCTCCAGGGCCTCTAGTGGTGAGGATGTTATGCTGCAGGCTGGGACCAGGTCGCGGCCCCTGGAGTTTCCTAGCTCACGCCCCGTAGGATAAGGGGAAAAGAGGGGAAGCAGCAGCACAAGATATGAGAGAACCGAATAACAAGCTGAAGGTCAGGGGCCACAAGCAGACAAGGATAACGAAAGAACGAGCCGAAGGTCAAGGGTCACGAGCAGACAGGGATAGTCGGGGACAAGCCAAATATGTAACAGAGAGACAGACGTAGCACACGGCAGGCAGGAACCCAAACACACAATGCCTAACAAACACGTTGATCAGCAAAGCAGGCTTGCAGTGCACAGGTTAATATAGTGTTCTGTGATAGGGCCTGGGGTGGAGTCAGGCTGGGAGGAGATTATAAAGGAAGCCAGGTGAAAAGGGTTCTGGCCTCTAAGATGAACACATGAGGAGGAAAGGTAAGATGGCAGACAGACATTAATGCATATCCATGACAGTACCCTCCCTCTTACGAGGCCTCCCCCTTCCCCGCCTGGGCCCAGGTTTAGAGGGAAACTTCAGATGAAACTCCTTTAACAGACGAGGTGCAAAGACCTCAGATGCAGTGATCCAAGACCTCTCCTCAGGACCAAACCCTTTCCAATGAACGAGGTACTGAAGAACACCTTTACAGAGTCAGGAGTCCAGAATTTGACTGATCTCGTACTCCTGATTATCCTCAGAGACAGGTGCCACGGTAGGGAGAGGACGAGAGAATTTATTGAGGACTAAAGGCTTTAGAAGAGCAACATGAAAGGAGTTAGTGATTTTAAGGCTCTTAGGAATCTGGAGTTTGAAACAAACCGGATTCAGTTTAGCAGTTACCGTGTATGGACCGATGAATCGTGGAGCAAACTTCAGAGAAGGAATTTGGAGCTTGATGTTCTTGGTAGAGAGCCAGACTTTGTCCCCTGGCTGAAGAGAAGGCGGTTTACGCCTGCGGTGGTCGGCAAAGCCTTTGAATTTTTCAGCAGCTGCTAGGAGGGAATCATGAACGTGACCCCAAACGGAATTGAGAGACTCCTGAACCGAAGCCAAAGCTGGAATGTCTGGAGAACAGATCATGGGAAGAGGAAGTTGAGGGTGTTTTCCATAAACTGTGAAAAAGGGTGTCTTCTGCGAACTGGTATTCACATGATTGTTATGGGAGAATTCTGCCCACGGGAGTAGAGAGGACCAATCGTCATGGTGAGAAGACACAAAGGTGCGAAGAAAGACCTCTAACTCCTGATTAACCCTTTCAGTCTGTCCATTGGATTGGGGATGGTAAGAAGAAGAAAAATCCAAGACAATATTGAGGGATTTGCAAAAGGCTCTCCAAAAACGAGACGTGAATTGGACTCCCCTGTCGGAAACAATATGAGAAGGGACCCCATGTAGGCAGAGAATTTCTCGAATGAAAATGGGAACCAAGGCAGGGGCAGAAGGAAGACCAGGAAGAGGAACAAAATGAGCCATCTTGGAGAACCGATCGATTACCACCCAAATGACTGTATTATTCTCAGACAGCGGGAGGTCGGTGATAAAATCCATGGCAATATGGGCCCAGGGTTCCTTAGGAATGGGCAAGGGCATGAGGAGACCAGCAGGAGCTTGTGTGGAGGATTTGGACTGAGCACAGACATGACAAGCTTTAACGTAGTCTTTGACGTCTGAGCGGAGATTAGGCCACCAGTAGTGACGACTGATGAGTAGGAAGGATTGGAGGAATCCAGAATGACCTGCCACCTTGGAATCATGTCCCCAACGAAGGATCTTAGCTCTTAGCTCAGTGGGGACAAAGGTCTTACCAGGCGGAATTTTTGACTTCAGGGTGGTAGAGTGGGCAACAATGCATGAGGTTGGAATGATCGGCTCAGGTTCAGGAGCGGAATCCTCGTCCAAAGTGTCAAATGACCTAGAGAGCGCATCAGCCCGACCGTTGCAGGAACCAGGTTTGTAGGTAATCGTGAAATAAAAACGGGCAAAGAAGAGACTCCACCTGGCCTGTCTAGGATTCAGACGTTTAGCATTCTGTAGATACTGTAAATTTTTGTGATCGGTAAAGATCGTTATGGAGTTAGGGGAACCCTCCAAGAGATGACGCCACTCCTCTAACGCCAATTTAATTGCAAGAAGTTCCCGATCACCGATGGCATAATTCCTCTCTGCCTGAGAATTTTTTTTGGAGAAGAACGCACATGGTTGGCGTCTCTTCTCAAAGATTTGAAGAAGCACAGCTCCCACCCCCATTGAGGAAGCGTCCACTTCAATAAAAAATGCATTCCCAGGATTTGGTCTCCTCAAGAGGGGGCCAGAAACAAAGGCCTGTTTCAGGTTGTGAAATGCAGAGACAGCTTCGGGAGGCCAGTCCCTGGCATTCACACCCTTCTTGGTCAAAGCGATAATAGGCGCGGCAATGGAAGAGTAATTCCTTATGAACTGCCTATAATAATTAGTGAAGCCAAGAAAGCGCTGTGTGGCCTTGAGGCTAGCAGGAAGAGGCCAGTTGGTGATAGCCAAGACCTTCCCAGGGTCCATACGAAGACCCGAACATGAGACAAAGCACCCCAAAAACAGGACCTCAGAACATTCAAAGGAACATTTCTCCAGCTTGGCATAGAGATTGTTCTCTCTAAGATGCTGAAGTACAGTTCGGACATGGTTTCTGTGGACGAGCAGATTTTCAGAAAAGATCAGAATGTCATCCAGATAGATGACAACAAACTGGTATAGCAGATCTCTGAAGATTTCATTGACAAAGTTTTAAAACACGGCTGGAGCATTACACAGTCCAAAAGGCATCACCAGATATTCGTAATGCCCGTCTCTAGTGTTGAATGCAGTCTTCCATTCGTCACCCTCCCGTATTCGAATGAGATTGTACGCGCCTCTGAGATCCAACTTGGTAAAAATGGAGGCACCCTTCAACCTATCGAATAGCTCAGATATTAAGGGTAAGGGGTATCGATTTTTAATAGTAACCGCATTTAAACCCCGATAATCGATGCAGGGTCTTAAGGTACCATCCTTTTTGGCAACAAAAAATAACCCTGCCCCTGCAGGCGATGAGGATTTCCGGATGAAACCTCTCTCCAGATTCTCTGCGACATACTCAGACATGGCCTGGGTCTCTGGGATGGACAGAGGGTAGGTACGACCCCTGGGTAGAGTTGCTCCGGGGACAAGATCAATAGCACAGTCAAAAGACCTGTGGGGAGGAAACACCTCAGCTGATTTCTTACAGAACACATCCCGGTAATCGCTGTATGCAGCAGGAAGATCAGAAGAAACAGAAGTGGCAGCAACCAGAAGACTCTCCTTGGGGGTCACCTTGAGAAGACACGACGAGAAACATGAGGAACCCCAGGCCAGGATCTGCCCAGAGACCCAGTCCACATGTGGAGAGTGGAGCTGTAGCCAAGGGAGGCCCAATACAACTGGGGTAGAGGCCTTGGGTAGAATAAGAAAGGATATCCACTCCTGGTGGAGAATCCCTACCGACATCCTAATGGGTAGCGTCTGGAAGCGAATAGGGCCCCCTGGGAGAACAGTGCCATCAATTGCCGAGACTACCAATGGGGTAGTGAGAGGTGAAAGGGTAAGCTTCATAGAAGAAGCAGTTCTCCAATCCATAAAATTGCCGGCAGCCCCGGAATCCAGGTATGCAAGGGTTGACTGAGGAGAAGTGCCTACATGAAGGAACACCGGCAAGAGCAGGCAAGAAGGTGATGTTTCTGGGTCCAATACTCCACCTTCCAAATGTATTAGACCCGAGCGTTTCCCGGACGAAGCGAGCAGGAGTCACGAAAATGACCCTTGCCCCCACAATAGAGGCACAAGCCCAGAGTTCTGCGCCTAGCACGTTCTTCGGGAGTTAGTCTGGTCCGGCCCAGCTGCATAGGTTCTTCAGCAGGTAGAGGATGCTCCACGGGATGAAGGGAGGGGAGCTCAGACTGGCTAGGACCCAGAGAGTGCTGGCGTCTTTTTTCTAAGGCCCTCTCTTGAAAACGAATGTCGATCTGGTTGCATAATGAAATTACATCGTCCAGACCAACGGGAATGGCTCTTCCCGCTAATTCGTCTTTCACTCGGTCAGAGAGGCCATGTAAAAAGGTAGCGACCATGGCCTCATTATTCCAGCTCAATTCAGCTGTGTGGATACGGAACTGAAGAGCATATTGCCCCACTGAACTAGATTCTTGGCGAAGACGTAAGACAGCACTAGCCGCTGAAGAAGCCCGGGCCGGCTCTTCGAAGATATTACGAAAGAGCTTTAAGAAATCGGACAGGCTGGAAACCACCAGATCATTTCTCTCCCACAGGGGGGCAGCCCAGGCCAAAGCTTCACCGGAGAGGAGGGAAATGATATAGGCTACCTTAGCCCGGTCAGACAGGAAGCTTTGAGGCTGAAGCTCAAAATGAATTGTGCATTGGCTGAGAAACCCCCTGCAGGCCTTGGAGTCCCCAGAGAAATGGAACGGAGCTGGCAATCTTAGTGAGTGTGAGGCTGCGACTGGTGCGATAGGTACAGCCGCTGGTTGTACTTGAGGTTGCGGATTCGGGGTTCCCAAGGAGGCCTGAAGCTGCTCGAATCGAGAAGCCAGATCCTGGAGGAATCGCATCACCTGAGTCTGATTTGATTCCTGGGTTTTAAGTCTGCGAACTATGCCCTGCAATGGATCATCCGCGGGGAGCGGGATGTCAGCCGGGTTCATGGCTGATCAAACTGTCAAGGTCACCTGTGGCCAGGTGACAGATGCACACCGTAGGGGGACCGGAGTGCACCGCAAGGTAGTGAACCCTATGGCTGACTGCTGCGGATAGGAAACTGGGGGGTTGTGGAAAGCGGGACCAGAGGAGCACAACCGGGATCCTAACGGAAGCTAGAGCCAAGATTCCCCAGGGCGCGGAGTCTAAGACCCAGCAGGTCTTCTCCAGGGCCTCTAGTGGTAAGGATGTTATGCTGCAGGCTGGGACCAGGTCGCGACCCCTGGAGTTTCCTAGCTCACGCCCCGTAGGAAAAGGGGAAAAGAGGGGAAGCAGCAGCACAAGATATGAGAGAACCGAATAACAAGCTGAAGGTCAGGGGCCACAAGCAGACAAGGATAACGAAAGAACGAGCCGAAGGTCAAGGGTCACGAGCAGACAGGGATAGTCGGGGACAAGCCAAATATGTAACAGAGAGACAGACGTAGCACACGGCAGGCAGGAACCCAAACACACAATGCCTAACAAACACGTTGATCAGCAAAGCAGGCTTGCAGTGCACAGGTTAATATAGTGTTCTGTGATAGGGCCTGGGGTGGAGTCAGGCTGGGAGGAGATTATAAAGGAAGCCAGGTGAAAAGGGTTCTGGCCTCTAAGATGAACACATGAGGAGGAAAGGTAAGATGGCAGACAGACATTAATGCATATCCATGACATGACTAAAATTGAGTTTATTCGATTTTTCTTATAACAAAAAGTAGAAAATATATATTTTTTTAAAAAAAATTCGGGCTTTTTCCATTTGTATAGCAAAAAATAAAAATCACAGAGGCAATCAAATACCATCAAAATAAATCTCTATTTGTGGGAAGAAAAGGACGCAAATTTTGTTTGGGTACAACATTGCATGACCGCGCAATTACCAGTGAAAGCAGTGCAGTGCCAAATTGTAAAAACACCTCGGGTCCTTAGGCTGCATAATGGTCTGGGTCTTAAGTGATTAAGAGCATATTAAATAAGGGTATTAGCCAGTGCATCCCAATGAGAAATACATTTAAAAGAGCTAATAAAAGTCCTGGGTGGCTTAACTCCAACTAAAAATGCATATAAAAGCAGAGGAGAAGGCCTTCAAAAAATACAAGGCTGAGGGATCATCACCAGTATTCCAACTTTACAAAGAATGCAACAAGAAATGTAAGGGTGCAATCAGGGCCGCTAAGATAGAACACGAAAGGCACATAGCGGAGAAGAGTAAAAAAAATCCCAATAAATTCTTTAAGTATATAAATAGTAAGAAAGGGAGGTCAGATCATATTGGTCCCATTAAGAATTATGAAGGGAATCTGGTTACTAAGGATGGAGAAATGGTAAAGGTATTGAATGTATTCTTCTCCTCAGTCCTTACGAGGGAAACGGGGGGCTTCAGTAACCAAAACTGCAATGTTTATCCTCATGACACGTCACAGGAAGCACCCTCATGGCTAACAGAGGATAGAATTAGAAATAGACTTGAAAAAAACGTAACATTAATAAGTCACCGGAACCACATGGCTTGCACCCGAGGGTCCTTAAGGATCTCAATCAAGTAATTGCCAGACCATTGTTCCTAATTTTTACGAACAGTCTACTGACTGGAATGGTACCAGCTATTTGGAGAAAAGCCAATGTAGCTCCAATGTTTAAAAAATGGCCAAGCTACATCCCTGGGAATTACAGACCAGTTAGCCAAACATCAATAGTATGCAAGCTTTTGGAGGGGATAATAAGGGACTATATGCAAAATTCTAGTATTGAAAACAGTATCATTAGCAGTAATCAGCATGGATTCATGAAGAATCGTTCTTGACAAACCAACCTATTAACCTTCTATGAGGAGGTGTGCTTCCATCTAGATAAAGGAAGGCCCATAGATGTGGTGTATCTGGATTTTGCAAAGGCATTTGATACAGTTCCCCATAAATATTTACTGTACAAACTAAGGTCTGTCCGCATGGACCATAGGGTGAGTACATGGATTGAAAACTGGCTACAGGGCCGGTTTCAGAGGGTAGTGATACATGGGGAGTACTCAGAATGGTCTGGTGTGGAAAGCAGGGTACCCCCAGGGTTCTGTCCTGGGACCAATCCTATTTAATTTATTCATAAACGACCTGTAGGATGGGATAAACAGCTCAATCTCAGTATTTGCGGACGATACTAAGCTAAGAAGTGCTATAATTTCTCTGCAGGATGTGTAAACCTTGCAAGGAGGTCTGAACAAATGAATATGGTGGGCAACTACATGGCAAATGAGGTTTAATGTAGAAGATTTTTAAATAATGCATTTGGGTGGCAAAAATATGAATGCAATCTACTCACTAGGGGGAGAACCTCTGGGGGAATCTAGGATGGAAAAAGGACCTGGGGGTCCTAGTAGATGACAGGCTCAGCAATGGCATGCAAGCTGCTGCAAGCAAAGCAAACAGAATATTGGCATGCATTAAAAAGGGAATTACCTCCAGAGATAAAACAATAATTCTCCCACTCTACAAGACTCTGGGCCGGCCGCACCTGGAGTATGCTGTCCAGTTCTGGATACCAGTCCTCAGGAAGGATGTGCTCGAACTGGAGAGAGTCCAGAGAAGGACAACAAAGCTAATAAAGGGACAGGAGGACCTTAGTTATGAGGAAAGTTTATGAACACCAAACTTATTCTCTCTGGATAAGAGACACTTGAGAGGGAATATGATTTCAATTTACAAATAATGTACTGATGACCCCACAATAGGAATAAAACTTTCTGCAAAAGGGAATTTAAAAAGACACACGGTCATTCACTAAATTTAGATGAGAAGCGGTTTAACCTTAAACTGTGTAGATGGTTCTTTACTGTGAGAGCGAAAAGGATGTTGAATTCTCTTTCACAGGCAGTGGTTTCAGCAGGGAGCATTGTTAAATTTTAAAACTATCATGCCGTGTACACGCGACCGTTTTTAATGTCATTGAAAAAAACTGCATTTTTCTTGACGTGATTCTTCTCAAGCCTGCCTTGCCTACACACTATCGTGGAAAAAAATGCTTGAGTAAAGCGTGGTGACGCACAACACGTACAACGGCACTATAAAGGGGAAGTTCCATTCGGATGGCACCACCTTTCATGTTAGTAAAGTTTGTTGAGCGACGATTCGCGCTTTTCAGCCTCGTGCTTTTCAGTCCGTTACAGCGTGACGAATGTGCTATCTCCATTACGAACGCTAGTTTTACCAGAACGAGCGCTCCCGTCTCATATTTGATTCTGAGCATGCCCTTTTTTTTCACGTCGTTAAAGCCCACACATAGCCGTTTTTCATGACGAGAAAAACGACGATGTAAAAAACGACGTGAAAAATTAGAGCATGTTCCAATTTTTTCATGGCCGTTTTTCACGTCGAAGCCCACACACGATCATTTTTAATGTCCATTTAAAAAAAATTCATTTTTCTCATCATTAAAAATGGTTGTGTGTACATGGCATTAGATAGGCACCTGAACGACCACAACATACAGGGGTATACAATGTAATACTGACATAAAAGCACACACACAGGTTGGACTTGCTCTTAAATTGAGAATTAAGTGTAACGTTCCCAAGGGTTTTCCTACTAGGAATATGTGGGAATAAAAGCCAAGCTGTTCCTCTCCTGTAAGGACAGGTATTACCACTCTCTGGTGCATCAGATCTTGAATTAGGTTCTTCATGGCTAGAGCTTTTACCATATTTTTCGGAATATTTGTGATGAATTATCTTCTTGGAGAGATTAACTCAAATTCTATCTCGTATCCCTGACAAACTATGTTCCAAATGTACAGGCTTGTTGTCATAGCCTCTCATTTTGGCAGAGAAGCCTGTAGTTTTGACCACTTGACCCCATATCTAAGTCTTTTTATATTTTCTTTATTGTACTGTATATGAAATATATGGCGGTTCAATATGTTTGAGGAGGTATACAAAGTAATAATTTTTTGGGAGGTTGGTAAGCATAGATGACTCATCCTCCCGACCCCTCCTATATAAACTCACAGTTTACATCATGTGACCTGAGGAAGGGGATATCCCCATAACATGTAGTCTTTGGTTCCATGTAACCGGGCGCTCTATTCCCCGTTGGTTTCTTTCCTGTGGGTTCCAGTAGTTTGGGACAGCATTGGCCTGCTTTGGTGTCTATCGGTGCCCTAAACATGGAATCCACCTTCTGGCTTTTCTGCCAGTACTCGACATCACCTCTGAGTTCCTTGTGTGTCACTTCCGGTCCAGGGGCGGATAAATTTCCGTGATCCCTGCAGCTGCCTGAACTCCGGCTTTCTCCATCTACCCGTGGGTCATGTGGCTGTTGCAGCCATCATCTGCTGGGTCCAGAATTTCAGATTTCCATCCTTACCTAATAACGCCACCCACTGGACTTACCAACTGTCAGAATGGTGGAGCTGTGTGTTTAATATCACTTGCTACTGCACTCTGCTGACCTGGATCCCATGGCTTATATGTGAGTTGTTTTTAATTACTATTTATAATCTACAATAAACGGTGTATTTTTACATATTTTTTCTACCTTTGGATCTGAGTAATTTTGAGTTATATTTATTACCCAGTTTGGTCTAGCGTTCTTACCTTGATATAATGTATGGTCTTCTCTCATAGTGTTCATATGAGTTTTTTTGGAGCAGCTTCCATTGTGGTTTCTTTATTTTATATATTTTAAAAATAGGCACTGGCTGGATCCTTCCCCCTCCCCCTGCTTTCCAGAGGCAGGAATTGTTGCTGCACACCCATCTGGAAGCTCCCTCCCCACCCATAAATGACATCCTGGCCATGCCCAAACTTGCAGACACCAAAAAATATGACCTTTGACCATGTGAGACACCAACAGGGCTACAGGATATTGGTGGTACTGTTCTCCTAGAGCACTGAAGGGGTAGAGAGTAGTGTTGAGCGGACCCGAACTGTAAAGTTCGGGTCCGTACCGAATTTTGGCGTTTTCCCGACCCCGGACCCGGACCCGGATTTTGCGCTAAAGTCCGGGTTCGGGTTCGGATTTGGGAATTTAATGGCGCAGTTAGAAATGCTTCAGGGGCCAGCCAATCACCATTTGATTAGCTGGTGTGCCCTTAGAAGCCATCATAGCCATGCCTACTAATGGCATGGCTGTAATTGGTCAGTGCAACATGTGACCCAGCATGTGACCAGCTTCTATATAAGAAAGAGGCACACAGCACAGATCGTCACTCTGCTTTTAGACAGTGTAGGGAAAGGATCCTGGCTGCTGTTGCTGTGAGGGAGAGAATAGGAGTTAGTCCTGATTCTGCAATCTACTGATAGAAAAGATAGGGAGACAGTGTAGTGTAGTGTAGTGTAGGGGCAGGATCCTGTTTGTGCTTTCAGGGAGAGAGATTTAGATAGGAGTCCAGATTGAGAGATATAATAGCTCAGCGATCTGCATAGGTTTATCTGTTTGTGTTGCAAGCTCAGTGCACCAGCACTGCATTACGTTGAGTGATACACCTATTCCATACTGTGGCTGTATTGTGCTCTTGCTAAAAGACCTATTTTGGTCAGAAAAAAAAAAAGGCACTTTATTGTGCTTTTGCTAAAAAGACCCATTTTTGGGCCCCAAAAAAAAAAAAAGGCACTTTATTGTGCTGTTGCAAAAAAAAAAAAGGCACTTTGTTGTGCGCAAAAAAGACCTATTTTTGGGCAAAAAAAATATTTTGCAGTGTATATCTCTAGTGTGAAATAACCAATTTCTATATATTTTTCTTGTACTATGCTATACTAAAAAAAAATAAAAAACTTTTTTTTGAATAGCATTCTCTGCAGCTGTGCGATTCAGCGGTTATATACTGTGGTTGTGTTGTGCTCTTTCAAAAAACGCCATTTAGGGCCACAGAAAATATTTTGCAGTGTGAAATACACATGTGGAGGTGTGTAAAATAAACAATTTCTATATATTGTACAGTGCTATACTAAAAAAAACAACATTTTTTTTGAATAGCATTCTCTGCACTTCTATAGCTGTGCGATTCAGTGGTTAAATACTGTGGTTGTGTTGTGCTCTTTCAAAAAACGCCATTTAGGGCCACAGAAAATATTTTGCAGTGTGAAATACACATGTGGAGGTGTGTAAAATAAACAATTTCTATATATTGTACAGTGCTATACTAAAAAAAACAACATTTTTTTTGAATAGCATTCTCTGCACTTCTATAGCTGTGCGATTCAGTGGTTAAATACTGTGGTTGTGTTGTGCTCTTTCAAAAAACGCCATTTAGGGCCACAGAAAATATTTTGCAGTGTGAAATACACATGTGGAGGTGTGTAAAATAAACAATTTCTATATATTGTACAGTGCTATACTAAAAAAAAAAACATTTTTTTTGAATAGCATTCTCTGCACTTCTATAGCTGTGCGATTCAGTGGTTAAATACTGTGGTTGTGTTGTGCTCTTTCAAAAAACGCCATTTAGGGCCACAGAAAATATTTTGCAGTGTGAAATACACATGTGGAGGTGTGCAAAATAAACAATTTCTATATATTGTACAGTGCTATACTAAAAAAAACAACATTTTTTTTGAATAGCATTCTCTGCACTTCTATAGCTGTGCGATTCAGTGGTTAAATACTGTGGTTGTGTTGTGCTCTTTCAAAAAACGCCATTTAGGGCCACAGAAAATATTTTGCAGTGTGAAATACACATGTGGAGGTGTGTAAAATAAACAATTTCTATATATTGTACAGTGCTATACTAAAAAAAAAAACTTTTTTTTGAATAGCATTCTCTGCACTTCTATAGCTGTGCGATTCAGTGGTTAAATACTGTGGTTGTGTTGGGCTCTTTCAAAAAACGCCATTTAGGGCCACAGAAAATATTTTGCAGTGTGAAATACACATGTGGAGGTGTGTAAAATAAACAATTTCTATATATTGTACAGTGCTATACTAAAAAAAACAACATTTTTTTTGAATAGCATTCTCTGCACTTCTATAGCTATGCGATTCAGTGGTTAAATACTGTGGTTGTGTTGTGCTCTTTCAAAAAACGCCATTTAGGGCCACAGAAAATATTTTGCAGTGTGAAATACACATGTGGAGGTGTGTAAAATAAACAATTTCTATATATTGTACAGTGCTATACTACAAAAAACAACATTTATTTTGAATAGCATTCTCTGCACTTCTATAGCTGTGCGATTCAGTGGTTAAATACTGTGGTTGTGTTGTGCTCTTTCAAAAAACGCCATTTAGGGCCACAGAAAATATTTTGCAGTGTGAAATACACATGTGGAGGTGTGTAAAATAAACAATTTCTATATATTGTACAGTGCCATACTAAAAAAAAACAACATTTTTTTTGAATAGCATTCTCTGCACTTCTATAGCTGTGCGATTCAGTGGCTAAATACTGTGGTTATGTTGTGCTCTTTCAAAAAACGCCATTTAGGGCCACAGAAAATATTTTGCAGTGTGAAATACACATGTGGAGGTGTGTAAAATAAACAATTTCTATATATTGTACAGTGCTATACTAAAAAAAAAAACATTTTTTTTGAATAGCATTCTCTGCACTTCTATAGCTGTGCGATTCAGTGGTTAAATACTGTGGTTGTGTTGTGCTCTTTCAAAAAACGCCATTTAGGGCCACAGAAAATATTTTGCAGTGTGAAATACACATGTGGAGGTGTGTAAAATAAACAATTCCTATATATTGTACAGTGCTATACTAAAAAAAACAACATTTTTTTTAATAGCATTCTCTGCACTTCTATAGCTGTGCGATTCAGTGGTTATATACTGTGGTTGTGTTGTGCTCTTTCAAAAAACGCCATTTAGGGCCACAGAAAATATTTTGCAGTGTGAAATACACATGTGGAGGTGTGTAAAATAAACAATTTCTATATATTTTCCTTGTACTGTGCTATACTAAAAAAAACAACCTTTTTTTTTGAATAGCATTTTCTGTAGCTGTGCGATTCAGCGGTTACGTGCTGTGGGTGTGTTGTGGTCTGGCAAAAAACGCCATTTAGGGCCACAGAAAATATTTTGCAGTGTGAAATACACATCTGGAGGTGTGTGTAAAAAAACAATTTATATATATTTTCCTTGTACTGTGCTATACTAAAAAAAACAACCTTTTTTTTTTGAATAGCATTTTCTGCAGTTCTGTAGCTGTGCGTTTCAGCCATTACGTACTGTGGGTGTGTTGTGGTCTTCCAAAAAACGCCATTTAGGGCAAGATCCTAAATTTGGAAAATATGAGGGGAAGGTCAAAGGGACGTGGTGGCCCCGGTCGTGGTGCTGCTGGTGGAGCTCCTGTTGCAGGGAGAGGACGTGGTGGATCTGTGCCAGCTACACGCACAAGTGAAACACCTTCCTCAGGTGCGAGTAGGCGACCGAGCCTGTGGCGGTATTTTGTCGCGCCTAATGAGGCTGTACCAATGTTTAGGCCAGGACAAGTACAGGCGATAGTAGATTGGGTTGCTGACAGTGCCTCGGGTTCCTTCACATTGTCTCCCACCCACTCTTCTGCTGAAAGATCAGAGTTGGCACCTGAAGCCCATGTCCATCAGTCTTTCACCTCACCCCCTTGCAAATCAGCCAAGCAATCTGAGCCCCAAATCATGCAGCAGTCTCTTCTGCTTTTCGATGACTCTGTTAGCAGGGTTTCCCAGGGCCATCCACCTAGCCCTGCCCCAGAAGTGGAAGAGATTGAGTGCACCGATGCCCAACCACTTATGTTTCATGATGGGTACATGGGAGGACCATCGCAGCACGTCTCGGATGATGACGAAACACAGGTGCCAACTGCTGCTGCTTTCGCAATTGTGCAGACAGACATGGAGGGCAGGGGTGAAGACTGGGTGGAAGATGATGTGGAGGACGATGAGGTCCTCGACCCCACATGGAATCAACGTTATGCAGGTGACCAGTGTAGTTCGGAGGAAGAGGCGGTGGTCGCACAGAGCCACCAGCACAGCAGAAGAGGGAGCAGGGTGCAAAAACGGAGCATTCGTCCCCTAGACAGTACATCTGCTACTGCCCAACGCAGCAAGGGACCGAGCACACCAAAGCCAGGTCCAAGGACTTCCCTAGCGTGGCAGTTCTTCACACAGTGTGTTGATGACAAGACACGAGTGGTTTGCACGCTGTGCAATCAGAGCCTGAAGCGAGGCATAAACGTTCTCAACCTGAGCACAAGCTGCATGACCAGGCATCTAAGTGCAAAGCACGAGCTGCAGTGGAGTAGACACCTCAGAAACCAAGAAAGGTCTCTGGCTCCTCCTGCTTCCTCTTCTGCTGCAGTCTCGGCCTCTTCATCCACCTCTGTAGTGACAGTGGCACCTGTCACCCCGCAAACAGAGGATCTGCCAGCAACACTACCACCTGGGTCACCGACCATCTCCACAATGTCCCATGGAAGCGTTCAGCTCTCTATCTCCCAAACATTGGAGCGGAAGAGGAAGTACCCCCCTAGCCACCCGCGATCCCTGGCCCTGAATGCCAGCATTTCAAAATTCCTGGCCTTTGAAATGCTGTCATTCCGTCTGGTGGAGACGCAGAGTTTTAAAAGCCTGATGGCATTGGCTGTCCCGCAGTACGTCGTGCCCAGCCGCCACTACTTTTCCAGGCGAGCCATCCCTTCCCTGCACAACCAGGTGGGGGACAAAATCAGGTGTGCACTGCGCAACGCCATCTGTGGCAAGGTCCACCTAACTACTGATGCGTGGACCAGTAAGCACGGTCAGGGACGTTATATCTCCCTAACAGCACACTGGGTAAATGCAGTGGCTGCTGGGCCTGAGGCAGATAGCGGTTTGGCGCATGTCCTTCCACCACCGAGGATTGCAGGGCGCTTCAGTTTGCCTCCTGTTGCTAACTCCTCCTTCTCCGCTTCCTCATCCTCTACCGCCTCCTCATCCATTCAGCGTAACACCTTCACCACCAACTTCAGCACAGCCAGGGGTAAACGACAGCAGGCAGTTTTAAAACTTTCCTGTTTGGGGGTAAAACCCCACACCGCGCAGGAGTTGTGGAGGGACATGGAACAACAGACCGATGAGTGGTTGCTGTCAGTGAGCCTCAAGCCCGGCCTGGTGGTGTGCGATAATGGGCGAAATCTCGTAGCAGCTCTGGGTCTAGCCGGTTTGACGCACATCCCTTGCCTGGCGCATGTGCTGAACTTGGTGGTCCAGAGGTTCCTTAAAAATTACCCCAATATGCCAGAGCTGCTGCAGAAAGTGCGGGCTGTGTGTGCGCACTTTCGGCGTTCTCACCCTGCTGCTGCTCGCCTGTCAGCGCTGCAGCGTAACTTCGGCCTTCCAGCTCACCGCCTCATATGTGACGTGCCCACAAGGTGGAACTCCACCTTGCACATGCTGGCCAGACTGTGCGAGCAGCAGCAGGCAATAGTGGAGTTTCAGCTGCAGCAATCACGCGTGAGTCGCTCTGCGGAACAGCACCACTTCACCACCAATAACTGGGCCTCCATGCGAGACCTGTGTGCCTTGTTGCGCTGTTTCGAGTACTCCACCAACATGGCCAGTGCCAATTACGCCGTTCTCAGCGTTACTATCCCAGTTCTATGCCTCCTTGAAAAAACGCTTTGTGCGATGATGGAAGAGGATGTGGCACAGGAGGATGAGGAGGAGGAGGAGGAAGCGGGATCATTTCAAAGGCTTTCAGGGCAGTCTTTCACAAGTGGCTACGAGGGTGGGTTCCTGCACCAACAAACGCCAGGTACACAATTGTCCGGCAGAAAGGGCACAGTTCTGGAGGATGACGAGGTGGAGGAGGAGATGGAGGAGGAGGAGGAGGAGGAGGAGCCATGTTCACAGCAGGGTGGCACTCAGACCAGCTCGTGGCCATTACTGGTGCGTGGCTGGGGGGATACAGAGGACACAGACGATACACCTCCCACAGAGGACAGCTTTTCTTTGCCTCTGGGCAGCCTGGCACACATGAGCGATTACATGCTGCAGTGTTTCCGCAACGACAGCCGAGTTGCCCACATTTTAACTGGTGCTGATTACTGGGTGGCCACCCTGCTGGATCCCCGTTACAAGGACAACGTACCGTCCTTAATTCCCTCACTGGAGCGGGATCGCAAGATGCCCGAGTACAAGCGCACGCTGGTAGACGCGCTGCTGGTGGCATTCCCACCTGACAGCGGGCGTACGGTGGAAGCACAAGGCGAAGGCAGAGGAGGAGGAAGAGGTCGCCAACGCAGCCGGGGCACCGGCAGCACCTCAGAAGGCAGGGTTAGCATGGCCGAAATGTGGAAAAGCTTTGTCAGCACGCCACAACAACCAGCACCACCAGCTGAGATGGAACGTCTTAGCAGGAGGCAGCATTTCACCAACATGGTTGAGCAGTATGTGTCCACAGGCCTACACGTACTGGATGACGGGTCTGCCCCCTTTAACTTCTGGGTCTCCAAATTGGGCACATGGCCTGAGCTTGCCGTTTATGCCTTGGAGATGCTGGCCTGCCCTGCAGCCAGTGTATTATCTGAACGTGTATTTAGCACGGCAGGGGGCGTTATCACAGACAAGCGCAGCCGCCTGTCCAGAGCCAATGTGGACAAGCTCACGTTCATTAAAATGAACCAGGCATGGATCCCACAGGACTTGTCCGTACCTTGTGCAGAATAGACATGTATACCGGTGTTGTGACAAAAACTGTCCGGCCATCGGATTGTGCCCGGCCCGTACTGCGCAGGCGCAGCGCTTGCGCAGTACAGAGGACAAGGAGATTCACAAAATCTCCGAAGATGAACGGCGCCTGCGCTGTGAGTGCAGGTTCAAGCCCCACCATCCAAGAGGACATACGGTAGCACATAGTAACAGGGCCCCTCACGGGCTCGCTTCGATCGCGGCCTTGCTTGGCTCGGCTTGAACCACGGATGGTGTGGCCTTCACCTGAACTCAACACGCAGGCGCCGTTAGTCTTGGGAGATTTTTGAAATCCCCTTGTCCTACATACTCAGCAAGCGCAGTACAGGGCGGACACTATTCGACAGGGGACAGAATTCGACACATCACCGGCCTTACCCAGCCATTGTTGTATTTTTGAACCAGTGTTGGCTACCTCGTCCTCCTCCACCGCCGCTTCCACCTACACAGCCACATCCACCGCCACCTCAACCTCCTACTCCATATGGACCTCGTCCTGCTAGGCCAAGATTAAAATTTTTATTTAATTTTTTTGTAGCGCACAGATCCTTTCCCCCTTACCTGCCTTTATGTTGTTGGCTCTTCGCAGGAGGGAGAAAGGCACACCGCACTACCAGCCCGTATACTCCTATATAAAGAGGTTGAGCGGTGTACTTGACGGGCCGTGTCCACAGCCGGAGTCAAAACTCCTCCAGAGGATGATTCTCACCTCTACTGTAGGTAGAGGCAAGTCCTTTAATTGCCAGTAAAGTCAATGTCCACACCAGCTGAAACTCCAACTCTTATTCTCTCATGGCAAAATAAACTGTACTCAGATAGAAAAGGTTAGAGCAAAGAAACAGGACAGCTTAAGGTGTGGAGGAGGTCCAGGCACAAACGTAGCACATTCACTTCACTGCTTAGGTTTCTCAAACAGTTTTTGGCGCACGGTCTCTGCCACAGACATTGAGGTTGGTCTCTGCCACAGACCGGGTGTACAAGGCCCCTGCCACGGGCCTGGAGAACTTTGGTCTCAGCCACAGACCAGGGTGTATAAGGCCCCTGCCACGGGCCGGTTGAATAAGGCCTCTGATACAGTCAAGGTGACCTTGAGCTTCTCCTTCTACGAACCTAGCCCATATCAAGGGGAAGACATCTCTCCAGGGAGTCAACAGACCATTCCTTCACCGTGACTCCCGCATCGGTCCATCAGAATGATCCTCCCTTCCCTGGAACAGGGTCCCCTACACGAGGCGGCTCTGGACTCCAGGCTTTACTCCCGCCCCTAGGCCTCCATACCCAGGGCAGCAAGAACTCCAGGATAGTACCTCACCCCGGGCTAAAGGTGCCCGAGATGGAACAGGAACACATGCACCCAGGCCGAAGGCACCTGGGCGCGGACCCCACTGGACATCAGCCCCCAGGCCAAAGGTCTGCCCCTTTTATATGCTCTCCCGGCATGCACAGCAGGTTCCCCGCCCCGCTGTACTACTGCCAAGAGGGGACACAAAAGGCGCCACCTGTAGGCCGCAGGGAACTGCACACCAATACTGTCCCCCGAGGACAAAATGGTCCATGAATCCTACAGAATTAGGGTATTTGAGCCTATTTACCACTCAAACACTTTCCTTAAATTTAGCACCCCGCTACATTTTTATTTCAAAGTATTTTATTTTCCCACTAGCTTATCCATTAAATTAAATAATTTATTCCAGAAAGGGCGTATTCTGGGGCATTCCCACCATATGTGTGGCATTGTGCCGTTGAGTTTCTGAGGTTCTTAATGACTTCCTGTACCTCTTCTGCTGAAAAGGGGGCCTCCAGCATATTTTTTTTATTTTTTAATTTTTTTTATGTTCTTTTAAGTTATTTCCTATCCACATTTGTTTGCAGAGCACTTGCCATGTTCTTAACAACATTTTGCTGCCATTTGCAGCCCTCTAGCCCTTTCCATTACTTTTTTAGAGCCTTTTTAGTCGTCAGAAGTCCGGGTCCCCATTGACTTCAATGGGGTCCGGGTCCGGGTTCGGGTTAAAGTTCGGTCCCGAATCCGAACTTTTTTCCGAAGTTCGGCCGAACCCGCCGGACCCGAATATCCAGCTACCCGCTCAACTCTAGTAGAGAGGAGCCAGGAACAGATCCGAATACCCTGAAAAGTTGCCTGGAGGACCCCTCTTGCTCACAAAATGGTAGGAGACTTCTCTCAGGCCAGCACCTGAGAAAACGCAGCCTTCCCGAACTTCCTGTGTGTTCCTAGCTGGTCAGAGGAAACACAATAATTGAGGACAGTGGGGAGAGGCCTCCAATTTAAAAGATCAGAGTGGGTATGTTTCCTGAGAGAGGCGGAGGAGTTGTGTTCTCTCATGTACTGTCCTGAGAAAATTAAATAAATGTTTTGTAATGCATTATGGGCATTTGGGAATGAAACATGAGCAGAGGGGAGTGTGTTAAAAATGTATGTTTGTAAATTCTATACATGCAAAAACTCACATAAATGCATGTGCAATACGTAGGTTTTAGTGTGTTTTTACTTTCAGTTGTTTTTTATTGATAAATCAGCAAGAATAAATTGACAGAGATACAGGTAAAACCATCTCTTAACATCAAATGAAGAAATATTTCAAAGGACACATTGCATAATTAAGATGATAAGGTAAATGGAGGTTTGGGACTTTGAGTGAGACTGCAGACATGGTGTAGGTAAAAAAGATAAGTTTATTCAAAATAAACACATGACACATCTCCAAACAGAAATCACATGGAAGGAAAAACATTCTGGTTGATGCGATTCCCTAGAGTTACACACACATAAGCATGGGTATGCACAATATAAGCAACAAGGTACATCAGTGTGTGACCAGGTGCCACATAGTGTTCCGTATGGATAATGGAATACATTCAGTGAATTGCATATGTACAGATATCACACAGCAACAAGCGCTAAAAACATGAAAAAATTTGCATATAAAACCAGTAAAAGCAAAAGTAAATGATTGTGTTGTCAACTGAGTTGATGCGTTTTCTGATGCCCGATGCGTTTCGTGTATAAGTTACACTCTTCAGGGGCTAGTGCTCAGGACATCTAAAAGATATATAATGAAGTGTAAATAACCAAATCTGGTTGCTATCAAAGGAAATAGATGACGGAACACAAGAGCCCATCTTGAGTACTTACATGGAATCTGGTACAATGGGTATGGTGCATATGGAGCCCTGACCAAAGATAGGTCCATCATGGGAGCTGAGGTGATATATAGCTGCACTCAGGTGGGGTGCACTATCGCAACCCTCCCAAGGACACCGGAACATGCAGTGTTGATGTTCATAATAAAACGTTGAACCAAAGATGGCTGCCAAAGGCAATCTAAAAAATAACACAAAATAAAAATATCAAACCATGTTCATGCCCGGTGGGGGAAGGACCACAATGGGGAAATAGAAGGTAAAATGACCTGATGCTCAAATCTCAGGGGTCCCAAAATTGCGGGGACCGATCCATGTACCATGGTGCAGTATGGCATCTCAGGATAGTGGTGAAGGTGTGTTTGGGGAGGGTTCATATAAGAGCACTTCACACAGGTGCAGGCTAATAAACACCAGCATTGTGTAGGCAATAGAGAACACCCCACACACAGGTGCAGGCTAATGATCACCAGTGTTATGCAGGCAAAGCGTAAACCAGGAGGAACCCCCAACATATGCGGGGGAACGCCCACGGAGGAGCTCATGTCTCCAAACTACGCCGGCTGAGATGGATGAACGCACGCCCAGCGTCATGACGCCAACATGTGACGTCCCACGATGCGATGTGTGCCCAGACCACACCATCACACAACCCACCGCCCAATGGGTGGGGGGAAGGGGGACAGCGAAGCGGATGCGCAGAGCGCATCGCAGCTCCCAAATGACAGACATAAAAAAAGCCAGGGACATACATAAGACCAAACCGCAATCCCAGAACCATGGTAAAACGCATGCATGCTGCCCATTCTCATGGACATGGATAAACCATGTCCTGAGAGAGCACAGCCTCAATAAGGCACATTACCTAATGGGGCTTAGCAACCTAACACCTGGGTGGCAGGGGAATACTGCCTACCCTGTCTAACAGTCTCCATCCCTATTGGAAAAACAAAAGGGGGGGGTTGGGACTTTGAATGAGGCGCATATGTAGTGCACCTCCATCCCTAATTCGAAAAAGTAAATGGAGGTTTGGGACTTTGAGTGAGACTGTAGACATGGTGTAGGTAAAAAAGATACATGTTTATTAAAAATAAACGCATGACACATCTCCAAACAGAAATCACATGGAAGGAAAAACATTCTGGTTGATGTGATTCCCTAGAGTTACACACACATAAGTATGGGTATGCACAATATAAGCAACAAGGTACATCAGTGTGTGATCAGGTGCCACATAGTGATCCGTATGGATAATGGAATACATTCAGTGAATTAAGATGATAAGGTCCATTGTACCCTCAGAAAGTTATTGCAGATTCTCCAAACTCCGGAAGGAGGAAGGGACTCCCCTTCCCCCACACCCCTCATGGGATCTTGCTGTGTCGGGGAGGGGAGGTCCATCCCCCCCAAACAGAGTATAATAATGAGTACAAAAATATGGAAAAAACAGAAGGAACAGAGAAAATTAAAAAAACGGGAATAAATGAAAAGAGAACAACCTTGCTAAGTATGAAATACATTCGAAGGACTCCTTTGTCTAGACAGTTGGGTGGACTATTAGTAGTGGACGAAGGACATACATGTGGACGAAGGACATACATGTGGATGTCCACTGAGCAGGAGGTATTAGGTAAAAAAAAAGACCAAATGATATTCACACTGCTTACGTGGAGAGATGTAAATACCTCTCTTTTGCAAGGTGGGACGAGATAGAAATGGTGTCCCAGTGGGGAATGCCTGCAGTTGTACCTGTAAGATAACAGTAAGAAGAAGTGGGAGAGAAAGGAAAGGAGGAAAGAAGAAAGGTAAAGGGAGGAAAAATAAGAAAAAGGATAATAGAAGAAGGTGTGGAACTCGCTTATCTACACAAATCCGAGTTAGCAAGGGGTGGCAGTTGTCTGAGATGGGTATCTGGTCCAGGGCTCCCAGATGGCCTGATGTTTGTCAACAGTATCCAAGAGGATGCTAACTGTTTTCTCCTGTGCCATGATCCATGATATCTTCCTTTTGACCAAGAGAAAGGACACCGTGGGTTGCTTCCAAGGCCGAGCAATCATTAGCTTGGTCCCAAGGAAAATAAACATGATCAGGCGTTGGACTAGTTTAGGGGTCTTGGGATAGGTAAGTTTAAGATGGCAAATTGAGTAGTCTTTTGGATCAGTAAACCCGTAATTTTCCATAAGCCCCTGATCTTGGGACAATCCCACTATATGTGAAGCATCGACCCAACGTGCCCGCAGTCACGGAAGCACAAAGGGGAGGTGTTCGGATAGATTTTGTCAATTTTCAGGGGACCATATATCACCTCATTAAGACTTTCAAATTTGCCTCAACTAGTGCAATGTTTAGAATGCCCTTGGATGCCGCAGTCAATGCTCTATGCCATTCCTCAATGCTCCAATTTAGTTGCAGGTAATTTTCTCCTTCTCTCATATAGAGCGTTTTAGTCTCAGCCCTAGCAAGTGATCGGTATATCACGGATATTCCCCCCCCCCTCTGCTCCATGGCTTGACCACACCACCTTTCATAGTCTGTGATTGAGAGTGGGGTAGGCGTTGAAGACCGTAAGGACTGGATAAAATGGGCGATTTGGTGGTATCAAAAACTTTCCGATCTTGGCATGTCAAGTTTACTTATACAGAGGGTCAGAGTGAGAGGCCCCGCAGGGTTGACAAACTGTCCTATCCTATATAGTCCTTTATCTAACGTTTTAGTGTGTTTTTATGCTGCAATTTCCTGCCAGCTGTTACAGCATTCAGAGGAGTTTTTTTCAGACATTCTGTGTGCATGAAGCCTAAATCACTTACTTGCACCTCACCTCACCATCCTCATAGTAAAAATAAAAGTTAGACATACAGGCCTAATATCCATGAATTAAACTGTTCTGTTACTGGCCACATGCACACTACAGTATCCTCTGCAGTATCTTAATTTTTGTAGCAAAATCCTGTGCTCATTGGGGTTGATTTACTAAGGAAAATGGGCTAATCCCTTGATTTTGCAAGAACATTTTGACCAGAGCTTGAACAAGGGGACACTCTCCTGTCTTCCATCATCAAATCATATGCAAACAAATAGCATTTTTTTTTTTGCACATGATTGGGTGTTTTTTGCAAAGTAAAATTTCATCACACTTACAAAGCTTGGGAGAAAAATCCCTTGCAGGGTGCAATTTCTCTTGCAAAGTGACCAGCCTGTTTGCAACTCATTTGTCTCTAGTACAGTTGAGCCTAGTCTTGCTCTTTAAATTGTCCTGCTTTTGGTCAGTTTTACACTTCAGTCTTTTAATTCTTGTTGTAAAACAAATACCTTTGCTACATTTCATCCGATTCTTCTTCAGAAAAAATTACTTGCTGCTGGACAATTTTACATTAATTGATATATATATATATATATATATATATATATATATATACAGTATATACACTGTGGACACAATTAATAGGCAAGCTGTATAAACTTAAATGCTTATTGGATTAAATGGTGGTATGTATTTGTGTAATGAGGGAGGGTGTGGCCTAAGGAGATTGACACCCTATATCACAGTATGCATAATTATTAGGCCTCATGCCCACGGACGTTTTAAAAAATGGGCTGTAAAGCTAGTACAGACGCCAGAAAAAAGCGGCGTTTTTAATGCGATTTTTTCCACGTTTTGTATTGAATTCAATGCACGTTTCCCCGCGCTAGCTTTCAGCCACGTTTTTCTTTCTCTATTCCAAATCAATGGTTCCCTATGGGAGCCCATTGATTTGAATAGAGGTCGCACCAGAAGTCGGATCAAGATGATCCGACTTGTGGGGCGACTCGTGTGCGGAGAATCTTCGGTCTGGTATGGATCTTAAAGGGGGAACCCCCACACCAAAAAAAAAAATGGCGTGGGGTTCCCCCAGGATCCATACCAGACCCTTATCCGAGCACGCAGCCCGGCCGGTCAGGAAGGCGGGTGGGTGCTTTGGGGCAGGGGGGCACCCTACGGCCCCCCCCCACCCCAAAGCACCTTGTCCCTATGTTGATGGGGACAAGGGCCTCTTCCCGACAAGGGCCTCTTCCCCACAACCCTGGTCATTGGTTGTCGGGGTCTGCGGGCGGGGGCTTATCGGAATCTGGGAGTCCCTTTTAATAAGGGGCCCCCAAGATCCCGGCCCCCTACCCTATGTGAATGAGTAGGAGTACATCGTACCCCTACCCATTCACCTGGAGGAAAAGTGTCAATAAAAAAACCACACTAGACAGCTTTTTAAAGTAATTTAATAGGCAGCTCCGGGGGTCTTCTACCGACTTCGGGGTCTTCTTCCGACTTCGGGGGTCTTCTACCGACTTCCATGTCTTCTTCCGACCTTGGGGGTCTTCTACCGACTTCGGGGGTCTTCTTCCGACTTCTCCACTCTCTCTGGTTCTTCTCCCGCTCTCCGGTGCTTTCTGCCTTCTGCCGGGAACCTCCGCTATCTTCTGCCAGCTCTTTTGCTAGCGGGGGCCCGGTCTTCATCGTTGTCTTCTTCCCTCTTCTCTTCTTGAGATGTTGACACAACGAGGTCTGCCGCTGTAATGCTGTGTGCCCGGCGCGCAACCACTTATATAGGCACGGGGCGTGGTCACCGAGTGATGTGACCCCGCCCCCTTATGACGTTGCAGTATTGGGGCATGATGGGACTGCGACGTCATAGGGGGGCGGGGTCTCTGGGTGACATCCCCCAAGGACCACGCCCCATGCCTATATAAGTGGTTGCGCGCCGGGCACACAGCATTACAGCGACAGACCTCGTCGTGTCAACATCTCAAGAAAAGAAGAGGGAAGAAGACGACGATGAAGACCGGGCCCCCGCTAGCAAAAGAGCTGGCAGAAGATAGCGGAGGTGCCCGGCAGAAGGCAGAAAGCACCGGAGAGCGGGAGAAGAACCGGAGAGAGTGGAGAAGTCGGTAGAAGACCCCCGAAGTCGGAAGAAGACCCCAAAGTCGGTAGAAGACCCCAGAAGTCAGAAGAAGACCCCCGGAGCTGCCTAATAAATTACTTTAAAAAGCTGTCTAGTGTGTTTTTTTTATTAACACTTTTCCCCCAGGTGAATGGGTAGGGGTACGATGTACCCCATACTCATTCACATAGGGTGGGGGGCCGGGATCTGGGGGGCCCCTTATTAAAAGGGGCTCCCAGATTCCGATAAGCCCCCGCCCGCAGACCCGAAACCAACGGCCAGGGTTGTCGGGAAGAGGCCCTTGTCCCCATCAACATGGGGACAAGGTGCTTTGGGGTGGGGGGCCACAGGGCACCCCCCTGCCCCAAAGCACCCACCCCCCATGTTGAGGGCATGCAGCCTGGTACGGTTCAGGAGGCGGGGGCGCTCGCTCGCCCCCCTTCCTGACCGGCCGGGCTGCATGCTCGGATAAGGGTCTGGTATGGATCCTGGGGGGAACCCCGTGCCATTTTTTTTTTGGTGTGGGGGTTCCCCCTCAAGATCCATACCAGACCGAAGGGTCTGGTATCGTCCTGAGGGGGAACCTCATGCACATTTTTTTTACATTTTCGCGGGGTTCCCCTTCAAGATTCTCCGCACACGAGTCGTCCCGCAAGTCGGATCATCTTGATCCGACTTCTGGTGCGACCTCTATTCAAATCAATGGGCTCCCATAGGGAACCATTGATTTGGAATAGAGAAAGAAACACCGGACTACGCTTAACACAACGTTAAGCCTCGTTACATCGTGTTTTTACACCCTTTGCCGCCGTCTGATGTCTTTACAGCTCTAACACTGGAGCTTCAGAACGCACTGGTCCTGGGTTGGCATAGACATTTTTAAGCTTCAAAAAACGCTCATAGAAGTGGCTGTAAAAATGTCCGTGGGCATGAGGCCTTAGGCAGCTTGTTTTCCTCAGGCAAAATAGGCCAATAAATTGATTTAACTGATTCTGAAAAGTCAAAAATTGTAAAAGTCTTTCAGAGGGATGCAGCACTCTTTAAATTGTTAAGATATCGGGGCATGATCACAGAACCATCAAACATTTTGTTGCAAATAGTCAACAGGGTCGCAAGAAATGTATTGAGAAAAAAAAGACATAAATGAACTGCCAAAGATTTGAGAAGATTCAAACATGAAGCTACCAGGAATCCTCCAGTCATATTCCAGAACCTGTATATATGTGTGTGCGTGTGTGTGTGTGTTGCTGCTAAAACCACCTAAAAAAGCCCCTTTTCTGAATCTGAAAAGGATCAGATTGGTGTGCTGCTGCTGTATGTCATCCAGGCTAATTCAGAAAGAAAAATATATATTTCACATCCAAATATAGTATACACTGCCACAAAATGCTGTCTCTCTGGCTGTTCTCAAAAATTGTACTCTTTCATAACACCACATACGGCTTTAGGGCACCCTGCAAGCATATAAAAGGAGGAGCTGAAGACAGCAGATGTGCAATGTGAGAGCTCCTGTTCACTCCCCCAGCTATGCACAGCTGCGTGTAATTACAGAGCGCACAGCTGATTGAGAGACGGACTCGCAGGAGAAATACCCGCTGTATAGCTGCTGCTGCTGCTACCGCAGCCCCCACCGACGCAGACACTGACTCCACGCGGGTGTTGGAGACGCCTGTGAAATGAACAGCAGAGCAGCGGAGCGGCGGAGATTATGACCCGCAGGCGGGTGTTGTTCCAGCCTGCCGGGGGAGGAAGCAGGAGCCCGGCCGGTGGGCTGAGGGCATGGGCGTCCGCTGAACTTTTTTCAGGGGGGGCATTATTCTTGAGGATAATTCTGCTTCGCTCCATGCCCATATAAATATAGCCTAGAGAATTTACATCTTTCTATATTGCAATGTATTGCAATACATCTGTTGTGGCCATATTTTGATCTTGATGAAAACAGCCTTCGCAATACATTGCAATACAAAAAGAAGTACACAGTGGTTTCGTGGCACAGGCACTGCTGTTACCTGTAGTTCTTTAGCGATAGGGCAGGCACTGGCAGCGTATTCAGTCTCTTGTCTCGGCCACTGCATGCCACGCACCTGTTTGAGGAGCCAGCGCCGCGCCGGCCGGATCGGCATAGGCACATTTAAACAGGCTGAGGCATTAGCCAATCACGGAACAGCCAGGTCAGGGTCACGGTGATGTTAAGCAGAGGCCCAAGCGGCAGAGCCAATCCGATGCTTGGGCCGGGGGTGAGGAGGGAGAGACAGATAGTCGGAAAAGACTGAGAGCAGCCCCAGCCCCCAGGCCAGCAGCAGTCTGCAGACTTAGAAAAAAAAGTCCACGGCTGCCGCAGAGGTGGCCGCGGCGGCCATTGCAACACAGGGGCCAAGTGTGTCTTCCACTCTGACTTCCAGGGGGGGCAATTGACCCCCCTTGCCCTATGGAGCGGACGCCCATGGCTGAGGGCATACCCGACGCCACAGAGGGGCGATCAGACAGTGGGGGATACAGCAAGGAGATTGGAGGAGGAGGAGAGGATTGGCAGTTTGGAAGTACATAGAACAGATCTGAAGACAGGACGAGGGTCGTCAACCCCTAATTGGGGCGCATCCGCACCGGCACCAAATTGTGACTCTTCAGCACATCGACGCAGCACCCTGGCAACAGGTGGCGGAACATTGAAAGGAAGGGAAGAACCTCCGGGACCCCCGAGTATGGAGCGGAAGGAGGGTACAGGGGGGGTGATGGCTCCAAGGGGGGGGAGGACTGCTAGTCAGATGTGGAAGATACCTCTGCAGAGTGTAGCCAGGACCCCCTGACAACCGTAACGCCGTAACGGCCAGAGAAGACATGGTGGGATATAATAGCAAAGCCCAGAATGATAATAAAAAAGGTAAGAAGCTGGGAGATGACCAAATCCATGGGAGGAATAGAGAGATCTCCCCAGAGATCAAATCCACTTTAGAGGCAGACTGTATAAACTCTAATAACATACCAGCATTAACAACAACTGCACCTACTGTATCACCTGTATCAACTGTATCGAAACAGCAGAACGTTTCAAAAGGCTGTGTCGTCAGGAAACATATTGGATTTTCACTTTGGATACCATGTAGCCTAGAGGAATGAACAAGGAGATCGAAATCAGCACTGCTATTTAACAAGTGCTGGTGTGATCCCCCCGGTCATGCCTCAGTGGGTCCCCCAGTCACTGGTGACTGGACACCCAGTTTTCTCCACTAAACAGCTCATATTGGGCAACAACCACAAATTTACCACAGCTTCTGATGACACCCAATGGGAGGGGCGAAATGCATTAAGCTATCTGTGAAGGCTGTGTGGACGCCAAGGTGGCAATCTCTGCATGATTTTATATTTTTTAATGTAAGTGTAATGATTTTAAAATTTTCTAAATAAATAGCAGTATTACACTATATGCTCTCTCCTCCGTTTTTGTTGGAACTATACCACTATGGATTGTTGCTGATCGAGTGAGCCTGAGGGACCTTGATTATCGGGAGGAGGCCAGCAGACACCTATATTCCAAGGCCAATTACAACAAATTTTATGGATGGACATCACCACCTCAATACAGGCACATATACCATTTCCATCTGGTGAGTGGGGACCCAGGAGGGGAGCACGGACAGTCACCTGAATTTTTGATTTTGAAGTTGTCACGGAAAGTCACCTGAATATTTGAACTTGTCACCGGCTCAACATTACATTTTTATATGGACTTTATTGATTGCAGTCATTTGCACACTATATTGGTATTGAGCATGTTTGTTATATATATATATATATATATATATATATATATATATATTGTAATTGACAGGAGCAGCGCTAATTTAATTTCTTGTTTCAAATCTTTGGGGTATTAACCTTATACTTTAGCAGCAGCCCTAATTATTCATTTTGTGTTTGAACACATCACCATAGCACAGGTTTGTTACATTTTTCTTTATACACCAATTTACCACTGCCCCTTTTTTTACCACCCTCCTTCCCCCCTTTTTTACCACCCCCCTTTTCTTTATTTTTTACCCTCCATTTTCCCCGCCTTTCTCTTTTTTGTATAATACTGTGTTCCCTCTAGAGAGTATTTGGACAGAAAGATGTTTTTGCATATACTCACGTGTATACATGCGTTTGTTGCACATGTACATGTTTACAACTGCACGTATGTGCAGGTATGTGGGTATGTATATGCGTGAGCAGGCGTATTGTGTATATGTATGATTATATGTGGGCACACACATGTACCTAGGAAGTATCACCATCATTATCTATTAACCATTTATTACCTGAAGATTTGATTTATCCCTTCGAGAAGTATTTTTGGTCATGATTAGGGATGAGCTTCGTTTTCGAGTCGAACATACGTTCGACTCGAACATCGGCTGTTCGATCGTTCGACGAAGATCGAACGATTTGGGCCGTTCGCGCCAAATTCGAGTGACGCGAACGGCCCACAATGCACTACGCCATCGCAGTGTCATCCAGGCGCTGTGATTGGCCAAGCATGCACTGTGACCCCGCATGCTTGGCCAATCACAGCGCCGGCAGCGAGGAGAGCAATGATTGGCCACAGGCAGGATGCCTGTGGCCAATTATTGCTGAGGGTGTTTAGTACACGCCCCACACTATAAAAGGCCGCCAGCACGGCGGCCTAGTGTAGTGTGTTCCGGAGCAGGGATAGAGCAGCATAGGCAGGGACAGTGACTTTTATTTCTTTCTTGCTTAACCTGGATTCCTTTAGTTTAGGGAAAGAGAAGGATAGGTAGGGAGAGTGTCAGTGTGTTTTGTGCTTGTGCTATAGTGTGCTTAAAAAAAACATTTTTTCTAGGGACAGAAAACTGTAGGTAGGGAGAGTGTCAGTTTCTTTCACTGTGCAAGTCCTTGTTTCTAGGGACCTGGAAGGACAGTGAGTGAATTCTCCTTGTGCTATATTGTGCTTAAAAAAAACATTTTTTCTAGGGACAGAAAACTGTAGGTAGGGAGAGTGTCAGTTTCTTTCACTGTGCAAGTCCTTGTTTCTAGGGACCTGGAAGGACAGTGAGTGAATTCTCCTTGTGCTATATTGTGCTTAAAAAAAAAATTTTTCTAGGGACAGAAAACTGTAGGTAGGGAGAGTGTCAGTTTCTTTCACTGTGCAAGTCCTTGTTTCCAGGGACCTGGAAGGACAGTGAGTGAATTCTCCTTGTGCTATATTGTGCTTAAAAAAAACATTTTTTCTAGGGACAGAAAACTGTAGGTAGGGAGAGTGTCAGTTTCTTTCACTGTGCAAGTCCTTGTTTCCAGGGACCTGGAAGGACAGTGAGTGAATTCTCCTTGTGCTATATTGTGCTTAAAAAAAACATTTTTTCTAGGGACAGAAAACTGTAGGTAGGGAGAGTGTCAGTTTCTTTCACTGTGCAAGTCCTTGTTTCTAGGGACCTGGAAGGACAGTGAGTGAATTCTCCTTGTGCTATATTGTGCTTAAAAAAAACATTTTTTCTAGGGACAGAAAACTGTAGGTAGGGAGAGTGTCAGTTTCTTTCACTGTGCAAGTCCTTGTTTCCAGGGACCTGGAAGGACAGTGAGTGAATTCTCCTTGTGCTATATTGTGCTTAAAAAAAACATTTTTTCTAGGGACAGAAAACTGTAGGTAGGGAGAGTGTCAGTTTCTTTCACTGTGCAAGTCCTTGTTTCCAGGGACCTTGAAGGACAGTGAGTGAATTCTCCTTGTGCTATATTGTGCTTAAAAAAAACATTTTTTCTAGGGACAGAAAACTGTAGGTAGGGAGAGTGTCAGTTTCTTTCACTGTGCAAGTCCTTGTTTCTAGGGACCTGGAAGGACAGTGAGTGAATTCTCCTTGTGCTATATTGTGCTTAAAAAAAACATTTTTTCTAGGGACAGAAAACTGTAGGTAGGGAGAGTGTCAGTTTCTTTCACTGTGCAAGTCCTTGTTTCCAGGGACCTGGAAGGACAGTGAGTGAATTCTCCTTGTGCTATATTGTGCTTAAAAAAAACATTTTTTCTAGGGACAGAAAACTGTAGGTAGGGAGAGTGTCAGTTTCTTTCACTGTGCAAGTCCTTGTTTCCAGGGACCTGGAAGGACAGTGAGTGAATTCTCCTTGTGCTATATTGTGCTTAAAAAAAACATTTTTTCTAGGGACAGAAAACTGTAGGTAGGGAGAGTGTCAGTTTCTTTCACTGTGCAAGTCCTTGTTTCCAGGGACCTGGAAGGACAGTGAGTGAATTCTCCTTGTGCTATATTGTGCTTAAAAAAAACATTTTTTCTAGGGACAGAAAACTGTAGGTAGGGAGAGTGTCAGTTTCTTTCACTGTGCAAGTCCTAGTTTCCAGGGACCTGGAAGGACAGTGAGTGAATTCTCCTTGTGCTATATTGTGCTTAAAAAAAATTTTTTTCTAGGGACAGAAAACTGTAGGTAGGGAGAGTGTCAGTTTCTTTCACTGTGCAAGTCCTTGTTTCCAGGGACCTGGAAGGACAGTGAGTGAATTCTCCTTGTGCTATATTGTGCTTAAAAAAAACATTTTTTCTAGGGACAGAAAACTGTAGGTAGGGAGAGTGTCAGTTTCTTTCACTGTGCAAGTCCTTGTTTCTAGGGACCTGGAAGGACAGTGAGTGAATTCTCCTTGTGCTATATTGTGCTTAAAAAAAACATTTTTTCTAGGGACAGAAAACTGTAGGTAGGGAGAGTGTCAGTTTCTTTCACTGTGCAAGTCCTTGTTTCAAGGGACAGAGAAGGACACCTGAAGGTAGCCCTTATTGCTTTTTTCCCATCTCCCTGCAGGCCATCTATTAGAATGTCTGGAAGGCAAACAAGGAGAGGCAGACAGTCAGGAGGCAATAAAAGAGGGCAAGCAGGCTCTGTGTCTTGGGGCAACAGTGCTGGTCGTGGACGCGGTGCATTGTCATCAGCACATGGCCATGGGACACGCTTGTCCTTCTTTTCGGCAGCTGGACATGTTGAGCCACATCATGCCGAAGACTTGGTAGAGTGGATGACCAAGCCCTCCTCCTCCTCCTCATCCTCTCTCACCCAGGCTCAGGGTACTGGCAAAGCAGCTGCCAAAGCGTCCTCTTCCCTGGTATCAATGTCAGACTCATCATCAGTCACTCCTTCCCTAGACCCACCATGTCCTCCTCCTGAGGAGTCCCCCGAACTGTTTGAGCACAGTGTTGGGTACATGCTGCAGGAGGATGCCCAGCGTTTCGAAGGGTCTGATGATGAAACCCAGCTACAGGAAGGCAGTAGGGTGAGAGCAGACAGAGGGGATGCTCAAGAAGGACACCAATCTGGCAGTCATGTTCCAGCAGCTGCAGCATACTGCCAGATTGGCTCCAGTGATGAGGAGGGAGGGGATGATGAGGTCACTGACTCCACGTGGGTGCCTAATAGGAGAGAGGAGGAGGAGGATGAGGAGGAGGCACATCTCCAACGAGACAGGATGCCCTTTGGTGGCCAGCGTAAGGGCAGTACACCGACGGAATCACACCGCAGAGCTCCGCCTGTGCAGGGCGCTGCCTCTGCCCGTCATTCAAAAAGTTCCTTGGTGTGGGCCTTTTTTGAGGCTAGTGCATCAGATCGCACAGCTGCTGTTTGCAACATATGTCTCAAGCGTATATCGCGTGGCCAAAACATCAGCCGCTTGGGTACCACATGCCTGACCAGACATATGTTGACCTGCCATGCAGCTCGTTGGCAAGCCTACCTCAAAGACCCACACCAAAGAACAAAGCGGACCTCTCCTTGCACCGCATCAGCTGGGATCTCCAACCCCACTATAACTTCAGTCCTCTCTGAAACATGCACTGAGAGGAATGAAGGTGTAGAATTAGGTGTGTCACAGCCAAGTACTTGCGGCCACTCTGCTAGCAGTACACCGACGTCCGATTCTAGCAGGCAAATTTCCCTGCCCCAGCTGCTGGACCGTCGAAAGAAGTTCACTCCCAGCCATCCACATGCCCAGCGGTTGAATGCTAGCTTGGCTAAATTGCTAGCGCTTCAACTGCTGCCTTTTCAGTTGGTAGACTCGGCCCCCTTCCGTGAGTTTGTGCAATGTGCGGTTCCTCAGTGGCAGGTTCCCAAACGCCACTTTTTCTCACGGAAGGCTATTCCGGCTCTCTACCGGCATGTGGAAGGCAATGTCTTGGCCTCGCTGGACAGGGCGGTCAGCGGTAAGGTGCATATTACCGCTGACTCATGGTCCAGCAGGCATGGACAGGGACGTTACCTTTCTTTCACGGCCCATTGGGTCACTCTTTTGGCAGCTGGGAAGGATGCAGGACAAGGTGCAGTAGTGTTGGAGGTTGTCCCACCGCCACGCCTCCAAAATGCTACTACTGGTTGTGACACACCTCTCTCCTCCACCCCCTCCTCTTCTTCTTCCTCCATGGCCTCTTCCTGTGGTTTGTCCTATGAACCAGCGGTGCTCCGTAGCCGTTCACGGGGCTACGCAAGTACGCAGGCAAAAAGATGCCATGCCGTGCTTGCGCTGGTGTGTTTGGGGGACAGAAGCCACACTGGGGCAGAGGTCCTGTCTGCTCTGCAGGGCCAGGCCGAGAGGTGGTTGACGCCACGCCAGCTTAAGCCAGGAATGGTGGTTTGCGACAATGGCACCAACCTCCTCTCCGCCCTCCGACAGGGACAACTGACCCATGTGCCCTGTGTGGCTCACGTCCTTAACCTGGTGGTGCAGCGGTTCTTGGGCAGGTACCCGGGCTTACAGGATGTCCTGAGGCAGGCCAGGAAAGTCTGTGTGCATTTCCGCAGATCTTATAATGCCAGTGCTCGCCTGGCTGAGCTGCAAAAGGAGTTGAACCTGCCCAAGAACCGCCTTATATGTGACATGCCCACCAGGTGGAACTCAACGTTGGCCATGCTGCAGCGGCTGCACACGCAGCAGAGGGCCATCAATGAGTACCTGTGCGACTACGGCACCAGGACAGGGTCAGGGGAGCTTGGTTTTTTTTCTCCACGCCAGTGGGGCATGATCAGGGATGCATGCACTGTCCTGGCACCATTTGAGGAGGCCACGAGGATGGTGAGCAGTGACAGTGCATGCATCAGTGACACTGTACCTCTTGTCCACCTGTTGGAGCACACGCTGCATGGAATAATGGACAGGGCACTTGAGGCAGAACAGAGGCAGGAAGAGGAGGACTTCCTTGCCTCTCAAGGCCCCCTTTACCCAGACAGTGTTCCTTCTGTCCCACCCATCGCACAGGAAGAGGAAGAGGAGGAGGAGGAGGAGGAGGAGGAGGATTGTGTCAGCATGGAGGTGGAGGCTGGCACTCAGCATCATCAGCAGCAGTCTTTTAGGGATGATTTACAGTCCCAAGAAACCAGTGGACTTGTACGTGGCTGGGAGGAGGTGACTGCGGATCATGTCGTCCTTAGTGACCCAGAGGACTCCGGAGCGAATGCCTCAGCAAACCTACGCTGCATGGCCTCCTTGATCCTGCAAAGTCTGCGGAAGGATCCTCGTATTCTTCGGATCAAGGAGAGGGACCATTACTGGCTGGCCACTCTCCTTGATCCACGGTACAAGGGTAAGGTTGCGGACCTTATGTTACCGTCGCAGAGGGAGCAGAGGATGAGACAACTCCGGGAGGCCTTGCAGAAAGGTCTGTGCAACGCGTTCCCAGAGACTGGGAGGTTACAAACTCCTGGTCCAGGACAACGAGTTGCTGAGGCTTCGGCCAGTCAAAGAAGGAGCGGTGGGGAAGGTGGCCGTCTGACCGATGCGTTCAGACAATTCTTTAGTCCGCAGCCCCAAAGTATGATTGGTTCCAGCAACCATCGCCAGCGTCTGATAAACATGGTGCAGGAATATCTAGGGGCAAGGTCAGACTTGGACACCTTCCCCACCGAAAATCCTCTGGCTTACTGGGTCTTGAGGATGGATCACTGGCCAGAGCTTGCACAGTATGCAATTGAGCTACTGGCCTGTCCTGCATCCAGCGTTCTTTCGGAACGCACATTCAGTGCTGCTGGAGGATTTGTCACGGATCACAGGGTGCGCCTGTCCACCGACTCGGTTGATCAACTGACTTTCATCAAGATGAACCAGTCTTGGATCACCACCAGCTACCACACACCTGATGCTGATATAACAGACTAATTGATTTTAACATGTCACGTCCCTTCAAGACTGATGCTGATGCTGAGTGCCTGTGCTGTTATGTTGACTGGCTATCCTCCTCCTCCGAGTCCTCAATGATACGATTGATGATGATAGCTTGGAAGATCATTTTTGTTTATGGGTGCCGCCACCAGTGGCTAAGGCCCAATTTTTCAGCCCCTGTTTTACAGGGGCGTGTACTTACAATTTTTTTAGCAATAATTTGCCATAGGGCTCATTGCTGTGCTCCAAGTACAGTATCTGTGAGGGGTTGTAGTGTTGTGCCACCAGTGCCTAAGGCCCAATTTTTCAGCCCCTGTTTAACAGGGGCGTGTCATTACAATTTTTGAAGCAATACTTTGCAACAGGGCTCATTGCTGTGCTCCAAGTACAGTATCTGTGAGGGGTTGTAGTGTTGTGCCACCAGTGCCTAAGGCCCAATTTTTCAGCCCCTGTTCAACAGGGGCATGCAATTACAATTCTTGATGTAATAATTCACAGCAGGGCCCATTCCTGCACCCACCAAGAGTAAGTCTGAGGGCTTACAGTGTTGTGGCAACGCCACCACCACCACCACCACGAAAGGCCCAATTTTTCAGCCCCTGTTCAAAAGGGGCATGTAATTACAATTCTTGATCTAATAATTCACAGCAGGGCCCATTCCTGCACCCACCAAGAGTAACTCTGAGGGCTTACAGTGTTGTGGCAACACCACCACCACCACCACCACCACGAAAAGCCCAATTTTTCAGCCCCTGTTCAACAGGGGCATGCAATTACAATTCTTGATCTAATAATTCACAGCAGGGCCCATTGCTGCACCCACCAAGAGTAACTGTCAGGGCTTACAGTGTTGTGGCACCAGCACCACCATCAAAGCCCCAATTTTTACTACCACTGTTCAAGAATTATATGTAATTAAAATTCCTGATATAATAGTTGACAGCAGGGCGTTCCAGCACCAACCAAGAGTAACTGTGAGTGCTTACAGTGTTGTGCCAACACCAACAACTAAGGGGCCTATTTCTGCAGAGTATATATGGCAGGTCCCTACTTTCAAACATCCAACTTACAAACGACTCCTACTTGCAAACGAAAGAAGACAACAGGAAGTGAGAGGAAATCTACCCCTAGGAAGGAAAATTCTCTCCTGTAAGAATAAATATGGGAGAAAGGTGTCTCCTCTGTACTGATGCTTTATCAGCAATCCTTGTTTCAAGAAAAACACCACATTTCAAAAACAGTTGTCATTGGGACGGAAAGTGAGGTGAAATGTTCTGAACAGGGGCACAGACAGCAAAACAAATGTTACAGGGGTGATAACCCTTACCTATGTTTCCCAAAAAGTTTAAAAATAGATTTTTGGGCTGGAGCTACACTTCAACAATGTACCTGTTCAAAATTACAAACACATTCTACATAAGAACAAACCTACAGTCCCTGTCTTGTATGCACCGCCTGTATACGGCTGTTCAGAGTATATAGGGCCTTTTTTATTTTATGTGCGGGGTTCCCCTTAATATCCATACAAGACCCAAAGGGGCTGGTAATGGGCTGGGGTAGGGGGGGGGGGGGGGGTCATGGGGTAGCTATGCCATTTTTCTTAAAGATTTTCATCCATATTACCGGGACCAGACATTACATTAAAGCCGCAAGAAGTTTTAAATGGCTTTTTTTTCCTTTAGAAGTGTCATTTTGTGCAGGGACAGTTCTAAACACGGGAAACACGTGGCACTTCACAGGCATACTTTAGACACCCCCCAGGTACGATATTTAAAGGAATATTTGACTTTTTTTTTTCACTTTATGCATCATTAAAATGACTGCTCCCGAAAAACGACCGTTTTTAAAACTTCTTTTTGCATTGATACATGTCCCCTGGTGCAGAACCCGGGTTCCCAAACCCTTTTTAGGACAATAACATGCATAATAGTTGTTATAATTAGCACTTTAGAATTCGAACGTTCGCATCCATTGTATTTAATAGGGTTCTAATGTTCGTACGCGGGTTCTGGTGCGAACCGAACCCGGGGGTGTTCGGCTCATCACTAGTCATGATATAACTTTATAACTTATTACAGATATATCCTTAATATTATATCTAGCATAGAGTCCTTTCCTTCCTCCATTTTCACCATTTTATTAACTCATTATAATTTATAAAAATTGATTGATTACTAATTGCTAATAATTTAATAATAATTTTCTAAATTAATTTTTTAGTTAATTTTTTTATAAAAATGTATTAATTTATTAATTTTACATCTGGGGTATTTTTATATATTTAATGTATTTAATCAATTAATTATTTGATCGATTCCTTCAACGTCATAAAATTATGATCATCCACTATTAAGCTTTTTACTTATATTTACATTCACTTCGGTCTACAATCGTCTACCTCTTTAAATCTGTCTATTTGATTGATGGGCCGGCCAGCCCATCAGATCTCTCGGTTTCTATTTCCTCTGTATTTAAGACTGCCAGGTTTGCCAGCCAATCATGGTCTGATGAAGAAGCTGTAGCTTCGAAATGCATTACCATTCCTTGCCACTGTGAATAATCACATTTCCTGTTCCTGTGAGATCACGACTAGCTGCTTTTCATTTCCTGCTTCCTGGTTCCCAGCCTTCTCTGGATCCCTGTAAGATCACACCGGTGCCCCAGGCTGCAAAGGGAAAACAGGACCCTAAATAGGACGTTTATGAGACTCCAGGACTGGCGATTTTCACCACATACTGAACTCATCTAATTTAACCTGTGAGTTACTACTTGTTTTTATTAAATATATGATTTATATTGCACTCAGTATGGCGCCCCTCAGTTCCCATTTCTACACAGAGCCCATCACTTCACTCTAAGGGAGCTGCCTCCAGGTGCTAATCATTCAAGATCTTGGCTCATTAATGGACATTATGTTTTAATATTATGTGTGCTTACTCACACACACACACATTTTATGTATACTTATATTCCAGTTGCTATATAATTTTATGTTATCACCATATCTAGAGCCACTGTTCACCCCTGTTTTTACTGTATCAACTGTATCACCTACTGCTTTGCCTAATATGTTGCCTTCCAAAGGAAAAGGTGCATCTAGTGCACTTGGTACTTTGGACATCCCTGGAACACCTGGTACATATCGCACTGGCGGGACAGAGATCAGGGCTATTCTTAAGGAGTGGGACATTAAAGAGCATATAAGAGCCCTCCCCACAAAGGACATACAACAATTAATAACTACAGTAGAGCGCTCGTGTAAGCAGACAGTAGAAGGGCTGGGTGAGGTAGAAAATATAGTGGAGGTCATTGAAAATGGTCAGGAGGAGATCACACAGGACATAGTAGATATCCAAGCTTTTACTAAATCCCATGAAGAAACCCTGAATACATATAGGGATCAACTGGACGATTTTGAGAACAGAGACCACCGTCAGAACATACGCATGCAAGGCCTACCTGAGAAATATCATAATTCTGACCTCCTAGCAACAGTGCAAAGGCTATTTCCCCATATCATGGGAGAATCTACACCAGAGTCTATGGAAATGGACAGAGTCCATCGCGTGATATCTACAGTATAGCCTATCAGATCAAGGAGAGGCCGAGAGACATGATCTGTAACATGCATAAGTACTCGGTGAAAGAGCCTATTATGAGGTCCATATGGGATACACCCATGATTGAATTTGAAGGAGCCCAAGTTTCCCTATTTCCGGATATATCACGCCGCACTTTAATGCAGAGACGAGCAGTGAGACCAGTGCTAGAGGCCTTACGTTTGGTAGATGCTAGATACCGCTGGGGGTTCCCCTTCCAACTGCCTCCCGATATGGGAAAACGGTGGTACTCCGGACTAAGGACGACTTAGAAATGTTTTTGGAAATCTTAGATCTTCCTCCAGAGGGGCATGCTGGGAGCTCACTGTGACAGACATGTCCTGCTGAGTCTCCCCTTTTCTCGGGACTTCACGGCCAGCATACACACCCGAATGGAAGGGTAATTATTTCAAAAGCTTACCCTGGTCTTCCTCAGTGCCCTGGGAACGTTTTAAGATGGTTAAAGGAGCTGTCCGGGGAAAAAATAAGGTGAAACCCCTCAGAGATAATTCATCTAGAGGCCTCAGTAAAATGGAACAGGCTAAATCACCTCACACAATCTCACCTCATGCTGCCAGGCAGCAGCAGCAGTTACCTCATGAACTATATGATACAGACTGTGAGGACAGCGCCATCTGCCAGCCACAACAGACAGGCTCTTTACACCCAAATGTTTTAATTCAAATAGAAAAAATGCTACAGAAGGCATTAAAGCAGACCTCCGACCATATTACTGAGAAATTAACAAAAGAAATCCGTGACTTAGGTCAGCGCACGGCTGAATTAGAAAACAGAGTGGATGACATAGAAACTAATGTAATGACTCATGAAACTGAATTGGACACACTTAAAGATGAAAATTTCTCGCTGCAAACTCGTTTAGATGATTTTGAAAATCGCGCACGTCGTTCAAACCTCCGCATTAGAGGTATACCGGAGTCTATTATTGATCTACAATCGACAATTACTGCCCTATTTCAAGAATTATCACCGTCAATTCCAATTGAGAGACTGGAAATAGACAGAATACATCGAGCATTAGCACCACGCAAATCTGAAGGTCCCCCCCGCGACATAATTGCAAAATTCCATTTCTTTCGCACCAAAGAGCAGCTCATGGTCGCTGCAAGGAACAAAGAATCCCTCATCTTCCAAGGCCACCCATATCAGATCTTTGCTGACCTTTCCCCAATAACAGTCGCTAAACGGCGCTCGATGAAACCCTTATTACAAAACCTACAACAACATCAGATCCCATACCAATGGGGGTTCCCTTTTTCACTTCGCTTCACATATCAAGGCACCAAGTAGTCATGCAAAACCCCTGATGAACTACAGAACACCCTACAAAAACTTCATCTCTGCGAAAGTCCTTCAGCTGGCCCTCGCCGACGAACAGCATCCAGTTCTCCACAAAATGTATCCAAAATCAAAAATGACAGAACCAGACAAAGCCCATCGAAGAGGGGTCGATTCAACTCTCCAAACCAAGTTACTCCAGACTCAATGGACTGAATGCATTTTGCATATCAAATTGAAATTCACTCAATATTTTTGATCTTTCATCCACTTTTTGGATGCTAAACACTTAATGTCATTTAACCATCCTGAATTTACTTCCCTTAAGCAGGTTATGGTCTAATTTTATATATTTTTTATTTAAATTTTTTATTATTATTATTTTTTATTATTATTATTATTATTATTATTTTTTTTTAATACTTTATTTTTATTTATTTATTTATTTATTTTTTATTTTCCAATTTTTATCCCCTTTTTGGTCTAGGATAATTGACGTTTTAAATTATCCCCCCAAAAATTATATTCTCATAACACCCTTCCCTCCTCATCCTATCCTTCCTCACCTCACCCCCCTCTATCCCCTCTATCCCTTCTACTTCCCACATTTTACCCCCTCCTACCCGCCCCTTTCCCCTAATCCTTTCCTACCCACAACAAGGGTTCTATATTATTTTTGTACAAAATTGTTTACTGAATAGAAGTAAATATTACTAATATATTAGTAATAATTGATATTTTATTTATTTTTCATCCTAATTAATAAGGACATTACTGCCTCTCCTACAACTGGCAACCCAGAGGTAACCTGTATAATTCAACAAAATTTATAATCTAACACTCTCCCCGTGAAACCATAAAACACAATTGTTAGATTAAAATTTTACATGTACTAATGTTGAACATATAATATTTTCTTATATTTGATTCATTTTTGCTTACTTCCGCCCAGTTTGGGTGTCATAATATATATTTCTTCTCTAGATATATTTTTGGTCGTGAGGGACCCGAGAAACTGTCACTGCTCCCTCCATTTTTCTGTCTTTGGACTCTCCCCACACCTTTTTGTGTGAGGAGCCTCCCTGGTCAGACTCTGTGCCTCCGAGCTTGCACTTTTGCATGCTCGGAACGCCAACGTTTTACCTTCTTGCATTCTAAACGTTTTTTGTTAATTATTTGTTTAATAATGACTCTCATTTTCTCTTTCTTTCTCAACATTTTGTCTCCACTCTCCCTTTTCTCTTTGCTCCTCCCCGGGGTAAGTATGGATTTTCAATTGTTTTTAGATATGTCTTATAATATTTTCTATAAAATTTCATGATGGCTCCTTTAAATATTCTTACCTTAAATGTCCAAGGTCTAAATGTTCCACAAAAACGAACCAAAGTTTTTAGATCATTATCTTCTTCAAAGGCGCATATAATTTGCCTCCAAGAAACCCATTTCACTGAAACCTCGACACCTAAATATTTTGGTACAGCTTATCCCCAAGTTTTTACTGCTTCAGCTAAAACTAAACGAAGGGGAGTGCTAATTGCATTTCATAGAGCTACACCCTTCTCTCTTCTGACAGAAACCAAAGACCCAGAAGGTCGCTATCTCATTATTACAGGGCATCTATGTGATGCGCTAATCACAGTAGTATCCTATTATGCTCCTAATAAAAATCCGACAGCATTCCTCTCCCATTTGTTCCAGGTAATAGAGACTCATAAAATGGGCACACTTTTGATCTGTGGAGATTCGAACCAAGTTCTATACCCTTATTTAGATAAGTCCCCAATTCCTATCACTTTCAATTCTCAATCTCGTAGGTTCCAAAGACTTCTACAACAACATTCCTTGCTAGATTCCTGGCGAGAAATCAATCCCACGAAACGTCAATATTCCTTCTATTCCCATCCACATAAGTCTTTTTCCCGTATCGACCATATACTAATCTCTATTAGTATGTCCCCGGAAATGCTCACATCATCTGTAATACCCTTTACATGGACTGATCATTGTGCAATACTTTCTACTTTCACTTCCCTCATACCCAAACATCAAGACCCCACATGGTACATAAATGATTCAACCCTATCCCATCCATCACACTCTACTGACTTAGAAATAGCCATAAAAGACTATCTGAAAAATAATAAAACCCCTGATATTTCTCCATTAACATTATGGGAGGCACACAAACCCGTCCTTCGAGGAATCTGCTTACGCCAAGCATCATATCTTAAAAAAGAAAAAAAGAAGCTACAACTAATATTAGAAACAAAATTTAACACTTGCCACGCAAATTTTCAAGCGAATCCTACCCCTGTGACAAAAAATCAACTAGATGAAGCTAGCCTAAATCTTGATCTTTTCCTATCTGAATCCGCAGATAAAACCATACGCAAATCCAAGCATAAATTTTATATTAAAGCTAACAAGCCTGGCACTCTTCTCGCTCGAGCACTTAAAAAATTAAACAACCCATACAAACCGATTCGATTAAAATTACCTCATAATACTTACACCAGTAATCCAGAAAAAATCCTACAAACCTTCCACAAACACCTTACATCTTTATACAACAATCAGGGATTTTTTGACCGATCCGCTGCAGAATTATTTTTTTCACAAACCAAACTTCCAAAGATTCCTTTAACTCAACATGAACATCTTGAAAGTCCCATTACAACTGCAGAGGTTGAATTAGCCATTAAATCCCTTAAACCAAATAAACGCCCGGGTCCTGATGGCTTCTCTGCCCTATATTATAAAAAATGTACTCATCTTCTTGCGCCATTGCTGACAGATGCTTTCAATTCACTTCTGAACAACCAATCCTTTCGTCCTGAAACCTTAACAGCAATAATCACAATGATCCCCAAACCTCATTCAGATGATTCATCTTGTGCTAATTACAGGCCCATATCCCTGCTTAATCTTGATATCAAACTACTAGCGAAAATTCTAGCAACTCGTTTGAACAATATTATTGGTTCATTAATAAATAAAGACCAAGTTGGTTTTATTCCTTTTCGCCAAGCAGCTGATAACGTACGCAGGGCAACTTTATTAATCCAAGCAGCTAAAACACGGCGAATACCTATGTGTCTTCTGTCGTTAGATATTAAAAAAGCATTCGACACAGTATCATGGCCCTATCTACATTTTGCTTTACAAAAATGGGGGTTCGGTCCTCACTTTCTTAACTGGGTTTCATCACTATGTAATAATCCCAAAGCCTATATTAAATATGCTGGATATAAATCTGGTTGCTTTAACATAAATAGAGGTACACGTCAGGGTTGTCCACTCTCCCCACTTTTATTTGCCCTACTTATTGAACCCCTAGCTCAGGCTATACGATCTGACCCTTCAATCAAAGGGATAGACTTAGCTGGTCATCAGCACAAATTATGTTTGTTTGCTGACGATATACTAATATTTATGTCTTCCCCTCATATTTCTGCTCCCAATCTTATAAGTAAGCTAGATCATTTTGCACAGATATGTGGACTAATTATCAACTCTCAAAAATCTACAGCCTTAAATATCTCCTTACCTCCCCATACTTTACAACAAGCACAAACTTCCCTCCCATTCTCCTGGTCTACATCGCACCTGACCTACCTAGGAATTACTCTTAGCCCTCGTACACACGGCCGAGATTCTCGTTGAAAAAAACATGTTGTTTTTTTCGACGAGATTCTTGGACAAGAAACTTGTCCCGGCCGAGTGTACACACACTCGTTTCAAAGAACCCGCGGTTCTTTGAATGGAGCGTACGCGGTGACGTCATCGACTACGACGAGCATGCGCTCGTCACATTCGATGCCGTCGCCGCCATCTTGGTATACCCTACGTATGCCTAGGAAGCTACCGCGCATGCGTCAAATTCATTTTGAACATGCGCGGGCTTCCGGGAGGACAGGTAAGTGTACACACACTCACTTTTCTCGTCGAGAAACATGCCGAGGAGAATCTCGACGAGAAAATAGAGAGCAGGTTCTCTATTTTCTCGTCGAGGTTTCTTGTCGGTTTTCTCGACGAGAAACCCGATAGCCGCGTACACACGACCGATTTACTCGGCAAGACCTCTCTGCCAGCAAGTTTCTTGCTGGTTCTTGCCGAGAAAATCGGCTGTGTGTACGAGGCCTAACTCCCAATTTAACTGAATTCTTCTCAGCTAACTTTCCGCCATTACTAAAGCAAATTACCAATCTCCTTAAACAATGGTCTTCTTTACCAATCTCATGGATTGGTAAAATAAACGTAATAAAGATGACTATTTTACCCAAGATACTATATCTATTTCGGGTTTTGCCCATTCCAGTTCCAGCATACTTTCTTAGAAATCTTCAACGCAAAACACTAGAGTTCATCTGGGGCTCTTTAAAACATCGTTTATCTAAACACACACTCTACCTTCCCAAACTTAAAGGTGGACTAGGATTCCCCAATTTCGCCTCTTACTACCATGCAGCTCAAATAGCATGCATCCCCAAATATCACGCAAAATACGAAACCCCACTCTGGGTTGCAATTGAAGCAATTGACTGTGATCCATTTTCTATAACAAATTTAATTTGGTCCAAACCCTCAGATCATAAAAATATAAAAAATAAGATTACCAAACACACAGTTACTATCTGGGATAAATTTAAACTTATCAAAGGACTACAATCTCCTCATGTTCCCCTTCTATCATTTATTAGAAACCCACTATTCTACCTAGCCTGCACATTCCCTAATTCATTTAAAAAATGGATCTCCTCTGACATAACGCAACTCTACATCTACCTCACTTATAACATTTCCTGAACTATGTGATAGGCATCAACTCCCCCAATCAGAACTTTTCCGATATCTGCAGATCAAAAAAAAATTCATGCCATACATACAAAATATGAGTAAGCTCAACGAACTCACACAATTTGAACGTATATGTAAACGCGAACCTCAATCTAAGGGTCTCATATCAATAATATATAAACACCTTATTACTTTGCCTACTGCAGACCCACCATCATACGTGGCAAAATGGGAGAGAGACCTTGGACTTCAGTTGGAACCATCCGATTGGGATAAAATTTGGACCACAACAAAATCATCTTCACAAAATATAATAGCTCTAGAGACAAATTATAAAGTACTTTTGCGCTGGTATTTGGTTCCTGTCAGAATCGCGAAATATATTCCGCAATACTCCCCACTCTGCTTCCGTGGCTGTGGTGAACTAGGATCACACATACACATATTTTGGGATTGTCCCGTTACAAAATGTTTTTGGAAAGAGGTTTTTCTTATCCTCTCTACCTTATTCAAAAAAACAATCAAACCTGACCCTTCAATTGCACTACTAAATCTAAAACCGACTTCTATTTCCCACACTCAATTCAAACTCCTTCTACAAATCACTACTGCAGCAAAGCAGACAATCGCCAAAGCGTGGAAAACCCCAACATTAATGATCTCAGAAACCAAAACCAGAATAAACCAAGCCATGACCCACTCAAAAACGGAAGCCATTACCAATGATAATATTGGAAAATTTGAAAAAATCTGGAATCCTTGGGTGACTCATTTTTTCCCTCCCAACTTTGACATCACATTATTAAGACCTTGGTAATATAACTACTAATAGCTATTTAATATACTAATATTATCAGACCAACATTATAAGATACCCCGGGGACCTTTTCGACCTTTTCTATCTTTTCTACCTACTATCTTTATTTTTTTTCTCTTCTTCTTACCCTTCCCTCTCTTCTATCTTCGCTCTTTAGCTCTTTTTTTGTTGTTTTTTCTTTCTTAGCATATATTGTTATTATATGCAAAAATGGTAGCAACATTTTTATTTTTTTTTATGTTTTTTATTTATCAGTATATTTCAGCTTTAGAGCTCCTTTGAAACAATACAAACCTTATATATTACAATAACATTATATGAGGTCGAGAAATTATGACCCTTCATTTTTTCTTTATAAATCCTTATATTACCTTACATGTTATATATTATTACTAAATCTGGTTTGTAATTACTAAATTCAACACTAAGCATATATTTTAGCAAGTCTCCAGATAATGGTCAACATATGTTAAACTTAAATTACTGTTTTTTTTCTCCTCTTCTGTTGTTGTTGCCTTCAAAAATCACTGGAGCTTGACATAAATATCTAATTTGTGTTCTCCTTAACTGCTACTATTTATAGTGACTATGTTTATTGACAATATATGCTTGTAATTTTGAAAATGTAATAAACAAATTTGACAAGATCTTCCTCCAACTGATTTCCCAGACTGGAGAGGGTTTAACGCAAAACTCCCCTTACAGCGTCCAGAACCTTGGCATAGGGTTCCAGAAAAAAGACAATAAAGAGAAAGATGAAGAAGAATGGGGGGGGGGAGGGAAAGAAAAATTGGGGGGAGGGGAGAAGGAGACACGCAGTAATATAGGATAATAAATATATAAATCTTTAGAATTATTATTTTTTTCTCTTTTTTTTTCACCCTCTCTAAGGTGGGTGTCTTCTCCTCCCCTCACCCCCCAATAGGAGAGTGCTGAAATAAATTGTGTACATAGCTCAATAAGGGAATTAAATGTGATACAAATGATGCCCGGGGAATAGAAGATATTAAGAGTTTTACACTCACCCAAGATATAAGTAATGGCCACCCCAATAATAATTGCTACTTATAATGTGAGGGGACTGTGTGCTCCCCAAAAAAGGGGCCATCTATGGCAGGAACTGTGACACCAGGCAGTGGATATCGCCTTCCTGCAAGAGACACATTTTATGGCAGGATCAATACCCAGGCTACCTCTATTGCTATATAATCAGTGGTTCCATACAGTATCCCCCATTGCAAGGGCAAAGGGGGTAACAATAGCCTTTGGGAGGAAATGCCCACTGGTCCCAACATTGGTGCAGATGGACCCAGGGGGACGGTTCCTCTTTATCAAAGGCATGCTGCAGGGACAGTGCTATACGTTTGCTTCTATATATGCACCTAATACTTGTACAGTCTGCTTTTTTAATTAAAACTTTAGACGCCATTCACACGGACGGCTATTCTGCCGCAGTTAAAAGCATGTTTTTTTTCTGTGAAATTCAAGACTCCAGGCACTGCGATCAGCTGCATTTGTACAGTGCGATTAGCTGTGTTTACATGCGGTTGCGTTTAGCTGCATTTTGCCATTTCCATAGCAACCCGACAGGGTACCGACTCGTATTGAACTGGGATCCGACTTGGATCCCCGCCAATGCCAGGCACTGTTTGGTATGAATCTTGAGGGGGACCCCCACGCCATTTTTTTGGCTTTGGGGTTCCGCTTAAAATCCATACCAGTCCGAAGGGCCTGGTATGCTCTTGGAGGGGAACCCATGCCATTTTTTTATTTAAAATTTGGCGTGGAGTTCCCCCTTAAGATTCATACCAAACAGTGCCTGGCATTGGCGGGGATCCAAGTCGTGCTTGTCGCTCATTGGGAAAGGAAAAAACATTTTTCCTTTCCCAATGAGCGAGCCAGCTCGGCGCTGCTATCCGCAGCTGACACAGTGCACTGCGATTACCTGTGGTTATGTGCGGATAGCTGCGCTAAATCGCTCCTGGACACAGTCAATTCTATTTTTTTCTATCCGCACCAAACCGCATGTAATGAAAACGCAGCTAAATGCAGTGTGTGAATGGGGCCATAAGAAAGCATTGTGTGCATTTAGCTGCGATAGAAAACGCAGCTAAAAGCACAATTCTATCCATCCATGTGAAAGGGGCCTTAGGGTTACTGGAAAAATTTAGGGAACAGGTTGTAATCCTGGGAGGAGATTTTAATATCACGCTGAACCCCCAACTAGATAATACTACAGATAAAACTCCACTATCCTTTAGAGCATATTATAAAACTCCTGCAATCTCTCCATATAGTATACAGTAGGAGAGTACTAAATAAGGAGAAGAAAGATTTTAGCTACCACTCAAAGACCCATAAGGTTTATTCCCGGTTAGATTTAATTTTGGTAGATCAATATTATTTTGACTGTTTGAAATCTGTCACTATAGAACCTATAATGATCTCTGATCATTCTCCAGTGGTATTTGTGTTTCACCCGGTGTCTGCGGGCCATCAGGAGAGGACATGGCGCTTAAATTAGTCACTGTTGGACGACGGGCAGATAGCGGAGGACATACGGTACAAGTTAGAACAATATTTCAAGATTAATATAACTATCTGATCAAATAGTATGGGAAGCACATAAGGCTGTCATTAGAGGAGAATGAATAGCACATGACACTCGAGGTAAAAGGGAAAAGAGGAAGGAGATTGAAGATCGGTTGGGGAAAATACATGCTCTAGAGATTAAGCATAAAATCAATCTCAATCCAGAGGAAGCCAGGCAGCTAGACACTGTACATTAAGAACAGAGCTTTCAGGATGCCTGGATAGAAGAGCTAAGGATAAATATAGATAGTTTGCCCATCGATTTTATGAACAAGCAAACAAATGTAGCAGATTACTAGCTAAACAAATAAAAAAGCAACAAGAAATTGGTCATGATCATAGTATAGTAGCAAACGAAAAAAAAGTAGAAGATACCAAAGCGATAGCAGCAGAGTTCCATCGTTTCTATACAGATTTATATGTTATAAAACCACCCTCTTTGAGGTGTGAAGATGGGAGGCGGGTGGAAGTGATGGGGAAATATATTAAGGACTCTGAGTTACTAACCCTCCCCCCGACGATTATAAAAAAATTAGAAGGACAAATCACTATAGAAGAAAAAAGTAAGGTAATAGAAAAGCTGCCAAACTGAAAAAGTCCAGTACCAGACGGCCTAACAAATGCATATTATAAGAAGTATAGTAATATCTTGGTAAAGCCATTATGTAACTACTTTAAGATAACAGACAGTAATACTTTGCCGCCGGAAGCCTTGCTGGCACATGTGACAGTTATACCAAAACCAAGGAAGGACCCACAATTTTGCGCAAATTATAGATCTATATCTCTTTTAAATTCAGACAAGTTACTAGCAAAAATTCTAGCCATAAGACTACAGGACCATATAACCCAATTAGTCCACAATGACCAGACGGGCTTCATGAAGGGCCGCAAAACCAAAGACGACTCTATCCGAGCCCTTCAAGTGCTTCACTGGATGCAGAATGGACCAGACGAGAGACCAAGAGTAGTATTATCAATGGACGCCGAAAAGGCATTTGATAGAGTAATCTGGAGGTTTATGACTGTCAGGGAAGTTTCCATCCGCTGATGACACTGCCTGATATTTGGCTTGCAGTACTGTGGTCCACCAGCAGGTGTCTCCTGGCAGTCTGGAACTGCCAGGGGAGCTTTCCCCTGGTGGTGGTATTATGTGATCTTTGGGCCGCAGTACTGGCATCCACCAGCGGGTAGTTCCTGGCAGTGTGGGGCCAACATCTTCTGCAATCAGGCATCACCTGAGTCTGATTGCAGGAGATGTGTATAAATACCCAGCAGACACACTCATACTTTGCCTTGGTATCTCTTCTTGCGCCCTGACCCTGAACCTGAGAAGCTCTGCATTAGGGATGAGCCGAACACCACCCGGTTCGGTTCGCATCCAGAACATGCGAACGGACAGAATGTTCGCTCAAACTTTCGAACACCGTTAAAGTCTATGGGACTCGAACGTGAGAAATAAAAAGTGCGAATTTTTAAAGGCTAATATGCAAGTTATTGTCCTAAAAAGGGTTTGGGGACCAAGGGCCTGCCCCAGGGGACATGTATCAATGCAAAAAAAGTTTTTAAAATGGCCGTATTTTCGGGAGTAGTGATTTTAATGATGCTTAAGTGAAAAAATAAAAATGAAATATTCCTTTTAAATATCATACCTGGGGGGTATTTGTAGTATGTCTGTAAAGTGGCATGTGTTTTCCGTGTTTAGAACAGTCCCTGCACAAAATGACATTTCTAAAGGAATGAAAATAATTTAAAACTGCTTGTGGCTTTAATGTAATGTTGGGTCCCGGCAATATAGATGAAAATTATTGGGGAAAAATGTCATGGGTACCCCCCTCCCCCCCAGCCCATTACCAGGCCCTTTGGGTCTTGTATGGATATTAAGGGGAACCCCTCACCCAAATTAAAAAAAGAAAAGGCGTGGGGCCCCCAGGCCCTATATACTCCTCTTAACAGCAGTATACAGGCGGTCCCAAGAAAGACAGGGGCTGTAGGTTTGTTCTTAAGTTGAATCTGTTTGTAATTTGGAACAGGTACACACAAAAAACTATTTTAAGTTTTTTGTATATCCTAGGGAAGGGTTCTCACCCCTGTAACATTTAGAAAATGGAGAAAGTTTGGACAGCCACACTCCAAAAAATTGTTCCTTTTATTGATTAAGCACTGAGCTACAGTGTGAAACGCGTCAGCTTTCATCTGTTTTTTGCTGTGGCATGTATTTTTGTGATTTGATTTTACAATGAAAGGAACAATTTTTTGGAGTGCGGCTGTCCAAACTTTCTCCATTTTCTGCATTACCATATGCATTGCCAGCACCCGTGGCTTTGGATCCAGTAAAAAGGCTAATCAATCACATCTGAGTGGTAACTTCCTTTCTCTACCCCTGTAACATTTGTTTTGCTGTCTGTGCCCCTTTTCAGAAGATTTCACCTCACTTTCTGGCCCAATGACAATTGGATTTTGAAAATTTGTGTTTTTTAGGGAAACAAGGATTGGTGATAAAGCATCAGTGGAGACACTTTTTTCCCATATTAACTCTAATGCCGCGTACACACGATCATTATTCACGGCGGTTAAAAAACCGCCGTGAATAATGTCATTTAAAATGGGTTCCCCACACACGGTCGTTTTTCACGTCATTTTTTCTCTTGACGAGAAAAACGACCGTCTGTGGGCTCCGCGGCAGTGTTTCCCTATGGGAAACACTGCCGCGGAAAACATGTCGAAAAAAACGACGAGAAAAATTAGAACATGTTCTAATTTTTCTCGTCGTTTTTAATGCAGTTTTTCTCGTCGAAAAAAACGACAGAAAGCCCACAGACTATCGTTTTTCTCGTCGAATGGGAAAAATGTCGTTTTTTTCGACGAGAAAAACGGCCGTGTGTACGCGGCATTACTCGAGAGAATTTCCCTTCCCAGGGGTAGATTTCCTCTCACTTCCTGTTGTCTCCCTCCGTTTGTAAATAGGAGTCATTTGTAAGTCGGATGTTTGAAAGTAGGGGCCTGCCCTATATACTCTGCAGAAATTTGGGCCTTAGGTGTTGGTGTTACCACAACACTGTAGAACAAGAATTGTAATTACATGCCCCTGTTGAACAGGGTCAGAAAAATTGGGCCTTTGGTGGCGGACGGTGTGGTGGTGTTGCCACAACACTGTAAGCCCTCACAGCTACTTTTGGTGGGCGCAGGAACGGGCCCTACTGTGAAATATTAGATCAAGAATTGTAATTACATGCCCCTGTTAAACAGGGGCAGAAAAATTGGGCCTTAGCCACTAGTGACGGTGCCCAGAACCAAAAATGTTCTTACAAACTATCAACATGAACATTGAGGAAGAAGAGGATAGTCACTCAGCATAACAGGATAGTCACTCAGCATCAGCATAGGCAGTCTTGAAGGGATCTCACATTCATAAAAAAATTATTCGGTTACATCAGCATCAGGTGCTTGGTAGCTGGTGATCCAAGACTGATTCATTTTTATGAAGGTGAGCCGATCAACCGAGTCGGTGGACTGGCGCACCCTTTGATTGGTTACAAAGCCTCCAGAAGCACTGAATGTGTGTTCCAAAAGAACACTGGATGCAGGACAGGCCAGTAGCTCAATTGCATACTGTGCAAGCTCTGACCAGTGATCCATCCTCAAGACCAAGTAACCCAGAAGATTTTCGGTAAGAAAGGTGTCCAAGTCTGATCTTGCCCCTAGGTATTCCTGCACCATGTAAATCAGATGCTGGCAATGGTTGCTGGAACCGATCATACCCTGGGGCCGCGGACTAAAAATTTGACTGAACACATCGGTCAGACGGCCACCTTCTCCACCGCTCCTTCTGTGACTGACCGAAGCCTCAGCAACACGTTGTCCAGGACCAGGAATTTGTAACCTCCCAGGCTCTGGAAACGTGTTGCACAAACCTTTCTGCAAGGCCTCCCGAAGATGTTTCATCCTCTGCTCCCTCTGCGAAGGCTGGATAAGGTCCGCAACCTTACCCTTGTAATGTGGATCAAGGAGGGTTGCCAGCCAGTAATGATCCCTCTCCTTGATACCACGAATCCGAGGATCCTTTCGCAGGCTTTGCAGGATCAGGGAGGCCATGCAGCATAGGTTTGCTGAGGCATTCGGTCCGGAGTCCTCTGGGTCACTAAGGACGACATGATCCGCAGCCACCTCCTCCTAGCCACGTACAAGTCCATGGGTTTCTGGGGACTGTAAATGATCCCTTGAAGACTGATGCTGAGTGCTAGGCTCCACCTCCATTCTGACACAATCCTCCTCCTCCTCCTCTTCCTGTGTGATCGGCGGGCCCGCAGGAAAAATGTTCGGATAAAGGGGGCCTTGAGAGGTAAGGAAGTCCTCCTCTTCCTCCCTCTGTTCTGCCTCAAGTGCCCTGTCCATTATTCCACGCAGCGTGTGCTCCAACAGGAAGACAAGAGGGATAGTATCACTAATGCATGCACTGTCACTGCTCACCATCCTCGTGGCCTCCTCAAATGGTGACAGGACAGTGCATGCATCCCTGATCATGACCCACTGGCGTGGCAAAAAAAGCCAAGCTCCCATGACCCTGTCCTGGTGCCATAGTCACACAGGTAGTCATTGATGGCCCTCTGCTGCTTTTGCAGCCGCTGCAGCATGGCCAACGTTGAGGTATGTCAAAGATTAGGCGGTTCTTGGGCAGGTTAAATTCCTTTTGGAGGTCAGCCAGCCGAGCACTGGCATTATATGACCGGCGGAAATGCACACAGACTTTCCTGGCCTGCCTCAGGAGATCCTGTAAGCCCGGGTACCTGCCCAAGAACCGCTGCACCACCAAGTTAAGGACGTGAGCCAAACAGGGCACATGGGTCTGGTGTCCCTGTCGTAGGGCCGAGAGGAGGTTGGTGCCATTGTCGCAAACCACCATTCCTGGCTGAAGCTGGCATTGCGTCAACCACCTCTGAGCCTGCCCTGCAGAACTGACAGAATCTCTGCCCCAGTGTGGCTCCTGTCCCCCAAGCACACCAGCTCAAGCACCGCATGGCATCTTTTTGCCTGCGTGCTTGCGTAGCCCCTTGAACGCCTACGGAGCACCGCTGGTTCCGAGGAAAAATCAGCAGAGGAAGAGACCATGGAGGAAGAAGAAGAGGGGGTGGAGGAGAGAGGTGTGTCAGAATCACCACTAGTAGCATTTTGGAGGCGTGGTGGCGGAACAACCTCCAACACTACTGCACCCTGTCCTGCATCCTTCCCAGCTGCCAGCAGAGTTACCCAGTGCACCATGAAAGATAAGTAACGTCCCTGTCCATGCCTGCTGGACCATGAGTCAGCGGTAATATGCACCTTACTGCTGACCGCCCTGTCCAGTGAGGCCAAGACATTGCCTTCCACATGCCGGTAGAGAGCCGGAATCGCCTTCCATGAAAAAAAGTGGCGTTTGGGAACCTGCCACAGAGGTACCGCTCATTCCACAAACTCACGAAAGGGGGCAGAGTCTACCAGCTGAAAAGGCAGCAGTTGGAGTGCTAGCAATTTAGCCAAGCTAGCATTCAACCGCTGGGCATGTGGATGGCTGGGAGCGAATTTCTTTCGCCGGTGTAGCAACTGGGATAGGGAAATTTGCCTGCTACAATTGGATGTCGGTGTACCGATAGCAGATTGCCCGCAAGTACTTGGCAGTGGCACACTTAATTCTACACCTTCATTCCTTTCAGTGCAGGTTTCTGTGAGGACTGAAGGTATAGTGTGGTTGGAGATCCCAGCTGATGAGGAGCAAGGAGAGGTCCGCTTTGTTCTTTGGTGTGGGTCTTTTATGTACGCTTGCCAACGGACTGCATGGCAGGTCGACATATGTCTGGTCAAGAATGTGGTGCCCAAGATGTTGGTGTTTTGGCTAAGCTTGATACGCTTCAGACATATGTTGCAAATAGCAACGGTGCGATCTGCTGCACACGTCTAAAAAAAGACCCACACCAAAGAACTTTTGGAAAAACGCGCAAAGTGTGATGCAGTCGGTTGGCTGCCCTTAAGCTGGCCCCTGGAGGGCATCCTGCCTTGTTGGAGATGCTCCTCCTCCTCCTCCTCCTCCTCTCTCCTATCAGGCACCCACTTTCAGTGACCTCATCATCCCCTCTCTCCTCGTGGGGGAACATGACTGCCAGTTTGTTGTATTTCTTGGGCACCCCCTTTCTCTGGGCTCACGTTACAGCCTTCCTCAAGCTGTGTACCATCTTCAGAGCCTTAAAAACTCTGCGCATCCTCCTGCAGCATATACCCGACACTGTAGTCAAACAGTTCAGGGGACTCCTCCGTGCATGATGGTGGGGCTAGGGAAGGAGTAACTGATGATGACCTCGATGGAATAGGCCAATTTGGCACCTGCATTGGCAGCCAAGGTACTCTGAGCCTGGGTGACAGAGGATGAGGAGGATGAGGACGGCTTGGTCATCCACTCTACCAACTCTTCTGCATGTTGCGGCTCAACACGGCCAGCTGCCGAAAAAAAGGACAAGCTTGCCCCACGGCCACGTGCTGAGGATGCACAGTATCCACGACCAGCACTGTTGCCTCTAGACACAGAGCCTGCTTGCCCTCTTTTAGTGGCCTGTGAGTGTCTGCCTCTCCTTGTTGGCCTTCCAGACATACTGTATTTGATGTATTTCAATAGGTACACAGGGAACGGCCTGCAGTGAGATGTAGCTGCACAAAGCTGGGATGTGTGTATGTGTATGTGTGTGTGTGTGTGTGTGTGTGTGTGTGTATGTATGTATATATATATATATATATATATATATATACTGCAGCTACTTGAATCAACTGCTTGCCTGTAGTATTAGGAAGATAACAACAGGAACGGTCTGCAGTGAGGTTTAGCTGCACACTGTGCCCAGGATACAGTACACTGACTGAATATACTGCAGCTACCTGAATCAACTGCCTGCCTGTAGTATTAGGAATAGGGATGAGCTTCGTGTTCGAGTCGAACATACGTTCGACTCGAACATCGGCTGTTCGATCGTTCGACGAAGATCGAACGATTTGGGCCGTTCGCGCCAAATTCGAGTGACGCGAACGGCCCACAATGCACTACGCCATCGCAGTGTCATCCAGGCGCTGTGATTGGCCAAGCATGCACTGTGACCCCGCATGCTTGGCCAATCACAGCGCCGGCAGCGAGGAGAGCAATGATTGGCCACAGGCAGGATGCCTGTGGCCAATTATTGCTGAGGGTGTTTAGTACACGCCCCACACTATAAAAGGCCGCCAGCACGGCGGCCTAGTGTAGTGTGTTCCGGAGCAGGGATAGAGCAGCATAGGCAGGGACAGTGACTGTTATTTCTTTCTTGCTTAACCTGGATTCCTTTAGTTTAGGGAAAGAGAAGGATAGGTAGGGAGAGTGTCAGTGTGTTTTGTGCTTGTGCTATAGTGTGCTTAAAAAAAACATTTATTCTAGGGACAGAAAACTGTAGGTAGGGACAGTGTCAGTTTCTTTCACTCTGCAAGTCCTTGTTTCCAGGGACCTGGAAGGACAGTGAGTGAATTGTCCTTGTGCTATATTGTGCTTAAAAAAACATTTATTCTAGGGACAGAAAACTGTAGGTAGGGAGAGTGTCAGTTTCTTTCACTCTGCAAGTCCTTGTTTCCAGGGACATGTAAGGACAGTGAGTGAATTGTCCTTGTGCTATATTGTGATTAAAAAAAACATTTTTTCTAGGGACAGAAAACTGTAGGTAGGGAGAGTGTTTTTTTTCTTTCACTCTGCAAGTCCTTGTTTCCAGGGACCTGGAAGGACAGTGAGTGAATTGTCCTTGTGCTATATTGTGCTTAAAAAAAACATTTATTCTAGGGACAGAAAACTGTAGGTAGGGAGAGTGTCAGTTTATTTCACTCTGCAAGTCCTTGTTTCCAGGGACCTGTAAGGACAGTGAGTGAATTGTCCTTGTGCTATATTGTGATTAAAAAAAAACATTTTTTCTAGGGACAGAAAACTGTAGGTAGGGAGAGTGTTTTTTTTCTTTCACTCTGCAAGTCCTTGTTTCCAGGGACCTGTAAGGACAGTGAGTGAATTGTCCTTGTGCTATATTGTGATTAAAAAAAACATTTTTTCTAGGGACAGAAAACTGTAGGTAGGGAGAGTGTTTTTTTTCTTTCACTCTGCAAGTCCTTGTTTCCAGGGACCTGGAAGGACAGTGAGTGAATTGTCCTTGTGCTATATTGTGCTTAAAAAAAACATTTATTCTAGGGACAGAAAACTGTAGGTAGGGAGAGTGTCAGTTTATTTCACTCTGCAAGTCCTTGTTTCCAGGGACCTGTAAGGACAGTGAGTGAATTGTCCTTGTGCTATATTGTGATTAAAAAAAACATTTTTTCTAGGGACAGAAAACTGTAGGTAGGGAGAGTGTTTTTTTTCTTTCACTCTGCAAGTCCTTGTTTCCAGGGACCTGGAAGGACAGTGAGTGAATTGTCCTTGTGCTATATTGTGCTTAAAAAAAACATTTATTCTAGGGACAGAAAACTGTAGGTAGGGAGAGTGTCAGTTTATTTCACTCTGCAAGTCCTTGTTTCCAGGGACCTGTAAGGACAGTGAGTGAATTGTCCTTGTGCTATATTGTGCTTAAAAAAACATTTATTCTAGGGACAGAAAACTGTAGGTAGGGAGAGTGTTTATTTTCTTTCACTCTGCAAGTCCTTGTTTCCAGGGACCTGGAAGGACAGTGAGTGAATTGTCCTTGTGCTATATTGTGATTAAAAAAAACATTTTTTCTAGGGACAGAAAACTGTAGGTAGGGAGAGTGTTTTTTTTCTTTCACTCTGCAAGTCCTTGTTTCCAGGGACCTGGAAGGACAGTGAGTGAATTAGTCCTTGTGCTATATTGTGATTAAAAAAAACATTTTTTCTAGGGACAGAAAACTGTAGGTAGGGAGAGTGTTTTTTTTCTTTCACTCTGCAAGTCCTTGTTTCCAGGGACCTGTAAGGACAGTGAGTGAATTGTCCTTGTGCTATATTGTGATTAAAAAAAACATTTTTTCTAGGGACAGAAAACTGTAGGTAGGGAGAGTGTTTTTTTTCTTTCACTCTGCAAGTCCTTGTTTCCAGGGACCTGGAAGGACAGTGAGTGAATTCTCCTTGTGCTATATTGTGCTTAAAAAAAACATTAATTCTAGGGACAGAAAACTGTAGGTAGGGAGAGTGTCAGTTTATTTCACTCTGCAAGTCCTTGTTTCCAGGGACCTGTAAGGACAGTGAGTGAATTGTCCTTGTGCTATATTGTGCTTAAAAAAAACATTTATTCTAGGGACAGAAAACTGTAGGTAGGGAGAGTGTTTATTTTCTTTCACTCTGCAAGTCCTTGTTTCCAGGGACCTGTAAGGACAGTGAGTGAATTGTCCTTGTGCTATATTGTGATTAAAAAAAACATTTATTCTAGGGACAGAAAACTGTAGGTAGGGAGAGTGTCAGTTTATTTCACTCTGCAAGTCCTTGTTTCCAGGGACCTGTAAGGACAGTGAGTGAATTGTCCTTGTGCTATATTGTGATTAAAAAAAACATTTATTCTAGGGACAGAAAACTGTAGGTAGGGAGAGTGTCAGTTTATTTCACTCTGCAAGTCCTTGTTTCCAGGGACCTGTAAGGACAGTGAGTGAATTGTCCTTGTGCTATATTGTGATTAAAAAAAAACATTTTTTCTAGGGACAGAAAACTGTAGGTAGGGAGAGTGTTTTTTTTCTTTCACTCTGCAAGTCCTTGTTTCCAGGGACCTGTAAGGACAGTGAGTGAATTGTCCTTGTGCTATATTGTGCTTAAATAAACATTTATTCTAGGGACAGAAAACTGTAGGTAGGGAGAGTGTCAGTTTATTTCACTCTGCAAGTCCTTGTTTCCAGGGACCTGTAAGGACAGTGAGTGAATTGTCCTTGTGCTATATTGTGGTTAAAAAAAACATTTTTTCTAGGGACAGAAAACTGTAGGTAGGGAGAGTGTTTTTTTTCTTTCACTCTGCAAGTCCTTGTTTCCAGGGACCTGTAAGGACAGTGAGTGAATTGTCCTTGTGCTATATTGTGCTTAAAAAAAACATTAATTCTAGGGACAGAAAACTGTAGGTAGGGAGAGTGTCAGTTTATTTCACTCTGCAAGTCCTTGTTTCCAGGGACCTGTAAGGACAGTGAGTGAATTGTCCTTGTGCTATATTGTGCTTAAAAAAACATTTATTCTAGGGACAGAAAACTGTAGGTAGGGAGAGTGTTTATTTTCTTTCACTCTGCAAGTCCTTGTTTCCAGGGACCTGGAAGGACAGTGAGTGAATTCTCCTTGTGCTATATTGTGCTTAAAAAAACATTAATTCTAGGGACAGAAAACTGTAGGTAGGGAGAGTGTCAGTTTATTTCACTCTGCAAGTCCTTGTTTCCAGGGACCTGTAAGGACAGTGAGTGAATTGTCCTTGTGCTATATTGTGCTTAAAAAAACATTTATTCTAGGGACAGAAAACTGTAGGTAGGGAGAGTGTTTATTTTCTTTCACTCTGCAAGTCCTTGTTTCCAGGGACCTGTAAGGACAGTGAGTGAATTGTCCTTGTGCTATATTGTGATTAAAAAAAACATTTATTCTAGGGACAGAAAACTGTAGGTAGGGAGAGTGTCAGTTTATTTCACTCTGCAAGTCCTTGTTTCCAGGGACCTGTAAGGACAGTGAGTGAATTGTCCTTGTGCTATATTGTGATTAAAAAAAACATTTTTTCTAGGGACAGAAAACTGTAGGTAGGGAGAGTGTTTTTTTTCTTTCACTCTGCAAGTCCTTGTTTCCAGGGACCTGTAAGGACAGTGAGTGAATTGTCCTTGTGCTATATTGTGCTTAAAAAAAACATTTATTCTAGGGACAGAAAACTGTAGGTAGGGAGAGTGTCAGTTTATTTCACTCTGCAAGTCCTTGTTTCCAGGGACCTGTAAGGACAGTGAGTGAATTGTCCTTGTGCTATATTGTGATTAAAAAAAACATTTTTTCTAGGGACAGAAAACTGTAGGTAGGGAGAGTGTTTTTTTTCTTTCACTCTGCAAGTCCTTGTTTCCAGGGACCTGGAAGGACAGTGAGTGAATTGTCCTTGTGCTATATTGTGCTTAAAAAAAACATTTATTCTAGGGACAGAAAACTGTAGGTAGGGAGAGTGTCAGTTTATTTCACTCTGCAAGTCCTTGTTTCCAGGGACCTGTAAGGACAGTGAGTGAATTGTCCTTGTGCTATATTGTGATTAAAAAAAACATTTTTTCTAGGGACAGAAAACTGTAGGTAGGGAGAGTGTTTTTTTTCTTTCACTCTGCAAGTCCTTGTTTCCAGGGACCTGGAAGGACAGTGAGTGAATTCTCCTTGTGCTATATTGTGCTTAAAAAAAACATTAATTCTAGGGACAGAAAACTGTAGGTAGGGAGAGTGTCAGTTTATTTCACTCTGCAAGTCCTTGTTTCCAGGGACCTGTAAGGACAGTGAGTGAATTGTCCTTGTGCTATATTGTGCTTAAAAAAACATTTATTCTAGGGACAGAAAACTGTAGGTAGGGAGAGTGTTTATTTTCTTTCACTCTGCAAGTCCTTGTTTCCAGGGACCTGTAAGGACAGTGAGTGAATTGTCCTTGTGCTATATTGTGATTAAAAAAAACATTTATTCTAGGGACAGAAAACTGTAGGTAGGGAGAGTGTCAGTTTATTTCACTCTGCAAGTCCTTGTTTCCAGGGACCTGTAAGGACAGTGAGTGAATTGTCCTTGTGCTATATTGTGATTAAAAAAAACATTTTTTCTAGGGACAGAAAACTGTAGGTAGGGAGAGTGTTTTTTTTCTTTCACTCTGCAAGTCCTTGTTTCCAGGGACCTGTAAGGACAGTGAGTGAATTGTCCTTGTGCTATATTGTGCTTAAAAAAAACATTTATTCTAGGGACAGAAAACTGTAGGTAGGGAGAGTGTCAGTTTATTTCACTCTGCAAGTCCTTGTTTCCAGGGACCTGTAAGGACAGTGAGTGAATTGTCCTTGTGCTATATTGTGATTAAAAAAAACATTTTTTCTAGGGACAGAAAACTGTAGGTAGGGAGAGTGTTTTTTTTCTTTCACTCTGCAAGTCCTTGTTTCCAGGGACCTGTAAGGACAGTGAGTGAATTGTCCTTGTGCTATATTGTGCTTAAAAAAAACATTAATTCTAGGGACAGAAAACTGTAGGTAGGGAGAGTGTCAGTTTATTTCACTCTGCAAGTCCTTGTTTCCAGGGACCTGTAAGGACAGTGAGTGAATTGTCCTTGTGCTATATTGTGCTTAAAAAAACATTTATTCTAGGGACAGAAAACTGTAGGTAGGGAGAGTGTTTATTTTCTTTCACTCTGCAAGTCCTTGTTTCCAGGGACCTGTAAGGACAGTGAGTGAATTGTCCTTGTGCTATATTGTGATTAAAAAAAACATTTATTCTAGGGACAGAAAACTGTAGGTAGGGAGAGTGTCAGTTTATTTCACTCTGCAAGTCCTTGTTTCCAGGGACCTGTAAGGACAGTGAGTGAATTGTCCTTGTGCTATATTGTGATTAAAAAAAACATTTTTTCTAGGGACAGAAAACTGTAGGTAGGGAGAGTGTTTTTTTTCTTTCACTCTGCAAGTCCTTGTTTCCAGGGACCTGTAAGGACAGTGAGTGAATTGTCCTTGTGCTATATTGTGCTTAAAAAAAACATTTATTCTAGGGACAGAAAACTGTAGGTAGGGAGAGTGTCAGTTTATTTCACTCTGCAAGTCCTTGTTTCCAGGGACCTGTAAGGACAGTGAGTGAATTGTCCTTGTGCTATATTGTGATTAAAAAAAACATTTTTTCTAGGGACAGAAAACTGTAGGTAGGGAGAGTGTTTTTTTTCTTTCACTCTGCAAGTCCTTGTTTCCAGGGACCTGTAAGGACAGTGAGTGAATTGTCCTTGTGCTATATTGTGCTTAAAAAAAACATTTATTCTAGGGACAGAAAACTGTAGGTAGGGAGAGTGTCAGTTTCTTTCACTGTGAAAGTCCTTGTTTCAAGGGACAGAGAAGGACACCTGAAGGTAGCCCTTATTGCTTTTTTCCCATCTCCCTGCAGGCCATCTATTAGAATGTCTGGAAGGCAAACAAGGAGAGGCAGACAGTCAGGAGGCAATAAAAGAGGGCAAGCAGGCTCCGTGTCTGGGGGCAACAGTGCTGGTCGTGGACGCGGTGCATTGTCATCAGCACATGGCCATGGGACACGCTTGTCCTTCTTTTCGGCAGCTGGACATGTTGAGCCACATCATGCCGAAGACTTGGTAGAGTGGATGACCAAGCCCTCCTCCTCCTCCTCATCCTCTCTCACCCAGGCTCAGGGTACTGGAAAAGCAGCTGCCAAAGCGTCGTCTTCCCTGGTATCAATGTCAGACAAATCATCAGTCACTCCTTCCCTAGACCCACCATGTCCTCCTCCTGAGGAGTCCCCCGAACTGTTTCAGCACAGTGTTGGGTACATGCTCCAGGAGGATGCCCAGCGTTTCGAAGGGTCTGATGATGAAACCCAGCTAGAGGAAGGCAGTAGCGTGAGAGCAGACAGAGGGGATGCTCAAGAAGGACACCAATCTGGCAGTCATGTTCCAGCAGCTGCAGCATACTGCCAGATTGGCTCCAGTGATGAGGAGGGAGGGGATGATGAGGTCACTGACTCCACGTGGGTGCCTAATAGGAGAGAGGAGGAGGAGGAGGATGAGGAGGAGGCACATCTCCAACGAGGCAGGATGCCCTTTGGTGGCCAGCGTAAGGGCAGTACACCGACGGAATCACACCGCAGAGCTCCGCCTGTGCAGGGCGCTGCCTCTGCCCGTCATTCAAAAAGTTCTTTGGTGTGGGCCTTTTTTGAGGCTAGTGCATCAGATCGCACAGCTGCTGTTTGCAACATATGTCTCAAGCGTATATCGCGTGGCCAAAACATCAGCCGCTTGGGTACCACATGCCTGACCAGACATATGTTGACCTGCCATGCAGCTCGTTGGCAAGCCTACCTCAAAGACCCACACCAAAGAACAAAGCGGACCTCTCCTTGCACCGCATCAGCTGGGATCTCCAACCCCACTATAACTTCAGTCCTCTCTGAAACATGCACTGAGAGGAATGAAGGTGTAGAATTAGGTGTGTCACAGCCAAGTACTTGCGGCCACTCTGCTAGCAGTACACCGACGTCCGATTCTAGCAGGCAAATTTCCCTGCCCCAGCTGCTGGACCGTCAAAAGAAGTTCACTCCCAGCCATCCACATGCCCAGCGGTTGAATGCTAGCTTGGCTAAATTGCTAGCGCTTCAACTGCTGCCTTTTCAGTTGGTAGACTCGGCCCCCTTCCGTGAGTTTGTGCAATGTGCGGTTCCTCAGTGGCAGGTTCCCAAACGCCACTTTTTCTCACGGAAGGCTATTCCGGCTCTCTACCGGCATGTGGAAGGCAATGTCTTGGCCTCGCTGGACAGGGCGGTCAGCGGTAAGGTGCATATTACCGCTGACTCATGGTCCAGCAGGCATGGACAGGGACGTTACCTTTCTTTCACGGCCCATTGGGTCACTCTTTTGGCAGCTGGGAAGGATGCAGGACAAGGTGCAGTAGTGTTGGAGGTTGTCCCACCGCCACGCCTCCAAAATGCTACTACTGGTTGTGACACACCTCTCTCCTCCACCCCCTCCTCTTCTTCTTCCTCCATGGCCTCTTCCTGTGGTTTGTCCTATGAACCAGCGGTGCTCCGTAGCCGTTCACGGGGCTACGCAAGTACGCAGGCAAAAAGATGCCATGCCGTGCTTGCGCTGGTGTGTTTGGGGGACAGAAGCCACACTGGGGCAGAGGTCCTGTCTGCTCTGCAGGGCCAGGCCGAGAGGTGGTTGACGCCACGCCAGCTTAAGCCAGGAATGGTGGTTTGCGACAATGGCACCAACCTCCTCTCCGCCCTCCGACAGGGACAACTGACCCATGTGCCCTGTGTGGCTCACGTCCTTAACCTGGTGGTGCAGCGGTTCTTGGGCAGGTACCCGGGCTTACAGGATGTCCTGAGGCAGGCCAGGAAAGTCTGTGTGCATTTCCGCAGATCTTATAATGCCAGTGCTCGCCTGGCTGAGCTGCAAAAGGAGTTGAACCTGCCCAAGAACCGCCTTATATGTGACATGCCCACCAGGTGGAACTCAACGTTGGCCATGCTGCAGCGGCTGCACACGCAGCAGAGGGCCATCAATGAGTACCTGTGCGACTACGGCACCAGGACAGGGTCAGGGGAGCTTGGTTTTTTTTCTCCACGCCAGTGGGGCATGATCAGGGATGCATGCACTGTCCTGGCACCATTTGAGGAGGCCACGAGGATGGTGAGCAGTGACAGTGCATGCATCAGTGACACTGTACCTCTTGTCCACCTGTTGGAGCACACGCTGCGTGGAATAATGGACAGGGCACTTGAGGCAGAACAGAGGCAGGAAGAGGAGGACTTCCTTGCCTCTCAAGGCCCCCTTTACCCAGACAGTGTTCCTTCTGTCCCACCCATCGCACAGGAAGAGGAGGAGGAGGAGGAGGAGGAGGAGGAGGATTGTGTCAGCATGGAGGTGGAGGCTGGCACTCAGCATCATCAGCAGCAGTCTTTTAGGGATGATTTACAGTCCCAAGAAACCAGTGGACTTGTACGTGGCTGGGAGGAGGTGGCTGCGGATCATGTCGTCCTTAGTGACCCAGAGGACTCCGGAGCGAATGCCTCAGCAAACCTACGCTGCATGGCCTCCCTGATCCTGCAAAGTCTGCGGAAGGATCCTCGTATTCTTCGGATCAAGGAGAGGGACCATTACTGGCTGGCCACTCTCCTTGATCCACAGTACAAGGGTAAGGTTGCGGACCTTATGTTACCGTCGCAGAGGGAGCAGAGGATGAGACAACTCCGGGAGGCCTTGCAGAAAGGTCTGTGCAACGCGTTCCCAGAGACTGGGAGGTTACAAACTCCTGGTCCTGGACAACGAGTTGCTGAGGCTTCGGCCAGTCAAAGAAGGAGCGGTGGGGAAGGTGGCCGTCTGACCGATGCGTTCAGACAATTCTTTAGTCCGCAGCCCCAAAGTATGATCGGTTCCAGCAACCATCGCCAGCGTCTGATAAACATGGTGCAGGAATATCTAGGGGCAAGGTCAGACTTGGACACCTTCCCCACCGAAAATCCTCTGGCTTACTGGGTCTTGAGGATGGATCACTGGCCAGAGCTTGCACAGTATGCAATTGAGCTACTGGCCTGTCCTGCATCCAGCGTTCTTTCGGAACGCACATTCAGTGCTGCTGGAGGATTTGTCACGGATCACAGGGTGCGCCTGTCCACCGACTCGGTTGATCGACTGACTTTCATCAAGATGAACCAGTCTTGGATCACCACCAGCTACCACACACCTGATGCTGATATAACAGACTAATTGATTTTAACATGTCACATCCCTTCAAGACTGATGCTGATGCTGAGTGCCTGTGCTGTTATGTTGACTGGCTATCCTCCTCCTCCGAGTCCTCAATGATACGATTGATGATGATAGCTTGGAAGATCATTTTTGTTTATGGGTGCCGCCACCAGTGGCTAAGGCCCAATTTTTCAGCCCCTGTTTTACAGGGGCGTGTAATTACAATTTTTTTAGCAATAATTTGCCATAGGGCTCATTGCTGTGCTCCAAGTACAGTATCTGTGAGGGGTTGGAGTGTTGTGGCACCAGTGCCTAAGGCCCAATTTTTCAGCCCCTGTTTAACAGGGGCGTGTCATTACAATTTTTGAAGCAATACTTTGCAACAGGGCTCATCGCTGTGCTCCAAGTACAGTATCTGTGAGGGGTTGTAGTGTTGTGCCACCAGTGCCTAAGGCCCAATTTTTCAGCCCCTGTTCAACAGGGGCATGCAATTACAATTCTTGATCTAATAATTCACAGCAGGGTCCATTGCTGCACCCACCAAGAGTAACTCTGAGGGCTTACAGTCTTGTGGCAACGCCACCACCACCACGAAAGGCCCAATTTTTCAGCCCCTGTTCAAAAGGGGCATGTAATTACAATTCTTGATCTAATAATTCACAGCAGGGCCCATTGCTGCACCCACCAAGAGTAACTGTGAGGGCTTACAGTGTTGTGGCACCAGCACCACCATCAAAGCCCCAATTTTTACTACCACTGTTCAACAATTATATGTAATTAAAATTCCTGATATAATAGTTGACAGCAGGGCGTTCCAGCACCAACCAAGAGTAACTGAGTGCTTACAGTGTTGTGCCAACACCAACAACTAAGGGGCCTATTTCTGCAGAGTATATACGGCAGGTCCCTACTTTCAAACATCCAACTTACAAACGACTCCTACTTGCAAACGAAAAAAGACAACAGGAAGTGAGAGGAAATCTACCCCTAGAAAGGAAAATTCTCTCCTGTAAGAATAAATATGGGAGAAAGGGGTCTCATCTGTACTGATGCTTTATCAGCAATCCTTGTTTCAAGAAAAACACCACATTTCAAAAACAGTTGTCATTGGGACGGAAAGTGAGGTGAAATGTTCGGAACAGGGGCACAGACAGCAAAACAAATGTTACAGGGGTGATAACCCTTACCTATGTTTCCCAAAAAGTTTAAAAATAGATTTTTGGGCTGGAGCTACACTTCAACAATGTACCTGTTCAAAATTACAAACAGATTCTACATAAGAACAAACCTACAGTCCCTGTCTTGTATGCACCGCCTGTATACGGCTGTTCAGAGTATATAGGGCCTTTTTTATTTTATGTGCGGGGTTCCCCTTAATATCCATACAAGACCCAAAGGGGCTGGTAATGGGCTGGGGTAGGGGGGGGGGGGTCATGGGGTAGCTATGCCATTTTTCTTAAAGAATTTCATCCATATTACCGGGACCAGACATTACATTAAAGCCGCAAGCAGTTTTAAATGGCTTTTTTTTCCTTTAGAAGTGTCATTTTGTGCAGGGACAGTTCTAAACACGGGAAACACGTGGCACTTCACAGGCATACTTTAGACACCCCCCAGGTACGATATTTAAAGGAATATTTGACTTTTTTTTTTTCACTTTATGCATCATTAAAATGACTGCTCCCGAAAAACGACCGTTTTTAAAACTTCTTTTTGCATTGATACATGTCCCCTGGTGCACAACCCGGGTTCCCAAACCCTATTTATGACAATAACATGCATAATAGTTGTTATAATTAGCACTTTAGAATTCGAACGTTCGCATCCATTGTATTTAATAGGGTTCTAATGTTCGTTCGAACTTTCGGTCCGTTCGCGGGTTCTGGTGCGAACCGAACCCGGGGGTGTTCGGCTCATCACTAATTAGGAAGATAACAACAGGAATGGTCTGCAGTGAGATCTAGCTAAACTGTATACAGCGTATGTGTGTGTGTGTGTGTATATATATATATATATATATATATATATATATATATATAGTGACGGTGGGACCGTGTGCGTACTTAAAGTGTGTTGGTTTACACCAGATTTGGTAGAGAAAGACATGCTGATTGAACAGCTGTGTGTTCGGCTATTTTATTCTGACATGACTATGGATCAGGGCCCCACCCAAAAGACAGGAAGTCTGTGTGCCTGGGAGTCATGTGGACTCCCATCCCTCTGGGGAGTCAGAGGCTATCTATGCTGCATGGGTGCAGCCAGAGTATGCATGTCTGCAGGAGGCAGACGTCATTGCTGAAGTAAGCAAGAAGGTGCTGACCGGGAGTAAGCGAGGAGTGAGCTTATCTCTAGGAAACTCTGTTTGTTCTGAGGAGCAGACTTTAGGTCTAGGCTAAAGGCCTGAGACAGCCAGATCGCTAGAATGAAAGCTAGAAGGTTAAACTGTTGAGTATGCCAGATACAGTAATGGTGGAACCCCCTGTGGAGGCTACTGATGTATTTGTGAACTTTTTGTGCTTTTAAATAAAAGTGGGCTACCATGCCCTTAAATAGAGTTCCTGACTGGCTTGAATCACTGGAAAAATGCATCTACTACGAGAGCTAATGGTCCCCAACCTCACAAAATATATATACTGTGTGTGTGTGTATGTATGTGTATATATATATATATATATATATATATATATATATATATATATATATATACAAAGCCTGCAATGCATATACAGTGGGTACGGAAAGTATTCAAACCCCCTTAAATTTTTCACTCTTTGTTATATTGCAGCCATTTGCTAAAATAATTTAAGTTCAATTTTTTTCCTCATTAATGTACACACAGAATTGTTGACATTTATGCAGATTTATTACAAAAGAAAAACTAAAATATCACATGGTCCTAAGTATTCAGACCCTTTGCTGTGACACTCATATATTTAACTCAGGTGCTGTACATTTCTTATGATCATCCTTGAGATGGTTCTACACCTTCATTTGAGTCCAGCTGTGTTTGATTATACTGATTGGACTTGATTAGGAAAGCCACACACCTGTCTATATAAGACCATACAGCTCACAGTGCATGTCAGAGAAAATGAGAATCATGAGGTCAAAGGAACTGCCTGAAAAACTCAGAGACAGAATTGTGGCAAGGCACAGATCTGGCCAAGGTTACAAAAAATTTCTGCTGCACTTAAGGTTCCTAAGAGCACAGTGGCCTCCATAATCCCTAAATGGAAGACGTTTGGGACGACCAGAACCCTTCCTAGAGCTGGCCTTCCGGCCAAACTGAGCTATCGGGGGAGAAGAGCCTTGGTGAGAGAGGTAAAGAAGAACCCAAAGATCCCTGTGGCTGAGCTCCAGAGATGCCGTTGGGAGATGGGAGAAAGTTGTAGAAAGTCAACCATCACTGCAGCCCTCCACCAGTCGGGGCTTTATGGCAGGGTGGCCCAACGGAAGCCTCTCCTCAGTGCAAGACACATGAAAGCCCGCATGTAGTTTGCTACAAAACACCTGAAGGACTCCAAGATGGTGAGAAATAAGATTCTCTGGTTTAAAGAGACCAAGAACTTTTTGGCCTTAATTCTAAGCGGTATGTGTGGAGAAAACCAGGCACTGCTCATCACCTATCCAATACAGTCCCAACAGTGAAGTATGGTGGTGCCAGCATCATGCTGTGGGGGTGTTTTTCAGCTGCAGGGGCAGGACGACTGGTTGCAATCGAGGAAAAGATGAATGCGGCCAAGTACAGGGATATCCTGGACGAAAACCTTCTCCAGAGTGCTCAGGGCCTCAGACTGGGCCAAAGGTTTACCTTCCAACAAGACAATGACTCTAAGCACACAGCTAAAATAACGAAGGAGTGGCTTCACAACAACTCCATGACTGTTCTTAAATGGCCCAGCCAGAGCCCTGACTTAAACCCAATTGAGCATCTTTGGAGAGACCTAAATATGGCTGTCCAACAACGTTTACCAATTACCATCCAACCTGACAGAACTGGAGAGGATCTGCAAGGAGGAATGGCGGAGGATCCCCAAATCCAGGTGTGAAAAACTTGTTGCATCTTTCCCAAAAAGACTCATGGCTGTATTAGATCAAAAGGGTGCTTCTACTAAATACTGAGCAAATGGTCTGAATACTTAGGACCATGTGATATTTCAGTTTTTATTTTTTAATAAATCTGCAAAAATGTAAATTCTGTGTTTTTCTGTCAAAATGGGGTGCTGTGTGTACATTAATGAGGAAAAAAATGAACTTAAATGATTTTAGCAAATGGCTGCAATATAACAAAAAGTGAAAAATTTAAGGGGGTCTGAATACTTTCCGTACCCACTGTATATACTAAATATACTGATCTAACTGAATCAACTGCCTGCTCAATCTAGCTAACTGAAATCTCTCTCTCTCTCTCCCCTGAGCCAAGATTGGCCAAAGGCACCCTGCCTTTGGCCAATTATGGCTCTCTTTGCTGACGGCGCTGTGATTGGCCAGTCATCAGACAGCAATGCACTGCGATGACGCAGTGCATTATGGGCCGTGACGCGTAGCTCGAATTTGGCGAGAACGGTCCATAATGTTCGAAATTCTCCGAACAAGCGAACAGACGATGTTCGAGTCAAACTCATGTTTGACTCGAACTCGAAGCCCATCCCTACTCTGCATCTGTACCTGATCCTGTTCCTGTCTGTTACCTGAACCCTGAGCCTTGTACCTGTGATCCATTCATCCTCTCCTTATACTGTTTGTTTTCCCTTTCCCCAGCTGCTGACCTCCCGTTGATGACCCTGGCCTGGCCCTGTTTATGATTCTGGTTTTCCCCATTACTTGTATATATTTGTCTGTTACTGTTATTATTTGTGGGTTCTGTTTGGTATTGGTTGTTGTGCACTGTTTGGTATTGGAGGTGGTTGTATTTATATTTCACTTATCTTTAATAAATCATTATTTCACTTACACTCGTTTGGATTTCCTCTGTTGCAGTCCACACAGTTCTGGTCCTATCTGATACGTGACAATGACAGAAGTACTGAAGGGGATAGGTCTTGGGGAGCGGATGATGGAATGGATATTAGCATTATACGCTAGCCCAAGAGCTAGGGTTAAGGTTAATGGGACCTTATCAAATTACTTTAACATACGAAATGGCACCAGGCAAGGGTGCCCCCTCTCCCCAATATTATTTGCAATAGTTATAGAACCCTTTCTATACAGAGTAAGGGAAAATGAGAGAATATCAGGGGTTGATATTGTCCCAGGAGTACATAAAGTTTCGGCATTTGCGGATGATTTATTGTTCTATCTCTCTAAACCCCAGGAGTCCATACCGGCATTGATGCTGCTTCCAGCAAAATTACAGAAATATGGAGAATTGTCCAATTTTAAAATACATTTTGAGAAATCTGTAGTGTTACCAAGTCATGTACCATCAGCAATGACCACATCTCTGAATAGCCTCCCGTTTATTTGGAAAAGGGATTCACTACATTACCTCAGAGTGCATATTACGGCGAATGCAAAACTTTTGTATGAGCGTAATTATGGCTCCCTAATAATGGAGATAATGAAGGATCTTCGGAGATGGAGAGGCCATTCCCTGACATGGTTTTTAAGTGTTAACGCAATTAAAATGAACATAATACCAAGAATAATTTACCTTCTATATACTGTATCCATATCACTCCCACAATTTTTTTTTCATCAAATACACAAAGCCTTTATATCCTTTTATATGGAAAGACGGAAACTTAAGAATAGCCTATGATATGCTATGTAGAAGCAAACAAGAGGGGGGAATCGGATTACCAGATATTTCCTTATATTATAGGGCAATGTCTTTGGTACGTATCTTAAACTGGTGCAACGACTCTCCAAACAAAGTGTGGGTTCTGGTTGAAAAAAGCATGGCGGGGAGAGACTTAACGGGAGAACTATGGATACCGACCAAATTGAGGGGGCTATCCAAATGGACATCCCCGTTAACTTGGAATACATTAGCAATATGGGACAGATTAAATAAAGATGGGAAATACGCCCGCGTACATCTCCAAAGGCCCCACTGGGAGGGTATCCATGGTTCCCCCCGGGAGAGGAAAATGGGGCAATGGGCCCATGGGTAGGGATGAGCTCGGTGTTCGAGTCGAACATACGTTCGACTTGAACATCGGCTGTTCGACCGTTCGGCGAACATCGAACGATTTGGGCCGTTCGCGCCAAATTCGAGAGACGCGAACGGCCCACAATACACTGCGCCATCGCAGTGCAATCCCGGCGCTGTGATTGGCCAAGCATGCACTGTGACCCCGCATGCTTGGCCAATCACAGCGCCTGCAGCTAGGAGAGCCATAATTGGCCACAGGCAGGTTGCCTGTGGCCAATTATAGCTCAGGGGGTTTAGCACACGCCCCACACTATAAAAGGCCGCCAGCGCGGCGGCCTTGTGTAGTGTGTTCTGGCGCAGGGAAAGAGAAGGATAGGCAGGGACAGTGTTGATATTCTTTGTGCTATTCTTGTGTGCAGGGAGAGATAAGGATAGGCAGGGAGAGTGTCAGTGTCATATTCTTTGCTAAACCTTGTGTGCAGGGAGAGAGAAGGATAGGCAGGGGACAGTGTCAGTGTCATATTCTTTGCTAAACCTTGTGTGCAGGGAGAGAGAAGGATAGGCAGGGAGAGTGTCAGTGTCATATTCTTTGCTAAACCTTGTGTGCAGGGAGAGAGAAGGATAGGCAGGGAGAGTGTCAGTGTCATTGTTGCTAAGCCTCCTGCACAGTATACACCTGAAGCTAGCCCGTATTTCTGTGTTTTCCTGGTGTGTTACACCAACAGGCATTTGCACACTTACAGCAGGCGTAGTGTGATTCCTGCAAAATATACTCCTGAAGCTAGGCCTTATTGCTGTGTTTTCCTAGTGTGTTACACCAACAGGCATTTGCAGCACTTACAGCGGGCGGAGTGTGCCTCCTGCACATTATACACCTGGAGTTAGCCCGTATTGCTGTGTTTTCCTGGTGTGTTACACCAACAGGCATTTTCAGCACTTACAGCAGGCGTAGTGTGATTCCTGCAAAATATACTCCTGAAGCTAGGCCTTATTGCTGATTTTCCCATCTCCCTGCAGGCCATTAGAATGTCTGGAAGGCAAACAAGGAGAGGCAGACAGTCAGGAGCCAATAAAAGAGGGCAAGCAGGCTCTGTGTCTAGAGACAACAGTGCTGGTCGTGGACGTGGTGCATCGCCATCAGCACGTGGCCATGGGACATGCTTGTCCTTCTTTTCGGCAGCTGGACGTGTTGAGCCGCATCATGCCGAAGATTTGGTAGAGTGGATGACCAAGCCCTCCTCATCCTCCTCATCCTCTCTCACCCAGGCTCAGGATACTGGCAAAGCAGCTGCCAAAGCGTCCTCTTCCCTGGTATCAATGTCATCATCAGTCACTCCTTCCCTAGACCAACCATGTCCTCCTGAGGAGTCCCCCGAACTGTTTGAGCACAGTGTTGGGTACATTCTCCAGGAGGATGCCCAGCGTTTCGAAGGGTCTGATGATGATACCCAGCTTGAGGAAGGCAGTAGCGTGAGAGCAGAGAGAGGGGATGCTCAAGAAGGACACCAATCTGGCAGTCATGTTCCAGCAGCTGCAGCATACTGCCAGATTGGCTCCAGTGATGAGGAGGGAGGGGATGATGAGGTCACTGACTCCACGTGGGTGCCTAATAGGAGAGAGGAGGAGGAGGATGAGGAGGAGGCACATCTCCAATGAGGCAGGATGCCCTCGGGGCTCCAGCGTAAGGGCAGCACACCGATGGAATCACACCGCAGAGCTCCGTCTGTGCAGGGCGCTGCCTCTGCCCGTTATTCAAAAAGTTCTTTAGTGTGGGCCTTTTTTGAGTCGAGTGCATCAGATCGCACAGCTGCTGTTTGCAACATATGTCTCAAGCGTATATCGCGTGGCCAAAACATCACCCGCTTGGGCACCACATGCTTGACCAGACATATGTTGACCTGCCATGCAGCTCGTTGGCAAGCCTACCTTAAAGACCCACACCAAAGAACAAAGCGGACCTCTCCTTGCACCGCATCAGCTGGGATCTTCAACCCCACTATACCTTCAGTCCTCTCTGAAATCTGCACTGAGAGGAATGAAGGTGTAGAATTAGGTGTGTCACAGCCAAGTACTTGCGGGCACTCTGCTAGCAGTACACCGACGTCTGATTCTAGCAGGCAAATTTCCCTGCCCCAGCTGCTGGACCTTTGAAAAAAGTTCACTCCCAGCCATCCACATGCCCAGCGGTTGAATGCTAACTTGGCTAAATTGCTAGCGCTTCAACTGCTGCCTTTTCAGTTGGTAGACTCGGCCCCCTTCCGTGAGTTTGTGCAATGTGCGGTTCCTCAGTGGCAGGTTCCCAAACGCCACTTTTTCTCACGGAAGGCGATTCCGGCTCTCTACCGGCATGTGGAAGGAAATGTCTTGGCCTCGCTGGACAGGGCGGTCAGCGGTAAGGTGCATATTACCGCTGACTCATGGTCCAGCAGGCATGGACAGGGATGTTGCCTTTCTTTCACGGCCCATTGGGTGACTCTTTTGGCAGCTGGGAAGGATGCAGGACAAGGTGCAGTAGTGTTGGAGGTTGTTCCGCCGCCACGCCTCCAAAATGCTACTACTGGTTGTGACACACCTCTCTCCTCCACCCCCTCCTCTTCTTCTTCCTCCATGGCCTCTTCCTGTGCTTTGTCCTCGGAACCAGCGGTGCTCCGTAGGCGTTCAAGGGGCTACGCAAGTACGCAGGCAAAAAGATGCCATGCCGTGCTTGCGCTGGTGTGTTTGGGGGACAGGAGCCACACTGGGGCAGAGGTTCTGTCTGCTCTGCAGGGGCAGGCCGAGAGGTGGCTGACGCCACGCCAGCTTAAGCCAGGAATGGTGGTTTGCGACAATGGCACCAACCTCCTCTCCGCCCTCCGACAGGGACAACTGACCCATGTGCCCTGTGTGGCTCACGTCCTTAACCTGGTGGTGCAGCGGTTCTTGGTCAGGTACCCGGGCTTACAGGATGTCCTGAGGCAGGCCAGGAAAGTCTGTGTGCATTTCCGCAGATCTTATAATGCCAGTGCTCGCCTGGCTGAGCTGCAAAAGGAGTTGAACCTGCCCAAGAACCGCCTTATATGTGACATGCCCACCAGGTGGAACTCAACGTTGGCCGTGCTGCAGCGGTTGCACACGCAGCAGAGGGCCATCAATGAGTACCTGTGCGACTACGGCACCAGGACAGGGTCAGGGGAGCTCTGGTTTTTTTCACCACGCCAGTGGGGCATGATCAGGGATGCATGCACTGTCCTGGAACCATTTGAGGAGGCCACGAGGATGGTGACAGTGCATGCATCAGTGACACTGTACCCCTTGTCCACCTGTTGGAACATACGCTGCGTGGAATAATGGACAGGGCACTTGAGGCAGAACAGAGGCAGGAAGAGGAGGACTTCCTTGCCTCTCAAGGCCCCCTTTACCCAGACAGTGTTCCTTCTGTCCCACCCATTGCACAGGAAGAGGAAGAGGAGGAGGAGGAGGATTGTGTCAGCATGGAGGTGGAGCCTGGCACTCAGCATCATCAGCAGCAGTCTTTTAGGGATGATTTACAGTCCCAAGAAACCCGTGGACTTGTACGTGGCTGGGAGGAGGTGGCTGCGGATCATGTCGTCCTTAGTGACCCAGAGGACTCCGGACCGAATGCCTCAGCTAACCTACGCTGCATTGCCTCCCTGATCCTGCAAAGTCGGCGGAAGGATCCTCGTATTCTTCGGATTAAGGAGAGGGACCATTACTGGCTGGCCACTCTCTTTGATCCACGGTACAATGGTAAGGTTGTGGACCTTATCTTACCGTCGCAGAGGGAGCAGAGGATGAGACAACTCCGGGAGGCCTTACAGAAAGGTCTGTGCAACGCGTTCCCAGAGACTGGGTGGTTACAAACTCCTGGTCCTGGACAACGAGTTGCTGAGGCTTCGGTCAGTCAAAGAAGGAGCGGTGGGGAAGGTGGCCGTCTGACCGATGCGTTCAGACAATTCTTTAGTCCGCAGCCCCAAGGTATGATCGGTTCCAGCAACCATCGCCAGCGTCTGATATACATGGTGCAGGAATACCTAGGGGCAAGGTCAGACTTGGACACCTTCCCCACCGAAAATCCTCTGGCTTACTGGGTCTTGAGGATGGATCACTGGCCAGAGCTTAGACAGTATGCAATTGAGATACTGGCCTGTCCTGCATCCAGCGTTCTTTCAGAACGCACATTCAGTGCTGCTGGAGGATTTGTCACGGATCACAGGGTGCGCCTGTCCACCGACTCGGTTGATCGACTGACCTTCATAAAGATGAACCAGTCTTGGATCACCACCAGCTACCAAACACCTGAAGCTGATATAACAGACTAATTTATTTTCAAATGTCACATCCCTTCAAGACTGATGCTGATGCTGAGAGACTGTCCTGTTATGTTGACTGACTATCCTCCTCCTCCTCAATGATCCGATTGATGATGATAGCTTGGAAGAACATTTTTGTTTCTGGGTGCCGCCACCAGTGGCTAAGGCCCAATTTTTCAGCCCCTGTTCAACAGGGGCGTGTTATTACAATTTTTTATGCAATGCTTTGCAGCAGGGCTCATTCCTGCACTCCAACTAGAGTATCTGGGAGAGGTTGCAGTGTCGTGGCACTAGCACCAGTGCCTAAGGCCCAATTTTTCAGCCCCTGTTCAACAGGGGCATGCAATTACAATTCTTGATCTAATAATTCACAGCAGGGCCCATTCATGCGCCAACCAAGAGTAACTGTGAGGGCTCACAGTGTTGTGGCAACACCAACATGTAAGGGGCAAATTTCTGCAGAGTATATAGAGCAGGCCCCTACTTTCAAACATCCAACTTACAAACGACTCCTCCTTGCAAACGGAAGGATACAACAGGAAGTGAGAGGAAATCTACCCCTAGGAAGGCAAATTCTCTCCTGTAAGAGTTAATATGGGAAAAAAAGTCTCCTCTCCACTGATGCTTTATTACCAATTCTTGTTTCAATAAAAAAACAAATTTTCAAAAAACATTTGTCATTAGGACAGAAAGTGAGGTGAACTGTTCTGAACAGGTGCACACTGCACAGACAGCAAAACAAATGTTACAGGGGTGATGACCCTTCCCTATGTTTTCCAAAAAGCTTAAAAATATATTTTGTGGCTGGAGCTAGACTTAAACAATGTACCTGTTCAAAATTACAAACAGATTCTACATAAGAACAAGCCTACAGTCCATGTCTTGTATGCACCGCCTGTATACGGCTGTTCAGAGTATATAGGGCCTTTTTTATTTTGTGTGCGGGGTTCCCCTTAATATCCATACAAGACCCAAAGGGGCTGGTAATGGGCTGGGGTGGGGGGGGGGTGTAATGGGGTAGCTATGCCATTTTTCTTAAAGATTTTCATCCATATTACCGGGACCAGACATTACATTAAAGCCGCAAGCAGTTTTAAATGGCTTTTTTTCCTTTAGAAATGTAATTTTGTGCAGGGACAGTTCTAAACACGTGGCACTTCACAGGCATACTTTAGACACCCCCCAGGTACGATATTTAAAGGAATATTTGACTTTTTTTTTTCACTTTATGCATCATTAAAATGACTGCTCCCGAAAAACGGCCGTTTTTAAAACTTCTTTTTGCATTGATACATGTCCCCTGGTGCAGAACCCGGGTTCCCAAACCCTTTTTAGGACAATAACATGCATAATAGTCGTTATAATTGGCACTTTAGATTTCGAACGTTCGAACGTTCGAACGTATTTAATAGGGTTCTAACGTTCGTGCGAACTTTCGGTCCGTTCGCGGGTTCTGGTGCGAACCGAACCCGGGAGTGTTCGGCTCATCACTACCCATGGGGATCTAATGGGAATACTATGTGCTCAAGATATGCACCCCAAGGAACCCTTATCTCCCTAACAGAATTAGTATCATCTCAAGGGCATTTGATAATGGCTAAGTGGAAATATTATTAAATGGCTGATTTGTTTAATAAGTTAAAACTTGGAGTGAGGATATTGAGTTTGCTTACAAGATTTGAGAGCATGTGTGTGAAGATGTCGAAACCCAACCATTTGCTATCACAAATGTATAATTTGGTTCTTAGTGAACAGAATAGTACAATTCCTTATTTCATCAAAGACTGGGAAAAAGAGCTAAATCACACATTTACATTAGCACAAGTTAAAAAATGAATATAATCAACGTACTCAACCTCTAAAAGCTCTAATATCCAAGAAATGTCATACAAGTTTATGGTCAGATGGTATTGAACTCCTGCTCGATTAGCACAAATATATATTATATATTATTCAAAAAATAAATAAAAAATTGCTAAGATATCGGGGCATGATCACAGAACCATCAAACATTTTGGAGAATAGTTAGGGTGGGTACTTGAAGTCAGTAAGGTTACTATGTAAATTTCCCTCGCGTTGGGCGATCACACATGAGACTTACCCCCCTAAACTGTTTTTTTATCCCATTTCTCCCCCCCCTTTTTTTTTTTTTTTTTTTTTTAGTTTGCTTTTTTGAAATATTATAAAACTGAGTAGGACAGGCTCGAGACTATGGAGGAGGCAACACGAGGGCCTACTAAAGCATATTATTTTTTGGGGTTGTGAATTGGTGATAGGAGAGATACTCTATATGGAGGCCCAATATGCGGCCTGGTTGAAACAATGTTATGCTTTTGACTTTGCATGTTTAATACGAAGACCCCATTCACACAGGGACAACTTGGGTCCGACAGCAAGTCGCCCCAAGTCGCCTCAAGTCGCTCTGCATGAGAAAATCAATGTAAGTGAATGGAACCATCTTAATGCACACTACAGCAGTTGCTCTGACTTCAGAAAAGGTTCCTGTACTACTTCAATCCGACTTCTAGGTGACTTGTAGCCAACTTGTACCCATTGATTTCAATGGAAGTCGCCTCAGAAGTCGGATCACTGTCTTAACAGAAGCAACAATACAGGAAGAGAACATACATTTCTCAGGCAAACCCCTCCCTCCCACAGAGCTGATTCTTGTTTGATTGGCCACTGGAAAGCCTCCTGTCCTGGAGGCAACTTGAAGTTGCCTTGTAAGTTGCCTCATGTCGCGTTGTGATTCATACTCAAGTCGTGTCCAAGTTGCCCCCCTTCCCTTCTGTTGTGCAATAGAAGAAAAAAGTGCGCAATCACCCCAAAAATATTTTGCAAAAAAGATTTTCCTATTGAGAGAAATTATAATTGCAAAAAAACAAGAGAATAAATTATTATTCACTATGTGTAATAAAAATAACCACACAAAGGATGTATATATGACACAATCCAAAAATTATTGTGAAAATAGATGACCTCTGGAGTTCAGCTCCAATACAAGACAATCGATGGAATATTCAGAAGCCTTGATTACTGTGCAGCCAAGATAAATAATATTACTGCCGCTTACCGAATAGTTGGGATCTCAGATTATAGAGATCAAGGGAGCGTGTGCATCAGCCTGCCGGCCCCAACAACGACCACTTGTTCCTGGTAAGTCGTGTTGCCCCTGTGTGAATGGAGTCTAATGCCACTGTTTTTAATGTTGTGTTTTATCCTTTCTTTTTCCCCCTTTTTTGTCAGAAGTCACGGATCGGATCATTTTCGGATCGGCAAAAAAAACACAAATCATGTTACCCCCACCGGAGTTTTAAATTTTACAGTTATTTTCAACACTACTGGAGTTTATTTGCTTAAATACATTATTTGTAAATCCAATCGACTGTTTACATGTTACATTTTAAAAGCAGCAGCAAACCTGCTGACCTTACATGCTTGCTAATGTGACAGAACACCTCTGATTTTCACATTTATTAACATATATGTATAAACGTATATGTATACGTATATGTATATGTCTGTGTATATATATATGTGTGTGTGTGTGTGTGATTTGCTGCTAAAACCACCTGAAAAAGCCCTTTTTCTGAATCATCTGAAAAGGATCAGATTGGGGTGCTGCTGCTGCTGTATGTCATCCAGGCTAATTCAGAAAGAAAAACATAAATTTCACATCCAAATACAGTATACACTGCCACAAAATGCTGTCTCTCTCTGGCTGTTCACAAAAATTGTACTCTTTCATAACACCACATACGGCTTTAGGGCACTCTGCAAGCATATAATTTAAAAGTATTAAGCCCTGTACACACGATCGGATATCCTATAGATTTGTCCATCGGATATCCGATGAAACTGTTTTCCATCAGTCTTGCCCACACACCATCAGTCAAAAAACCGACCGTTCCAATCGCGGTGACGTAAAACACTCCGATGAGCCGAGAAAAATGAAGTTCAATGCTTCTGAGCATGGGTGGGTTTTTTATCCGATGGACTTGCCCATAGACGATCTGAGTTTTCGATCGTTTTTTTATCCATCGGAAAAATTTCAAACATGTTCTATTTTTAAAAACCGATGGGAAAAAAGACTGATGGGTCCCATACACGATCGGTTTGTCTGAAAAGAATCCATCGGACGAAAATCCATAGGATATCCGATCGTGTGTACAGGGCTTTAGTGTATTTTTTCATCACCCTTACAGTCCCATGAAAAGTGACCCTCGCTGTAGGTTTTTTTACTCATAATTTTAGCAGTGGTATATGTCGCCCATGACATTGCCTAGCTTTTCATGCCTTTTGTTTGACAATAACTTGCTTTAAATTAAGACAGAATGAAATAACAACAAGATTCAGAATTTACTCCCACTTTCAACAGATTAATAGGGTTCACTGCAAAGTTTGCAAATTTTGAATTTGAACTGAGTGAAATGTGTAATATTGTTCATGATTCACGAACCATACCCAGGCAGAATATCTTATCACTAATATATGTTATGATTTTACTTGCCATTTATGGCTGATGGCCATGATAACACCTTTAACCACTTGCTTACTGGGCACTAAAAACACCCCTCCTGCCCAGACCAATTTTCAGCTTTCAGTGCTCTCACACTTTGAATGGCAATTACTCAGTAATGCAACACTGTACCCAAATTATTTTTTTGTCCTTTTTTTCATACAAATAGATCTTTCTTTTGGTGGTATTTGATCACCTCTGGGTTTTTTTATTTTTTGCGCTATAAATGAAAAAAGACCGGAAATTAAAAAAAAAAAAAAATCTCTGTTTCTGTGATAAAATTTTGCAAATTAGTAATGTTTCTTCATACATTTTGGACACAATTTATTCTGCTATATATATTTGGTAAAAATAACCCACATTAGTGGATATTATGTGGTCTGTGTGAAAGTTCATAACAAATTGATCACATCTGATGTATCTCATTTCTTGAAACCCTAACAAGCCAGGAAAGTACAAATGCCCCCAAATGACACCTTTTTGGAAAGTAGACATTCCAAGGTATTTAGTAAGAGGCATGGTGAGTTATTTGAAGTTGTCATTTTTCCCCACAATTCTTTGCAAAATTAAGATTTTTATTTTTTTTTCACAAAATTGTCATTGTGATAGCTTATTTCTCACACATGACATGTGCATACCACAAATGACACCCCAAAATACATTCTGCAACTCCTCCTGAGTATAACAATACCACATGTGTGGGACTTTTTCACTGCCTGGCCACATACAGAGGCCCAACATGCAGGGAGCATCATCAGATGTTCTAGGAGCATAAATTACACATCTAACTTGTTGACTACCCATTACACTTTTGAAGGCTCTGGAGCACCAGGACAATGGAAACGCCCACAAAATGACCCCATTTTGGAAAGATAACACCCCAACATATAATCTATGAGGCATAATGAGTCTTTTGAACGGTTCATTTTTTTTTCTAAAGTTTTTGGAAAATGTGGAAAAAAAACAAACGCTTTTTTTTTTTACACAAAATTGCCCATTTATAAGATATTTCCAACACATAGTATGTACATGGCAAAAATTACACCCCAAAATACATTCTGCTACTCCTCCTGAGTATGGCGATACCACATGTGAGACTTTTACACAGCCTGGCCACATACAGAGGCCCAATATTGAAATAGCACCTTCAGGCATTCTAGGAGCATAAATTACACATCTCATTTCTCAACCACCTATTACAATTTTGAAGCCCCTGGAGCACCAGGACAATGGAAATGCCCACAAAGTGACCCCAAGTTTTTGGAAAATGTGGAAAAAAATTAAAACACATTTTTTTTTACAAAAAGTTGTCCATTTATAAGATATTTCCAACACATAGCATGTAAATAGCAAAAATTACACCCAAAAACACATTCTGCTACTCCTCCTGAGTATGGCGATACCACATGTGTGAGACTTTTACACAGCCTGGCCACATACAGAGGCCCAACATGCAAGGAACACCATCAGGTGTTTTAGGGACACATAGCATGCACGTACCAAGAATTACACCCCAAAATACATTCTGCTGAGCAAAGGGTAAACAAAAGATTACCTGTGGTTTTAGTAGCTCAGTTGTCCACAGGAGGATAGCACTGGTCCAGGCAGCAGGCAGGGACTTGGTCAGCAAAATAAACGCAATTGTCCAGGCAACAGGCAGGAATACTGTCCATAGTCAGTACAGGCAGCAGGCAGGGATACTGTCCATATACAGTCCAGGGACAGTGCAAGCAGAGATTGTCAGCAGTGCCAAAATATTGGTCCTGGTAGTAGGCAGATCCATGTGGTGTGGTCAGTTCATGCAACAGGCAGAGGCATGATGGAATAGGTCCTACAGGCAGCAGGCAGAAGTAGGGCCTTGTTCAGGAGAGAATGGGGACAGGGGTAGAGGCTTCTCCCACCCAAATCTCTTTGAAGCCTCCAGACCCTAATCTAGGAATTAGAAAACAAAAACAATTGTTTTCTTCATCCAGAAAAACAGTTCTGGAGCCCCTCACATATGTGAGACCCCTGTGTTATGAATCCCACTAGTCCACTGGCAGGGTGAAAGATAAGTCCAAGAGGCAGGCAAAAAGCATGGTCAGACAGTCCAGGGTCAGTTCCAGATCAGGCAGAGGTATAAACAGAATTGGTAGGCAGAAATGTGGTCAAATAACAGTCCAGGGTCAGTTCCAGATCAGGCAGAGGTATAAACAGAATCGGTAGGCAGAAGCGTGGTCGAATAACAAGACAGGGTCAGTTACAGAGCAAGCAGAGGCATAAGGGGTGTGAAGGTAAATGGCAGGAAGTAAACAAATTTAGTGAAGTATGGTAACGGCGGAAACAATCAACCAAGCAGATGCCTGGTTGGGAAGGACATTGGGCACAATGATAAGTGGTGTCTCTTCTCACTCCTCCTCTGGAGCACACCCGGCATTTTTTCTGACGTTTTTGGTCTGTTTGGTCTGGGAGGGATTTTATCTGGAAAGTTGCGTTCGGAGAGTCGGCTAATCACATCGGATTGAATGTTTACTGGTGGGCTGTTCGGGTATATAAGGGCAGTGGTGATTTCCTCCTGGTAGAAAAGGAAGGGTTTGGGTCTTTCAGTGGATTTCCGATAGATTACATAGGAGTTGTACATGGCCAAATTAAACAAATAAATTGAAACTTTTTTATACCACTGGTATGTTCGTCTTGTGGAAAGGTAGGGTTCGAGCATCTGGTCCTTTAAGTCGACACCCCCCATGAAGTTATTGTATTTGTGGATACTTGTTGGTTTTTGGATCCGGCCATTCCTCCTGGTGATCTCAACGAATGTACAGTAGGTGCCGCCGATATTGTGTCAATCTCGCCGCTTCTAGTGGCGAGATTAACACCCTACGAGCTCTGTCGCGAGAGCCAGCGCCGAGCTGTCTTGTCATATGGGAAAGGAAAAATGTTCCTTTCACGATGAGCGACACGCATTGCCGGTAGATGGAGATCCGACGTGGATTCCCGCCAATACCAGGCACTATGTTTGGTATGAATCCTGAGCGGGAACTCCACGCCAATTTTTAAATAAACACCGGCATGGGTTCCCCCTCCAGGAGCATACCATGCCCTTGGGTCTGGTATGGATTTGAAGGGGACTCCCCTAAGCCGAAAAATCGGCGTGGGGTCCCCCTCAAAATCCAAACCAGTCCCTTATCCGAGCACGCAACCTGGCAGGCCGCAGGGGAAGAGAGGGGACGAGAGCAGCCCCCTCCCTCCTGAACTGTACCAGGCCACATGCCCTCAACATGGGGGGTTTGGTGCTCTGGGGCAGGGGGGCGACCTGCAGCCCCCCCACCCCAAAGCACCCTGCCCCCATGTTGATGAGGACAGGGCCTCTTCCCGACAACCCTGGCCGTTGGTTGTCGGGGTCTGCGGGCGGGGGCTGATCGGAATCCAGGAGCCCCCTTTAATAAGGGGCCCCACAGATGCCGGCCCACCAACCTATGTGAATGAGTATGGGGTACATCGTACCCCTACCCATTCACCTGGTGGAAAAAAATGGCAATAAAAAAACACACAGCTTTTTAAAGTAATTTATTGCACAGCTCCGGGGGTCTTCTTCTGACTTCGGGGGGTCTCCGGTGTCATCGCGGCGCTCTCCGGTTCTTTCTTCCTTCTGCCGGGCCACCGCTATCTTCTTCCAGCTCTTTTGCTAGCGGGGCCCGGTCTTCTCTGTCGCCTTCTTCCCTCTTCTTCTCTCCGGTTCTTTCTTCCTTCTGCCGGGCCTTCGCTATTTTCTTCCAGCTCTTTTGCTAGCGGAGGCCCGGTCTTCCCCGTCGTCTCGTCCGTTGTCCTTCTGCCGACCCTCCACTATCTTCTTCCAGATCTTTTGCTAGTGGAGGGGCCGGTCTTCCCGTCTTCTTCTCTCTTCTCTTCCTCGATGTTGACTTGTTGCTTCCTTCCGCTGTAATGCTGGGTTTTGTGGTGCGCTCGGTTTATATAGGCTTCTCATGACGTCACAGTCACATGTTCTGGGTGGCCCCGGAGCATGTGACTGTGACGTCATGGGAACATGTGACTGTGACGTCATGAGAAGCCTATATAAACCGAGCGCAACGCAAACCCCAGCATTACAGCGGAAGGAAGCGACGAGTCAACATCGAGGAGAAGAGGGAAGAAGACGGCAACGACGGGAAGACCGGCCCCTCCACTAGCAAAAGAGCTGGAAGAAGATAGCGGAGGGGCCGGCAGAAGGACAACGGAAAGCCGGACGAGACGACGGGGAAGACCGGGCCCCGCTAGCAAAAGAGCTGGAAGAAGATATCGTGGCCCGGCAGAAGGAAGAAAGAACCGGAGACCCCCAAAGTCGGAAGAAGACCCCCGGAGCTGTGCAATAAATTACTTTAAAAAGCTGTGTGTGTTTTTTTTTATTGCCATTTTTTTCCACCAGGTGAATGGATAGGGGTACGATGTACCCCATACTCATTCACATAGGGTGGTGGGTCGGCATCTGGGGGGGCCCTTATTAAAGGGGGATCCCGGATTCCGATCAGCCCCCGCCCGCAGACCCTGACAACCAACGGTCAGGGTTGTCGGGAAGAGGCCCTGTCCTCATCAACATGGGGACAGGGTGCTTTGGGGTGGGGGGGCTGCAGGTCTCCCCCCTGCCCCAGAGCACCAAACCCCCCATGTTGAGGGCATGTGGCCTGGTACGGTTCAGGAGGGAGGGGGGCCGCTCTCTCGTCCCCCCCTCTTCCCCTGCGGCCTGCCAGGTTGCGTGCTTGGATAAGGGTCTGGTTTGGATTTTGAGGGGGACCCCCACGCCGATTTTTAGGCTTAGGGGAGTCCCCTTCAAGTCCATACCAGACCCAAGGGCCTGGTATGCTCCTGGAGGGGGAACCCATGCCGTTTTTTTATTTAAAAATTGGCGTGGAGTTCCTGCTCAGGATTCAAACCAAACACAGTGCTTGGTATTGGCGGGAATCCACGTCGGATCCCCGTTCAATACAGTGCCGCGTCTCCTTGCCATTGCAACGAGCGCGAGATGTGTCGCCACCCTGTCGCCGAGATGTCGGCACCCCTGTCGCCGAGAATCTCCGTGATAGGATCGCGATGAATATACAATGTCGGCGGCACCTACTGTATTGTTGTGGATGGAAGAAAGCACGTAAACATCCCTCTGTCCCTCCACTTCACAGCCAGAATTTCCTCATTGCGTAAACTCGCCGTCTCCCCTCTTCTTAATTTCCTGTTGACGAGGCTTTGAGGAAAGCCCTTCCGGTTCGTCCTTACGGTGCCGCATGCTGGAGTGTTCTTTCTGTGAAGGTTTCGGAACAGGGGCAAACTTGTATACAAGTGGTAGCCTTTCTCCAGGAGTGGGTTTATGAGTTCCCAAATGACTTTCCCGCTGGTTCCTATGTAGTCTGGGCAATTAGGGGGGCACAGCTGGGTGTCCTTCCCTTTGTATACAATGAAGGCATACATATACCCTGTGGCTCGGTCGCACAATTTATAGAGCTTCGCCCCATAGCGGGCCCTTTTGGTGGGAATAAATTGTTTTATGCCCAGCCTGCCAGAAAATTTGTTAAGGGACTCATCCACGCATATGTGTTGGTCTGGGGTAAACAACTGGGGGAAGATTTCAGAAAAATAATTTAGTAGCGGCCAAATTTTATAAAGCTTATCAAAATTTGGGTCATTTCGGGGAGGGCACTGGGTATTGTCATTGTAGTGTAAGAATCTCATAATCATGAGATGTCTGGTCCTGGGCATTACTGGGGAAAAGATGGGCATGTGGTATATGGGGCGGGATGACCAATATGAACGCAATTCATTTTTTGTTTAGTCCCATACAGAATGTATGGGCTCTCCACTCGTAGGGACGGGCATAATAGGACGTTGGGTTGCTTGTTATGAATTGTTGGGCATATAGGTTGCACTGGGCCACAATTGATTCAAGCATGTCCTCAGTAAAAATGAAATTGAAAAAGTCAATCGGGGCAAAATTTTCTGTGTCCACCTGAACTCCTGGCTGGGCAGTGAAAGGGAATGTTGGCTTCTCCTGAATTAGGAGGAAGCCACAAGGGGTTCTGAAGGGAATAGGGACAGCTGGCATGGGACCTATCCCTTTGAGACTGAGGTGACACCCCACTGGTACGTGGCTTGCTGTGGTACTGCGGTGCTGGTGGATGTCACTGCCTCCTCAGCAGAGCACCTTTGTCTGGCGGGCGGGTCCTCCTCCTCCTCTTCTGAGGCTGTCAGTGTTCCACTGCTTAGTATAGGCTCGTAGTCCACGTCAGACTCATAGTCTGAATTTGCGGAGGAATCCAAAGCGGAGTGCTCCCCATTGCTCTCGACGGCCGCAAGAATATTGTACGCCTCCTTGGCTGAAAATAATCTTCTAGCCATTGTTGGCACTGAAGACACGTGGCATTGATACGTGGCACTGATACGTGAAACTGATGGCACTAATGCATGGCACTGACAGGTGGCACTGATGGCAGATGGCACTGTTTTTTACTGTATTGTGTTTTCACTCACTGTAGCTGCAGCACAGACGCTCTCCCTCCTCACACGCGGTCTCTGTGTGAGGAGAGAGACAACAATGAGAGATGATCTCATTAGACATGTGCACACTGAAATATTTCGTTTCGGAATTTCGTTTTCGTCCGAAAAATAAATTTATTTAGTTACTCCCGAAATTCGTTTTCATTTATTTCGTTTTTCGTTAGAAATTGCATTCGTCCGAAAATCTGAATTAATTAAGGTCGAATCTGTCATTGAAGGCTTATGGTGTCTGTCGAATGTTCAAAGAAGATTCGACGGAGCAGCGAAACTGTACGACGCTGCAATCATACATTTCCGGTCGAATGTTCCGCCCACAAGCTATAGAAGAATTCTAATGTTGTATGACTAGTAATAATTATATTTATTCATTACTATTACTAGTCAACCAACATTAGAATTCTTCTATAGCCTATGGGAGGATGCATTTGACCGGAAATGTACGATTGCAGCGTCATACAGTTTTGCTGCACTGTCAAATCTTCTAACTTTCGATGCTTTGTCGAATCTTCGTCATTCTAGCTATTTTACTGCTCCTCCTCTTTGGTTACAATCAGCCAATAACATTCATCATCAACTTTATTTTTATTTTACTTCCCCCACCCAATTCCAGCAGTGATCTTTTCTCTCTATGTTGAATCTTTTCTCTCTATAATAACAAATCTTTTCTCTCCTATGTCGAATCTTTTCTCTCCTATGTCGAATCTTTTCTCTCTATAATGTCGAATCTTTTCTCTCCTATGTCAAATCTTTTCTCTCCTATGTCGAATCTTTCTCTCCTATGTCGAATCTTTTCTCTCTATAATGTCGAATCTTTTCTCTCCTATGTAGAATAATCTTGGACTAATAGAGTTAAGGTTAGGCACATTCGACCACAGGTTCGATAGACACAGATTGTTATTGTCAGCGTCACGTCGAATCTCCTATCTATATCGAACTGTTGTAGCAACGAAAACTAAAATAAAGCATTTGTTTATGTCGGATCTTTCGGTTTTCGGATTCTGTGCTTTCGTTTTCGTTTGTTAAATCGATAACGAAAATAGCTGAAATTCGAACGAAAATGCATTCGGACGAAAACGAATGCACATGTCTAGATCTCATATGTTTTTCTCATTGGACAGGAAGATCTAGTGCTAAATGGCCTCTGTAATTGGCCATTCAGCACGATCTGTGATTGGCCAACACAGGTACACGGCCAACACAGATTTTCCCCGATGTGCGCTCGCGGGAGCACGTGGGGAGAATGTAAACACAAGGACGCCCTCCAAGCAGTTCAAGTCCACGCTGCAGCCGTCTTTCGGCTATAGCGCGGATCTGAAGTGGTTAAAGAAACTTTTTATGTATGTTTTCAAATATACAAGACCATTTTATAAATTTGGAAAATTAACTATTTATCCCAAAATCAATAACAAAAAAAGCTAGATTATTTCCTTTCAAAGTACAATAAAACCTTGGTTTGCAAGCTTAATTTGTTCCAGAAATATGCTTGTAATCCAAAGCACCATAAGAAATAATGGAAACTCAAATAATTCATTCCACAACCATTTATTCATAGGTCTTTCAGTTTATAGTCCATGTAAAAAGATTATAGCAATGCGATAGGTTGTGTAACCATAAAATGTCCATTCACAAATGGCAACCTCCACAAGGGGATTAGAAGCAAAATCCAGCAGGAGCTACAGAGTATAAAAGAGGCGCCTCTAAGTGTAGCAATATGATGCCAAATGTTGTACCTTCATTAAATGTAACCATATTGCTACACTTAGAGCCACCTCTCTTCTCTTTTAAACTGAGTTGTGACATGACACTACTCTTATATCAAGACATCGCTTGTCTTGCAAAACACTCTCAAACCAAGTTACTCTCAAACCAAGGTTTTTCTGTATGCATATTTATAATTACTAAAGGATAATGTGGGATTTTTTTCATGAAGGGAATTCATTTTACTGTTTTGGGGGAGTCAGCAAGAAACGTTTCTTCCTCCTGTGTGGCAATATTAACATTAGTTGCCCGGGGGGGTTTTGTTTGCTTTCCTCTGGATCAAAGCAGCAAGAGTCTTTTTTAAACCTTGCTGTGTAACTGTGAAATCATGCTCTGCTTTCCATAACAAACCATTGAGGACAAATTACTGCACAGTTGGTTATTTCTGAGTAAAGAGATTCAGGAATTACAAATTAAAACAAATAGCGTTCACTGTAATGTAGGACGTAGGATGGCAGCTGATAATCTACTCAGTACTGTAAACTCCCACATACTCTGAGGCTAAGTTCACAAAGTGAGCATATTTTCTTTCAATAGTTTTTTTTAATAAAGATTTGCAGTTGACAAAAAAAAATACATTAACTGGTTACTGTGGATAAAATAACAGTTATTGAACATGGCTTGGAAATACAAAACCCGTAGTAATAAGTGCGCATACCTAATACCTGTCAGCGGAAATTAAGACCAATGAGTTGACTATGGTCATAGAACGGATGTAAAATAAAGATTAAATCATAACTGAACAAAATAATTCAAACAACAGAATTTAAACAAATACCACCATTAACTTTGCCTGAAGTCACCTTTAAGTAAAATACTGAGCAAGATACCAGTTTTTCGGGGGGGGGGGGTGTTCTGGAGATTGTGCAACCCATGGTTGCCACTCGTCTGAAAATTGAGAAGTTGAACTAGAGGTGTATGCAAATAATTTTTTATAAAGGTATTGTGTTTTTACTCTCATTATCACATCTGAAACATTAGGTGAAAAAATGTATTTGAGCTACGATGTCCTATGGGATCTTGACAAGGAGGTGCTGTGATTTAGGCAATCTGTGCGCATGATCCACAATGACTGCTCTGGCAGGATTATTAGGAAGTAAAGCAGTTATTAGTTGCTGCACATATTGCCAAAGCTCAGAGGGGGCGCAGCTAGTTCATCATCTTTGTCATTATGAGCGTCCACTAGTTCGTTATGGGTTGATGCAAACTTGGCCATTTTGTTTTCATATGATTGACCCTCTTCCCTACTTCTGCTATTGCTGATTTCATCTGTGAGACACATTCTATAAGGTCCCTTTGCATGGAGCCTCTGAGGGACACCAATATAGTTACATACATAGTTAGGCAGGTTGAAAAAAGACACAAGTCCATCTAGTTCAACCAAAAAGATAAAATAAAATCCTTTACCCACAGTTGATCCAGAGGAAGGCGAAAAACCCCAGCAAAGCATGCCCCTGAGAGGCATCCAGATTTTCCCTGGATCAACTTTACCTATAAATGTCAGCAACCAGTTATATTATGTACATTTAGGAAAGAATCCAGGCCTTTTTTAAAGAAATCTACTGAGCTGGCCAGAACCACCTCTGGAGGGAGTCTATTCCACATTTTTACAGTTCTAAAGCCCTGTACACACGGGCGGGAATCCCTTCGGAAAGAAAACGTCGGTTTTCTCAATGGGATTCCTGGCAAGCTTGTCTTGCCAAGCCCTGTGTACACACAAAACGATTCAAAAGAACCAGAGTTATTTTAAATGGCAAGAATGCGGTGACGTCATCGACTACGATGAGCCGGCGCTCATCACATTCAATGCCGTTGCCGCCATCTTGCTACACCCTACACTACCCTTGTATGCTACCGCGCATGCGTCAAAGTCTCATCGAGCATGCGCGGGCTTACCGGGGACAGGAAAGCATACTCACAAACGTTTTTCTCGGCAGGAAAACTCTGCCGAGAATCCCGACGAGAAAAATAGAGAGCAGGTTTTCTCATCGAGATTCCCGGCAGTTTTCCTGTCAAGAAACCATACACACAAACGGTTTTCTCTGCAAAAAGCTCTCCCGGCAGTTTTCTTGCGGAGAAAACCGGTCATGTGTACGAGGCTTTACTGCGAAGAAACCTTTCTGTATTTGGAGATGAAATCTTTTTTCCTCTAGACGTAAAGAGTGCCCCCTTGTCCTCTGTGATGACCTAAATTGAATAACGCAACACCAAGTTCACTATATGGACCACGTATGTATTTGTACATGTTGATCATATCCCCCTTCAATCTCCTCTTCTCAAGAGAGAATAAATTCAGTTCCTCTTATCTTTCCTTATAACTGAGCTCCTCCATGCCTCATCAGTTTGGTTGCCCTTCTCTGAACTATCTCAGGTTCCCCGATATTGTTTTTGAGAACTGGTGCCCAAAACTGAACTGCATATTCCAGATGAGGTGTTACTCATTTGCCACTTAGTTGCCCAATTAGACAATGCATTAAGGTCATCTTCTAAATTGGAGACATCCTGTAAGGACGTTATACCACTGCATAGCTTGGTGTCATCTGCAAAGACAGAAATGGTACTTTTAATCCCAGACCCTATATCATTTATAAAGATATTAAAAAGTAAGGGTCCCAACCAGTGACAGCTGGTGGTAATGTTCTTTGGGGGGCGGCAAACAGTACCACCCCTGTCGGTTGGTTTGTCGGCGGGTGGAACTGGTGCACTTACCCCATCTATGTGGCGCTTCTTCCGGGCTCTCGGCGGTGATGGCTCTCCCATTCCCCTACTCTCCATGGGCGATGGCTCTGGCTTCCGGTTCCGCCCTCCTTCTCATCGGCCGCTTCTGATTGGCCGGATTGAGGATCAATGTTACAACAGTGAATATTCATTCGCTGTTGTAACACCTGGATGGGTTAATGGCGCAATGCTCTGGGCCACGATCCCACATATTTTGAAGCTTATTAGAGCCTATGGCTCTAATCAGGTGCTTCAAAAAAAACACCCCCGCCGGAAGCCTGAATAGGGAATGGCAGCGGAGGTCGTGGATAGATTCATGCTCTGAATAAATCTATCCATTAGTCATATAGGGGATGACGTGGAGAGAGGGGGCAGCACCCGGGCGCCCCTAATGGACGGGCCGCCGCTGGTCCCAACGCTGAACTTTGGGGTACACCACTGATAACCTTAGACCTTTCAGAGTAAGAATCATTAACTACTACTCTCTGAATTTATTTTTTTAGCCAGTTTTCTATCCATTTACAAATTTATCTTTCCAAGCCTATAAACTTCACCTTACCCATGAGTCGTGTGTGGGAAACTGTGTCAAATGCTTTTGCACAATCCAGGTATTCCACATCCACAGCCACCCTTCTGTACAAGGTTTTACTTACCTCCTCATAAAAAGAAATCTGATTTGTTTGACAACTTCTGTCTTTCGTGAATCCATGCTGTCTGTTGCTCAAAATATTTTTTTCCGCCAAGAACTCGTCTATGTGGTCTTTTATTAAACTCTCCAGTATCTTCCCGACTATAAAAGTTAAACTAACGGGTCTATAGTTACTTGGTAAAGACTTTTACCTTTTTAAATATGGGCACCACATTGGCCCTGCGCCAATCCAGTGGTACCATTCCAGTCATTAACGAGTCCCTAGATTTTAGAAGCAATGGCCTTGAAATGACAGTGCTCAATTCTTTTAGGATTCGTGGGTGGATGCCACCTGGTTCAGGTGCTTTATCCACCTTTATTCTATCTAAATATTTCTGGACCATATCACTTTTGAGCCATTGTGGATCATTTGGGGCTGTGATACTACCACCCCCATTATGGACATGAGCTCCCCTATGCTCCTTTGAATACATAGAGCTAAAGAAAGTACTGTATTTATCGGCGAATAACACGCACCCCAACTTTAAGAGGGAAGTTTCAGGAAAAAAACTTTCCACAGCCCCCTGTGTATAACACGCAGGCACAGTTTACCCTCTATTTTCAGGCTAAATAAGTGAGTGTTATACGCCAATAAATACAGTATTTAATAAATTTGCCTTCTCTTTGTCCCCAATCACCCACTCTGGATTATTTTGTAAAGGGACTACATGTTCAGACCGGACCTTTTTACAATTAATATATTTGAAGAATTTTTTGGGGTTTCTTGTGTCTTCAAAGTGAATGCACTGAACACACGATCGGAGTATCCGATGGTCTAAAATCTGAATTTTTCATCGGAATTCCGTTCAAGCTGTGTTGCATACACACTGTCAGACTAAATTCCGACCGTTCAAAACGCGGTGACGTACAACACGTACAATGGCAGTATAAGGGGGAAGTTCAAATCCAACGGCGCCACCCTTTGGGCTGCTTTTGCTGATTTTGTGTTACTGCGTGTTAGTAAAAGTTTGGTGTTAGCCGATTCACGCTTTTCAGTCTCCGTGCTTTCCAGATAGTTTTCTGCATTTCAGTTTGTGCTTGTGGGTTCGTATCTGTCTTTCAGTGCATGTAGTCAGATCGTATCTGTTGTTCAGTGCGTTCTTGTCCGCTCGTGTCTGTTTTTCAGGTCGTTCTTAGGGCTTTCTGTTCCTCAGTGCGTTCTGTTTAAGTTCGTTCTGACCAGCCGGCCGGTTTCTAGCCATGTTGGAAGAACGTTGTCATTGTAGAGTTCGTGCTGCATATGGGCTTGGTGTTGCGGTTAATACTTTGACCTGAGCTCAGTCCATGAACAGGGTGAGGAGGAGTTCATGGACCAAGGATTGGTTGCTCCAGTGGGACCAATTCTCTCATATGCCTCTGCTGCGGGAAATCCAGGAGAATAATCTTGATGACTACAGGAATTATCTCCGGATGACGGACCCCGTTTTTCACCGTCTGTTGGATTTGCTGTCCCCCTATATCACGAGGCAGGACACTGTGATGCGCCAAGCCAACACTGCCGAGCAGAGGCTAGTTGCCACGTTGCGATACCTGGCGACTGGGAGAAGCCCGCAAGACCTCAAGTTCACGACAGGCATCTCCTCCCAGGCTCTGGGGATCATCATCCCAGAAACCTGTTCTGCCATAATTCAAGTTCCGCAGAAGGACTATATTAAGGTAAGTTTTCTCCTTTATAACATCACATTCTATGTATCTTAATGCTTGCTAATGTATTGTATTTTTTTCATCCTTCCCTAATTACCATGATTGTAATATGCTGTCAATGTCCCCTTTGTCCTCATGCATGCTGTAAGCTTGTAATGCTCCTTTTTTGGCCTAAATGCATATTTCCCTTCACAAACCTCTCCAGCATGCTATCCTGGGCCCATACACGCCTAGCTTGGTCACTTCCCAAAGTATTTTGTCAGCTCATTGTAGTGTTTCCACCCTAAAATGTGTTCAAATGTTTTGGTTCTTAATAAATGTAGGCAGAGTGACAGAGGCTTTTTTTGGAGGGCCCAAACTGAGCTAGAACCCCTCCCCCCCCCTAAATTTTTTACAATGGGCCATCAGAGGGGGTGAGGAATCTGATAATTGGGCCTTCTATTTTTGTCTTTAAATACTCCAAACGATAAATGTTATACTGATGTTGGCCAAGAATGTTTTTGTGTAATCTGCTTGCAATTTTATGTGCAAAAGTACTAATTTATTTTTCTGCTTTGACTCCACAGTTTCCTTCTTCGCCACAGGAATGGCAGACCGTGGCCTCCCAGTTTGACGAGCGGTGGGACTTCCCCAACTGCGGAGGGGCAATAGACTGGAAGCATGTCCGCATAGTGCCACCACCCAATTCAGGGTCGTACTATTAAATCCTTTATTATAATAATAGTATTGTGTTGATGGGGGTGGTATCGGCACAGTATGAATTCATGTATGTGGACGTCGGGAAGAATGGCCGGATGTCGGATGGTGGTGTGTTCACACAGACAGAATTTGCCCTACATCTCCAGACTGGTGGCCTGGCAACGTTGAGGGCCGTCCGTTTGTTTTTATTGCTGATGAGGCTTTCGGACTGGCACCACACCTGATGAGGCTATTTCCCCTGAGGACCCTCACCCCGGAGAGGAGGGTTTTGAATTACCGGCTGGCCAGAGCCCGAAGGGTTGTTGAGAATGCCTTTGGGATAATGGCCAGCCGGTTCCGCCTGTTCCTTACAGCTATACATATGGCGGAATATAAACTGAATTATATTGTTTTCAGCTGCTGCATCCTGCATAACTTCTTAAGGAGACATGCACCTAATTATCTGGCCACAGTTGGGCCTGAGGCCGGACTTTCTGGGAATCCCCTAACAGGCCTGGATACTGGCCGTACTGGCTTGGCCCCCCAAAGCGTCCGTGAATTGCGTGATAAATACGTTGAGTACTTTACAGGTAGGGGGGCCATTGCTATGCCAGACAATCTCTGATTTTTTGAGTAAAAAATAAACAAAAAATAAATTTCTGTGAAAAACTTGATTTGTCATTCCATAAAGGTTTTGTCCAGTCAGAGGTAAAACACCTAATAGTATTGGCACCACATCCCCAAATGTAATTAATTCAAAAATAAGGGAAGAGGAGAGGAGGGATTTTAATGGTGCAAAGGATAAAGTAATGATGAGAAGGAGATCGTTTCCATAAAAGTGATAATTTATTTAAATATTCATAAAAAAAGATCCTGAATTATCAGTACAATAACACCAAAGTGGCTATATATACAGTTGTAGGGTGGTCACAGTGTGCAGGTTATTTTCAAGCTGAGGAAATAAATTTATCGCATCAACCCGACATGTTTCGCTTATGTAGCTTCTTCAAGGGTAGTGCGAAAAAGAACTCGGTACTGTCAATAGCAACTGTGGACATAAAAAACATATTTAGATTACAGTTTTAATTTTTTGATATATTAACATAGATACAAGAGCATTCAATAATGGGTCAAACACTGTGCCATAATCCAAATTCACCCCGCCGTGAATTTCAACCAGATGGAGCCACCAAACCGATCCCTGGATCAGATAAGGGTACCCCACAAGGGGTATAAGGGTTGTCCCCAGTGGTTACAGAGGGCAGTATATGGGACTTTCTGAGTGATAAAAAGGAAAAGGAAAAAAAGAAGAAAGAATATAATCAATACAAAAAAAGGAGAATTGGTTGATTGGATATATAGTAAAATATATCATTATATCAGCTCTTCAACTCTAAGAAACGGAATCTAAAACAAAAATCCAGAAAATCACATTGTATGAGTTTTAAATAATTAATTAGCATTTTATTGCATGACATAAGTATTTGATACATCAGAAAAGCAGAACTTAATATTTGGTACAGAAACCTTTCTTTGCAATTACAGAGATCATACGCTTCCTGTAGTTCTTGACCAGGTTAAAAATCATACAATGTGATTTTCTGGATTTTTGTTTTAGATTCCGCCTCTCACAGAGTCCTTTTTAAATGCTTTGTAAGTAGAAAAACCTGCAAAATCGGCAGTGTATCAAATACTTGTTCTCCCCACTGTATATATCAGTGATATGCAATTAGCGGACCTCCAGCTGTTGCCAAACTACAAGTCCCATGAGGCATAGCGAGACTCTGACAGCAGCAAGCATGACACCCAGAGGCAGAGGCATGATGGGACTTGTAGTTTTGCAACAGCTGGAGGTCCGCTAATTGCATATCCCTGGTATATATGGATATAGAAAAAGACATAAGGGAAATCCTTCATGGTACAAAGGACTAAATGCTTCATAAAAGATCAAAAAACAGAGATCTCGGCACTTACCAATGTATATCAAGCGTTGGCTCAGGTCCCCCAGCTCTAGGCAAGATAATGCCAGAGGAGTCGGTAAAATACAGTCCTCCATCGAGCCCAGCGTCTGACGTCACCAGGCGGCTGAATGTCAGTGCGCATGCTCCGGAGCCCCAAGATGAATTCTCCTACAACCCCCAGACAGCCAAGTGGCAGGAGAGGGGAGGGGCGGCAAACAAAGCGCCGATGACAAGGTGGGCATGTAGGTACCGCCCCAAATCCCGGCCGCAGCAGTAGAGGATAGAATGGGAGAAAAAGGGGGAGTGGATGGCCGGAAAGAGATGGTAAAAAAACGATGAACCAAACAAAGGAGCCGCAGCGTGACACTAGGGGTGGGTGACGGATGACAATAAAGCACCCGGCACTTCCCGGACTTTCTGGGAATCCCCTGACGGGCCTGGATACTGGCCGTACTGGCTTGGCCCCCCCAAAGCATCTGTGAAGTGCGTGATAAATACGTTGAGTACTTTACGGGTATGCTATGCCAGATAATCTCTGATTTTTTTTTTGTAAAAGGATAAACAAAAAATACATTTTTGTGAAAAACTTGAATTGTCATTATTGCTTGTGTTTCTTTTATCTGTTTCCCAGGTTCTCCTAGTGCACTTTAACTGTCAAGTAGATTTGTCTTTAGTAAATAACCACCATTGTCACTGTAAACAAGAACTTAATTTTTAAACTGGTATTGAGCATAGAAAGAAGAAGCCACACATTGTTGAGTAGAAAACAATTTTTACTCTGTGCACATTCACATGTGCATTATAACATTTCTTAGAAAATTCTAGCCAGTTTTGTAACAAATATATATATATATATATATACTGTGAGGGGGTTAGCTTGGCAGCGGGTGTGTGTGACCCCCGGGATGGGCTCCCCACACAAAAACAGGCCCAGCAAACGGAGGTTGTGGTTTTCAAAATCAAAAAAAAGGTGCGGTTTATTTTCTATTTACAGTGACAAAACACAGCAAAGCAAAAGAAACATAACCAAAATAAATCCTGGTCAAGTTGACCTCTGACTAAACATACAGGTTTCCTAACTAACAACTGGGATCAGTCTAGTGCTGTCCTAGTCCCTAAGTCCCTGGTTTAGTAAAAGTCCAAACAAATAGCCACACAGGCTTTGCCTCACCGCACAGGGGTTCACTCTCCCTAGACAGTCCACACAGGTCTGGTTCCAGGCATGAGCTAACATCTAATGAAGCTGGGAGTTCTTATAGAGGCCTAAATGAGCTGACAAGCTTCAGCTGGCCTCATCAACTCCCTGTCTGTACGACGCCCAGCCCTCTCCCTAGAGGTATGAGTCATCCATGAGCCCACTAGCCTTATACAACTCTCCACCTAGTTGTATAAGTCGGCGTAAAGCCTGAATCTGGGCGAAATATATCTACCCCCCTGGATGCAACCAGGTGACTTTACCTTCCTGCTGTCACATACCCCCCCCTCTTGTTTTAACCTCGGGGTTGGAACACCAGCAATCAGGCATTCATGTACTCGAGACAAAGCATCCACATTCCCCATTTGAACGCCAGGGCGATGCTTTACTGTGAAGTTGAATTCCTGGAGGGCCAGGAACCACCTATTCACTCTTCTATTTGTTTCCTTGTTTTGAGCCATCCACTTTAACGGAGCGTGATCCGTAACCATGTCAAAGTGCCTACCTAGCAGGTAGTACCGAAGGGAATCTAGAACCCACTTCACCGCTAAACACTCCTTTTCAACGGTGGCGTAATTTACCTCATGGGACTTCAACTTCCTGCTGAGGTAAATGACTGGGTGCTCTTCCCCGTTCCAGACCTGGGACAATACTGCTCCTAACCCCACATCTGACGCATCACTTTGTACGACAAAGTCTTTAGAGAAGTCGGGTGAGTACAACACTGGCTGGCTACATAAGGCTTGTTTCAAGAATTGGAATGCTGCCTCAGCCTCGGGGGTCCATTTAATCATGACCGACCCTTTCCCCTTCGTTAGGTTGGTTAGGGGCACAGCCTTAGAGGCAAAGTGGGGAATGAATCGCCGATAATACCCAGCGATTCCCAGAAAGGCTCGTACCTGCTTCTTGCTGTTGGGACGTGGCCAACTCTGGATGGCCTCGACTTTGTTGAGTTGGGGTTTTATTACTCCCCTCCCAATGGTGTACCCAAGATATTTGGCCTCCTCCTGCCCAATGGTACACTTCTTGGGGTTAGCCGTAAACCCCGCTTCCCGAACAGAGTCCAGGACTGCTTGCACTTTTGGCAGATGTGAGGCCCAATCTGTGCTATGGACAATTACGTCATCCAGGTAAGCCGCAGCATACTTCCGATGGGGCCTCAGCATCTGGTCCATTTTCCGCTGGAATGTGGCCGGCGCATTCTGTAACCCGAACGGCATTCTTTTATATTGGAACGCCCCGTCTGGGGTTACAAATGCGGTTTTCTCTTTGGCCAATTTGGCCAGGGGGATTTGCCAATACCCTTTTGTGAGGTCAAGAGTCGTCATGTATCGGGCTGTTCCCAGCCGGTCGATCAACTCATCTATACGTGGCATGGGGTAGGTGTCAAATTTTGTAACTTTGTTCAACTGACAAAAATCGTTACCAAAATCGCCAGCTCCCATCCGGTTTAGGCACCAACACAATGGGACTAGACCAATCACTTTGGGACTCCTCTATCACCCCTAAGTTCAGCATTTTCTGTACTTCCTCCCGTATTGCCTCCCGTCGGGCCTCTGGGATCCGATAGGGTTTTAACTTCACCCTTTCACCGGGCGGGGTAATGATGTCATGCTCTACCCCAGATGTTTGTCCCGGCAGCTCAGAGAATACCTCCTTGTTGCGAAGCACAAACTCCTTAACCTCCTGTTGTTGGGGTTGTGACAAGGTGGCTGCTATTCCAACCTCAGGAATCACGCAACCAGTTTGAGCTGGTGACCAAGTGTCTGCGACTAGGGACTCTCTATCCCTCCAGGCTTTCAACAGATTAACGTGATAGATCTGTTCGGGCTTTCGCCTTCCTGGTTGTCTGACCTTGTAATTCACTTCGCTCACTTTTTCCATTATCTCGTAGGGGCCTTGCCATTTGGCAAGGAATTTACTTTCAACCGTAGGGACAAGTACCAGTATCCTATCCCCCGGGGAAAAGGTACGGGTCTTGGCTCCACGGTTGTACACTCTCTGCTGTGCTAACTGCGCTTGGGCCAAATGTTCCTTCACGATGGGCATTACCTGTGCAATTCGGTCTTGCATCAGGGCGACATGCTCAATCACACTCCTGTGGGGAGAACTCTCACTTTCCCAAGTTTCCTTGGCAATATCCAACAGCCCTCTTGGGTGTCTCCCATACAGTAACTCAAAGGGGGAGAATCCCGTAGAGGATTGGGGCACCTCCCTAATAGCAAACATCAGATAAGGAAGTAGACAGTCCCAATCCTTTCCATCTCTATCCACCACTTTCTTCAACATTTGCTTTAGGGTTTTGTTGAATCTTTCAACCAGCCCATCGGTTTGGGGGTGATACACAGATGTACGTAATTGCGTCACTTTGAACAATTTACACAGCTTCTTCATAACCCGGGACATAAAGGGTGTACCTTGGTCCGTAAGCAGTTCTTTACAAATACCCACCCGGCTAAAAACAAGAGATAGCTCTTTGGCTATGGTTTTGGCCGAGGTATTTCTGAGAGGGATCGCTTCTGGATAACGGGTGGCATAGTCCATTATAACCAATATGTACTGGTGCCCCCTAGCGGACTTGATTATAGGACCTACCAAATCCATGGCGATCCTCTCAAACGGGACCTCAATGATGGGTAGAGGGACCAGCGGGCTACGGAAATGTGGCATCGGGGCCGACCTCTGACACACAGGGCCGGAGGAACAATAATTTTCTATGTCCTTTATCACCCCCGGCCAATAGAATCTCTGTAATACCCTCTCTCGGGTTTTCTCTGTCCCCAGATGACCTCCAAGAATGTGCCCATGGGCCAACTCCAACACCAACTTCCTGTAAGGTTTGGGCACCACAAGCTGCTCAACGGTTTCTTCTGCCCTTTTTGCCACCCGATACAGTAGGTCCTTCTCTACGCTGAAGTATGGGTAAGTGCAGGTATTATCTGGGTTCACTAACTCGCCATCTATTTTCACTACGTTTTCCCGTGCCTTTATTAGGGCGGGGTCTTTCAACTGTTCTGTGGCAAAGTTTTCCCTGTGAACCTCAAGATCAGAAAACTCCACAGACGGTAGGTTTTCGTCTGAGGAGGTGGGCTCCTCTCCAGTTTCTTGAGTCTCCCCTGCCAATACTGATAAGGGAAATTCCGGAGAGTCCTCACCACTCTCAGGGGAGTTCTGGCTATCCCATTCCTGGTACATAGGGGCACCAGTGGGGGGCTCAGGGTCATCCCACAGTTCCCAGAACTTCGGAAAATCCCTTCCCACAATGGCGTCATGCGGTAACTGAGATACTAAGCCCACTGGATGAGAGAGGGTACCTTTGGGGGTCTCGAAACACACTGTAGTCACTGGATACTCTCGGGTGTCCCCATGCACACAAATAACAGCTACCTTGCTATTCCCAGAGACCTCTGTTTTAACTAACTCAGCCTTTATCAGGGTCACAAGGCTACCTGAATCCAGCAATACCACAACATTTCTACCATTAACACACATTTTGCATAAATGTTTCTCAGTTCCTCGAATGGCAGTGCATGCGACTGTCGCACACAGCGACTGACGTCTGCCCATCAGAAAGTCACACTGCATGGGTTCCTCCACAACCGGGCAATTGGCTGCAATATGTCCCACTTGCCGGCAGCGGTAGCAAACGATCCTTCTTGCCGCCTCTTGAGCCGCTGATTTCCCAGGCTGTTCTCGCCAAACTTGGGGTAGAGCTCCCACCCTCTCACTCTCTCCACCCTCACCCCTTGGAATCCTCTTATCCGCCCCTGGGGATGGTCTGGTCTTAGGGTGGAAAGTCCGAGTGTCTCTGGAAGAGGCCGTCAGGTTCTCTGTAGCCAAGTATTTCTCCACACGATCCACAAGACCATCGGCCGTCTCTGGGTCTCCATGGCTTACCCACTTTTGGATGGCAGTAGGAAGAGCTCTCAAAAACCGATCCATTACAACACGTTCCACAATCTTTGGTGCGGACAAAGTCTCTGGCTGTAGCCACTTTCTGCTCAGGTGAATGAGATCATACATTTGAGACCTGGGGGGTTTTCCAAGCTGGAAAGTCCAGTTATGCACACGCTGAGCCCGGACAGCCTGGGTGACACCCAGCCTTGCCAATATTTCAGCTTTTAGCATCACATAGTCTTTTGCTTGGTCAGGCTCTAGGTCATAGTAAGCCTTCTGCGATTCACCAGTTAACAGAGGAGCCACCAGTCCAGCCCACTGCTCCTCAGGCCACTTTTCTCTTTCAGCAGTCCTTTCAAATGTGGTCAAAAATACCTCTGGATCATCCTCTCCAGTCATTTTTGTCAATAAACGACTCACCCCAAAGGACGCGGTATTAGTGGGACGGCTTTCCTCACTGGTCTGCGGACGTTGCTGCATTACTGCTTCCATTTGTTGTAGTCTCTGCTCTTGCTTCTGTAACAGGTCTATGAAGCGGGCCTCAGATTGCTGCTGGGCTTGTTGCTGAGCTTCCAGACTCTGTTGGTGAGCTTGCTGCTGGGCTGCGAAGTTCTGTTGTTGAGCTGCAAGGCTCTTTTGCAAACCTGCATTTGTCTGCTGTTGATTGGCATTTGCTAGAGCCAGCTGCTTCAGTATCTCCTCCATGCTGGCTTAAAAAAAAACTGCCACTGGTTCTCCACCAACTGTGAGGGGGTTAGCTTGGCAGCGGGTGTGTGTGACCCCCGGGATGGGCTCCCCACACAAAAACAGGCCCAGCAAACGGAGGTTGTGGTTTTCAAAATCAAAAAAAAGGTGCGGTTTATTTTCTATTTACAGTGACAAAACACAGCAAAGCAAAAGAAACATAACCAAAATAAATCCTGGTCAAGTTGACCTCTGACTAAACATACAGGTTTCCTAACTAACAACTGGGATCAGCCTAGTGCTGTCCTAGTCCCTAAGTCCCTGGTTTAGTAAAAGTCCAAACAAATAGCCACACAGGCTTTGCCTCACCGCACAGGGGTTCACTCTCCCTAGACAGTCCACACAGGTCTGGTTCCAGGCATGAGCTAACATCTAATGAAGCTGGGAGTTCTTATAGAGGCCTAAATGAGCTGACAAGCTTCAGCTGGCCTCATCAACTCCCTGTCTGTACGACGCCCAGCCCTCTCCCTAGAGGTATGAGTCATCCATGAGCCCACTAGCCTTATACAACTCTCCACCTAGTTGTATAAGTCGGCGTAAAGCCTGAATCTGGGCGAAATATATCTACCCCCCTGGATGCAACCAGGTGACTTTACCTTCCTGCTGTCACAATATATATATATATATATATATATATATATATATATATATATTTGGGTTTTGCATAAACAGGCATGTTTCAAACAATAAAACATATAAAACTATGGAACTTACAAAGATCAACCTTTGAGAAACTGAAGGCAATATCAGACATTATATAGTGTTTAAAAAATGTGTTGCTGTTGCCTTCATCAGATGGGGTAATGTCACCCCTGAACAAGCCCAATTTTGAAGATGCACACAAATTGTGTGTCAAAATGGGGATTTTCCTCCTGATCCCATGCCAAATGTCAACATGTGCTATCTGCCATCATGGGGGATCAATGGACGTGTTTTGGGGGTGGAAACCCTTCCTCTCACCTAGTTCAGTTGCAAGGAAGGGGTTGCACCCAGAAAACACGTCCATTGATATCCCCTGATGGCAGATAGCACATGTTGACACACTGTGTGCATCGTTAAAATTTGGCTTGTTCAATTACACAAAAATTTGGGAAAGTAGGTCACAAAAACATGAAATGGTGGCAATAAAAACATCTTTAGACTCTCCCCAAAACATCAATCATGTTCTTAATTTGTTGGTCAAAACGATAGTTTGTGCATTATAATGTCCATTTCACAATTCATAACCATGAGATCCTGGATTAGGATTTGTGCGCTACCACTTGAGAAAGGAGGAGATTGTTCTTCAACAAGCAGCACATCACCTAAAAACAAAAAAACAAACATGTCTTATAAATATGCATGCATGCATGCGTGCATGCATCTATTCCCTGAATCTGTGATGTATGACACTGACCTGTTGTGGTGACAATCTCGCACACTTCATCCACATCTCCTTCCTCCACATCTCCTTTCCTTTCTCCACCTCTTCTTCCTCCACATCTCCTTCCTCAACATCCTGAGTTTGGGGTTCTCTCTGGTCCCCTTCTTTCTGAGGTGTGGGGTTCCTGGCCTCCTCAGAGTGGTGTGCTCCGAGTCTTCGCTCCCCTATGAGAATAAAACAAAAGGTATACTCAGTAGGGATGAGCTCGGTGTTCGAGTCGAACATAGGTTCGACTCGAACATCGGCTGTTTGCGCGTTCGGCGAACAACGAACGATTTGGGCCGTTCTCGCCAAATTCGAGTGATGTGAACGGCCCACAATACACTGCGCCATCGCAGTGTAATCCCGGCGCTGTGATTGGCCAAGCATGCACTGTGACCCTGCATGCTTGGCCAATCAGAGCGCCGGCAGCGAGGAGAGCAATGATTGGCCACAGGCAGGATGCCTGTGGCCAATTATAGCTGAGGGGGTTTAGTACACGCCTCACACTATAAAAGGCCGCCAGCGCGGTGGCCTCGTGTAGTGTGTTCCGGAGCAGGGAAAGTGAAGGATAGGCAGGGACAGTGTCAAATCTATTCTTTGCTAAACCTTGTGTGTAGGGACAGAGAAGGATAGGCAGGGAGAGTGTCAGTGTCATATACTTTGATAAACCTTGTGTGCAGGGAGAGAGAAGGATAGGCAGGGGACAGTGTCAGTGTCAAATTCTTTCTAAACCTTGTGTGCAGGGAGAGAGAAGGATAGGCAGGGGACAGTGTCAGTGTCATTGTTGCTAAGCCTCCTGCACATTATACACCTGAACTTAGCCTGTATTGCTGCTTTTTCCTGGTGTGTTACACCAACAGGATTTTGCGGCACTTACAGCGGGCAGAGTGTGCCTCCTGACCATATTACACCTGAAGTTAGCCTGTATTGCTGCTTTTTCCTGGTGTGTTACACCAACAGACAGTGGCGGTGCGTCCATAGAGGGCGCCGGAGCGCCGCCCCCTCTCGCTCCCGCACCGCCACTGAAAGACAATACACAGATTCATGCATTGCATGAATCTGTGTATTGTCACCGCTGCCGCGCTGCCCACTATACATATGGCCGGCCTCCTGGTGAGCGCCGGCCATATGAATTAGAGCGGCGGCCGGCGGTGGGTGTGGCTTGGAAGTGCCTATCAGAGCCAGCGGCTCTGATAGACTTTCCGAATACAGCTCTCATGCTGTATTCGGCTTCCAAAAACTCCTCCCAGGTACGCACAAGGGTGCGTTCCTGGGAGAAGACTGTGGAGGTTTCAGCCAATCAGGTTCACCGGATCTGGTTACCGGTGACCTGATTGGCTGAAGCGACATCGAGGGCGGGAGAACACATCGAGGACGGCGCGGACCCGAGGAAGGTAAGTGCAGGGCTGGGGGGGACAGACAGGCTGCATTTGGGGGGGAACTGACTGTATATGGGGGACAAACTGGCTGCATTTGGGGGGAACTGGCTGTATATGGGGGCACACTGGCTGCATTTGGGGGAACTGGCTGAATATGGGGGCACACTGGCTGTATTATGGGGGACAAACTGGCTGCATTTGGGGGGAACTGGCTGTATATGGGGGCACACTGGCTGCATTTGGGGGGAACTGGCTGCATATGGGGGGAACTGGCTGTATATGGGGGGAACTGGCTGTATATGGGGGGAACTGGCTGTATATGGGGGTGAACTGGCTGTATATGGGGGCACACTGGCTGCATTTGGGGGGAACTGGCTGTATATGGGGGGAACTGGCTGTATATGGGGGCACACTGGCTGTATATGGGGGCACACTGGCTGTATATGGGGGCAAACTGGTTGTATATGGGGACAAACTGGTTGTATATGGGAGCACACTGGCTGTATATGGGGGGCACACTGGCTATATATGGGGACAAACTGGCTATATATGGTGACAAACTGGTTGTATATGGGGACACACTGGCTGTATATGGGGACAAACTGGTTGTATATGGGGACAAACTGGTTGTATATGGGGACACACTGGCTGTATATGGGAGCACACTGGCTGTATATGGGGGCACACTGGCTGTATATGGGGGGCACACTGGCTATATATGGTGACAAACTGGTTGTATATGGGGACACACTGGCTGTATATGGGGACAAACTGGCTATATATGGGGACAAACTGGTTGTATATGGGAGCACACTGGCTGTATATGGGAGTACTCTGGCTGTATATGGGGGCACACTGGCTGTATATGGGGGCACACTGGCTGTATATGGGGGGCACACTGGCTGTATATATGGGGGCACACTGGTTATATATATTGTGACAGCAGGAAGGTAAAGTCACCTGGTTGCATCCAGGGGGGTAGATATATTTCGCCCAGATTCAGGCTTTACGCCGACTTATACAACTAGGTGGAGAGTTGTATAAGGCTAGTGGGCTCATGGATGACTCATACCTCTAGGGAGAGTGTGGGGCGTCGTGCAGACAGAGATGAGGAGACCAGCTGAACCTTGTCAGCTCATTTAGGCCTCTATAAGAACTCCCAGCTTCATTAGATGTTAGCTCATGCCTGGAACCAGACCTGTGTGGACTGTCTAGGGAGAGTGAACCCCTGTGCGGTGAGGCAAAGCCTGTGTGGCTATTTGTTTGGACTTTTACTAAACCAGGGACTTAGGGACTAGGACAGCACTAGGCTGATCCCAGTTGTTAGTTAGGAAACCTGTATGTTTAGTCAGAGTTCAAGTTGACCAGGATTTATTTTGTTTATATGTTTCTTTTGGCTTTGCTGTGTTTTGTCACTGAAAATAGAAAATAAACCGCACCTTTTTTTTTTGATTTTGAAAACCACAACCTCCGTTTGCTGGGCCTGTTTTTGTGTGGGGAGCCCATCCCGGGGGTCACACACACCCGCTGCCGAGCTAACCCCCTCACAGTTGGTGGAGAACCAGTGGCAGTTTTTTTTAAGCCAGCATGGAGGAGATACTGAAGCAGCTGGCTCTAGCAAATGCCAATCAACAGCAGACAAATGCAGGTTTGCAAAAGAGCCTTGCAGCTCATCAACAGAGCCTTGCAGCCCAGCAGCAAGCTCACCAACAGAGTCTGGAAGCTCAGCAACAAGCCCAGCAGCAATCTGAGGCCCGCTTCATAGACCTGTTACAGAAGCAAGAGCAGAGACTACAACAAATGGAAGCAGTAATGCAGCAACGTCCGCAGACCAGTGAGGAAAGCCGTCCCACTAATACCGCGTCCTTTGGGGTGAGTCGTTTATTGACAAAAATGACTGGAGAGGATGATCCAGAGGTATTTTTGACCACATTTGAAAGGACTGCTGAAAGAGAAAAGTGGCCTGAGGAGCAGTGGGCTGGACTGGTGGCTCCTCTGTTAACTGGTGAATCGCAGAAGGCTTACTATGACCTAGAGCCTGACCAAGCAAAACACTATGTGATGCTAAAAGCTGAGATATTGGCAAGGCTGGGTGTCACCCAGGCTGTCCGGGCTCAGCGTGTGCATAACTGGACTTTCCAGCTTGGAAAACCCCCCAGGTCTCAAATGTATGATCTCATTCACCTGAGCAGAAAGTGGCTACAGCCAGAGACTTTGTCCGCACCAAAGATTGTGGAACGTGTTGTAATGGATCGGTTTTTGAGAGCTCTTCCTACTGCCATCCAAAAGTGGGTAAGCCATGGAGACCCAGAGACGGCCGATGGTCTTGTGGATCGTGTGGAGAAATACTTGGCTACAGAGAACCTGACGGCCTCTTCCAGAGACACTCGGACTTTCCACCCTAAGACCAGACCATCCCCAGGGGCGGATAAGAGGATTCCAAGGGGTGAGGGTGGAGAGAGTGAGAGGGTGGGAGCTCTACCCCAAGTTTGGCGAGAACAGCCTGGGAAATCAGCGGCTCAAGAGGCCGCAAGAAGGATCGTTTGCTACCGCTGCCGGCAAGCGGGACATATTGCAGCCAATTGCCCGGTTGTGGAGGAACCCATGCAGTGTGACTTTCTGACGGGCAGACGTCAGTCGCTGTGTGCGACAGTCGCATGCACTGCCATTCGAGGAATTGAGAAACATTTATGCAAAATGTGTGTTAATGGTAGAAATGTTGTGGTATTGCTGGATTCAGGTAGCCTTGTGACCCTGATAAAGGCTGAGTTAGTTAAAACAGAGGTCTCTGGGAATAGCAAGGTAGCTGTTATTTGTGTGCATGGGGACACCCGAGAGTATCCAGTGACTACAGTGTGTTTCGAGACCCCCAAAGGTACCCTCTCTCATCCAGTGGGCTTAGTATCTCAGTTACCGTATGACGCCATTGTGGGAAGGGATTTTCCGAAGTTCTGGGAACTGTGGGATGATCCTGAGCCCCCCACTGGTGCCCCTATGTACCAGGAATGTGATAGCCAGAACTCCCCTGAGAGTGGTGAGGACTCTCCGGAATTTCCCTTATCAGTATTGGCAGGGGAGACTCAAGAAACTGGAGAGGAGCCCACCTCCTCAGACGAAAACCTACCGTCTGTGGAGTTTTCTGATCTTGAGGTTCACAGGGAAAACTTTGCCACAGAACAGTTGAAAGACCCCGCCCTAATAAAGGCACGCGAAAACGTAGTGAAAATAGATGGCGAGTTAGTGAACCCAGATAATACCTGCACTTACCCATACTTCAGCGTAGAGAAGGACCTACTGTATCGGGTGGCAAAAAGGGCAGAAGAAACCGTTGAGCAGCTTGTGGTGCCCAAACCTTACAGGAAGTTGGTGTTGGAGTTGGCCCATGGGCACATTCTTGGAGGTCATCTGGGGACAGAGAAAACCCGAGAGAGGGTATTACAGAGATTCTATTGGCCGGGGGTGATGAAGGACATAGAAAATTATTGTTCCTCCTGCCCTGTGTGTCAGAGGTCGGCCCCGATGCCACATTTCCGTAGCCCGCTGGTCCCTCTACCCATCATTGAGGTCCCGTTTGAGAGGATCGCCATGGATTTGGTAGGTCCTATAATCAAGTCCGCTAGGGGGCACCAGTACATATTAGTTATAATGGACTATGCCACCCGTTATCCAGAAGCGATCCCTCTCCGAAATACCTCGGCCAAAACCATAGCCAAAGAGCTATCTCTTGTGTTTAGCCGGGTGGGTATTTGTAAAGAACTGCTTACGGACCAAGGTACACCCTTTATGTCCCGGGTTATGAAGGAGCTGTGTAAATTGTTCAAAGTGACGCAATTACGTACATCTGTGTATCACCCCCAAACCGATGGGCTGGTTGAAAGATTCAACAAAACCCTAAAGCAAATGTTGAAGAAAGTGGTGGATAGAGATGGAAAGGATTGGGACTGTCTACTTCCTTATCTGATGTTTGCTATTAGGGAGGTGCCCCAATCCTCTACGGGATTCTCCCCCTTTGAGTTACTGTATGGGAGACACCCAAGAGGGCTGTTGGATATTGCCAAGGAAACTTGGGAAAGTGAGAGTTCTCCCCACAGGAGTGTGATTGAGCATGTCGCCCTGATGCAAGACCGAATTGCACAGGTAATGCCCATCGTGAAGGAACATTTGGCCCAAGCGCAGTTAGCACAGCAGAGAGTGTACAACCGTGGAGCCAAGACCCGTACCTTTTCCCCGGGGGATAGGATACTGGTACTTGTCCCTACGGTTGAAAGTAAATTCCTTGCCAAATGGCAAGGCCCCTACGAGATAATGGAAAAAGTGAGCGAAGTGAATTACAAGGTCAGACAACCAGGAAGGCGAAAGCCCGAACAGATCTATCACGTTAATCTGTTGAAAGCCTGGAGGGATAGAGAGTCCCTAGTCGCAGACACTTGGTCACCAGCTCAAACTGGTTGCGTGATTCCTGAGGTTGGAATAGCAGCCACCTTGTCACAACCCCAACAACAGGAGGTTAAGGAGTTTGTGCTTCGCAACAAGGAGGTATTCTCTGAGCTGCCGGGACAAACATTTGGGGTAGAGCATGACATCATTACCCCGCCCGGTGAAAGGGTGAAGTTAAAACCCTATCGGATCCCAGAGGCCCGACGGGAGGCAATACGGGAGGAAGTACAGAAAATGCTGAACTTAGGGGTGATAGAGGAGTCCCAAAGTGATTGGTCTAGTCCCATTGTGTTGGTGCCTAAACCGGATGGGAGCTGGCGATTTTGTAACGATTTTCGTCAGTTGAACAAAGTTACAAAATTTGACACCTACCCCATGCCACGTATAGATGAGTTGATCGACCGGCTGGGAACAGCCCGATACATGACGACTCTTGACCTCACAAAAGGGTATTGGCAAATCCCCCTGGCCAAATTGGCCAAAGAGAAAACCGCATTTGTAACCCCAGACGGGGCGTTCCAATATAAAAGAATGCCGTTCGGGTTACAGAATGCGCCGGCCACATTCCAGCGGAAAATGGACCAGATGCTGAGGCCCCATCGGAAGTATGCTGCGGCTTACCTGGATGACGTAATTGTCCATAGCACAGATTGGGCCTCACATCTGCCAAAAGTGCAAGCAGTCCTGGACTCTGTTCGGGAAGCGGGGTTTACGGCTAACCCCAAGAAGTGTACCATTGGGCAGGAGGAGGCCAAATATCTTGGGTACACCATTGGGAGGGGAGTAATAAAACCCCAACTCAACAAAGTCGAGGCCATCCAGAGTTGGCCACGTCCCAACAGCAAGAAGCAGGTACGAGCCTTTCTGGGAATCGCTGGGTATTATCGGCGATTCATTCCCCACTTTGCTTCTAAGGCTGTGCCCCTAACCAACCTAACGAAGGGGAAAGGGTCGGTCATGATTAAATGGACCCCCGAGGCTGAGGCAGCATTCCAATTCTTGAAACAAGCCTTATGTAGCCAGCCAGTGTTGTACTCACCCGACTTCTCTAAAGACTTTGTCGTACAAAGTGATGCGTCAGATGTGGGGTTAGGAGCAGTATTGTCCCAGGTCTGGAACGGGGAAGAGCACCCAGTCATTTACCTCAGCAGGAAGTTGAAGTCCCATGAGGTAAATTACGCCACCGTTGAAAAGGAGTGTTTAGCGGTGAAGTGGGCTCTAGATTCCCTTCGGTACTACCTGCTAGGTAGGCACTTTGACATGGTTACGGATCACGCTCCGTTAAAGTGGATGGCTCAAAACAAGGAAACAAATAGAAGAGTGAATAGGTGGTTCCTGGCCCTCCAAGAATTCAACTTCACAGTAAAGCATCGCCCTGGCGTTCAAATGGGGAATGTGGATGCTTTGTCTCGAGTACATGAATGCCTGATTGCTGGTGTTCCAACCCCGAGGTTAAAACAAGAGGGGGGGGTATGTGACAGCAGGAAGGTAAAGTCACCTGGTTGCATCCAGGGGGGTAGATATATTTCGCCCAGATTCAGGCTTTACGCTGACTTATACAACTAGGTGGAGAGTTGTATAAGGCTAGTGGGCTCATGGATGACTCATACCTCTAGGGAGAGTGTGGGGCGTCGTGCAGACAGAGATGAGGAGACCAGCTGAACCTTGTCAGCTCATTTAGGCCTCTATAAGGACTCCCAGCTTCATTAGATGTTAGCTCATGCCTGGAACCAGACCTGTGTGGACTGTCTAGGGAGAGTGAACCCCTGTGCGGTGAGGCAAAGCCTGTGTGGCTATTTGTTTGGACTTTTACTAAACCAGGGACTTAGGGACTAGGACAGCACTAGGCTGATCCCAGTTGTTAGTTAGGAAACCTGTATGTTTAGTCAGAGGTCAAGTTGACCAGGATTTATTTTGTTTATATGTTTCTTTTGGCTTTGCTGTGTTTTGTCACTGAAAATAGAAAATAAACCGCACCTTTTTTTTTTGATTTTGAAAACCACAACCTCCGTTTGCTGGGCCTGTTTTTGTGTGGGGAGCCCATCCCGGGGGTCACACACACCCGCTGCCGAGCTAACCCCCTCACAATATATATATGGGGACAAACTGGCTGTATATGGAAACAAACTGGCTGTATTTGAGGGGGCAAACTGGTGGCGTTTGGGCACAGTGGCTGCGTTTAATGGGCACAGTGGCGGCAATTGATTTTTTTTTTTTCAGTTTGTTTGCGCCCCCCCAAAAATTTTGAGCACCAGCCGCCACTGCCAACAGACATTTGCGGCACTTACAGCGGGCGGAGTGTGCCTCCTGACCATATTACACCTGAACTTAGCCTGTATTGCTGCTTTTTCCTGGTGTGTTACACCAACAGGATTTTGCGGCACTTACAGCGGGCGGAGTGTGCCTCCTGACCATATTACACCTGAAGTTAGCCTGTATTGCTGCTTTTTCCTGGTGTGTTACACCAACAGACATTTGCGGCACTTACAGCGGGCGGAGTGTGCCTCCTGACGATATTACACCTGAACTTAGCCTGTATTGCTGCTTTTTCCTGGTGTGTTACACCAACAGGATTTTGCGGCACTTACAGCGGGCGGAGTGTGCCTCCTGATCATATTACACCTGAACTTAGCCTGTATTGCTGCTTTTTCCTGGTGTGTTACACCAACAGGATTTTGCGGCACTTACAGCGGGGGAGTGTGCCTCCTGATCATATTACACCTGAACTTAGCCTGTATTGCTGCTTTTTCCTGGTGTGTTACACCAACAGGCATTTGCAGCACCTACAGCAGGCGTAGTGTGATTCCTGCAAAATATACTCCTGAAGCTAGGCCTTATTGCTGGTTTTCCCATTTCCCTGCAGGCCATTAGAATGTCTGGAAGGCAAACAAGGAGAGGCAGACAGTCAGGAGCCAATAAAAGAGGGCAAGCAGGCTCTGTGTCTAGAGACAACAGTGCTGCTCGTGGACGCGGTGCATCGCCATCAGCACGTGGCCATGGGACACGCTTGTCCTTCTTTTCGGCAGCTGGACGTGTTGAGCCGCATCATGCCGAAGACTTGGTAGAGTGGATGACCAAGCCCTCCTCATCCTCCTCATCCTCTCTCACCCAGGCTCAGGGTACTGGAAAAGCAGCTGCCAAAGCATCCTCTTCCCTGGTATCAATGTCATCATCAGTCACTCCTTCCCTAGACCAACCATGTCCTCCTGAGGAGTCCCCCGAACTGTTTGAGCACAGTGTTGGGTACATGCTCCAGGAGGATGCCCAGCGTTTCGAAGGGTCTGATGATGATACCCAGCTAGAGGAAGGCAGTAGCGTGAGAGCAGAGAGAGGGGATGCTCAAGAAGGACACCAATCTGGCAGTCATGTTCCAGCAGCTGCAGCATACTGCCAGATTGGCTCCAGTGATGAGGAGGGAGGGGATTATGAGGTCACTGACTCCACGTGGGTGCCTAATAGGAGAGAGGAGGAGGAGGATGAGGAGGAGGCACATTTCCAACGAGGCAGGATGCCCTCGGGGGGCCAGCGTAAGGGCAGCACACCGACGGAATCACACCGCAGAGCTCCGCCTGTGCAGGGCGCTTCCTCTGCCCGTTATTCAAAAAGTTCTTTCGTGTGGGCCTTTTTTGAGTCGAGTGCATCAGATCGCACAGCTGCTGTTTGCAACATATGTCTCAAGCGTATATCGCGTGGCCAAAACATCAGCCGCTTGGGCACCACATGCTTGACCAGACATATGTTGACCTGCCATGCAGCTCATTGGCAAGCCTACCTTAAAGACCCACACCAAAGAACAAAGCGGACCTCTTCTTGCACCGCATCAGCTGGGATCTCCAACCCCACTATACCTTCAGTCCTCTCTGAAACCTGCTCTGAGAGGAATGAAGGTGTAGAATTAGGTGTGTCACAGCCAAGTACTTGCGGGCACTCTGCTAGCAGTACACCGACGTCTGATTCTAGCAGGCAAATTTCCCTGCCCCAGCTGCTGGACCGTCAAAAGAAGTTCACTCCCAGCCATCCACATGCCCAGCGGTTGAATGCTAGCTTGGCTAAATTGCTAGCGCTTCAACTGCTGCCTTTTCAGTTGGTAGACTCGGCCCCCTTCCGTGAGTTTGTGCAATATGCGGTTCCTCAGTGGCAGGTTCCCAAACGCCACTTTTTCTCACGGAAGGCGATTCCGGCTCTCTACCGGCATGTGGAAGGCAATGTCTTGGCCTCGCTGGACAGGGCGGTCAGCGGTAAGGTGCATATTACCGCTGACTCATGGTCCAGCAGGCATGGACAGGGATGTTACCTTTCTTTCACGGCCCATTGGGTCACTCTTTTGGCAGCTGGGAAGGATGCAGGACAAGGTGCAGTAGTGTTGGAGGTTGTTCCACCGCCATGCCTCCAAAATGCTACTACTGGTTGTGACACACCTCTGTCCTCCACCCCCTCCTCTTCTTCTTCCTCCATGGCCTCTTCCTGTGCTTTGTCCTCGGAACCAGCGGTGCTCCGTAGGCGTTCAAGGGGCTACGCAAGTACGCAGGCAAAAAGATGCCATGCCGTGCTTGCGCTGGTGTGTTCGGGGGACAGGAGCCACACTGGGGCAGAGGTTCTGTCTGCTCTGCAGGGGCAGGCCGAGAGGTGGTTGACGCCACGCCAGCTTAAGCCAGGAATGGTAGTTTGCGACAATGGCACCAACCTCCTCTCCGCTCTCCGACAGGGACAACTGACCCATGTGCCCTGTGTGGCTCACGTCCTTAACCTGGTGGTGCAGCGGTTCTTGGGCAGGTACCCGGGCTTACAGGATGTCCTGAGGCAGGCCAGGAAAGTCTGTGTGCATTTCCGCAGATCTTATAATGCCAGTGCTCGCCTGGCTGAGCTGCAAAAGGAGTTGAACCTGCCCAAGAACCGCCTTATATGTGACATGCCCACCAGGTGGAACTCAACGTTGGCCATGCTGCAGCGGCTGCACACGCAGCAGAGGGCCATCAATGAGTACCTGTGCGACTACGGCACCAGGACAGGGTCAGGGGAGCTCGGGTTTTTTTCACCACGCCAGTGGGGCATGATCAGGGATGCATGCACTGTCCTGGCACCATTTGAGGAGACCACGAGGATGGTGAGCAGTGACAGTGCATGCATCAGTGACACTGTACCGCTTGTCCACCTGTTGGAACATACGCTACATGGAATAATGGACAGGGCACTTGAGGCAGAACAGAGGCAGGAAGAGGAGGACTTCCTTGCCTCTCAAGGCCCCCTTTACCCAGACAGTGTTCATTCTGTCCCACCCATCGCACAGGAAGAAGAGGAGGAGGAGGATTGTGTCAGCATGGAGGTGGAGCCTGGCACTCAGCATCATCAGCAGCAGTCTTTTAGGGATGATTTACAGTCCCAAGAAACCAGTGGACTTGTACGTGGCTGGGAGGAGGTGGCTGCGGATCATGTCGTCCTTAGTGACCCAGAGGACTCCGGACCGAATGTCTCGGCTAACCTACGCTGCATGGCCTCCCTGATCCTGCAAAGTCTGCGGAAGGATCCTCGTATTCTTCGGATCAAGGAGAGGGACCATTACTGGCTGGCCACTCTCCTTGATCCACGGTACAAGGGTAAGGTTGCGGACCTTATTTTACCGTCGCAGAGGGAGCAGAGGATGAGACAACTCCGGGAGGCCTTACAGAAAGGTCTGTGCAACGCGTTCCCAGAGACTGGGCGGTTACAAACTCCTGGTCCTGGACAACGAGTTGCTGAGGCTTCGGTCAGTCAAAGAAGGAGCGGTGAGGAAGGTGCCCGTCTGACTGATGCGTTCAGACAATTCTTTTGTCCGCAGCCCCAAGGTATGATCGGTTCCAGCAACCATCGCCAGCGTCTGATATACATGGTGCAGGAATACCTAGGGGCAAGGTCAGACTTGGACACCTTCCCCACCGAAAATCCTCTGGCTTACTGGGTCTTGAGGATGGATCACTGGCCAGAGCTTGCACAGTATGCAATTGAGCTACTGGCCTGTCCTGCATCCAGCGTTCTTTCAGAATGCACATTCAGTGCTGCTGGAGGATTTGTCACGGATCACAGGGTGCGCCTGTCCACCGACTCTGTTGATCGACTGACCTTCATAAAGATGAACCAGTCTTGGATCACCACCAGCTACCAAACACCTGAAGCTGATATAACAGACTAATTTATTTTCAAATGTCACATCCCTTCAAGACTGATGCTGATGCTGAGTGACTGTCCTGTTATGTTGACTGACTATCCTCCTCCTCCTCAATGATCCGATTGATGATGATAGCTTGGAAGAACATTTTTGTTTCTGGGTGCCGCCACCAGTGGCTAAGGCCCAATTTTTCAGCCCCTGTTTAACAGGGGCGTGTTATTACTATCTTTTATGCAATGCTTTGCAGCAGGGCTCATTCCTGCACTCCAACTAGAGTATCTGGGAGAGGTTGCAGTGTCGTGGCACCAGCACCAGTGGCTAAGGCCCAATTTTTCAGCCCCTGTTTAACAGGGGCGTGTAATTACAATTTTTGATGCAATACTTTGCAACAGGGCTCATTGCTGTGCTCCAAGTACAGTATCTGTGAGGGGTTGCAGTGTTGTGGCACCAGTGCCTAAGGCCCATTTTTTCTGCCCCTGTTTAACAGGGGCATGTAATTACAATTCTTGATCTAATAATTCACGGCAGGGCCCATTCCTGCGCCCACCAAGACTAACTGTGAGGCCTTACAGTGTTGTGTCAACACCACCACCACCACCACCACCAAAGGCCCAATTTTTCAGCCCCTGTTCAACAGGGGCATGCAATTACAATTCTTGATCTAATAATTCACAGCAGGGCCCATTCATGCGCCCACCAAGAGTAACTGTGAGGGCTCACAGTGTTGTGGCAACACCAACATGTAAGGGGAAAATTTCAGCTGAGTATATACGGCAGGCCCCTACTTTCAAACATCCAACTTACAAACGACTCCTCCTTGCAAACGGAAGGATACAACAGGAAGTGAGAGGAAATCTACCCCTAGGAAGGGAAATTCTCTCCTGTAAGAGTTAATATGGGAAAAAAAGTGTGTCCTCTCCACTGATGCTTTATCACCAATTCTTGTTTCAATAAAAACCCCAAATTTTCAAAACACATTTGTCATTAGGACGGAAAGTGAGGTGAACTGTTCTGAACAGGTGCACACTGCACAGACAGCAAAACAAATGTTACACGGCTGATAACCCTTCCCTATGTTTTCCAAAAAGCTTAAAAATAGATTTTTTGGCTGGAGCTACACTTAAACAATGTACCTGTTCAAAATTACAAACAGATTCTACATAAGAACAAACCTACAGTCCCTGTCTTGTATGCACCGCCTGTATACGGCTGTTCAGAGTATATAGGGCCTTTTTTATTTTGTGTGCGGGGTTCCCCTTAATATACATACAAGACCCAAAGGGGCTGGTAATGGGCTGGGGTAGGGTGGGGGCTGTGATAGGGTAGCTATGCCATTTTTCTTAAAGATTTTCATCCATATTACCGGGACCTGACATTACATTAAAGCCGCAAGCAGTTTTAAATGGCTTGTTTTCCTTTAGAAATGTAATTTTGTGCAGGGACAGTTCTAAACACGGGAAACACATGGCACTTCACAGGCATACTTTAGACACCCCCCAGGTACGATATTTAACCAGTTAACAACCACCTGCCGACAAATAACGTTGACAAGGTGGTTGCTTAACTCTGGGAGGACGTTATATAACATCCTCCCAGAATCGCGCTCCCGCACGGGAAACTCCGTGACCGCCGGGTCCGCGAATCACGAATCGCTGATAGCGGCCGTTTACCACGTGATCGCTCCGTCAAATGACGGAGCAATCACTTGTAAACAGACCGGCATCATGTGATGACGCCGGTTCCTCTCTCCCCTCTCTGTACCGATCGGTACAGTGTGAGAGGGGAGGGGGAGAGAGCAGATGGCAGCAGCAGCACTGTGGGCTGGATCTGTGACAATTGCAGTCACAGATCCAGCCATCCATCCATCCCTGCTCAGCCATCCCTGTGCAATACTCTGCAAAATACCCTGCCAATACTCTGCAAAATACCCTGCAATACCCTGGTGTAATACTCTGCAATACCCTGGTGCAATACTCTGCAATACCCTGGTGCAATACTCTGCAATACTCTGCAATACCCTGCGCAATACTCTGCAATACCCTGCAATACCCTGGTGCAATACTCTGCAATACCCTGGTGCAATACTCTGCAATACCCTGCGCAATACTCTGCAATACCCTGCGCAATACTCTGCAATACCCTGCGCAATACCCTGCAAAATACTCTGCAATACCCTGCGCAATACTCTGCAATACCCTGCAATACCCTGCGCAATACTCTGTAAAATACTCTGCAATACCCTGCGCAATACTCTGCAATACCCTGCACAATACTCTGCAATACCCTGCGCAATACCCTGCACAATACTCTGCAATACTCTGCAATACCCTGCACAATACTCTGCATCACCCTGCGCAATACTCTGCAAAATACTCTGCAATACCCTGCACAATACTCTGCAATACCCTGCGCAATACTCTGCAATACCCTGCACAATACTCTGCAATACCCTGCGCAATACTCTGCAATACCCTGCACAATACACCCTGTGCAATACTCTGCAATACCCTGCGCAATACTCTGCAATACCCTGTGCAATACCCCCTGTGCAATACCCCATGCAATACCCTGCCATACTCCGCAATACCCTGCCATACTCCGCAATACCCTGCCATACTCCGCAATACCCTACCATACTCCGCAATACCCTGCCATACTCCGCAATGCCCTGCCATACTCCGCAATGCCCTGCCATACTCCGCAATGCCCGGCAATACTCTGCAATAACCACTTCCCGCCCGCCGGCCGTCATATGACATCCTTGACTTTGTGCGGGGATATCTGAATGATGCTTGTAGCTACAGGCATCATTCAGATATTAGCTTTTTCAGCCGGCGATTCCCTACACCATAACAACAATCATAGTGGCTGTTCCGCCGCTTGATCATTCTTACGGGAGGCGAGAGGGGATGTCCCCCCCGCCGCCCTCCGGTGCTTCTACCGACTCACCGCTACGATCAAAGCCAGGATTGTTTTTTTTTTTTTTTCAGGCTTCCCAGCCTAGAGGTGAGATGTGGGGTCTTATTGACCCCATATCTCACTGTAAAGAGGACCTGTCATGCCATATTCCTATTACAAGGGATGTTTACGTTCCTTGTAATAGGTATAAAAGTGATCAAAAAAAAATTTGGGGCGGAAAAACATGTCAAACTAAAAGAAATAAAGTAAAATGAACAATAAAAAAATATATATTTTTTTAAAGCGCCCCTGTCCCCATGAGCTCGCATACAGAACCGAACACATACGTAAGTCCCGCCCACATATGAAAACGGTTTTCAAACCACACATGTGAGGTATCTCTGCGAACGCTAGAGCGAGAGCAATCATTTTGGCCCTAGACCTCCTCTGTAACTCAAAACATGTAACCAGTAAAAATATTTAAAGCGTCGCCTATGGGGATTTTTAAGTAGCGAAGTTTGGCGCCATTCCACAAGCGTGTGCAATTTTTAAGGGTGACATGTTAGGTTTATATTTACTCGGCGTAACTTCATCTTTCACATTATGCAAAAACATTGGGCTAACTTTACTGTTTTTTTTTTTTTTAAGCACAAAACATTTTTTTCCCGTAAAAAACGCGTTAAAAAATTGCTGCGCAAATATCGTGCGAGATAAAAAGTTGCAACAACCACCATTATATTCTCTAAGGTCTTTGATAAAAAAACATATATAATGTTTTGGGGTTCTATGTAATTTTATAGCAAATAAATGATGATTTTTACATGTAGGAGAGAAATGTCAGAATTGGCCTCGGTGCTCCAGAACGCCTGAAGGGGCTCCCTGCATGTTGGGCCTCTGTATGTGGCCACGCTGTGTAAAAGTCTCACACATGTGGTATCGCCATACTCGGGAGGAATAGCAGAATGTGTTTTGGGGTGTAATTTGTGGTATGCAAATGCTGTGTGTGAGAAATAACCTGCTAATATGACAATTTTGAGAAAAAAAAAAGAGAAAAAAATAATCTTGATTTTGCAAAGAATTGTGGGAAAAAATGACAACTTCAAAAAACTCACAATGCCTCTTTCTGATTACCTTGGAATGTCTTATTTCCAAAAAGGGGTCATTTGGGGGGTATTTGTACTTTTCTGGCATGTTGGGGTCTCAAGAAATGAGATAGGCCGTCAGTACTTCAGGTGTGATCAATTTTCAGATATTGGCACCATAGCTTGTGGACTCTATAACTTTCACAAAGACCAAATAATATGCACCAATTTGTACTTATTTTTACCAAAGATATGTAGCAGTATAAATTTTGGCCAAAATTTATGAAGAAAAAATAGTAATTTGCAAAATTTTATAACGGAAACGAAAAAAAACAATTTTTTTACAGAATTTTCAGTCCTTTTTCTCTTATAGCGCAAAAAATAAAAAACCCAACAGTGATTAAATACCACCAAAAGAAAGCTCTATTTGTGTGAAAAAAAGGACAAAAAATTCATATGGGTACAGTGTTGTATGACTGAGTAATTGTCATTCAAAATGTGAGAGCACCGAAAGCTGAAAATTGGTCTGGTTATTAAGGGGGTTTAAGTGCCCAGTGGTCAAGTGGTTAAAGGAATATTTGACTTTTTTTTTTTCACTTCATGCATCATTAAAATGACTGCTCCCGAAAAACGGCTGTTTTTAAAACTTTTTTTTTGGATTGATACATGTCCCCTGGTGCAGAACCCGGGTTCCCAAACCCTTTTTAGGACAATAACATGCATATTAGTCATTATAAATAGCACTTTAGATTTAGAACGTTCGCATCCATTGTATTTAATAGGGTTCTAAAGTTCGTGCGAACTTTCGGTCCGTTCGCGGGTTCTGGTGCGAACCGAACCCGGGGGTGTTCGGCTCATCACTAATACTCAGTACACACATTTGAGGGCATAAAAAGGAATATGAAACATTGCTTGGGAGTGGGGTACCATTGTCTGTTTTGGCAGAGTTCTAAGATGATGACATGATTTTAGTTTTTTTTTTTACAAAGCTGGGATACTTACCTTTTTTGCCCAAGTTTCACACATGGAGACACCTCAAAGTATCCACTGTAGCAACTGTGTGGAACACCCTAAAAAGGTTGTTCTGGTGTCCCACATAGGTGCTCCAGAGTACAGTTGTGGAAACAGCTGCTGAGTGTCCTCTCCTTTACACTGAATCCAGTTTGTATTTCACATTCTATTTACAAACACATCATCTAGGCAACAATGTTTATAAACGTTGTTTTAATACAAATAGGCATGACCAAATGTGGTTTACCTGTATCTGTGCGGAACAGCGTATTTTTGACGAAGTATGTTTACTACGAACTATTATACTGTAGCCACTAACCTGAAAGTTGCCATTTTCAAATGTCCAACCAGTCAATCAAAGCAACATGCAAGTATAATAATCAAATTCGTAATAACACAGGAGAAATACTTACTTTTTGATAGCATTTTTTTGATCTTCCTGTACTGCTCCGGCTCCCTCAGCTTCATGTCAGACCACCTTTTTTTTCAGCTGCTCCTTGGATCTCCGGACCCCAAATTTATGGTACAGACTCTTCACCACTTCGCTCATTATTTTGGCCTTTCTGAGATTAGGGGTCTTGTACGGCCCATGCTTCCCATCATAATCTCTACGCCGCCAGATCTCCACCCTTTCCGCCATTTCTGCAAAGGGCATATTACTGGCCTTGTATCTTCTCCTAGATCAGGACGTTTCCGGCTCCGGGCTTTCCTTGTCGGTACTTAATATAACACGCACCTGCTGTGTCACCGCCATGTCGTCTACCACTGTGCGCAGAACTAGAAGGGGCAGGAAATATCCCATAAAGACCGTCAGGGGCGGGCGGAGTTTCACACATGCGCAGGGTATATAATGATAACACGCATGTGTCATAACTACGTTGTTTGCACGGAGTAAGGAGGACGGGAAGTGCCGAACGTCATAAACTAAGGTAAAAATAAAACTTGGGCCATCAGTGGCCTATACTGATTCATGATTAAAGGCCTATATTGGGATAAGATTAGGACAGTTTAGGCTGACCTAGTTTTTGTCTTGTGTTTTATCTTGCAGAAATTTAAGGATCCTGCAATAATTTCAGCATTTATTGATAAATATAGGGAGCTCAGAAACTTATGGGACCTAAAACACAGTTTGTACCATAACCGTGGCGTAAGGAGGGCAACAATTGACAAATTTGTTGAATTTATGAAGACCTGGATCCCAGAGGCAGACTATAACATGTTGAATAATAAAATCAATAACGTGAGGAATATGTACAATAAGCAGCACCAAGCAATCCGCAAATCACAGAGATCAGAAGCAGCAGCAGACAAAGTACATGTCCCCAAGCTATGGTACTACAAACACTTGCGTTTTCTGGACGACCAGATTGAAGCCAGGGAATCACTTTCGAGCCTTCCCTCCACCCTTCCATCCACCCCTGCAGATTGTACAGAGGTGCTACCTGACCTAGAAGAGCCGGATCTTATTATCTATAGCCAGGTAGTGTATTTTACAACATATTTATTGTCCTAGAATTATTGTTGGGAACTAGATGTTTAGTATTCCCAAATTAAGAATTAAACCAAAAAAATGTACATATTAGTAGACAGTAGTGGACAGAATTGTTTGGGACAAGAATGAAAAATGCTGGGGTCAGAATGATAGTATTTTCTATTTATTAACATTCAATTTGCAACAGTCATGAACTGAAAATTGTGTGTGATTGATGAACCAAAAAATAAAACTATGTCCCTTTTTTTATACACAGGATGAGGTCAGCCAGGAGGACAAGGCTCTGGAGTGTGGCAGCCAGGAAGAGGTAGGGGTGAGTGGCAGCCAGGAAGAGGCAGGGGTGAGTGGCAGACAGGAGGTGGCCGGGCCAAGTGACAGCCAGCAGGTGCCCAGGCCAAGTGGCAGCACCCTTTCACAGGTGCATGCCCTCCACGTCAGACCAAAAAGGCCAAGAAAGATGACACAGGTGGAGGAGGAATCCCTGAGGATCATAAGGAACGCAGCCGAGATAATGAGAGCCCCCCTCAACCCTGTAGAGTCCTATGGCTGCTATGAGGCCAATAAGCTCCAGGGAGTGGAGGGGAGACAACGTAGACTCTCTGAGGAGCTTTTTTCTATGGTCCTTCAGAAGGCGGGGAGGGGCCAGCTGACAGAGGCCACCCATCTGTGTGATCTCGCCCATCCTTCTCCTCCTCCCCCTCCTCCTGCCACATTTCCAACACCAAAGCCACAGCCTGCAGGGGGGCATGGAGGGAGCCGTGGAGGGAATGCTGCAGGGAGCCATGGAGGGAAGGCTGCAAGGAAGACCAGAAAGTGAATCCCTGGCTTCAAGCTGCTCTGCCAGAAGACGCAGTCTGTTGTAGTACCACAGCCTGGGGACATATATGACATCTGCTGCTGCTCCTGATTTCTGTGATTTGGGGACCAGATTGTGCTCCCAATTCTATGGACTCCTCAAGATATTTAATTTTAGTTACAACACACTTGATGTATGCCTTGGGGTCCTAAGGCTTTGTAAATTCTAAAAATGTTTCCATTGTTGCCCTTCCTCTTTATTTTGTTACCAGAATAAATGGATATTTAATTTAATTTAAATACTTACCTATGTGTTTTTCATAAAAAGGACCGTTTGTTTGTGAGTAGGAAGGTACAATGTGTAATTAACAAGGGACACCAACCAACCTCCTTGAGGGAAAAAAATACAAGATAATAATGTTATTGGGGTAACTTGACAAGAAAATAAAAATGGAGATCACAAGAAAATATTAAAACCCAGCAAAAATATAAGGAGATCTTGATTCAAATCACCAAAAAATAAATAAAAAATATTTTGGAGATCTGGCTTTAAAATAAAATATGAATATTCATGAGATCACAAGAAACAAGAAATAAATAAGTTTGTCAGAACTCTGTGTGAATATCAGCAGCGAAAAATAAAATTTGTTCAAGCATTAGAAAGAAAAAAAGAATGCGCTACATTAAACAATGCAATAATTTTCAGCATGACGAATGTGCTATCTCCATTACGAACGCTAGTTTTACCACAACGAGCGCTCCCGTCTCCTAATTTAGTCTGAGCATGTGTGGGATTTATCTCCGTCTGAGTTCCGCACAGACGATCGGAATTTCCTATCGGATTTTTGTCCTTCGGAAAAATTTGAAACATGTTCTATTTTTTTCCACTGATGGGGAAAAAGGTCCGATGGGGCCCACACACGATCAGAATTTCCGATGAAACAAGTCCATCAGACTTAGCTATCCTTTATTCTCTTTGAAGCCTGTAATCACACCAGGTGGGCTTGTGCCAAGCCCTTGTTAAACTTGCTAACAGATGCAGATTCTGATATGCTACAAAACTTTGAATGTAACTTGTTACCTTACAACTTGGGGCCATCTGCCTGTATGAACCAGGAAGCGAAATACCAGAACTGTGATATTAAACCACATGTTGCCTTCCAACATATGACACTTTGCCCATATGTTCTTCAGACACGGCTCCTATGGAACAGTCCATAACTGTCTTAACGTGTTGCGCTTCCCAACATGTCTTCAGAAACAGCTCCTATGGAACAGTCCATAACGATCTTAACGTGTTGTACTTCCCAACATGTGCCGCTTTGCTACTGAGTGACATACCAACATCATTCTTCAGTGACAGCTTCCATGTCACCATTTTGTGTCTTCTGTATCTTCTCCTTTCCGGTATCTTCAGGAACGGGGTGCAGTACAGGCAAGGGTTGTTCATTCACTCACCATTCACCAGCACACACTCAGAGCAACATTAACCAGCTTTCAGATAGTCTCGAGGAGGGCCTTACTCACCCATATTACTAACCTAATATACACATATGTCACACTATACCATGACATAAATCAACCCATTACCATAATATTTGCATATACACATTTGTGACCCATCCAATTACGTCTCCCGCTCCCAACCTCCTATAACTCTTTACGGGTCAGGATTAGGCAGGCTTGCTCATAGTGGTCTTTCCTACCGCAACTTGGCATGTCCGCGGTACTTCAGGGCTCTGAATTGGCAGCAAAGCCTCTAACTTGTACGAAGAGACCTTACCATCATTTCGCCCCTCAGCTTGCATAGATAAGTGGGAGACCCTTCTATATACATTTTGAGTCTAACAACACATATAAATCTGAAACAAAGACAAAACCCACAAAATTCCATCCATGTGCCCGGATTTCAGAGACCATGCCCAGAGTATACCATGCACCTCTACCTACTGTTAGGTTCAGTGTTGCCAACCTACCAGAATAAAATTCACTGACACAACACATAATTTTTATGTCAAAGACACATTTTTACTGGCATTTTCAAAACTTACAAAAATTACAATTTAAAATGCAAATTTTAGTATTTATGCTACAATCAAATAAATATGCAATTAACAATGTCATATAGGAGGAGGTTTCAAGGTAAAAACAACATTTGTTATTTTTGATATAGTAAGAGCATTAGAGCAGGTTAATATAACCCATCCTTTTGTCACCTGCACTGCAGTGGGTATAGAAAATAATCACCCCCTTAAATTTTTCTTTTTTAGCTTTGCAGCCTGAAGAGACAGATGCAGTTTTAGCCAGCTGCATTTACTCTGTGCAACTTATACCATCCATGTGAAAGATATTGTAAAAAAAAAAACAAAAAAAAAAAAACACTTACATCAGCATCCATCCTTGCTTCAAAGTACTCCCATCATTGTCCCTGTATAAGTCCCTTACATTGGGGCCCCTTTACATTAAAGATTAGTCTTAAATCAAATTTCCCAAAGTAGCATCCCCATTGGCTGTCAGTGGGGGAAAAGCCCCAGTAACATCCCCATTGGTGGGAGGTGGGAAAAGCCCCAGTAACATCCCCATTGGTGGGAGGTGGGAAAAGCCCCAGTAACATCCCCATTGGTGGGAGGTGGGAAAAGCCCCAGTAACATCCCCATTGGTGGGAGGTGGGAAAAGCCCCAGTAACATCCCCATTGGTGGGAGGTGGGAAAAGCCCCAGTAACATCCCCATTGGTGGGAAGTGGGAAAAGCCCCAGTAACATCCCCATTGGTGGGAAAAGCCCCAGTAACATCCCCATTCGTGGGAAAAGCCCCAGTAACATCCCCATTGGTGGGAAAAGCCCCAGTAACATCCCCATTGGTGGGAAGTGGGAAAAGCCCCAGTAACATCCCCATTGGTGGGAGGTGGGAAAAGCCCCAGTAACATCCCCATTGGTAGGAAGTGGGAAAAGCCCCAGTAACATCCCCATTGGTAGGAAGTGGGAAAAGCCCTAGTAACATCCCCATTGGTAGGAAGTGGGAAAAGCCCCAGTAACATCCCCATTGGTGGGAAAAGCCCCAGTAACATCCCCATTGGTGGGAAAAGCCCCAGTAACATCCCCATTGGTGGGAAAAGCCCCAGTAACATCCCCATTGGTGGGAAAAGCCCCAGTAACATCCCTTACATTGGCTGTCAGAGGGGGGGGACCCCAGTAACACCCCCTTACCCAAAAATACCAACATGCCACCAATTTTTTTTAAAACAGAAGCACTGAGTTGGAAAAGGAACCACCGTTTGTCATAATTTTGTTAAACCACCTTTTTTTGATTCATCTCCAGCCTTTGGTCTGTTGGGATATGTCTCTACCAACGTGGCTCTGACAAAGGTATGTGTGATCGTTTCCAACTCACCGATACTGTTTTTGCTTTATTTTCTGACATGGTGTTATATCCTTCACTTGGATGCTATGAGTAAATACAGCGGGATAAAATGAAGACTGTTTTCATTTCAGACTAAGCAAAAAAATGTGATTTTAAAGAGGGTTTATTTTCTATACAGCATATATGGTCACACAAAATTCTGAACATTCACCTCTATTCTGTTCTGAAATCAAGTTATCTTTTGGTGATAGAAGTAAATAGGACAAAATTTGAGAATCACTCTCCCTGTTACAGACAGCAATAAAAAAAACAGTCTTTAACATAACTGACAAAATAGAAATGTTTTTAGAAAAATAGAAAGAATGTACTTCAACCTTGCAGCAGTGGACAATGGAACAGGCGTCCCCACGTGAAGGTTTTGCTTCACCTCCAGTTCCACTGACTAGTGCCGATTTGTAATTTGTCCCTTTGACAATAAAAGCGTAAACTTTCCTAACAGTGACAGACAACGGCTTCCAAAAACTGGAGCAACATTAACGTTTTTGGTAAAGACATTTAGCAGCTTTTGTGGAGACAGTTATCCCCCATCATTTTCACAACAGTAATCCATGTTTCAATATCATTTAAATGTAACAGAATATAACTCTTCTAAAATGCATTGTACAATTACATCAGAAAGGAATCAAATTTTCTCTAGTCATTCCTCTTCCTCCACCACCACCACCAGATCATCCTTGTCCTTGCCAGCAGCAGAAGACACACACAGTGGCTTATGTTTACGATTTGGTAAAGTTTCAAGCTTGTGGTCATACATTGTGACGTCAACCTTTTCAATCATGTGCTGAGTAATCATTCCTGGGCCACTCTTTACCGATAGCAGTCCTTCCAACATTGGAGTGGAAAGTTTGTTCCTGTGATCAGTTTTCATTTACTTTACAGAAGAGAACACACGTTCTACCTCAGCTGTCCCATGGGGAAGGGAAAGCATAGTTTTTGCAAATTTAACCAGATGTGGGAATTTAGGTACTTTCAGATTGTCCGGATCGATACTGCAACTTTGTCCTACCATGTGCCAATAAGAATCATAAGTGTGAGTCTCAAGATCACAACTAAAATCTGTCACTTGGTATTCTATAAATTCAGTATGCAGTGTGTCAAAATCAGATGGGGGACAATTTGAGGAAAATGCTTGGCAAGTTCTAGAATATCCCCAGAATTTGCAGTAGACCTGTTTAAAGGTTTAAGTAAAGCCAACAGTTGAATGATTCGGTTTCCAATGGGCATTCGTTTTTTTAATTGCAGTTACAGCTCTTGTGTAAAATGTTGTTACTTGCACCATGAACTGGTGAACAGCTAACAGATCATCTACTGTAGATATATGTTCTCTTGTTTGGTATCCAATAAAAATTGAATCTGTCGATTTGAAGTTTGCACTATTAGTGTGGTCAAATCGAATCAGTGCATCATTTTGAAGGGAAACCAGTAGGTCTGGCCTCATAAAGTAGCCCATGAGACTTTTCAGCAGTTGGCAATACTTGAAGTACAAGTCAGGTAACATAGGTGAATTGCTCTGAAAAATTTTATTGAACTGTGTGAAATTTGGCAAAACTGCTTGAAGAAACAAAAAATAGCACTTAGTGATAGGATCCTGTAGCTTAATGCTTATTCTGTCAACAGTTACCAAGCGATCTGAATCATCACTTGACTGAAAATAACTTAAGAGGGCATCATATTGATTCAGAATGCGGTTGACACAATCAACCATTGAAAGCCACCTGGTAGAACAAAGTTGTAGAATCTTAAGACAATCTGCATCTACAAATTCCTGAAATTCATGATACAACTGTAAACGTTTACAACTATGTGCAAAGTGGCTATGTATGTCTTTGCAAAGTTGCTCAATGGTTTTTGGTATGGCTTTACAGGCATCTGCAGCACACAAGGCAGCAACATGACAGGTACAATGAATGTGAAAAATATACGGTTGTTCTACTTTGAAGCGGGACAGTATAGAGTTTCTAGGACCAACCATTACACTTGCACCATCTGTACCAAGAGCTATTACATTTCTTAGGGGTATACCATCTTCCAGAAAAGATTGTTTAATCTTCTCAAAAATAGCATCAGCAGTTGCTTCAGTGAGATCAAGAAGGCGGTAGAACTGGTATTTGGTTCTACCAGCTTCTTCATCAAAATAAATGACAACCATAGCCAATTTTTTGCTTGTTGATATGTCAGTAGTTTCATCAATCAGTAAGGAAAAGTGACAATATGTAAGCCTCTTGCACAACTCCTCTTTGAGACACTTGCCAATGACATTCTTAACCAACATGGAACCTTTAGTTCGCTTGCAATTGATAGATTTTGCAATTTTTGAGTCTGGAAACCAGTCAGTCACATTATTTGTAAGATCATCCAACAAGCTTAATGGTAAATTTTTTTGTGCAATAAAATTTACCATTTGTAGCTCACTTTCAAAAGTCCTTTTCTTATGAGCCAACACAACTGGATCTGGTAGTGTTTGTTTAGCAAAACTAACAATGCCAGCACTGGCTAGCCTAGCTGCAGCAATAGCTTTGTGTTTTGAGCTTGTGGAATGACTACGTACATCACGAACACCACCATATGCAATGCTGAAGACTTTTTTGCACCATGCACACTTTGCATTTTGTTTTGAATCAATATCTGCTCTTAACCAGAATTTAAACTTAACATCTGCCAGCCAAGCAGCAACAAAAGAACACAGCCTGCGAGTTTTTTTTGCATGAGGTGGTGCCGCTTCCATGTCTAAAGCGGAACTGAAGAGTACAGACAGTGCAACCTCAAGCCCTGAAATGTGCAAACTTGCTTTGAACAAATCTTAAAAAGAATGTGCCATGAACACTACAAAACGGCCTTGTGAGCTGCAGATGCCTGCCTGAGAAAAAAAAAAACAATACCTATGAAAACTGATCACAGGAACTTATGGAAAGATTAACACTGAGAGGCATCACATGTGAAGTTCTGCTGGTGGGTGTCTAAAAAAAAAACAAAACAAGAATTCATGTTGTCTATGTTGCCCATTTTCCTTAAAATGTGTGTTGTACTAGTATAATACAAAAAAACACTTACAGTTTAGTAGATCATTTTCTCTAATCTGGTGGTGGTGGTGGCTGTAGAGCCATACAGCTGGCTATCTTCTCAATACGTTGATTTCTACAGGAGGAAAAAAAAAAGTGTAAGAAAAAAATAATCCACGCAAGTCCAGGAAAATCTATCTATATAAAACAGGGAGGAAACATAAAATGAGTAAACAGCCAAGTGATTAAAAAAAACCCACAAGTTGAGTACTTACCGAAATCTGTAGCTGTGGAATTTGCAGGCGGACCTTTCCCCAGGGCAGTAACTTGGTCCAAAAAGACAAATATACCTATATAAAGAGGGAGAAAACCTACAAATGAGAAAACAGCCAAACGATATAAAAAAAAATAATAAATAATTAAGTTGAGTACTCACCGTAATATGTAGCTGTGGTATTTGGAAGGAGCAGGCTGGTCCTCGGCGGCTGGAAGGAGCAGGCTGGTCCTCGGCGGCTGGAAGGAGCAGGCTGGTCCTCGGCGGCTGGAAGAAGCAGGCTGGTCCTCGGCGGCTGGAAGGAGCAGGCTGGTCCTCGGCGGCTGGAAGGAGCAGGCTGGTCCAAGGTGGCTGGAAGGAGCAGGCTGGTCCAAGGCGGCTGGAAGGAGCAGGCTGGTCCAAGGCGGCTGGAAGGAGCAGGCTGGTCCAAGGCGGCAAGTCTAAAATCTACCTTTGTTAAAAACAGGGAGAAAACCTAAAATTAGAAAATGTAGCTAAAGGGTATGAACAAAAAATAAATAAAAATTAAGTTGCGTACTCACCGTAATATGTAGCTGTGGTATTTGGAAGGAGCAGGCTGGTCCAAGGCGGCTGGAAGGAGCAGGCTGGTCCAAGGCGGCTGGAAGGAGCAGGCTGGTCCAAGGCGGCTGGAAGGAGCAGGCTGGTCCAAGGCGGCAAGTCTAAAATCTACCTTAGTAAAAAACAGGGAGAAAACCTAAAATTAGAAAATGTAGCTAAAGGGTATGAACAAAAAAATAAAAATAAAATTTAAGTTGTGTACTTACTGTAATATCTAGCTGTGGTATTTGCAGGCAGCCCCTTGCCCTTGATCCAAGGCGGCTGGAAGGAGCAGGCTGGTCTGTCCAAGTGGGGTGGAGAAGAGTGCAGGAAAATCTACATATAAAAACAGAAAAGCAGTCCCAAACACAGACCACAGAGAACACAGACTTTTCTACCCCCACCTTACTAGCACTACTAAAGAAAGCAATGCATCTTCCACTGAGTGGACTGGAGATACCTGTCCAGGTATTTGCACCACTTCCAGGTATCGACCCCCGCAGGAGTCACTCACGCCCCTTTGCATCACCCCCCCACTGTCTTCTGGAGAGAGCGGGGACCAGTGATGGCACACCACGCTACTCACGCATGTGCAGTAGGGAACCAGGCAGTGAAGCCGCAAGGCTTCACTGCCTGATTCCCTCAACGAGCATGGCGGTGGCAGCATTCAAGGACCGACCGATTGCTCGTCCTCGTCTGCCGACTTTGCGGGCACGCTGGACAGGTATGTGTTCATTTTTAAAAACAAAAATTTTGGGGGGTCCTCCACTTTAAGTAAAAGACCATCTTCCACACCTAGACTTGCCAATGCCATGTGATTTTGTCATTATGTGATACTTATAATTGAGTGCACTGTGGTGCAAAGCATTAAAACAAAGGACCTAGGCTAGGGGAATTTTGTAGTATAAATCCAGCCTGGCCCTGGAATGTCTTTTAATTTTTGTGATTTAGTGAAAGCTAGCTAGTTAAGTGCTGTTGTACAGTGAGTTAAATTGAGATATACTAAGAGGAATGACAGAAAGGAATGCCCATAGACGATTAGACATTAACAGGGACTGGACTGGAGATAGAATAGAATGCCCATGAAGAATGTAAAAAAAAAAAAATTTGTGACAGAATCTATATCAAATACATTTTTTGCTATAACATTTTGCAAACTTTTAAAGCCATAAAAAATAATCCCACCTAATTTCAATATAAACATGATGGCCATGACTGAATATTTAAAAGAAAGTTTGCCAATAAAATGTATATGTCTGAGACTGACACTAATTGAATCCCCCCCCATTATTCTCTATGGGCATTAAATAAATCACGAATATAGGCTATTGAGCAATGCATTCCTTTCTGTCATAGGCTCGCTCACTCACCAGACCAGGCCAGGGAGGGCACTCACACAGGAGTCGGTCCGACTCCAAAAGAAAGAAGAAGAAGACACACCACCGGGCGGGCACCGTGGGCAGCAGCAGGGCGGCTGCCGGCTGCAGTGACAGACACACAGCCCAAGAAAGAGTCACTCCGAGTCCGGGCACTAGAGCAGGCTGGGGCACTGGTCTGTCCGACTCCGACGGTCTCGGTCGGTCGGTCGGTCGCTCCAGAGTGGGGGTAATCTGTTTCTGCCTGCCCTGCTGCTGTGACTGTCCCGCAGGCTCGGCTCCTCTCCACATCCACGAGGCTCCTCAGTTTCCCGCTCTGCTCTTGCTACCTTTATAGCCTGCCTGGTGGCGGTGTTGGCGCGAAAATGCGCTATGATAATTGGCTGCACGGCGGGTGGGGTCAGGTCAGGTGGTGGGTGGGCGGCGCTGCGGTCAGAGGCTAACAGGACTAACGCTGCGGCTCAGGCTTCGGATCTTCTCTGCGATTACCGGAATTGCGCATGCGCAGTTCGGACCTGAGCCGATCAACGCCATTTTTACGAGGACATCTCCCTTACTACGGACTTTTACGTACAGGGAAAAAGTGCCTTGTATTTACGTAATGTCCGTAATTCTACGTACGGTTGGCAACACTTAGGTTCAAGGAACACCCTAGTTCCATGACTAACGTTACATCTGTATCCTTTAGGACAAAGAAACAAACTTGTCTATGTCCCATGTATCTCTCCATCCAGAACCTGGGGGTAAATATCTTGCCAACATTTCACGTTCACCACTGTGTATTGACCTGGCATGTGAAGCACATCATGATCATGCTTCCGATAGAGTTAAATATCAACCTGCCTCCAGCTTCCATCCTCTCTGATCACATGTGGGTTAATTTAGCCTCAAATGCAACAAGGTAGAATCCCCAGTCAGTAAGCCCATTGATGCCACCAAATATACAGACCGAGTCTGCACTTCTGTATATGGGATCATACAGAATAGCACCTTTCACAATCCAAACTAGTACAGCCCATCCAGGCATTTGACCGCCACTTTGAATTAGTGTAAGCAACGTGTTTTGGCAAAGTCTTACTGAGCAGTGATGCCAACTCATCAGGCCACTGCCCCTCATACAGAGACTGTACAATCAGCTTGATGCTGGTTCATAACTCTGCGTGCCCCTGCGTGCACGACAGAGCCCATGAAAGATTTCTGTCCTGGACCATCTCGCACACTCTACCAACCTCTCAACATGATTGACAAATTCCTGAGCAACTTTAACCTGGGTGTTTATGTGACTTTGTTGAATGTTATTAAGGATGCCACCAATCTCTCTGAGTAACAAAGCCCTGCTTATTGAATAAAAAACGGGTGAGTGTGCTAGGTAAATAATATTAAACGAATATAACTTAATAGTAGAAACTACAATTAATATAGCAAGTGTCACACCAGCTTACCTAGTTGATCTGATAACTAAATGTCACAACAACAATAGCAGCTTGAACCAATGACGTGCCAAGTACCTAGTAAATTACACTTGGTAATGAGTGAACATTAGTGAAAACATAACTGTGAATAATGATAATGAACATGCATCATCACAATACATAAATACATGTGCTAAAATAGTGAGTCTTTGAAACTATAGTGCACTTCAAAAGTCCACAACAATTGTTGCGAACATCCGTGAAATAAAATCCAGCGATAGAAGCTGTAGATGATCCACCTTCATTGACTGATAAATGGACACCCAAAAAAAGTGCTTAAAGGATGGCAGCTTACCACAAGTAGTTGACCCTTTTACTGAAAAAAGTGGTCAAATGCGCTTTATAGCAGGTAGATCTTTGCTATTGACAGATGGATGGATTCTGGTAAGACCTCATAGCCCAGGAAAGTTCGGAACAGCATATGCAAATAAGAAGATGGATCTGAAAATAGTGTAATCCCGTTTTATTAACTTAAAAATGTATAAATAAAAAGCCAAATGGCTGCTTACTTAGGGAGTGCCCAGGCCCGGCACTGAGGTTGGATGGCATGGATCATATTGGGGGAGACGGTCCCGACTTGTGCGTTCCACCCTGCACCGCAGTAAGCCAAAGAAACCGGAAGTGACCTTGGTACGTGACCAGGTGACGCCTCTACATCTGTTTCGTATGACACGTCTTCAGGAAGCGTGCCTAGTCACTGGATGTACTAGTCTATATGTGTCTGTCAATTAAGCCTTCAGTGGGAGGGAGAGTTTGAGAATTACTACAGGCTTAGTCCCAGTCTGAACAGCACAATAATACTGACAGCCAGCTAGGTAAAAGGATACATCAGATAGTATACAGAGCACCATGAGTTTCAAAAACAATTCTCAAACCCCCAAAAAAACTAAGAAGCCACCTTCTTTCACTAAAGGTCAGGGGTCTCAGTATGGAGGAGGACCACCCCCTCCACCCCCCCACCATGCTGGCAATTATCCCCCGCCTAATGATCATTATTCAGCTAACTATACAGTACCGACCTCTAATAGGTATGCACCATTGGACAATAGACCCATGGATTATGGTTACCCATGCTATAACCAGGGGCCTAACCACTATCCCACCTAGACCACCTTGAGGTAACTTCAGGGGGAATTTTAGGGGTAGACCTATGCAGCATCAAAATAGCTATGAACAGGGGGGGGGAATGGAGAGGATGGAAAGAGATACTACACCCCAACATCCCAGAGAAACCGTAGAAAAAGAGGCAGAAGAGGGGGCACCAGAAAGAAAAAGACCACGGGACAACTAAACACAGGCATTTTTAATCTAACAGATATAGTATTTTCTAAAGAAGAGTTGGTAGTGCTAGCCCAAGGTTTGAAGTTTGCAACCGATACAAACGTCAATAAGTTTGATTTATTTATAGACATAGAAAAATATGTCAGGAAACTGAATATTAAACATTTTGCACCACAAACTTCCCACACTTCTTCACAAATAGAAAGCGAATATCAACATAGTGGATTAAGAAACAATTCAGTGTTCAACCCTAAAAAGGGTACACACCATCACATAGAGGTTTTTAAAAATATGGTGCAGGACGAAATTATGGATTTACATGTAATTAAGGCCAGAACTAATCGTTCTCTTGTAGAAGGTATTAAAAAAATAGAACACAATAAACAAATAGTGCGTCCGGCAGCTAGAAGAGGAGTGGTGGTACTCACTAAGGAAAACTACTATCTAGAGATCCAAAGACTATTAGAAGATACCAGTACATATAAACCATTCCCCAGGACCCCTTAGTAAAACTAAAATTTGAATTAACTAGTTGGGTTAATAATGGAGTAGCACAGCGGATATTGGATGCTAAGGAGGCTCATTATCTCCTACCTCGCACTCCAGTATTATACATAGTGCCCAAAATACATAAGAATAAAGACAAGCCCCCTGTACGACCAATCGGCAGTGGGATAGGATCCCTCTACTCTCGAGTGGGGGAATGCCTGGATAAATATTTACAGCCTCTAGTTGTGCGAGGGAAATCCTATTTGAAGGACAGTCGTGACCTGATTAAATCCATATCCACTGTAACAGTAACGGATGTCACTCTAATGGTCACTATTGACATTGAGTCATTATACACTAACATTGATCAATATGATGCTTTAGTGGCAGTAAAATGGGCTCTAACTGATGATTCCAGCTTTAAACAGGCACAAATTGATTTTATACAAGCAGGTCTCAAGTTGGCCATGGGCAACAATTATTTTTGGGCACAGGATAGATTTTTTAATCAAATTAAGGGGGTGGCAATGAGGGCTCGCTATGCTCCTAGCGTAGCAAATCTGGTACTGAATAAATGGGAAGGAGAGACCATTTATGAAGTTGATTGTCAGGCCTTAGTGTATTATAAAAGATCCATTGACAACGTGATTTTATTATGGGAGGGTTCCCAGACATTATTGGAGTTATTCATATCATTTATGAATGACAACCAATATGGACTCAAATTTACGGCTGAGTGGAGTTTGAATACAGCCAATTACTTGGATCTTACCCTAGTGAAGAATGGTGACAAAATTGGCATGAGGACTTTCTTTAAAACCACCGATAGAAATGCCTATGTGCCGATGACTAGTTGTCACCACCCCCGGTGGTTGAGGTCAGTACCCAAAAGTCAGTACATGCGTATCCGGCGAAATTGCAAAGGCATGACAGACTTCCATACACAGGCGGCCATTCTCACTGATAGGTTTAGTGAAAAGGGCTATTGCCCAAATATGCTTGCCAGGACCAGAGAAGAAGTGGCTAACATGGATAGGGAAAAACTTTTGACAGTCAAGAAGAAAAACCCATTCCAGGGAGAATTAGCATTCGTCTCTGGTTTTCACAAGCCGTACAAGAGCGTTGAAAAAACTTTTAAAAAGTTCTGGCCGATCTTTTTGAAGGATAGGGATTTGGAAACTATCCTACCTCCGAAACCCAAATTTATTTACAGGAGGGCTTTGGGGCTAAGAAATATTCTTGCACCTAATGTCCCAGACCCCCCAAAAAAAGCCCTCTACATTTTTGGATGGTACAGGGTTTCATTACTGCACAAGATGCAAATTATGTCATGCCCCTGTTGAAGTAAAATCGTACGAAACGCGTAGGGCTGGTTCAACCACTCCGCTTATTGCCTTCATTTTATTCGTTTTTTCATGTGATCACTTGATTTATTTATAGACGTAGAAAAATATGTCAGGAAACTGAATATTAAATATTTTCATTTTCAATAAACCCTCAAACTGATTTACACTATTGGAGCCCTCCCCTCCTTTTTGTCTTTTTTTCCATGACATGGTGAATCGACCATTCGGAAGTTTTGGCTCCCTTGTGCTATCTACGACTCAGATAAGTATCGCTACACTGCTTTGTGGGTCCTTTGCTGGTATTCCTTCTGTTCCTGACATCTTGAATCGACATCATTCAAGCTCATGAAGTGCATTCACGATCGTTGAGAGTGCGTGTCTACAGAAAAGTTCCAGCTTGCCCCGTGGGGATCTCATGCTCTAAAGATCCACTGTCGCTGACAAGTGGGTCCACCGGCTCTGGTAAGAGTATTTTACCTATTCTCTTCTATGAAGATTTGATGGTCCATATGGTTTCCAACTTTGTTTCACCATTCATTTTTTCATTATTCACGTTATGGACATTATTTGTTTATTATTATTATTACGTTTGTGTGGACTTTTAATTTTTCTACACTTGGTTTGCACATTTACGAGACCCAGGGTCAATCCTAGGCCTCCTTTTTTACACTTAGCGCTTCATTTTTTATCATCACTTTATTCGAATGTTTGTCACATTTTTTTGCAGCTGCTTCTCGTGTTTTATTCAAATTTAAGACTAGCGCACAATTTTTTAATTTTTTATTTTTTATACCAAAAAAATTACGAAATTCAAATTACATGTAACACAACAAGAATATAACATCAAATCGCTTATCACCTGCTATTCTAAACATGTCCCATACGTCTTGGAGTGTCCTTGCTCTCTGCAGTACGTGGGTCGCACCACGCGCAAATTAAGGGTTAGGATAAACGAACATGTGGCCAACATAAGGAAAGGCTTTCCTAACCACAGTGTCTCACGACACTTTCTCCAGTTCCATAACAGGGATCCAAGCTGTTTGACCTTCTATGGTATAGATAGAGTCAAATATCATTGGAGAGGTACAGATATGAATAAGGCTGTTTCCCAGAATGAGACCCAGTGGTTGTATCGTTTGAGAACTATATAGCCACGGGGGCGCAATATAGACCTGGACCTTAATTGCTTTCTTACCAATGATTGATGCAACCTTTTCATAGGTTGCATAGCATTACATGGGTTCCCTCGCAACTCGTTTTAAACCCATTAGGGCTTTTTCATTTAAAATCTTTTAACCAATTTTTTACATATTTTATTAATTTAGTATTCTGATGTCCTATTTGTATTGCTCCATTATTAATGTGACTTGCTCTAGGATGGATCATTAATAATATGGATCCTTATGGTGCTCTGTATACTATCTGATGTATCCTTTTACCTAGCTGGCTGTCAGTATTATTGTGCTGTTCAGACTGGGACCGAGGCTGTGGTAATTCTCAACTCTCCCTCCCACTGATGGCTTAATTGACAGACACATATAGACTATTACATCCAGTAACTAGGCACGCTTTCTGAAGACGTGTCATACGAAACGGACGTAGAGGCGTCACCTGGTCACGTACCGAGGTCTCTTCCGGTTTCTTTGGCTTACTGCGGTGCAGGGTGGAATGCACACTAGCGCACACGAGTCGGGACCGTCTCCCCCCAATTTGATCCATGCCATCCAGCCTCAGTGCTGGGCCTTGGGCACTCCCTAAGTAAGCAGCCATTTGGCTTTTTATTTATAACATTTTTAAGTTAATAAAATGGGATTACACTATTTTCGGATCCATCTTCTTATTTGCATATGCTGTTCCGAACTTTCCTGGGCTATTGCCTCGTACACACGGCCGAGAATCTCGTCGTTAAAAACATGTCGTTTTTTTCGACGAGATCCTTGGACAAGAAACTTGTCCCGGCCGAGTGTACACACGCTCATTTCAAAGAACCCGCGGTTCTTTGAATGGTGCGTACGCGGTGACGTCATCGAATACGACGAGCATGCGCTCGTCACATTCGATGCCGTCGCCGCCATCTTGGTTCACCCTACCTATGCCTAGGAAGCTACTGCGCATGCGTCAAAATCATTTTGAGCATGCGCGGGCTTCCCGGCGAACAGGTAAGTGTACACACACACACAATTTTCTCGTCGAGAAACAGGCTGACGAGAATCTCGACGAGAAAATAGAGAGCAGGTTCTCTATTTTCTCGTCGAGATTCTTGTCGCTTTTCTTGACGAGAAACCATACACACGAACAAATTTCTCGGCAAGAAATCTCTGCCAGCAAGTTTCTTGCTGGTTTTTGCCGAGAAACTCGGTCATGTGTACGAGGCTTATGAGGTTTTACCAAAATCCATCCATCTGTCAATAGCAAAGATCTATCTGCTATAAAGCGCATTTGACCACTTTTTTCAGTAAAAGGGTCAACTACATGTGGTAAGCTGCCATCCTTTGAGCACTTTTTTGGGGTGTCCATTTATCAGTCGGTGAAGGTGGATCATCTACAGCTTCTATCACTGGATTTTATTTCACGGATGTTCGCAGCAATTGTTGTGGACTTTTGCAATGCACTATAGTTTCAAAGACTCACTATTTTAGCACATGTATTTATGTATTGTGATGATGCATGTTCATTATCATTATTCACAGTTATGTTTTCACTAATGTTCACTCATTACCAAGTGTAATTTACTAGGTACTTGGCACGTCATTGGTTCAAGCTGCTATTGTTGTGACCTTTAGATATCAGATAAACTAGGTAGGCTAATGTGACACATGCTATATTAATTGTAGTTTCTCCTATTAGGTCATATTCCTTTAATATTATTTATCTAGCACACTTACCTGTTTTTTATTCACATTCAGCAGTGGTTCTCACTGTTTTATGAGTTGCAGCTTTTTTCACTCAATTTTTTAATTAGCACTTTTGGCGCGAGATACACTCTTTCTTTTATCACCAAGCCCTGCTTATTGCCTGAAGCTATGGCTGCGAGTTTGTTCCTCAGGGGACCGATGTCCACTCCCCCAACAACACCCACCCCAGCTCCTATTCCCCCCAATATAGTGCCGAATACATCCCTCCTCTTTTGGCTACTCCTCAGAAATAAGCGTCCTGCATGAACCTCATTCTGTGTCCGCACATCTCTGGGAGTAAGCTACTGGTACAATGACTGCACTTGATTCAGTGTATACTCAGCACATATAGGGCAATAGGTTTTTATCAACCACTGTGATACCTCGTACATACAACCGTATTTTGCGGCAGGAAAACTGCCATGACAGCTTTTCGCCAGAAAAAACGGGCATGTGTATGCTCCATGGCAGTCTTCCCGACAAGAAAACTGCGGGAAAAAAAAGAGAACTTGTTCTCTATTTTCCCGCCGCGATTCCCGGCGGACTTGTTTTCGTGTGTATGCTTTCCCGAGGGAAAAAAACATGCATGCTCAGAGTCAAGTATGAGACGGGAGCGCTGTTTAGGGTAAAACTAGCGTTCGTAATGGAGATAGCACATTCGGCACGCAGAAAATTATTGCATCGCTTAAATGCAGCTCATTATTTTCTTTGTTAGAATGCTACAATAATGGAGTTGTTTTTGCTGCTGATATTCACACAGAGTTCTGACAAACTTGTTTGTTTATCTTGATCTCATGAATAATCTATTTTTATTTGCAAGCCAGATCTCAATAATAATGTTTTTTTTTTTTTTTTAATTTTATATTTTATAACATTTTAATTAAGATCTGCATTGTTGTGTATTATTTTAAAAATAATTTCTACTGATGTCCATATATATATTTTTTTCGTTTTGTGTGTCAAGTTACCACAACAACATTATTATCTTGTATTTTTTACCCTCAAGAAGGTTGGTTGGTGTCCCTTGTTAATTACACATTGTATTTTTGAAATGTACCTGCCTACTCACAAACAAACTGTCATATTTGAAGGAAAACACATAGGCAAGTATTTACTGTAAAAATAAAATATCCATTTATTCTGGTATATAAGAAAATAAATATGAAGGCAAAACTGGAGAGCCTGTTGCAATTTGTGCAGCCTTGGGACCCCAGGGCACACATCAGATAATAGGAAACTAAAATTGGGACCTTGAGAAGCACATACAATTGGTATCACAATCTGGTCCTGGACTCCCAGAGGTCAGAAACAGCAGCAGATGATATATATGTCCCCAGTCTGTGGTACTACAACAGCCTGTGCCTTCTGTCAGACCATCCTGGAAGCAAGGCCATCACTTTCTTGTCTTCCTTGTAACCTTACCTGCAGCCTTCTCTGCAGCTTTCTCTGCAGCCTTCCCTGTAGCCTTCCTTGCACGCATCCTCTGAGCCTGTGCCTCTGGAGGTGGACTTGTGGCAGGAGGAGGTGAAGGAGGTGGAGGAGAAGGAGGTGGAGGAGGATGGCCGACCTCCGCAAGGTCAGTATATTGGGTAAGTTGGCCCATCAAACCCCTGTTTATAGCCTTACATACGATGTTCACACAGAGGAGGCATTGGCCCATCTCCATCCTCTTCATCTTGGCTGATAATAGGGCGCCATAGCCCTCTTCAGTGGTAGGGGGTCTCTGAGGACCAAAGTAGCCTCCCTAATGAGGGAAAGTGCATCCTCCTCTGTGTACCTACCCCTCTTGGCCCTTCTTTTTGGAAGGCAGATGGGAGGCATCTGAGACCTTGTTCTGCCACTAGGCCCTGCCTCCTGGCTGACACTGGGCCCTGCCTCCACCTGGCTGACACTGGGCCCTGCCTCATTCTGGCTGACACTGTGTCCTGCCTCCTCCTGGCAGACACTGACCCCTGCCTCCTCCTGGCTGCCAATTTCCAGCCCCTCCTTCTGGCTGAGCTCCTCCTGTGTCTAAAAAAGGGACATACTTTTATATATTGTTTCATCAATCACACACAATTTTCATCTCATGACTGTTGCAAATTGAATGTTAATAAATAGAAAAGTCTTTCATTCTGACCCCAGCAGTTTTCATTCTTGTCACAATCATTTTTGGCCACTACTGTCTATTGATATGTAAAACTCTTTTTTTTTTCAAACATTAATTTCTTCTCAATATATTAACATCTACATATTTCACGTCATTAATTTTAGGACAAGAAAGATTTAGTAATATACTATACCGGGCTAAAGAAGTCCACATCTGGTTCTTCCAGGAGATACGGTTGATCCTCTGAAGGCTCATCTAGGCTGGATGGAAGGCTGGAGCGAAGGCTGGAGGGAAGGGTAGAAAGTGATGGCCTCACTTCCAGATGATCATTTAGAAATTACAATTTGTTGTAGTAGCACAGAGTAGGCACATATACATCCACTGCTGCTGCTCCTGACCTCTGTGATTCCAGGACCCTATTGCGATACTTTCTGTATGTGCCTCTCAAGGTCGCAATTTTAGTGTCCACTTCATGGAGGGTTGCACTGGGGACCCGTGTCTGCACAAACTGGAGCATGATCTTCAGCGCTGCCTTCCTTGATCCTCTTTTTTTGTTTTTTTAACTTTTAGTTTCCCACAGAGCAGGCAGCTCCCTGTACCTGTCCAGAAACTCACACATGAAGTCTGGATCCTTGAATATATTCATATTTTCTGTGAAAGACAAAACACAAGACAAAAATACTAATGTCAGTCCAGACTCTACTAATCTTTATCCCCATATATAGGCCACAATATCAAAGCAGTATAGGCCACTGATGACCCAAGTTAAAATGTTCCCTTCGATCTCACGTTCGGCGCTTACTCCTTCGTAGTTACGACACATGCGTGTTAGCTTTATGCACACTGCGCATGCGTGAAACTCTGCACATGTCGTCCGCCCATGACGTTCTTTCTAGAATATTCCCCACCCCTTCTCTTTCGCCGCGCAGTGGGGGACGACATGGCGGAGTCACAGCAGGTGTCTGATAATTCCACTAACGAAGAGAGAAGCCCGGAGCCATAAATGTCACAATCAAGGAGAAGATATAAGGCCTCAAATATGTCCTTTGCAGAGATGGTGGACATTTAGGAGAGGACGGATTATGATGGAAAGCATGGGCCGTACACCCACCCTAATTTGAGAAAGCTCAAGATTATGAAGAAAGTTGTGAGGAGTCTGCACCGGACTTTTGGGGTATGACGATCCAAGGAGCAGCTGAGGAAACACTGGTCAGGCCTGAAACTGAGGGAGCAGGATCAGTATATGAGGATAAAGAGAATGCTCAAAAAAAGAAAGTATTTGTCCCGTGTTCAGATTATTATTATTACTTGCATGTTGCTCCATGTGCTTTACTTTACTGTTGTACAGTTGAAAACCTGTTGGAGTAAACATCGTTCGGCCACTACTAATACAATGTTGTTGCAGATACAGGGTTAACTACTTTTGGTAATGTCAATTGGTCTGAAAATAAGTTTAGTACATTGTTGTCTAGATATGTTTGTATACAATATAATAATGATGATGATCTAAACTGAAAACATATTATTATAAGTGGCGCAAAAACATGTAACTAAATACATAAACTACTCCAATAAATATAAATCAGATTATGGCTGAAAAAAAAAAAAAAATATTAATCCAGTCACTATAAATCAGCAAGAACCCGTGCATGAAGTGACAATAGTGTTTAGAGTTCATAAATTAATAATCAGTGTCTTCAATCTTCATTTCTTCCACCACACCCAAGTGTTCAGTGAGACCTCTCCCTTCAGAAAAAACACTCACCACAAAAATATGCCTCACACTCGCGTGTTCGGCGTGCAAGCAAAGCAACACTCCTTTCAAAGGAAAACCAGATGATGCACTTCATAAAGTGTCCTCCAGGTGGCTCCGTATATGTGTAACAAAAAATAAGGTGCACAATAGTGTGATATCGTAAAACCAGTTTAATCAATAAAAAACCTTCAAAAGTTACACTCACAAGAAAATTATGAAAGCAAGCCGTAATGCACACCAAAAACATCCAGAAAACTACAGCCAGTGAAGGATGGTCACGGCGGACCCAGGATCAGCAGTGATCAATTCTAATATGAACGCTCTCACCGCTCGCTTCTCATATACGATCCCTCGCTTCCTACTGTGGTTGGATGCGTAACACGTCACACGTCACTCCTTCACGATGGTTCAAGCACTCAAACGATCGCAATGTAGCCACGCCCCGACATGTTTCGTCACAATGGACTTAATCATGGGATTGGCTACACTCCATAATGGACTCCCCTTTATACCCACATCTGTAATTCGTCGGAGTTGGTTCAAAGATATTGCGCATGCGCGTCACGTCATGGACGGGCGGAAGTGCTGAACAGGGGATCCTGCACTCAAGGGCGGAAGTGTCGTAATTTAATACTCACGCTGATCGAGTGTCCCCGTAGCCCTCTTTCACATGCACATATATTAGGAGGCTGAATTCCCACTATCTGCCCTATACTTAATATGCGCATTGAAGCATATCTAAAAAAACTAAATACAAATTCTACATATTATAAACACTATAATATCAGCTCATAACCAAAGCTATTTAAACATACATTATTAAATAAAATTATCTAATAATTGCTGCCTCTAGTACATTACCACATTTTACCAATATTAGTCACAATAATTTTAGATAAAATCATTAACCAATTCTTGGTACACATATCAAAATGATATCCATCCTTACTATCATAACTGGTTGATAGCTTTGTGAATACATTATATGGAATAAATAGGACAATAAAATATGGAGTTATATTAATAAAATGAGGAATATATATTAATAGATAAAATTAAATAGCAGTACACTATTAATTATTATAATTAAAATGTTTAAAATTAATAATTATATATATTTTATGAAGAAGAACTGAACTTAAATGCCTAACTCTCCCCATTGATCCTGGTTATCATGTAATTGAACCTACCCACAAACACTCTTAAAAATCATTTATGAAGCAGTTCAAATCCACCTCCACATTTAACCCAGGGGAGAGAGGCACTTTAAAAGAAAAATCCACTTGGTTTCACGTTGTGAGAGATCCCTGACCCTATTAGATCCCCTCCAAGTTGGATAAACACAATCAATGCCACAAAACTGGGCTAAAGAAGGGTCCTGATTATGCTTCTTTTTGAAATGTACTGACACGCTATGATATTTAAATCCATTTTTGATATTGGTTAAATGCTCAGAGATACGAACTCTTAATAATCTCTTTGTTCTACCCACATATAATAACCCACATGGGCGCCATAACAGGTACACAACATGTGAGGAATTACATGTGATGAATTCCTCAATATCAAAAACTGTTTGATCAGTGCTCATAATTTGTTTCTTCCCCCTATTGTGTACTTTTACAGTCCTACAGCAGATACATCTCCTGCACGGGAAGAAACCTTTGAGGTCAATTTTTAGAGTTTGCTGACCTGGGGGGTCCAAAATCTTCTTAACAACCCGATCCCCAAAATTCGGGGCCCTTCTATATATAAACTTTGGTTGTGAGGGGAGGACTTGTCCCAAATGCCTATCTCTACTCAGGATGTACCAATGTTTCCTAAAAATGGATTCAATGTCTTTATATTGCACATGAAACCCTGTTAGGAAAGCCCATTGGTGATGATTAGTCTCGTTCTGATTTTCCTTCTTTTTGAAACATAAATTTCTAGGGAGTGTCGCCACTTGCTGTATAGTATCTTCCAACACCTCATCCGAATAACCTTTCTGTGTAAACTTCTCCTTCAGTATGTTTGCTTGTATCCTGAAGTCGCTTTCTTCCGTGCAATTACGACGTACTCTTAAGACTTGTCCTTTTGGAATATTTTTAATCCAAGCAGGGTGGTGCCCACTACAGATCGATAAATAACTGTTCCGATCAGTGGGTTTGAAGAAGACTTTGGTCTTCAAACTATCACCCATATTCTCAATAGTTACGTCTAAGAAATTTACAGATTTCTTGCTCATAGTATATTCCAATTTAATGTTATTATTATTGTTGTTCAGAGCATCCAGGTATTTCTTAAGAGGTTCCTCCGGTCCTTCCCAAATCATCAACAGGTCATCTATGAACCGTCGGTAAAAGATCATCTGTGGCTTCTGGTTCCTAAAAATAAATTTATCCTCCCATTCTGACATGAACAGGTTGGCTAGGCTGGGAGCAAACTTAGCTCCCATAGCCACGCCAACCTGTTGGGAAAAGAAAAAACCATTAAACCAAAAGTAATTGTGTGTCATACAAAAATCCAAGACATGTCCCAAAAATCTTTTTTGTGTATGTGGGATGTCTTCTCTCTTGCTTAATGCCCAATTCAGTGCCAGAGCCGCGTCCTCATGTTGAATAATAGTATATAGAGACGCGACATCCGCTGTTATTAGAAAAATTTCAGAGTTAGGTTTGATGTTCACCTTCTCCAAGGATAATAACAAATCAGATGTGTCTTTTAAATATGCTTTAGTTATTCGTACGCTTGGTTGGAGGAACTTATCAAGGTATTCCCCTAGTCTGGCAGTAACTGATCCAATCCCATTAACTATGGGTCGAGCCGGAGGTGTGACTGCATTTTTATGGATTTTCGGTAGTGTGTAAATCACTGGAATCCTACAAACCGAAGGAGTTAAATATCTTTTCTCTTTTTGATTGATGGCGTCTATTTGATAGGCCCATTCCACCAATGCTTCTAATTGGCATTTGTAGGAATCAGTTGGATCAGACACCAATCTTCTATAAGTTAAATGGTCTCCCAATAGTTCTGATAATTGATCCTGGTAAAATGTTCTATCCATTACTACTACCCCTCCTCCCTTGTCCGCGGGGCGGATAATGATGTCCTTATTTTTCTCCAAAGATTTAATGCCCTCCCTTATATACTGAGGATTTATAAGCTTCTTCTGAGGCAGATCCTCAATATCCTTGAGAACCAGTTGTTTGAATACTTCAACAAAATGATTGCTCGAGATTTGCGGGTTAAATATGGATCTATTTTTTAGACCACTATCTATCCGGATGGGAGCTAGTGAACTTCTCATACTAGACTCAACAGGGTGGCTCAAGAAATATTTTTTCATATTCATGGTCCTTATGAATTTATGCGTATCAATATAGATGTCGAATTTATTCATCATCCTCCTTGGTGCGCATTTCAAACCTGTGTTCAGTATATTCAATTTATTAGGGCCTAGAGTTGCTTTACTGAGATTATAAATTCCTGTAACTAATTGTTCCTCATTCTTTTTTTGGGATTGTTTGCGTCTACCAGCCCTACATCCCCTTCTTCTCTTTGAAGCGGTATTGAATCCCTGTGTGGGAGGTTTTGAGGCCCCCCTCTGCCCCCTCCTCCTCTGTTGTTGACATAATGGAGATTCCTCTTCGGTATTCCTCCCCTCCCTCCCCTCCCCTGATACCCTAAAAAAGGTGGTTGATAATAACCCACTTGATTTTCTTCTACTAAAGGTTGAAACCTATTAAAGGTAGGTATATACCCCGAACCTTGTTGGTATTCCGGAGGTGGGTATTGTTGCCATTGTTGGAATTCCTGTTGGGGGTAGTAATTAAGGGGGACACTTCTCCCATATTGTTGTGATGGTCGTAGTGATTGGTAGTTTGGATTTCCTTGGTAACTACCTCTCTCTAGGTATTGAGGACCTGGAGATCCATACTGAGTTCCATATTGACCTCCTTTAGGTGCCTGTGTACCATTAACTCGAGGTTGATTTAATGTTTTCTGGTCACCTCTGTTAGTTGTCCCTTTATTCCCATTAGATTTAGGTGGATCCTTCTTGGGAACAGGGGCGATGTTTCTTACTACCACATTTTCACCAGTAGTCTCATCACTAGATATATTCACACTTTGCCAGGCGTAAATGTTGTTAGTTTTAAAATCATTAGAATCTCTGTTAAATTTCTTTACCTTTCTTTTTGGGGTGTCTCGATCAATCTTTTCCAGTTTCTTCTTCATATTAACATTAAAATCTTTCATTGTAGTGGAATCTTTGATAGGCTCCAACTTCTCCTGTATTGTCCTAATTTTTTCATTAAGTATATTTAATTTAATTTGTTTCCGTTTTAGTACTAGGTGCTGCAATTCCCTCCCTACTCTATTAAAAAAACCAAGCCATTCATCCATGTACTTGGTGTCCATCCCACCACGCCTTCACCTGTTTTTCAAGAAGGGTATCTAGCGTTTTAAGTGCCCCTGAAAAATCCTCTACACACTCAATCATCTCTTGATTGGAGGAGAAGACACATTCAGCAATCATTTGTCTACTCGACAGATAATTAATAGCTTCCATAGCTGCAAGTAGTAACAGTGTAATAAATGTGAATAAGTGGAAATCAAAAAATGCGCCCTATTGATATCCCCACTGCGCTTCAGGATAGAAATAAAAAAATCTATATATATAAAAATATATCAAGTGATGAATATGTTAGATAACTCCGTACACTTAGGCACACTGGTACTAACATATACATCCAAATGAAAAGTAAATCTATAATGCTGCCACCTTAAATAGTCAAACTGTGTACAATATAATAATGATGATGATCTAAACTGAAAACATATTATTATAAGTGGCGCAAAAACATGTAACTAAATACATAAACTACTCCAATAAATATAAATCAGATTATGGCTGAAAAAAAATAAATATATTAATCCAGTCACTATAAATCAGCAAGAACCCGTGCATGAAGTGACAATAGTGTTTAGAGTTCATAAATTAATAATCAGTGTCTTCAATCTTCATTTCTTCCACCACACCCAAGTGTTCAGTGAGACCTCTCCCTTCAGATAAAACACTCACCACAAAAATATGCCTCACACTCGCGTGTTCGGCGTGCAAGCAAAGCAACACTCCTTTCAATGGAAAACCAGATGATGCACTTCATAAAGTGTCCTCCAGGTGGCTCCGTATATGTGTAACAAAAAATAAGGTGCACAATAGTGTGATATCGTAAAACCAGTTTAATCAATAAAAAACCTTTAAAAGTTACACTCACAAGAAAATTATGAAAGCAAGCCGTAATGCACACCAAAAACATCCAGAAAACTACAGCCAGTGAAGGATGGTCACGGCGGACCCAGGATCAGCAGTGATCAATTCTAATATGAACGCTCTCACCGCTCGCTTCTCATATACGATCCCTCGCTTCCTACTGTGGTTGGATGCGTAACACGTCACACGTCACTCCTTCACGATGGTTCAAGCACTCAAACGATCGCAATGTAGCCACGCCCTGACATGTTTCGTCACGATGGACTTAATCATGGGATTGGCTACACTCCGTAATGGACTCCCCTTTATACCCACATCTGTAATTCGTTGGAGTTGGTTCAAAGATATTGCGCATGCGCGTCACGTCATGGACGGGCGGAAGTGCTGAACAGGGGATCCTGCACTCAAGGGCGGAAGTGTCGTAATTTAATACTCACGCTGATCGAGTGTCCCCGTAGCCCTCATTCACATGCACATATATTAAGAGGCTGAATTCCCACTATCTGCCCTATACTTAATATGCGCATTGAAGCATATCTAAAAAAACTAAATACAAATTCTACATATTATAAACACTATAATATCAGCTCATAACCAAAGCTATTTAAACATACATTATTAAATAAAATCATCTAATAATTGCTGCCTCTAGTACATTACCACATTTTACCAATATTAGTCACAATAATTTTAGATAAAATCATTAACCAATTCTTGGTACACATATCAAAATGATATCCATCCTTACTATCATAACTGGTTGATAGCTTTGTGAATACATTATATGGAATAAATAGGACAATAAAATATGGAGTTATATTAATAAAATGAGGAATATATATTAATAGATAAAATTAAATAGCAGTACACTATTAATTATTATAATTAAAATGTTTAAAATTAATAATTATATATATTTTATGAAGAAGAACTGAACTTAAATGCCTAACTCTCCCCATTGATCCTGGTTATCATGTAATTGAACCTACCCACAAACACTCTTAAAAATCATTTATGAAGCAGTTCAAATCCACCTCCACATTTAACCCCCAGGGAGAGAGGCACTTTAAAAGAAAAATCCACTTGGTTTCACGTTGTGAGAGATCCCTGACCCTATTAGATCCCCTCCAAGTTGGATAAACACAATCAATGCCACAAAACTGGGCTAAAGAAGGGTCCTGATTATGCTTCTCTTTGAAATGTACTGACACGCTATGATATTTAAATCCATTTTTGATATTGGTTAAATGCTCAGAGATACGAACTCTTAATAATCTCTTTGTTCTACCCACATATAATAACCCACATGGTCACCATAACAGGTACACAACATGTGAGGAATTACATGTGATGAATTCCTCAATATCAAAAACTTTTTGATCAGTGCTCATAATTTGTTTCTTCCCCCTATTGTGTACTTTTACAGTCCTACAGCAGATACATCTCCTGCACGGGAAGAAACCTTTGAGGTCAATTTTTAGAGTTTGCTGACCTGGGGGGTCCAAAATCTTCTTAACAACCCGATCCCCAAAATTCGGGGCCCTTCTATATATAAACTTTGGTTGTGAGGGGAGGACTTGTCCCAAATGCCTATCTCTACTCAGGATGTACCAATGTTTCCTAAAAATGGATTCAATGTCTTTATATTGCACATGAAACCCTGTTAGGAAAGCCCATTGGTGATGATTAGTCTCGTTCTGATTTTCCTTCTTTTTGAAACATAAATTTCTAGGGAGTGTCGCCACTTGCTGTATAGTATCTTCCAACACCTCATCCGAATAACCTTTCTGTGTAAACTTCTCCTTCAGTATGTTTGCTTGTATCCTGAAGTCGCTTTCTTCCGTGCAATTACGACGTACTCTTAAGACTTGTCCTTTTGGAATATTTTTAATCCAAGCAGGGTGGTGCCCACTACAGATCGATAAATAACTGTTCCGATCAGTGGGTTTGAAGAAGACTTTGGTCTTCAAACTATCACCCATATTCTCAATAGTTACGTCTAAGAAATTTACAGATTTCTTGCTCATAGTATATACCCACTGATCGGAACAGTTATTTATCGATCTGTAGTGGGCACCACCCTGCTTGGATTAAAAATATTCCAAAAGGACAAGTCTTAAGAGTACGTCGTAATTGCACAGAAGAAAGCGACTTCAGGATAAAAGCAAACATACTGAAGGAGAAGTTTACACAGAAAGGTTATTCGGATGAGGTGTTGGAAGATACTATACAGCAAGTGGCGACACTCCCTAAAAATTTATGTTTCAAAAAGAAGGAAAATCAGAACGAGACTAATCATCACCAATGGGCTTTCCTAACAGGGTTTCATGTGCAATATAAAGACATTGAATCCATTTTTAGGAAACATTGGTACATCCTGAGTAGAGATAGGCATTTGGGACAAGTCCTCCCCTCACAACCAAAGTTTATATATAGAAGGGCCCCGAATTTTGGGGATCGGGTTGTTAAGAAGATTTTGGACCCCCCAGGTCAGCAAACTCTTAAAATTGACCTCAAAGGTTTCTTCCCGTGCAGGAGATGTATCTGCTGTAGGACTGTAAAAGTACACAATAGGGGGAAGAAACAAATTATGAGCACTGATCAAAAAGTTTTTGATATTGAGGAATTCATCACATGTAATTCCTCACATGTTGTGTACCTGTTATGGTGCCCATGTGGGTTATTATATGTGGGTAGAACAAAGAGATTATTAAGAGTTCGTATCTCTGAGCATTTAACCAATATCAAAAATGGATTTAAATATCATAGCGTGTCAGTACATTTCAAAGAGAAGCATAATCAGGACCCTTCTTTAGCCCAGTTTTGTGGCATTGATTGTGTTTATCCAACTTGGAGGGGATCTAATAGGGTCAGGGATCTCTCACAACGTGAAACCAAGTGGATTTTTCTTTTAAAGTGCCTCTCTCCCCGGGGGTTAAATGTGGAGGTGGATTTGAACTGCTTCATAAATGATTTTTAAGAGTGTTTGTGGGTAGGTTCAATTACATGATAACCAGGATCAATGGGGAGAGTTAGGCATTTAAGTTCAGTTCTTCTTCATAAAATATATATAATTATTAATTTTAAACATTTTAATTATAATAATTAATAGTGTACTGCTATTTAATTTTATCTATTAATATATATTCCTCATTTTATTAATATAACTCCATATTTTATTGTCCTATTTATTCCATATAATGTATTCACAAAGCTATCAACCAGTTATGATAGTAAGGATGGATATCATTTTGATATGTGTACCAAGAATTGGTTAATGATTTTATCTAAAATTATTGTGACTAATATTGGTAAAATGTGGTAATGTACTAGAGGCAGCAATTATTAGATGATTTTATTTAATAATGTATGTTTAAATAGCTTTGGTTATGAGCTGATATTATAGTGTTTATAATATGTAGAATTTGTATTTAGTTTTTTTAGATATGCTTCAATGCGCATATTAAGTATAGGGCAGATAGTGGGAATTCAGCCTCCTAATATATGTGCATGTGAATGAGGGCTACGGGGACACTCGATCAGCGTGAGTATTAAATTACGACACTTCCGCCCTTGAGTGCAGGATCCCCTGTTCAGCACTTCCGCCCGTCCATGACGTGACGCGCATGCGCAATATCTTTGAACCAACTCCGACGAATTACAGATGTGGGTATAAAGGGGAGTCCATTATGGAGTGTAGCCAATCCCATGATTAAGTCCATCGTGACGAAACATGTCGGGGCGTGGCTACATTGCGATCGTTTGAGTGCTTGAACCATCGTGAAGGAGTGACGTGTGACGTGTTACGCATCCAACCACAGTAGGAAGCGAGGGATCGTATATGAGAAGCGAGCGGTGAGAGCGTTCATATTAGAATTGATCACTGCTGATCCTGGGTCCGCCGTGACCATCCTTCACTGGCTGTAGTTTTCTGGATGTTTTTGGTGTGCATTACGGCTTGCTTTCATAATTTTCTTGTGAGTGTAACTTTTAAAGGTTTTTTATTGATTAAACTGGTTTTACGATATCACACTATTGTGCACCTTATTTTTTGTTACACATATACGGAGCCACCTGGAGGACACTTTATGAAGTGCATCATCTGGTTTTCCATTGAAAGGAGTGTTGCTTTGCTTGCACGCCGAACACGCGAGTGTGAGGCATATTTTTGTGGTGAGTGTTTTATCTGAAGGGAGAGGTCTCACTGAACACTTGGGTGTGGTGGAAGAAATGAAGATTGAAGACACTGATTATTAATTTATGAACTCTAAACACTATTGTCACTTCATGCACGGGTTCTTGCTGATTTATAGTGACTGGATTAATATATATTTTTTTTTTCAGCCATAATCTGATTTATATTTATTGGAGTAGTTTATGTATTTAGTTACATGTTTTTGCGCCACTTATAATAATATGTTTTCAGTTTAGATCATCATCATTATTATATTGTACACAGTTTGACTATTTAAGGTGGCAGCATTATAGATTTACTTTTCATTTGGATGTATATGTTAGTACCAGTGTGCCTAAGTGTACGGAGTTATCTAACATATTCATCACTTGATATATTTTTATATATATAGATTTTTTTATTTCTATCCTGAAGCGCAGTGGGGATATCAATAGGGCACATTTTTTGATTTCCACTTATTCACATTCATAGATATGTTTGTAACTTGAATAAATTCGCAAATTTGATTCAGTGTAAAGGAGAGGACACTCAGCAGTAGGGATGAGCCGAACACCCCCCAGGCAAAAAATTTGTTCGAACACCGTTAAATTCTATGGGACGCGAACATGAAAAATTAAAAGTGCTAATTTTAAAGGCTAATATGCAAGTTATTGTCATAAAAAGTGTTTGGGGACCCGGGTCCTGCTCCAGGGGACATGTTTCAATGCAAAAAAAAGTTTGAAAAATGGCTGCTTTTTTGGGAGCAGTGATTTTAATAATGCTTAAAGTGAAACAATAAAAGTGAAATATTCCTTTTAAATTTCGTACCTGGGGGGTGTGTATAGTATGCCTGTAAAGCAGTGTATGTTTCCCGTGTTTAGAATTGTCCAGGGCTGGCCCAAGACATTGTGCTGCCTGGGCCCAAGAATGAAATGCTGCCCCCCCCCAAAAAAAAAACCTATGCCCATCCAGCAAAAGAGACGTTTCCATAAAGCAAAGAGACAGCCCAATATATTCAGCAAGAGACATCCTATATATTCAGCAAAGAGACATGCCCCTTCTAGGGTGAGCACGTGTCCCGGATTGCCCGGGACAGTCCCGCATTTTGCAGATCGGTCCCGGGAACCTTCATTCCAGGACAATACAGTGTCCCAGGCCAATCTGATGCCCCCAAAAAAGGCCGCCACGTGACCGCTTTACTCACCAACAGTACTTGTCCTGGCCGGGAATGCCTGGAGGAGCACAATCCCCGCCCCCTGCTTGTGATTGGAGAAATCATAAATCCCGCCTCTTGTGTCCAATCACTGTGCTGTGATTCGTTACAGCACAAGCTGATTTTTGGGAAGGGAGGGTGTCCCTGAATGGTAGTTTGGAAATGTGGTCACCCTAGCCCCTTCCTGCAAAGAGTATTGTGTAGCACCACAAAAGCTCCCCCCTTTCTCTCCACTGCCACCGACCAGCTACGCTCTGATCCCAGCTCAGTGATGCAACATGCTGCAACAACAGCGCTGCAGTGGCGGCTAGGATGACCACATTTCCAAACTGCCATTCAGAGATACCCCCCTTCCTTCCCAAAAAAAGATGAGGGGGGAGTGTAGTCTCGCTGACAGGGAATTTGGTAGCGGGTGATTTGTCGGGCAAATAGCTGGAGTTAGCACATAAATCATCCTAACATTATGATCGATATGGTGTCAGGATGACCAAATCACATTTATATTACTACATTGTAATATATAATGAAATAGTTTAACTCACCATAATGCAGAATCAGTGGAAGCCCTGAGCTTGTCATTTGCCACCATTGCTTGCCACAACATGCAGCGTGTCACTTGTCAACATTGCCTGTCACCAGTCACCATTGCCTGTCACCAGATGCAGCCTGTCACTTGTCACCATTGCCTGTCACCAGATGCAGCCTGTCACTTGTCATCATTGACTGTCACCAGATGCAGCCTGTCACTTGTCACCATTGACTGTCACCAGATGCAGCCTGTCACTAGATGCAGCCTGTCACTTGTCACCATTGACTGTCACCAGATGCAGCCTGTCACTTGTCACCAATGCCTGTCACCAGATGCAGCCTGTCACTTGTCACCATTGCCTGTCACCAGATGCAGCCTGTCACTTGTCACCATTGCCTGTCATCAGATGCAGCCTGTTACTTGTCACCAATGCCTGTCACCAGATGCAGCCTGTCACTTGTCACCAATGCCTGTCACCAGATGCAGCCTGTCACTTGTCACTATTGCCTGTCACCAGATGCAGCCTGTCACTTGTCACCAATGCCTGTCACCAGATGCAGCCTGTCACTTGTCACCAATGCCTGTCACCAGATGCAGCCTGTCACTTGTCACCAATGCCTGTCACCAGATGCAGCCTGTCACTTGTCACCATTGCTGTCACCAGATGCAGCCTGTCACTAGATGCAGCCTGTCACTTGTCACCATTGACTGTCACCAGATGCAGCCTGTCACTTGTCACCAATGCCTGTCACCAGATGCAGCCTGTCACTTGTCACCATTGCCTGTCACCAGATGCAGCCTGTCACTTGTCACCATTGCCTGTCATCAGATGCAGCCTGTTACTTGTCACCAATGCCTGTCACCAGATGCAGCCTGTCACTTGTCACCAATGCCTGTCACCAGGTGCAGCCTGTCACTTGTCACTATTGCCTGTCACCAGATGCAGCCTGTCACTTGTCACCAATGCCTGTCACCAGATGCAGCCTGTCACTTGTCACCAATGCCTGTCACCAGATGCAGCCTGTCACTTGTCACCAATGCCTGTCACCAGATGCAGCCTGTCACTTGTCACCATTGCTGTCACCAGATGCAGCCTGTCACTTGTCACCAATGCCTGTCACCAGATGCAGCCTGTCACTTGTCACTATTGCCTGTCATCAGATGCAGCCTGTCACTTGTCACCAATGCCTGTCACCAGATGCAGCCTGTCACTTGTCACCAATGCCTGTCACCAGATGCAGCCTGTCACTTGTCACCAAAGCCTGTCACTAGATGCAGCCTGTCACTTGTCACCATATGCAGCCTGTCACTTGTCACCAATGCCTGTCACCAGATGCAGCCTGTCACTTGTCACCATTGCCTGTCACCAGATGCAGCCTGTCACTTGTCCCTATTGCCTGTCACCAGATGCAGCCTGTCACTTGTCACCAATGCCTGTCATCAGATGCAGCCTGTCACTTGTCACCATTGCCTGTCACCAGATGCAGCCTGTCACTTGTCACCATTGCCTGTCACCAGATGCAGCCTGTCACTTGTCACCATTGCCTGTCATCAGATGCAGCCTGTTACTTGTCACCAATGCCTGTCACCAGATGCAGCCTGTCACTTGTCACCAATGCCTGTCACCAGATGCAGCCTGTCACTTGTCACTATTGCCTGTCACCAGATGCAGCCTGTCACTTGTCACCAATGCCTGTCACCAGATGCAGCCTGTCACTTGTCACCAATGCCTGTCACCAGATGCAGCCTGTCACTTGTCACCAATGCCTGTCACCAGATGCAGCCTGTCACTTGTCACCAATGCCTGTCACCAGATGCAGCCTGTCACTTGTCACCATTGCCTGTCACCAGATGCAGCCTGTCACTTGTCACCAATGCCTGTCACCAGATGCAGCCTGTCACTTGTCACTATTGCCTGTCACCAGATGCAGCCTGTCACTTGTCACCAATGCCTGTCACCAGATGCAGCCTGTCACTTGTCACCAATGCCTGTCACCAGATGCAGCCTGTCACTTGTCACCAATGCCTGTCACTAGATGCAGCCTGTCACTTGTCACCATATGCAGCCTGTCACTTGTCACCAATGCCTGTCACCAGATGCAGCCTGTCACTTGTCACCATTGCCTGTCACCAGATGCAGCCTGTCACTTGTCCCCATTGCCTGTCACCAGATGCAGCCTGTCACTTGTCACCAATGCCTGTCACCAGATGCAGCCTGTCACTTGTCACCATTGCCTGTCACCAGATGCAGCCTGTCACTTGTCACCGATGCCTGTCACCAGACGCAGCCTGTCACTTGTCACTGATGCCTGTCACCAGATGCAGCCTGTCACTTGTCGCCATTGCCTGTCACCAGATGCAGCCTGTCACCAGACGCAGCCTGTCACTTGTCACCGATGCCTGTCACCAGATGCAGCCTGTCACTTGTCACCGATGCCTGTCACCAGATGCAGCCTGTCACTTGTCACCGATGCCTGTCACCAGACGCAGCCTGTCACTTGTCTCAGATGCCTGTCACTTGTCACCGATGCCTGTCACCAGATGCAGCCTGTCACTTGTCGCCATTGCCTGTCACCAGATGCAGCCTGTCACTTGTCACCATTGCCTGTCACCAGATGCAGCCTGTCACTTGTCACTTATGCCTGTCACCAGATGCAGCCTGTCACTTGTCACCGATGCCTGTCACCAGACGCAGCCTGTCACTTGTCACCAATGCCTGTCACCAGATGCAGCCTGTCACTTGTCACCAATGCCTGTCACCAGATGCAGCCTGTCACTTGTCACCAATGCCTGTCACCAGATGCAGCCTGTCACTTGTCACCATTGACTGTCACCAGATGCAGCCTGTCACTCAGCCTGGCTCTCTCTCCCTCCCCTTCAGCTTGGCATGCTGGGGGCTGCAGTTTCCCCCCTAGAATTGCAATGGGCCAGCCAGTTATTTGCACTACATATCCCATAATCCTCTTTTCTCCTTTTTGTTTTTTTCCCTGGCCAATGGGAGAAAAAGGGGGAAGAAACATAGCGGTGGCTGTCCTGGGAACAGAGCAGCATGAGGAGGAGAAGGGGGGGGAGAATAGCCCGCAGCTGCTCTCTCTCCACAAACACAGCCGCTCCGATCTCATGCTGTTCTGCTGCCCGCTAACAGAAGAGGGAATAGGCAGGAAACAACAGAGATAGCGGCACATCGAGGGAAGAGGAGGCAGGCAGCACTGATCCTTGCACCGCACGCCGCTCCTAACTTGCTGAGAGGAACACATACAGGGAGGAGGTGGGTAGAGCTAGCGGAGGAGGAGGAAGTTAAATCCTCCTCCGCAATGAATGGTGGGCCTCTCTCTCCTGACGTCACTGGTTGCTAGACACAAAGCGGTCCGCAGCTAGCAACCAGTTTGGGCAGGGAAGCAGGGGCCGCTGGTGAGACCCTTGAAGTGCTCAGGCAGTGCGCCCCTGTTGCCGCCCCTCTTAAAGTGCCGCCTGGGACCATGGTCCCACCGGGTCCCATGGTAGGGCCGGCCCTGGAATTTTCCCTGCACAAAATGTCATTTCTGAAGGAAAAAAAGTAATTTAAAAACACTCGCGGCTATAATGAATCCCCTGGTCCCCTAAAATACAGAGAAAAGTCATTGAAAAAAATGGCAGGGGTCCCCTCCCAGTACATTACCAGGCCCTTTGGGTCTGGTATGAATATTAAGGGGAACCCCTGCCTTTTTTTTTATGACTTTTATCTTTATTGCCGACCCGACAATTCATTAATAGATGCAGTAGTTTTAAATGACTTATTTTCCTTCAAAAATTAAATTTTGCGCATGGAACCAAAATAAAAAAAAATGCGTGGGGGTCCCCCCCAAATTCCATATCAGACCCTTCAGGTCTGGTATGGATATTAAGGGGAACCCCGCACCAAAATAAAAAAATGGCGTTTGGTCCCCCCAAAAATCTATACCAGACGCTTATCCGAGCACGCAACCTGGCAGGCCGCAGGAAAAGAGGGGGGACGAGAGACCCTTCAGGTCTGGTATGGATATTAAGGGGAAACCCGCACCAAAATAAAAAAAAGTGACGTGGGGTCTCCCCAAAAATCCATACCAGACACCTTATCCGAGCACGTAACCTGGCAGGCCGCAGGAAAAGAGGGGGGGGGCGAGACGAGAGAGAGCCCCCCCTCCTGAACCGTACCAGGCCACATGCCCTCAACATGGGGAGGATGTCCCCATGTTGATGGGGACAAGGGCCTTATCCCCACAACCCTTGCCCGTTGGTTGTGGGGGTCTGCGGGCGGGGGGCTTATCGGAATCTGGAAGCCCCCTTTAACAAAGGGCACCCCCAGATTCCACCCCCCTGTGTGAATTGGTAACGGGTACATTGTACCCCTACCATTTCACACAGAAAGTGTAAAAAATTAAAAAAAAAACACACAGACACAGTTGGAAAAGTCCTTTATTAAAAATAAAAAAATAAAAAACCCATTCCAGCGATGTAATCCAGTCTGTCCAGCGTTGTTCTCTATGTCCCGCGGTAATCCAATGTCCAGCGCTGCAGTCTCTTTCAGTCTCCACTCCACACGAAACCCCCATGACGTACGAGGGGGCGGGGTCACCCGTCACATCATAAGGTAAGCCCCAGCTTTCCACGCTTATCGGGGAATAGCCAATGACGTAGGCGGGACCCCGCCTACGTCATTGGCTATTCCCTGGGCTTCCAGATTCCGATAAGCCCCCCACCCGCAGACCCCCACAACCACCGGGCAAGGATTGTGGGGATGAGGCCCTTGTCCCCATCAACATGGGGACATCCTCCTCATGTTAAGGGCATGTGGCCTGGTACGGTTCAGGAGGGGGGGCGCTCTCTCGTCTCGCCCCCCCCTCTTTTCCTACTGCCTGCCAGGTTACGTGCTCGGATAAGGGGTCTGGTATGGATTTTTGGGGAGAACCCACGCCACTTTTTTTTATTTTGGTGCAGGTTTCCCCTTAATATCCATACCAGACCTGAAGGGAATTTTTTTTTTTTTTCGATTTTGGTTCCCTGTGCAAAATGTAATTTTTGAAGAAAAAAAGTCATTTAAAACTACCGCATCTATTAATGAAATGTCGGGTCAGCAATACAGATAAAAGTCATTAAAAAAAACGGCAAGGGTTCCCCTTAATATTCATACCAGACCCAAAGGGCCTGGTAGTGTACTGGGGGGGACCCCTGCCATTTTTTTCAATGACTTTTCTCTGTATTGCCGGTAACCCAGGGATTCATTATAGCCGCGAGTGGTTTTAAATGACTTTTTTTTTCCTTCAGAAATTACATTTTGTGCAGGGACAATTCTAAACACGGGAAACACACGCTGCTTTACAGGCATACTATACACACACCCCAGGTACGAAATTTAAAGGAATATTTCACTTTTATTGTTTCACTTTAACCAGTTGTCCACCGCCCATCGTCAAATGATGGCGGGCGGAAGACTCTCTCGTTCTGACCGGACGTCATATGACGTCGGCCCTTTAAACAGGGAATGCGCGCGATCGTGTGCGCGCATTCCCTGTACTGTCGGTGGCGGCGTGTGAACAGCCGTCGGCAAGTGCGGTTTTACCACGTGATCGGCCGTGATGAAGTCACGGCTGATCATGGATGGTAATGCCCCATTTGACACGGCGCATGCGCGCGATCATGAGCGCGCTGCACGTGTCTGTCGGTGGCAGCGTGTTCCCGGGAACACTGCTCGTCGCCGATGATAGTACACAGCCATTGGCCAGGGCTGTGTACCATTCACAGCCTGATCACTAAGTGTAAACATAGATCTGTAACTAACGGTTGCCAGCTCTTCTCTCCTCACACACAGTTTCCAGTGTGAGGAAAGAAGAGCCAGGAGCAGTGAGTTACAGATCTATGTTTGGTAGTGTCTGCACCAACACCACACCTGTCCCATCGCCCCCCCCAATTGTCATCTGTCACCCAACAGTCCTCCCATAAGTGCACCTGTCACATAAGAGACTGCCATCAGTGACCATCAGCGGTGCAACCGTCCCCCATCAGTGACCGTACCCTGTCACCCATCAGTGACCGTACCTTCACCCATCAACTGTCACATAAGAGACTGCCATCAGTGACTATCAGCGGTGCAACCGTCACCCATCAGTGATCGTGCTCTGTCACCCATCACCCGTCTGTGACCATCAGCGGTGCACCCATCATCCATCAGTGACCGTGGCCTGTCACCCATCACCCGTCACCCATCAGTGACCGTGGCCTGTCGTCCATCTGTGACCATCACCTGTCACCGTCCGTGGCCTGTCACCCATCAGTGACCATCTCCCGTCACAACATCATCACCTATCAGTGATCGTCACCTGCCACTCATCTGTCACCTGTCACAGCTACCCGCCACACAACCATGTCCAAAAGAGTCTATACCAGTGAGGAGGCATTCCAGATCCTCTCCATGACTGATGAGAGCACCGGGGTGCTCTGATCAGATTCCAATTCTGATTCTGAATCAAATTCTGAATTTGAATCGAATACAGTAACGATTCGGATGAAGAATGGGTCCCTCCTAAAAGGGCACGGCACTCTGGAAACCAGGCAGCCGCCAGCAACCAGGATTATATTCTTAGGCCCAGTACCAGCGCTGCCGCCAGCAATAGGCCCCAGGAACAAAGGCCCAGTACCAGTGCTGCTGCCAGCAAAAGGCCCCAGGAACAAAGGCCTAGTACCAGTGCTGCCCAGGGTCAGTACCGGTGCTGTCACATCACACCTGAATACCAGCACAGGAAATTTAACTCCCCCAACTACTGGAGTGTCACGTCCCCCAAGAGCCAGGGCCACTACATACATGCCAGATGGTCTTGCCAACCCAACACGGCTGCCTTCCGACTCGGGATCACCAATTATTCCCCCTTTCTCAGCACAGCCAGGTGTGCAGGCCAACACCCAAAATTCAGAGAGATTGATTACATTCATCTTTTTTTGCCTGACACTATTCTGCAGTTCATTGTGGACCAGACAAACTTATATGACCAGCAGTATATTGCCAACAACCCCCAATCATCTTATGCCCATCCATTTGAGTGGAGAGATTTAAATTTGGAGGAGTTAAAATTGTTTATGGGCCTCACCATAAACATGGGGCTTACAAAAAAAAATCAAGGACATGCCTATTGGTCCATCAAACCCATCTACCACATGCCCATGTATTCTGCCGTAATGCCCAGAACCCGAAATGAGATGATAATGATATTCTTTAATTTTAATGACAACACCCAGTGCCCTCCCCGCAATCATCCAGATTCCGATAAGCTGTATAAACTTCGCCCACTGATAAATTTCCTTTCCAATCGATTTTCAGAACTCTATGTCCCAGAGAAACATATACAGGTGTATGTGTGAATGAGTCCCTGGTACCCTTTTCAGGCCGGCTAGGAATAAAACAATATATTCCTAGCAAAAAGGCCAAATATGGAGTAAAATTTTACAAGCTATGTGACAGAGCCACAGGATATCTTTATGCGTTCCGCATATATGAAGGAAGAGATTCCCAGCTACAGCCCCCTGAGTGCCCGGCCTACATGGGCACAGCTTGAAAAATTGTATGGGACCTGGATCACCCACTTCTAAAAAAAGGATATCATATATACCTGGACAACTTTTATACCAGCCTGCCCCTTTTCAGACACTTGTGCATTGAAAAACCCTGGCCTGCGGAACCTCCAGGAAAAATAGGAAGGGCTTCCCAGAATCAATTGTGAACAAAAAGCTGTGAAGGGGGGAAAGAGCAACACTGAGGTGCAATGAAGTGCTGGCCTTGAGGTGGAAGGATAACAGAGACGTGCACATGATGTCCACCATTCATGATGGCACTGCAGTTGTAGTTCAGCGAAGATGACGAGGTCCCATTGAAAAGCCGACATGTGTCCAGGACTATAATCTCTAAATGGGAGGGGTGGATTTCAATGACCAAATGATTCAGCCTTATTTGTCCGTTAGGAGGTCCCGATTCTGGTACAAGAAGGTAGCAATTTATCTCATCCATTTGGCCATTTATAATTCCTACATAGTCTACACCAAATCCACAGACAACCCAGCCCCCTTCCTACTATGCTCAGAAGAATTAGTCACGTCCCTCATCTATCAACAAAGAACCCCCCCAGAAAACCTTCGCTCTGTTGCTGTTAGCAGATTTCATGAACAGCACTTCCCGTACAACATCCCACCATCTGAAGCAGGCCGAAGACGGCAAAAAAGATGTCGCGTGTGCAGCAAAGGAGGACTTCGAAAAGATACCAGCTACCATTGTCCCCGGTGTCCCTCCCAACCTGGCCTTTGCATTGGTGAATGCTTTGAATTTTATCACACATCCCTAAAATATTAGCCCATATTTTTAACCATTCCCCCCCCCATTTTCATAATCTGTGCTGACCATTTTCCATGCTTCCCCAAATAACCATGCCACTGCCTTCCACGTGAACTGACCCTGGCCTGCTTTTTGACTATGCCTCTGCCTACTGTTTGGACTGCTTCCACGTAAACTGACCCTGGCCTGTTTTGTGATAATGACTCTGCCTACCGTTTGGACTGCTTCCACGTGAACTGACCCTGGCCTGTTTTGTGACTATGCTTCTGCCCACCGCTTGGACTGCTTGCACGTGAACTGACCCTGGCCTGTTTTATGACTATGCTTTTGCCTACCGCTTGGACTGATCTATTGCCATGCTACTGTAGTACACAGGGGTCTCACATACAGTATGTGAGGGGCTCCAGAACCGTTTTTCCGAATGGAGAAAACATTTTTTTTGTTTTCTCCGGGTTTATTTTCCGGATTAGGGTCTGGAGTCCGGAGGTTTCATTGAGATTTGGGTGGGTCGAAGCCTCTACCCCTGTGCATAGGTCTTACCCGATTGCCGCCCTCAGCCTACTGCTGACTTACTGCCATCATGCCTTTGCCTGCCGCATGAACGGACCACATCACTGCCTGCTACCTGGACTATGCAAATAATTAGCTGTAGCAAGAGGCAGTATGTTTATGAAGGGCTGGAGAGCGGTACAATAATGAGTGTCTGCAGGTAACAGTGAACAAGGACCAATAATATGGCTGTGCTGGCTGTCTCTGCCTGGACAATTTCTATGGACAAATGCTTTGGCTGTGCTGACAATATCCTTGTGCTGACCATAGACAATATTCCTGCCTGCTGCCTGGATTATTACTATTGCTGTCGCTAAGCACATCCCCGACTGCTGCCTGGACCAGTGCTCTCTTCTGTGTACACTAATAAAAGCACAGGTAATACTTCTTTTTTTTACCCTTTCCGCAATAGAATTTATTTTGCATTGTAATTCTTGGTATGTACATGCTATGTGTTAGAAATATGAAGGGCCTTCAAAAATGATAGGTTGCCAGGAAATTATATATGTAATGTATGCTCCTAGAATGCCTGATGGTGCTACTTCAATGTTGGGCCTTTGTATGTGGCCAGGCTGTGTAAAAGTTCCACACATGTGGTATCCCCATACTCAGGAGGAGTAGCAGAATGTATTTTGGGGTGTCATTTGTTGTATGCATATGCTCTGTGAGAGAAATAACCAGTTAATATGACAATTTTGTAAAAAAATTAATAAAAAATTCTTCATTTGCAAAGAATTGTGGGAAAAAATTACAACTTAAAAACACTCACCATGCTATTTACCTAATTCCTTGGAATGTCTACTTTCTAAAAAGGGGTCATTTGGGGGGTAAATTCTTCATTTGCAAAGAATTGTGGGAAAAAATTACAACTTAAAAACACTCACCATGCTATGTACCTAATTCCTTGGAATGTCTACTTTTTTGGGGTGTCATGTTTGCTATGTATTTGCTATGTGTTGGAAATATCTTATAAATTGACAACTTTGTGTAAATAAAATGCGTTTTAATTTTTTTTCTACATTTTCCAAAAACTTCTGAAAAAAAAATAACCGTTTAAAAGACTCACTATGCCTCATAGACTATACGTTGGGGTGTTAGCTTTACAAAATGGGGTCATTTTGTGGGCAATTCCATTGTCCTGGTGCTCCAGGGCCTTCAAAATTGTAATAGGTGGTTGAGAAATGAGATGTGCAATTTATGCTCGTAGATCGCCTGATGGTGCCACTTCAATGTTGGGCCTTTGTATGTGGCCAGGCTGTGTAAAAGTCCCACACATGTGGTATCCCCATACTCAGGAGGAGTAGCAGAATGTATTTTGGGGTGTCATTTGTTGTATGCATATGCTCTGTGAGAGAAATAACCAGTTAATATGACAATTTTTGTAAAAAAATAAATAAAAAATTCTTCATTTGCAAAGAATTGTGGGAAAAAATTACAACTTAAAAACACTCACCATGCTATTTACCTAATTCCTTGGAATGTCTACTTTCTAAAAAGGGGTCATTTGGGGGGTATTTGTACTTTTATGACTTGTTAGTATCTCAAGAAATTAGATAGGCCGTCAGTACTTCAGGTGTGATCAGATTGATCAATTTTCAGGGATTGGCACCACAGTTTGTAGACTTTGTAACTTTCACAAAGACCAAATAATATACACTAATTTGGGTTATTTTTACCAAAGATATGTAGAAGTATAAATTTTGGCCAAAATTTCTGAAGAAAAATTACTAATTTGCGGGGGGGCGTGGCCTGATGCGAACAGGGACGGACGTACTTTGGAAGAGCTCCGGGTCTCCAGGAATCCATCCGTCGCCATCCGGACCGTTAAATCACCTATTCGGGTCCTAAACACTCACCGGCCTGCTCACCTTGCCCCACCGCAGTGTCCTAGACCGTTGTTCCGGTGTGAATCGGTCGGGAGACGCCCGAGATCCGACACCTTCAGCGCCTATAGCAGCCGCCATCTTCTAGGCCTAAAGCCTCCCCGAGGATCCGGACCCCAGCTGTCTTAGAGGTAAGGGACCACCATCCGTCCCTACCCGCCACCCATCCTCTTGCCTTGAGACTACCTGGAGGCAGAGCCGGATCCCGGAAACATCTGTGGGGGTAGTTGCTCCACGCGGCCTAGTGAGGCCTTGAATCCCCAGCCTCTCCTGCGGCTGTGCCCCCGCGGGCGCGTAGTGCGGCCGGCTCGATCTGAATCTGAGGGCCGGGATCTCCACTCGGCATCCGCCCAGACCCCCATCCTGGGCCCTGTCTTCGGCTGAGGGAGCCATCTGGGCTGCTTCCGTCCGCGAGGGCCCCGCCGCCATCTTGAGGCCTACGGGGGCTCCGAATCCCCAGCGCTCGAGTATCGCGACCGCGAGGCGAGCGGTGAGCACCGCAGGATACACCCGAGCAAGCCTCCCTGGCCGAACGGGACAGACCTGAGGAGGTCCGAGGGCCGGCAGAGGCATCCTGTGGCAGACGGCGCACTGAGCATTGAGGTGAGCGGCGGCCATCTTGCTGCACCCTGGGCATACTAGTAGCCTCTCCATCCCCCATAATCCACAACCAAACCCCAAAACAACATCCGGGCCGCACGGGGGGAGACCCAGGCTGCAGGGTGGGAGAACTTGCCTAACCCCAGCGTTCATCCAGTACCTGTCCCCATAGACACCTGAATCGGCCATCTTGCTACACTCAACAGCAGTGTAATTGGGGCTCCATGTATTCTTTCAAGTCATACTTCAGAGGCTCCTGAACTACCCAGCAGATTGGTCTACCAAGCTCAATCCCCTTCATTAGATCTCATTACTTCTAAATTCAAAAGACGCTGCATTCTGCATCACTATACTCCTAGGAGCGGCCATCTTGCTACACCACATTAACCTGTTCTCCCGGGTTCCTAATTGGTTTCCTCTTACTCTGATGGTCCCGCACCCCCCTCATCAAGAAGTACATGTCATTATTGCAGTCCTGTAATGAGTCTTTAACTTACGATACTCGAGACAGGATGTACTAAAAGACATGGTGGGGGGCGCATACGCAGCTCGTAGGATGGCGAACGAACCTGACTAGAGCCCCGACCTCACCTCCTGCATCTGAAGCTCCCGCTCCGCTACACTAGAGACTTTTGCTCCGGGAGCCACCTCCACTGAACCGGGAACCCCTCAGCTACCTGCCGAACGTTATATGGGTAAGCTCGGCGACCAGAGGCACATATACCAGACACGATCCTCACAGGCCGCATCGCAACCCGCGTGCCACATGGAAAAATACCTGCTTAGGCCGCAGTCCCCGGCCTCCATTTCTACGACAGAAGCCGCAGATCAGCCAGACGCACTCCCGCTGGTCGATCCCTCATTGTTTATAGATAACCCCCCTGCCTTCTCACACAACAGCTCCTCGCAGCACTCTCCAATGACGTCCCTGGTAACTGTAGATGTCCTGGACCTGAAACTGCAGACATTGCTCCAGAGTATTACTCACAACGTTGCAAAGGAGGTTAATAAACTAGCTCACGAACTGAGAGGGGAGATTGACCAGCTGGGGGAAAGAACAGACACCCTTGAAACAAAACTAGATGAGGTGGTGAATTATGTACAAGCCTTAGAGGAGGAGAATGCTAACCTAAAGAATGCAGTACTACAACTGCAGGTGCAGCAAGAAGACCTCGAGAACAGAGAACGTAGGCAAAACCTCCGCATACGGGGAGTCCCTGAGTCTGTTGTTGACAAGGACATTAGGCCATACTTGCTAGCCCTGTTTAACTCCCTGGCACCCGATATTCCGGACATTGATCTGCGTTTCGACAGAGCACATAGATCACTGGCCCCTAAACCTCCTCAGGGTGCTAATCCCAGGGACATCATAGTTCGCTTTCATTTTTACGAAAGTAAAGAGGCCCTGACAATCGCTACGAGAAACAAACCTAGAGTGGACTTTAGGGGGGCAAAGATACAAATCTTCAGCGACCTATCGCCCATAACGTTAAATAAAAGACGCAACCTTCGCCCTATTACTGCCCACTTACAGCACCACCACGTACCCTATAGATGGGGCTTCCCCTTTCGTCTGATGGTGACCAAGGATGGCGCGCAACACACCCTGAGGGACCTCCAGGAAGGTGAGTCCTTTGTCAGGAGCCTGGGACTCCCCCCTGTTCCTGAGGAGGATCTGCAAGCCCAATTTCCATCCTCTAGACCTCTGTCAACACCCGGGAAGATGTGGACCCCGGTCCGTCACAGACCCAGAAAAACCACATTCACCCCACAAGGGAACACATCTTCTAAAGGCCCCACCTGAAGCATCCACGGACCCTCACGTCTGGTATGTGATTCTTTTTCTCCTGTCCCCCGATCTACTTAAGTCACAGAGGCCCTGATGTTGGGCCTATGCAATCCCTTTGAAAAGTCTCTGGGCTCAGAGACCGGGGTTTTTCCCCCTTCTACTTGTTCACCCATGGGCGACTGCCCTCAGGGACAACTACAGTTCTACGGTTCCCACTTAACTTTGACTTTTTCTACATTTGCTTTTTCGGATCAGGTTGAGGCCGGTTAGCTCGGCCATGCGAGCTGCTGTGTTTCCCCCAATATGGTCGTGTTTTTTTTTTGACCATAACCCCTTGGAGATGAGTTTCTCCTCGGGCACTCTACCTATATGGTATGTCGTTTTTTTTTTACTCTTTTTTCTTTTTGTTTTCACATGTTTTTTGGGGATCCTTTTTGATCCCATATTTACCTACGTTAGAATCTTCTATTCACGAATGTATGTTATATTACATGTTTTCATATCGTTAGGGTTGCACGGAGGTCTATTTTTTGAACTGCTCAGAAAATGTTTCTATGTTTTTATTCCCATGTCCTTTCTATATGGGTTTAAACATACAATTGTGCGAAGTCTTTTGTCTACAATATGGTATACTCTTAATGCATTTTACACGAATGTAATGTCAGATTTTTCCCCATTCTGCACCTATGGCAGTTAGTGTCTTCTCATGTAACGTTAAAGGTCTAAATTCCATCCGGAAGAGATGGCTTGCCCTTAAAGAGTTCAAAGCATCTAATGCTGAGGTGATCATGGTCCAGGAGACACATTTTAGGGCGGGGGGCTCTTTCAAATTTGCTTCTAAGCACTACCCCACAACTTTTGTGGCGTCTTCTCCCTCTGGAAAAGCTGGAGTGGCGATTCTCCTTAAACGCTCATCCACCATACAGGTGAAATCCTCATATTTGGACCCCCAAGGTCGCTTTATCCTCCTGGACTGTGGTCACCAAAATACTTCTTTCACTTTAGCGAATGTATATGTTCCCAACACAGGCCAAATTGGTTTTCTTGACACTTTCTTTGACAAACTACACAAATATGCCCAACCCTTTCAGATTATTGGGGGTGATTTTAACTTGTGCATGTCTCCAATTAGGGATAGGGCCGCCCTTTTTCAAGACAAACCTCCACTACAGGCACATAAATCTTCCTCCTCGTTCCGCAAAATAATTAGAACAAATAGACTGTTTGATTCTTGGAGGGTAAAACACCCGACAGCCAAACAGTTCACCTTCTTCTCTCCACCCCACAAGCTGTACACGAGAATTGACTATTTTTTCATCTCTGCACCCCTATTGCCATACCTGGTCGACGCCAACATTCTCCCAATTACTTGGTCTGACCATGCTCCCATCACTATAGACCTCTTATTGTCCCCACCCACGCCTAGGAGATGTTACTGGCGCCTCAATGAGTCACTCCTAAACTCATCTAAGACCCATTTACCACTACAAGACAAACTGAATGAATATTTTCAGATAAATAAAGACTCAGTGTCGGAGATCTCTGTTCTGTGGAAGACACATAAGGCGTTCTTCAGAGGTGAATGCATCGCAACTGGATCTCGCCTTAAAAAAGACCGTGTTTTGCAGAGATCGACTTTACTGACTCAGTTATTAGAAGCTGAACAAAAACTTCTCGGACGCCCCACGATGGAGGGCCTCAGAGTCGTAACAGCACTACGGAATCGTATCAAAACATTAGATTCGGCAAGAATCACTAAATCCATGCTCTGGGCAAAGCAAAAATTTTATGAATTTGCCAATAGACCCCATAGGATGCTTGTCCAAATTCTGAAACCACGCCCCCATTCATCTTTACCCGACTTCTTAACACAACAAGACGGTAAGCCCACATATTGCCCTAGAATTATGGCTAATGTATTCGGAGACTTCTATAAGAAACTATATAATTGCCTATCCACAGACCCGACCACTCAATTCACACAAGATAAATTTAACAATTTTATGGACTCTTTTAAGCTCCCCACTCTGTCCCCTGACGATCGCTCAAGTCTAAACGCACACGTGTCGGTTGAAGAGATCACTGCAGTTATCAAACAGCTACCGACTAATAAAACCCCAGGGCCGGATGGTCTTCCCTACTCCTACTATAAAAAATTCCTCCCCACCATCTTACCCTACATGGAAAAACTCTATGCCTCTTTAATGAACGGAAAAATCCCCCACGCTCAATTTCTACATGCGTTCGTCACGGTGATCCCCAAACCAGGGAAAGACCCATCCTTACCTGACAACTACCGCCCCATTGCTCTCCTAAATTCTGACTATAAAATTTTTACAAAAATACTTGCCAACAGACTGTCCCTGCTCCTCCCCAAACTAATCCACAGAGACCAAGTCGGTTTTGTGCCATCCAGACATGCTGGGGACAATACTAGACGAACCATAGATTTGATAGACCTCCTGACCAGAACCAAGCGACCGGCTATAATTCTCAGTTTAGACGCACAAAAAGCGTTTGATCGCCTGAATTGGTCGTTTTTGTTCGCTACACTTTCAAGATTTGGTTTCTCGGGTCCATTTATACAAGCATTAAAGGCACTATACTCTACTCCTACGTCTCAGGTACAGTTGGCCTCCCACGCCTCGGCGTCATTCCCCCTTAGCAACGGTACTAGGCAAGGTTGCCCACTATCGCCCCTGCTCTTTATTTTAAGCCTTGAGCCCTTGGCAGCAGCCATACGCGTCCACCCGGACATTAGGGGAGTGACGTTGAGGCGTCTGGAATAAAAATTATCTCTTTTTGCAGATGATGTGTTGCTGACAATTACCCACCCACACATTTCTCTCCCCTCTCTCCATTCAACCTTACAAATCTTTGGCCATATCTCCGGATTCAAAATTAACCCGACTAAAACCGAAGCTTTACCCATTAATATTCCGGCTGACCTTCTTCTAACCCTGCAAACCAACTTCAAGTATAGATGGTGCATACAGTCCCTTCAGTATCTCGGTGTACATTTATCTCGATCGTACTCCACTCTCTACCAAGAAAATTTCCCCCCCCTCTTCTCAGACATCAACAAGCTACTTAAAAAATGGACAACACTCCCTGTCTCTCTCATTGGTAGAATCAACGTTTTGAAGATGTCTATTCTCCCCAAGCTGCTGTATATTTTCGAAACACTCCCTGTAGCAATCCCATTGACCCAACTTAAATTACTTCATAGGAACTTTCTGAATTTTATATGGAATAACAAGTCCCACAGGATTGCCAGTTCGGTTCTCTTGGCTCCCCGCTCACATGGGGGGCTGGGGGCACCGGATGTAATCAAATATTACTATGCTACTCACCTCAGAGTCATTTCCTCGTGGACATCTCGCTATGCATCAAGCAGATGGTCAGAAATCGAGATAAATATTACTTCCCCTGCACACCCATGTAGTCTACTTTGGCCCTCTTCAGATAGATTTACGTCTCAAATACGGAAGATCTGCCTGAGCCCTATGATATTCACACTCTCAATCTGGAAACGCTGCTCAAGTAAATATGCTCTATCTTCCCAATGCCCCCCACTGATAAACATTTTATTTAACCCAGAAATTCCCGACAGCTTATCCTATGACTCCATGATGCCGTGGACCCAGGCAGGCATATTTCAATTGCGACATCTGGTGCATCCAGTAACACGCACTTTACTCCCTTTTTCGGAACTGCAAGCCAAACATAACTTACCGAACACACTACTCTTTTCTTACTTGCAGGTAAAACATTATTTTGTATCTAGATCACCCCAATTGACCCTGGTGGTTCCTACAGAATTTGAAAAGCTATGCTCGTATGGCCCACATGAACCTCAACAAATTTCTTGCATCTACAAGATCCTCCAGAGCACTGATCACATTTCTGAACAGACCCACTCATATATGAGGAAATGGGCCCAGGTCCTTCATAGTCCTATCTCGATAGCTCAGTGGGGGACGATATGGGATGCTACCTCCAAAGTCTCCAGATGCGTGGCCCAGAGGGAAACGGCGTACAAAATCTTAATGTTTTGGTACAGGACCCCTGAATTTCTAGCAACTCATAAACTAGCTCCATTTAGTCACTGTTGGAGGTGTGGCTCCTCTGTGGGCTCGCACTTCCACATATTTTGGGAATGCCCTGTTTTGTCCCCCTTTTGGACCAATGTTCATGCCTTGCTGGAAAAGATATTGGAGATCCAGATCCCTTTCCAACCCATACACCTGCTATTAGGCTTACCTCTTCGGAATACCACCAAAACTATTAACAAACTACTGACATTCATCTTACTAGCAGCTAAACGAGTGATCCCGCAACATTGGCGTTCCACTGTTCCACCTACCTTTACGCAATTCCTTTCTGCGGTCACTGATATTCGTAAAATGGAACATATCACGGCAATCATAGAGGATGCACTACCAAAATTTGAGGTCATTTGGGAAAAATGGGATACATCGGAATATAATAATTCGGAATACTAGACCCTCACACCGAGATAAGGAAATGGTCTTTCTAGGATCACACTGTATGTTCAGGAAATTTTAACTCCAGTTCCCATCACTGATTGCCTTCGTGTTAACATGATATCTTGATATGCTATTAAATACCACATTACCTCCCCTTTACGTGACCCTTACACTGTCTAATGGTTCACTCGAACGACTTGTTTTCTACCCTTGTTATGTAACTTTATGTCTGCACATGCAAGTTGTACAATGTTCATATTTGCTGATTGTGATATATGCTTGTAATGCCTCATAAAAATTTACATAAATAAACAATTTAAAAAAAAAAAAAATTACTAATTTGCTAAATTTTATGACAGAAACAAAGAAAAAGGCAAATTTTCACCAAATTTACGGTCTTTTTTTATTTATAGCACAAAAAATAAAAAAGACACTAGTGATTAAATACCACCAAAAGAAAGCTCTATTTGTGTGAAAAAAAGGACACAGTAATTGTCATTCAAATTGTGAGAGCACCGAAAGCTGAAAATTGGTCTGGGTAAGAAGGGGGTTTAAGTGCCCTGTATTGAAGTGGTTAAGCATTATTAAAATCACTGCTCCCGAAAAAACAGCAGTTTTTAAAACTTTTTTTTGCATTGATACATGTCCCCTGGGGCAGGACCCGGGTCCCCAAACACTTTTTTGATAATAACTTGCATATAAGCCTTTAAAATTAGCAGGGTGTTCTGCGGCTTTTCGAATTTGCAGCGAACATCCCAAATTGTTCACTGTTCGGACGAACAGGCAATGTTCGAGTCGAACATGAGTTTGACTCGAACTCGAAGCTCATCCCTACTCAGCAGCTATTTACACATCTGGACTTAGGAGCACTATAGTGAGGGACACCAGAACAACATTTTTAAGATGTCCCACACAGGTGCTCCAGTGGATATTTGGGGGTCTCCATGTGTGAAACTTGGCTCCAAAAGGAAAGTATTCCATCTTTGGTAAGGGAAATTATCACGTCTTCAGCTTGGAACAGACAATTGTACCCCACTTTCAAGCAATGTTTCATATTACTCTTTCTGGCCTCAAATATCTGTGTGATAAGTATACATTTTTTTTCATTCTCATAGGGGAGCAATGACTCCGAGGCCACCACTCAAAGGACACCAGGAACCCCACACCTCCTAAAAAAGGGGACCAGAGAGAACCCCAACAAGATGAAGAGGTGGAGGAAGGAGAGGTGGAATAAGGAGAGGTGGATGACGTGGTGGAAATTGTCACCACAACAGGTCAGTATCTGTCACCACAGCTTCAGGTAAGAGATGTAGGCCTGCATCTTTATAATACCATTTTTATTTTATTTTTTTAGGTGATGAACATGTTGGTGAACAAGAAACTCCTTGTTTCTCAAATGCTAGTGCACAAATTTTAATCCAGGAAATCATGGCGTGTAGTCAAGAACTAGACAAAATGACGAAGAATATTAATCCAAAATTTAAGAACATGATTGATGTTTTGGGGCAAATCTAAAGAACCAAAAAATGTCCCCCCTTTTGTTGTTTTATGCAGTTGTATAATATTTTAGTACTGTCTTCCAGCCAAATTTAGAAGATGCACACAGTGTGTCAACATGTGCTATCTGCCATCAGGGGATATCAATGTACGCATTTTGTGGGTGCAACCCCTTCCTCGCAACTCAAGTAGGTGAGAGGAAGAAGTTGCACCCCCAAAACACGTCCATTGATCCCCCATGATGGCAGATAGCACATGTTGATAAATAAGGGGTGAATTCCCGCGCTGTCTAAAACTCACTAAAGTGGATGCTGGGGCAAATTAACTAGGGGAAGCACTGCTGCAGGACACCTGTAAATCTGATTCAGAAAATAAAGTGGTGGTGTCTGCGCTGTGGGGGGCAAGGAGGTAAGTGCTGAAAGATCAGCCAAGTGGAGGATTTAAATAATAGTGAAACAAAAATAGCAGAGTGATAGTGAAGGAAATCCCCTATCACAATGTGTGAAATAAGTGACACCTAGATCAAGTGAATGGATCAAAGCAAGTGCACTAAATATACAGACACTATAAACATAAATATACAATCCAAAATCAAAATAAGAATCAAATAGTCAAAAAAAGTCCAAACTTCTGAAATAAATAAGTGCAACAATACATATAAAGTAGTGTCTCCCACCACTGATGTAAGTGAAATGCACACAAAATCCTTAGACAATGCTTCAGTGATACACCTCTGTGTCTGCAAGCAGCTCACCTCACTGCTGTTAGATAGACAGCAAATGCTCAGGCCTGATGAAGTCACGTGATGTGACGACACGCGTTGGATTGGAGCATTAGGTACACCACTTGCTGACTACAGGAAGACGAGCGCGGCGCTCGTATTTACATTTGCCTTGATTTCATCTGCTAAATGTGAGTTTTATATTTTTATATTCCAATAAATGTTTGCCTAGCGGTATTATGCTATGCATGTCTCCTTCACTTTTATCCCTATCATCCCTTGAGCCTTTATACAACTATATCACTGAGTAACCTGAAAACAGAAGGAGACCTGACTCATACATCATTGAAGGCGTACGAACTCGGGGTTCGTGGAGTTTTGCCTACACTCATTTACATAAAGTGAGTGTTATTATATGAGATTGGCGTGTATCCTTATTTTGGTTTAAGAGTACGCTATGATTGCTCTTTCTGTGTTTACATCCCTATGCATGGCTTGCATTAACCTTTGAGAGGACTGCAGCAACAGAGAAGAGACCTCCACACTGTGCTACACATACCATCTGTATCTACACCCTGTGGTCTGCATTTGCTGTCTATCTAACAGCAGTGAGGTGAGCTGCTTGCAGACACAGAGGTGTATCACTGAAGCATTGTCTAAGGATTGTGTGTGCATTTCACTTACATCGGTGGTGGGAGACACTACTTTATATGTATTGTTGCACTTATTTATTTCAGGAGTTTGGACTTTTTTGGACTTTATTTGATTCTGATTTTGATTTTGGATTGTATATATTTATGCACTGTTTATAGTGTCTGTATATTTAGTGCACTTGCTTTGATCCACTCACTTGATCAAGGTGTCACTTATTCACTTATACACATGTTTCACACATTGTGATAGGGGATTTCCTCCACTTGGCTGATCTTTCAGCACTTGCCTCCTTGCCCCCCACAGCGCAGACACCACCACTTTATTTTCATCAGATAGCACATGTTCACATTAGGCATGGGATCAGGAAGGAAATCCACATTTCACATCCGTATTTGTGTGCATCTTCTAAATTTGGCTTGTACAGTGGTGACATCACTCCATATAATGAAGGCAACATCAACACCTTGTTGACATTCTAGAATGTCTGATATTGCCCTCACATTTTGTACGTTGAACTTTGTAAGTTCCAGAGTTTTGTATGTTTTATGTTTTGAAACATGCCTGTTAATGCAAACCAACCCCCCAAAAAATTACCATAAATAACCAGTTGTATATATTTAAAATATATTTTTCTAAACGCACATGTGAATGTGCACGTAGTAAAATGTTGAAATTCTACAATGTGTGGCTTCTGCTTTCTATGGTCAATACATTTTTTTTAAATAATTTGTTGTTTACAGTGTCAATGGGGGTTATTTACTAAAGGAAAATCCATTTGGCACTACGAGTGCACTAGGAGAACCTAGGAGGCCGCTACATAAAAGAAAACACAAGCAATAACACAAATTCAAGATGTTTTCAGGACAAAATTTGATTTTTATTGTAGAAATAATCATGATTCTTCTGGCATAGCAATTGCCCCCCTGCCCATAAAATAGTTAACATAGATTTGCCGCACATCACGGGCGCATTGGGGGGGGCAAGCCAGTAGGGACAGCTTCCAGGGACGGCACTTGGATTTGGTCCTGAAGTGCGGCCTCAGGCCCAACTGATGCAAGGTAATTAGGAGAACGATTCCTCAAAAAGTTGTGCAGCACACAGCACACCATTACGACATGATTAAGTTTATACTCCGCCAGATTTATGGTGGTCTGAAATAGGCGTAACCGGCTGGCCATTATGCCAAACACATTCTCGACCACTCTTCTGGCTCTGGCCAGCCGGTAATTGAACATCCTCCTCTCAGGGGTGAGGGTTCTTTTGGGAAAGGCTTCATCTGCCATGAAGACAAATGGCAGTCCCTCCATGTTGTCTGACGCAGGTGGCAATGCCAGGTCACCACTCCGTAGACTTCGGGAGAAATCCGTCTGGGAAAAGACTCCGCCATCGGACATCCGGCCATTTTTCCCCACGTCCACATACAGAAATTCATATGTCGGCGACACCACCGCCATTATCACTATACTGTGGAACCCCTTGTAATTATAGTAATAAGACCCCGAATGGGGTGGTGGGAAGATGCGGATGTGTTTCCCATCTATTGCCCCTCCGCAGTTGGGAAAGTCCCACCGCTGGGCAAACTGGGATGTCACAGTCTGCCATTCCTGTGGTGTCGAAGAAAACTGTGGAGTGAAAGATAAAAATAATATATTAGTACTTTTGAACATAACATTGCAAGCAGATTCTAAAAAAACATTCTTGGCCAAAATCTGTAAAACATTTATTTTAAGGAGTATTTAAAGACAAAAATATAATTTTCACTTATCAGATTCCTCACCCCTCTGATGGACCATTGGAAAAATTGGAGGGGGAAGGGGGTTCTAGATGAGTTTGGGGTCCTCAAAAAAAAAAAAAGGCTCAGGCACTCTGTGTGTATTTCAACCTCTCAGGTGAGACATCAACCAGGCGTATTTCCCCCATGTCCAGTTCTGGTGTCCCACATGTCCAGTAAGTAACCAAGAGCTTCTCTATAGGACTGCTAATGACCGGAAAAAAAAGCCGCAGCAGTACCACCTCCATGGGAGACGGTCGCCGAGTGACGCTTCTCCCGCCGTGACAGCTGTTATATAGCTGAGGGCGGGGCCACCTGGTGACATATACGGGGGACCCTGCCCCCCTCTGATGCCACGGGGGTTTCCCTGTGGCGTCAGAGGGGGCGGGGTCACCCGTATACGTCACTGGGTGGCCCCGTGGCGTTTCCGCTGATGCCATGGGGGTTTCCCCGTGGCGTCAGAGGGGGGTGGTGTCACCCGTTTACGTCACCGGGTGGCCTCACTGCATTTCCCCGTGGCGTCAGAGGGGGGGCATGGTCTCCCGTATACGTCACCGGGTGGTCCCGCCCTCAGCTATCTAACTATATAACAGCTGTCATGGCGGGAGAAGCGTCACTCTGAACTGTTGCGGCTTTTTAAAAAAAAATTCGGTCGTCGGCGCTAAATGGATTTACAACGCTGGACATTTATTTTATTTTTTTAATAAAGGACTTGTCCCAAACTGTCTCTTGTCTTTTTTACCATTTTTAACACTTTTTTTTGGTGAAATGGTAGGGGTACAATGTACCCGTAACTAATTCACATAGGGGGCAGGGATCTGGGGGTCATCCAGATTCCTATAAGCCCCCCCGCCCACAGACCCCCACAACCACCGGGCAAGGGTTGTGGGGATCATGCCCTTGTCCCCATCAACATGGGGACAAGGTGCTGTGGGGGTCAGACCCCAAAGCATCCTCCCCATGTTGAGGGTTCAGGAGGGGGGTCGCTCTCTCGTCCCCCTCTTTTTCTGCGGCCTGCCAGGTTGCGTGCTTGGATAAGGGTCTGGTATGGATTTTGAGGGGGACCCCAACGCCATTTTTTTTTCATTTGGCGCAGGGTTCCCCTTAATATCCATACCAGACCTGAAGGGCCTGGTATGGAATTTGGGGGGAACCCCACACCATTTTTTTTTATTTTGGTTCGGGGTTCTCCCTAATATTCATACCAGACCCAAAGGGTAATGGACTGGGGGGGGGGAAACCCATGCCATTTTTTTCAATGAGTTTTATCTGTACTGCCGAGACCCGACAATTCAGTACAGCCGCGAGTAGTTTTAAATTACTTTTTTTTCCTTTAGAAATGTCATTTTGCTGCGGGACTGTTCTGAACACGGGAAAAATGCGCCACTTTACAAGCATACTATAGACACCCCCCAGGCATGAAATTTAAAGGAATATTTCACTTTTATTGTTTCACTTTAAGCATTATTAAAATCACTGCTCCCGAAAAAAACTGTCGTTTTTTTAACTTTTTTTTTCATTGATACATGTCCCCTGGGGCAGCACCCAGGACCCCAAACACTTTTTATGACAATACCTTGCATATAAGCCTTTAAAATGAGCACTTTTGGTTTTTCATGTTTGTGTCCCATAGACTTTAAAGGTGTTTGCGTGTTCGAACAAATTTTTTGCCTGTTCGCAAGTTCTGGTGCGAACCGAACCAGGGGGGTGTTCGGCTCATCCTTACTCACAAACGAATGCATGTATCAAGAAAATTATAGTCCACCAAGTGTTCTACCCAGTGTGGTCTGCTGACAAATGTGAAATAAAAAGTCCAAAAACTGACACGTTTCGAGGGGTGTCCCCTCATCCTCAAAACTGAATTTAGAATGCAAGTAGCAATAATGGCTCAGGAAAAAATGGGAGCTCATTGAAAGACACGGTGGCTAAATTTGAATCGGTTTGGGAATCGTGGACCGCATGTGTCGGAATTCCCATAACCGACTCTAGACAGGCTTTGGCAGAATAGGATCAGCGGGAATGGCAAGACGGAACACTTCATCCCCTTTGCTCTCTTCTCCTCTTTCGTACCTATTTCCTTTCTACATCTAATTTTCTCCTGTCACTTTATGGTATCACTTTCGATATTGAGTATATCACAACAAACTCCTGGACCTTCTTTTGTATGGATCACCAGGACTAATAGTATGTAACAGTCAGAGTTTAAGCGTGTCGATATCACTCTACCAGGTTGGATGTGTGACATTTTACTCTAAGGCCCCTTTTACACGGGCGGACCGTATGTCCGTTTTTCACCCATCCGTTTTCGGATGAAAAACGGACATACATGTATCCCTATGGGATAGCGAATGTCAGCGGATGAACATCCGCTGACACCCGATCTCACCCGTGTCCGCTATGCTCCGTTTTTCAGGATAGAAAAATTTCTATTTTTCTATCCGTCTGCGGAGCGGATCGGATGAACACGGACAGACGGTCCGAGTTCATCCGATCCCCCATAGGGGAGAGCGGAGATCTGACAGGGCGGTCCCTGCACGGAGCGATCCCCGCTGAGCAAGCGTAGGTTCACGGGGCGGATCATGACTGATTCGTCCCGTGTGAAAGGGGCCTAACTAGTAAATCACCGTTCTGACCCATATTTAGCAGATAGAACATGTTTAATAGCAATAGTCACAAAAATTTTAACTTGACTTTGTTAACCTTAAATAGAAGGTCCTTCGCAAGATTTGTGACATACCCACAGATATCCATACCTTGTTTATCGTTAAATCGTTGTATAACTTTTATTCTACATCTTATTGTATTACGCTACATAAGAAATAAAACATATTGAAAGAGAATGCAAGTAGCTGATCTTTATATAGTGGATGTGGTCTGGCAGGATCCCATGTGACCTCCAATCCAGACTCCGCCTCTCTGTGGGTGGGTGGGTATATGATGTGTGTCAAGTTCAGAGGATTAGTATAAAATAAATGGTAAAATAAATAGATAAAACAATGTAACAGAACTCATACTCATAAAAAACTAGTCAGAGTTTTTTTAGTTCCACACCCTCCAAGAATCATGCACATTATATTATAATGTATACAGTATGTGTGTTAACACTATTCACCATATGAAGCGGTATCCCCACTGGGTGTGTGTCTCTGGAATGGGTTGTCCAGGGGGCGGGATCATCACCTTTGGTGGTTTGTTGGGGGCTTGGATGCCTGGTGCAAATGTGCTGACAGTTGTATGAAGGTGCTCCGATGTGGTACAGAACTGCTGGAATGCACGCCAGCCGAAACCAGGAAGTATGGCCCTGATGTTCATTTCAGAAGCCGCCTCCTGTGACCCGCAGACGTAATTTCCAGTGACGTGGCGATGAATTATGTCCGTTTGGGCCGGCGATGGTGATGGAGATGGAAGCTGTCCCTCCATCTCAATGGACAGCAGACATCACTTCCGGCCACCCAGAGGGGACGGGGACGGACATCCGGAAGCTGTTGTAGTCCGAGGACACTACAAGTGCATAGCCGGATCCTGGCCACAAGACAAAGCAGCATGGCGCTCCCGTGGCCTGCCGTTCCGGTATACATGCTTGCTGGTTGATTAAAGTATATTAAGAGTGTGGACATAGGTCTTATGACATCCTCCATACTATTAATACTATTAATACAAGTGATGGTGTATGTACACATGTTAAGTGCATGCTGCTTGTTGGAGAGACCAACCACCTATTTAAGGTGCCACAACATGGAAAAATACATTGATAGCATGTCAAAACATATTAAATTGAGTAAAAATTATGATATGTATATAGAGGGAATATAAAAAAGTTATATGTAAAAATGTTCATAATATAAAAAAATTATCATAAATGAGAATTTATAATGAAGCAGCACAATGAATTATATTAATTAATTCCTAAGATCCTAACTCAGATGGTAAATGAAAACAAACATGCTTGAAAAAGATGTGTGCAGTGACTCAGAACGTCTTTCTGCTTTAAACATCGAAACGCGTTGCATGCCGGTTGTGACGTCATTCCGCTGAGCGTAGCGTTGCGTCTCAGTTTGGATTCCGTGTTTATGTTCCAGCCCTCCTCCTGGTTCCTAGAGAGATTACCCGGAAACATCCGCAATGGACACCATACCGGCTTCTCGCTCTGCATACAGGGATGTAACTTCTTACTGAGACCACTCACAAGCGGACCACGTTCACAGACTAGACTTTACATGTGCCTACCACAGTCAACCTAAGAGTGAGTGCTTTGATATTATTGGAATATTAAAGTGAAACAGTTTTAACTAAGTGGCGCTTTTTGTTTGTTTTCCTTTGCTTTTACATGTTTGGAGTCTGACTTCAGCTCCTCCAGTAAGGCTGCCCAGTTATTCCGTTCTGGACTGTTTAACTCACACCTAAAGCTCTTCATACAGCTTAAAGGACTTGTTTGGTAAAGTTATATATGTATTGTCTGTTGATAACCAAAAGCGCCAGTATTGTAATTTAATTTGTACTAACTCAGATGGTACCCTGTTGCATTGATAAATTGGCAAAAATGACAATTACGCCAATCTTTTAGCTGGTACTAATGATAGTGATAATAACAATGATAGTAATGAGGATGATGGTGACAATGAGGGGACAATTGTGATGATAGTGATGGTGGATCACAAAGGGTGGATGGATCAAATGGTAGACCTGGTCAGTGGCGTCACTAGGGTTGGTGTCACCTGGTGCGGTATAACATGGTGTCACCCCCCCCCCCCCCGCCGACGCACCAACTGCCCCAGTGTAAAAGGGGCTTAACCGAGGGCTCCAACAGGATGAGTGACTTCATCGCAGCTCTGCCCCCACACTTTTCATTATCTGCTGTCCCCAGGGACAGATCCAATCCAGAGATCCCACTGTATGGTGATCTCTGGATCGGATCTGTCCCTGGGGACAGCAGATAATGGCATCATTGGCATGATTTGGATTTTGGAACTGACCTGCTGAAACGGTGTGTTGTTTGCTGGACCGGATCTGATGGCTGCAGAGAAGATGAGAAGATGCTGTAATCTGCTGACAACAAGGCGTGTTGCTTGCTTGGACCGGTTCTGATGGCCGCAGAGAAGACGAGAAGATGCTGTAATCTGCTGACAACAAGGCGTGTTGCTTGCTTGGACCGGATCTGATGGCCGCAGAGAAGACGAGAAGATGCTGTGACCTGCTGACAACAAGGCGTGTTGCTTGCTTGGACCGGATCTGATGGCCACAGAGAAGACGAGAAGATGCTGTGACCTGCTGACAACAAGGCGTGTTGCTTGCTTGGACCGGATCTGATGGCCACAGAGAAGACGAGAAGATGCTGTGACCTGCTGACAACAAGGCGTGTTGCTTGCTTGGACTGGATCTGATGGCCGCAGAGAAGACGAGAAGATGCTGTGACCTGCTGACAACAAGGCGTGTTGCTTGCTTGGACCGGATCTGATGGCCACAGAGAAGACGAGAAGATGCTGCTGTGACCTTCTGCTTGCTGGATGGATCTGATGTGGGTGTGGGTCACTGTCTGCCTACACCTGTGCTGTGGTCTGTGGACACCCCCCCTTATCAGGCCAGATTAGGGCGGCTCCGCTCAGCTATCATACCTGGTGACACAGAGCACCCCCCCCCCATGAGACCAGCTTGCTCAGGGTGGGTAGGTGTGTCACTCAGCTACTGTGCCTATATCTAATATAATATATCTGTGGCCAGCAGCATTCCCCCCCCATCATCATCATCATCAGACCAGCTCAGGCTGGGGGTGTCTCAGTCAGCTAATATAAATTATATTGTGAGTGTTGGCTGTCTGATAATGGGGGGGGGGGGGCTGCTGGACACAGATATATTATATTACATATAATAGGCACAGTAGCACAGGAGTTAGCTGGTCTGGTGGGGGGAGGGGCGGCTGGACCAGCTATATTACATAGTATATATATATATATATATATATATATATATATATATATATATATATATATATATAAAATCTATAGCTGTGTCTAGCAGCAGACCACCTTGCATCCCCCCCCTTCCTTATCATATCATATACAGGCCGTCAGGGGCAGGGCGCCAGACACTGAAACTGAGTCCTCCCACTGTCCCACACTAGCTCTCTTACAAAGGCAACCCCCCCCCATACACACACCTCATCTTGTGCTCCGGCGGGCCGACGGTGGAGACCCCCCCCACCTGTTCTTATTCTGTGCGCCGCGCCGCCGCCAGCTGGAGTCTCAGACAGTCTGTACTCCTGGAGAGTGGAGAGGAGGAGGGCTGGGCACTGTGGGCAGCGACCGTCACACACAGCAGCCGCGCCGCCCGGGCGGAGAAAGTTGTGTGTGTGCTGCAGTGACGTGTCGTCACATCATCACAGTGCAGTGTGATGATGTGACAGGCTGAGTCGCTCGCTGGCTCTGTAGGGTAGGGAGGAGGATTGGAATTTAGGAATAGGAAGAATAAGGAGCCGGAGGACACACACCAGGCGCGGCCGCGGCGCTGGAGGTGTTGTTCCAGGCTTCCAGCCCAGCGGGGTGAAATTAATCAATGAATGGGTCAGCTGTAAAAAAAAAAAAAATAAAAAAAAAAAAAAAGGGAGGGTGTCACCCCTCTAGCGGGTGTCACCCGGGGGCGGACCGCACCCCCCGCACCCCCCTAGCAACGCCTCTGGACCTGGTGACCCATGCAGTCAACACACGCTTTTAATTGTCGCCAATGGAGAGTTTTAAGTTTGTTGCCATTTCACGAGCGTGCGCAATTTTGAAGCATGACATATTGGGTATCAATTTACTTGGCGTAACATTATCTTTCACAATATAGAAAAAAATTGGGCTAACTTTACTGTTTTATTTTTTTACTCAAAAAAGTGTATTTTTTCCAAATAAATTGTGCTTGTAAGACCCCTGTGCAAATACGGTGTCACAAAAAGTATTGCAATGACTTCCATTTTATTCTCTAGGGTGTCTGAAAAAAATATAATGTTTGGGGGTTCTAAGTAATTTTCGAGCAAAAAAAAAGATTTTAACTTGTAAACAACAAGTCTCAAAACGAGGCTCAGGCTGAAATGGTTAATTAGAGACCACTGCTTGTTACACCAGTATAGAGAAGTATAATCAGTAGCATAATATGCTAAATGCATTTCCTCTGTCCATCTGACGTAAACTTGAAAGGGTAACTCCACTTTTGTGGGGAAAAAAATAGCAACTAAAGAAAAAATAATATAGCATATACAATTGTGACACAAGTGATGTTGTAATTGAATGTTATTAAAAATTACCTTTCCTTTTCAATCTGCAATTGCTGTAATTTTCTGTAAATGCAGTGCATTTACAGAAAATAAACATAATTGCCTGCTTGTGTGATTGGCTCACCATTTTTCCCAGAAGTCTGCCTAAGATACAAGTCATATTTCAGGCATCCCCTGCAACAAAAATTTCATTTTTGGTGAGATACTCACTGTAGGAACATGACAGAATGCAGACCCATCAGATTTCCTCATTAGTGCTGTGCAGGTGCACAGCTGATAGATAATTATGAAACCATTCCAATTAGACACACTCATCACAGGGGCACAGAGTAACATACAGGAATTTCTTCAGAATAACAAAAGGTGGTAGGACTCTGAAACAAAGGTTGTTATAATCCTTGCAATGTACATTAATCACCCAGAGGGGGAATGTTTTTTTTCTCAACAAAAGTGGAGTTATGCTTTAAAGCTAAATTATCAACTCATGATCTACATGGATTAGCATACGTTCTGACAGAACATATCACTAAACTATAAATTTTATTCCAATTTTTTATGACTCAATAGTTTAGCATAAACCATTATTCTAATGTTCTAAACAAATGTAAGTAGTCAGTATTCACCAAATAGTGGACTTCTATTTGTTAATAAGAGCATGCTGACAGCTGAACAAACTTCTTCTGAGAAATCTGCTCCCCAAAAGAGAACATTCAATTGCATGGATCACAGGCTCACAATGAATGGTCACATGCAGCCCTGTGTCTCAGTGTCATGAATTTTATACAAAAGGGTGTGTGGGAAAATGTAGCACTTGGTATTTTTAAGTTAACTGTGTTTGTTCAAATTTTTACAATGTAATGTAAGATTTCTTTTTTTTTTTTTTTTTACATTTACTCTTTTACCCTAAGATTTCTCAACAGAATATGCTATTTACTAATTTCTTTAATAGTTTGAGCTTTTTCTTTATGTTTTCACACTTAGACTGCCTTATCTGTCATTTGAAGTTACAAGAAAATTTTACTTAATGGTTTACCCAGTGGGTAATCACAATTTGATTCACGGGAAAAACATCAGGAAGCACATTTTTTTTGCTATTTTTTTTTTTTTACATTTTCCTACCTGAAAGGACCAAGAATACCAGCCTGGCACTCCAGTCCATGTATCTAGAGATCTAGTGAGAATTAATTTCTCTGTTATATTTAAATCCATATTTTTGCTTGTAAGCATTGGACTGAGTTTTTTATGAGAAAACAGCACACAATATCATCCAATCTCCCCCAAATCCCAATCTAAAAATTCCAGCCCGGTGCTAAAGAACACCAGGATCTTAGTGCATCTAGTGTTCATTACGTTCAAACATTTAAATCATAAAAGTAATTAATTTACTAAAGAAAAATAGGCTGTTTACTTTGCAAGAGAAGCTGTACTTTCCCAGAGGATTTACCACAGAGCTTGGTGAATGTGGGTATTCTTTGTAAAGTGAAACTTTACCAATCATGTGTGAGGAAAATAAAAAAAAACAGCATTTTTTCCATACATATGATTGAATAATGGAAGTCTGCAGATCTTTACCTTATTCACTAAGCTTTGGGGCAAATTAATTTGCAAAGTGAACAGTCTATTAGCCTTCAGTAAATCAACCCATGGGTCTTAATGCAAAGGAACTAAAATAAAATTTCAACATTTTATTAAAATAAATATTTGCAGATAAAAATACATAGGCTACAATACAAATTGTATTTTTATTTGTTGGATTTTCTATGAACTACATAGTGGTATGATCACTCATTTATGCTAATATATGGACTGCATTTTATATTATTCACACCTTATGAATCACATTGGCGCTGCACTATAGTTTATGTTGTCACAAGTTTTTGGTATACCGCTTATATGTGATAGCTGGCTTTTTTTTTGGTTTACACATCACAGCGCAGAAAGTATTATACTTTACTAGAAATGCATAGGCCGGCCAAGTTTGTCCTCTCTATCTCTATTTCTCTTTCTATTTGCAAATGCTACTTACTTGGTTGTCATTGTTATCCAAAGGATTTATTACATTGAGTCATTGACCTGAAAAAAGTATGCATATTAGTAGTGCTGACTGCCCTGACATTCTTCGCCTAACCTGCAACATGCCTGTTTAGAGCCATAGTTACATTTCCTTTCCTATATATACAAAAAAGTTTTCACAAAGACCCAAAAAGTGATTAATGATCATACAAACATACAAATTATCAAGTGAATAAGATAATCATATTAGATTAATTATTAAATGTGCAAAATTAAGTGCGAAACACAGTCTACTATAAGTCCAAATGAATTGATTGATTAGTCGTATTTTAAATAAAGTCCAAAATAAGCATTAAATCACTGGTATTTTATTCCAAAAATTCTTCTCAAGCACAACGAAGGAAGAAACATACAAACACACAGCTACAAGCTATCAGGCTGCCAGCTGGAATGTTCCCATTCGATGCTTGTTACAGAGAAACGCGTCGGTTGGAGAGAATCTTGTGACATCACTATGCACCAGCTGGCAGCCTGATAGCTTGTAGCTGTGTGTTTGTATGTTGCTTCCTTTGTTGTGCTTGAGAAGAATTTTTGGAATAAAATACCTATGATTTATCGCACTATGAAGTTCCTCTTCTTTGTTTTTTAAATATCTTAATATCTGCTGGAGGAGTTCTGAGTGGAGCATTCGGGAAGTGTTTTATCTATCCTGGTAACTTTCACAGAGGTTACTGACTAGTCGTTTTGGAAGTTGATCGGGGGGGAAGCCAGCAGCTGTTCATTACTGATATCAGGCGAGTTTGACTCCTATAATTTGGAGTCCATCACATTCTGTAAAAGGCCATCTGGCTGTTTTGCTTACTTCCTTGCCTGGTTTTTAAACATCTGACCTGTCACCATCGTAGATTGTGGAAAACGACAATAAGAAGTGGCCCTTAGGATTACCTGTGTTGATTTAAAACCAACTCTGCTCCTTTTTGGGACTTTTATACAATCCATTTTGCTCAAAGTTTACCCCCTTTTTATCTTTTAAATTTTTTATGTCTTATGCTTATTTTGGACTTTATTTAAAATATGACTAATCAACTCATTTGGGTTTTTAGTACACTGTATTTCACACCTAATTTTGCACATTTATTAATTAATCGAATTTGATTATCTTATTCACTTCATAATTTTTATGTTTGTATGATCATTAATCACTTTTTGGGTTTTAGCGCATCTTTTTGTATATATAGTTTATGAATTGAGTATTACATTTTTTTAGGGATAGCAGCATATGTATACCCACATTTAATCTAACTTATCACCTTTCACATTTACGGTACCAATAATATAGTAGTTGGGTGAGCGCAGAATAACCAAATCATATGCACATTTCATTTCCTGCCCACCCCACTGCCCCTTTAAACAGTTAGGAATACCTGTGGGAGTAGGAAGGATTGGTCATCATGTAACCAGTAGACATGTGCACACTGAAATATTTCGTTTCGGAATTTCGTTTTCGTCCGAAAAATAAATTTATTAAGTTACTCCCGAAATTCGTTTTTATTTATTTCGTTTTTCGTTAAAAATTGCATTCGTCCGAAAATCTGAATGAATTAAGGTCGAATCTGTCATTGAAGGCTTATGGTGTCTGTCGAATGTTCAAAGAAGATTCGACGGAGCAGCGAAACTGTACGACTCTGCAATCATACATTTCCGGTCGAATGTTCCGCCCACAAGCAGTGATCTTTTCTCTCTATGTCGAATCTTTTCTCTCTATAATGTCGAATCTTTTCTCTCCTATGTCGAATCTTTTCTCTCTATAATGTCAAATCTTTTCTCTCTATAATGTCAAATCTTTTCTCTCTATAATGTCAAATCTTTTCTCTCTATAATGTCAAATCTTTTCTCTCCTATGTCGAATCTTTTCTCTCTATAATGTCAAATCTTTTCTCTCCTATGTCGAATCTTTTCTCTCCTATGTCGAATCTTTCCTCTCCTATGTCGAATCTTTTCTCTCCTATGTCGAATCTTTCCTCTCCTATGTCGAATCTTTCCTCTCCTATGTCGAATCTTTCCTCTCCTATGTCGAATCTTTTCTCTCCTATGTCGAATCTTTCTCTCCTATGTCGAATCTTTTCTCTCCTATGTAGAATAATCTTGGACTAATAGAGTTAAGGTTAGGCACATTCGACCACAGGTTCGATAGACACAGATTGTTATTGTCAGCGTCACGTCGAATCTCCTATCTATATCGAACTGTTGTAGCAACGAAAACGAAAATAAAGCATTTGTTTATGTCGGATCTTTCGGTTTTCGGATTCTGTGCTTTCGTTTTCATTTGTTAAAACGATAACGAAAATAGCTGAAATTCGGACGAAAATGCATTCGGACGAAAACGAATGCACATGTCTAGTAACCAGTGTTAGAGTGATCACATGATCAGAACCCAGTCCCAATGTAGCTCAGACCTAGAGCTGTCTGTGACAACTTGGTATTTGTGCTGAGAAGTCCCAGCAACGTATGTGTGACATGTGTGTGTTAAAGCCCACCCTTTTGCCACTGTACATATGTGTTAGATAGTTGTAAAGGGCTTAACAAAGACACAAGTCTATCTAGTTTAATCAATACAAAAAAGAAAGAATAGGTAACTAGAAAACCTCCATTTAAAAAACCCTATACCCAAAGCGTACCAATTTTCTACATGAAGGAATAACATTTTCTGCTTATCCCCACAAGGCAGTTGGATATTCTCTAGAACACCAGTTTTTGGTATTTTCACCTAATACATGTTAATATCCAGTTATATTTAGGAATGCTTCCAGTACTTTTTTTTTAAATAATAAAGCTGTGCTGTCTGGAACAAGATCGTGAGGTAGTGTATTCCACATTTCACAGCTCTCACTGTGAAGAAACCTTTTCATATTTTGAGGTTAAACCTATTTTCCTCCAAAAAGTGCCCCATTGTTCTTTGTAATGATCTTAAAGTGAATAACTCTGCACCAAGTTCACTTTATGTATCACCTATGTATTTATACATGATAATAATATTCTCTTTAATTGGCTATTTTCAACAGAGAACACATTAATTTCAGCTAATCTTTCCTCATACTCCAAGCCTCTCATCAGTTTGGTTGCCCTTCTACTCTCTGCAATATCCTTTTCGTGAACTGATGTCCAAAATTGAAATGCATTTCCAGATGAGGTCTTACTGAATTTTGCTCTTACACAAAGCATTAGTATTTTTTTTCTCTGGAGCCAATGCCTCTTTTCTGTTTCAATAATTATGTATTTAAGTATATATAAACATGAATCACAGAAAGCATAATTCCATTCAAGGAGGGTACATACTCAAAATCGGTGTACAAAATAATAATAAACTGAGGCTGCAGGGGCTTCAATTGTAATCTCCAGCACAAAATCAACTGAAACATTCATCATGTGCTGTAGTGGCCACCTAGGTGAGTAGAGAGTAAAGAAGAGGGAGTAAAGAAAAGTAAGAAAAAATGGAGTAAAACACACTGGGGGGCTAAGCTAGGTAAATGGGTGGTGGGTGGAGTCTGCATAGTGTGGATAGTCTATTCTTTAATTACAAGAAAGTATTTTGCTAACTTTATAAACTGCAGCTTGGCATTGCATGCTATTATTACCTCTATGATCACTACCATTGACTCCCCATTTGTACTCCTTTTTTCTTTTTCTTTATTTTTTTTTTAAACATTTTTCATCTAGTTTTGTTTTTGCTTGTCAAATTTTTTTATAAAATTTTCAAAATTACAAGCATATATTGTCAATAAACATAGTCACTATAAATAGTAGCAGTTAAGGAGAACACAAATGAGATATTTATATCAAGCTCCAGTGTTTTTTTTAGAAGGTAACAACAACAAAAGAGAAAAAAAAAACAGTAATTTGAGTTTAACATATGTTGACCATTATCTGGAGACTTGCTAAAATATATGCTTAGTGTTGAATTTAGTAATTACAAACCAGATTTAGTAATAATATATAACATGTAAGGTAATATAAGGATTTATAAAGAAAAAATGAAGGGTCATAATTTCTAGACCTCGTATAATGTTGGGGTAATATATAAGGAAGATAAACAGGGATTTATCGTATAGACATTAGGTTTGTATTGTTTCAATGGAGCTCTAAAGCTGAAATATACTGATAAATAAAAAACATAACAAAAAAAAAGGAATGCTGCTACAATTTTTGCATATAATAACAATATATGCTAAGAAAGAAAAAACAACAAAAAAAAGAACTAAAGAGACAAGATAGAAGAGAGGGAGTGGTAAAAAGAAGAAGAGAAAAAAAAATAGTAGGTAGATAAGATAGAAAAGGTCGAAAAGGTCCCCGGGGTATCTTATTATGTTGGTCTTATATTATTAGTATATTAAATAGCTATTAGTAGTTATATTACCAAGGTCTTAATAATGTGATGTCAAAGTTGGGAGGGAAAAAATGAGTCACCCAAGGATTCCAGATTTTTTCAAATTTTCCAATATTATCATTGGTAATGGCTTCCGTTTTTGAGTGGGTCATGGCTTGGTTTATTCTGGTTTTGGCTTCTGAGATCATTAATGTTGGGGTTTTCGACGCTTTGGCGATTTGTCTGATTTGCTGCAGTAGTGATTTGTAGAAGGAGTTTGAATTGAGTGTGGGAAATAGAAGTCGGTTTTAGATTTAGTAGTGCAATTGAAGGGTCAGGTTTGATCGTTTTTTTGAATAAGGTAGAGAGGATAATAAAAACCTCTTTCCAAAAACATTTTGTAACAGGACATTCCCAAAATATGTGTATGTGTGATCCTAGTTCACCACAGCCACAGAAGCAGAGTAGGGTGTATTGCGGAATATATTTCACGATTCTGACAGGAACCAAATACCAGCGCAAAAGTACTTTATAATTTGTCTCTAGAGCTATTATATTTTGTGAAGATGATTTTGTTGTGGTCCAAATTTTATCCCAATTGGATGGTTCCAACTGAAGTCCAAGGTCTCTCTCCCATTTTTCCACGTATGATGGTGGATCTGCAGTAGGCAAAGTAATAAGATGTTTATATATTATTGATATGAGACCCTTAGAGTGAGGTTCGCGTTTACATATACGTTCAAATTGTGTGAGTTCGTTGAGTTTACTCATATTTTGTATATATGGCATGACATTTATTTTGACCTGCAGATATCGGAAAAGTTCTGATTGGGGGAGTTGATGCCTATCACATAGTTCAGGAAATGTTATAAGTGAGGTAGATGTCGATAGATCACAAAGTTAAGGTATGTCAGAGGAAATCCATTTTTTAAATGAATTAGGGAATGTGCAGGCTGGGTAGAATAGTGGGTTTCTAATAAGTGGTAGAAGGGGAACATGAGGAGATTGTAGCCCTTTGATAAGTTTAAATTTATCCCAGATAGTAACTGTGTGTTTGGTAATCTTATTTTTAATATTTTTATGATCTGAGGGTTTGGACAAAATTAAATTTGTTATAGAAAATGGATCACAGTCAATTGCTTCAATTGCAACCCAGAGTGGGGTTACGTATTTTGCGTGATATTTGGGGATGCATGCTATTTGAGCTGCATGGTAGTAAGAGGCGAAATTGGGGAATCCTAGTCCACCTTTAAGTTTGGGAAGGTAGAGTGTGTGTTTAGATAAACAATGTTTTAAAGAGCCCCAGATGAACGCTAGTGTTTTGCGTTGAAGATTTCTAAGAAAGCATGCTGGAACTGGAATGGGCAAAACCCGAAATAGATATAGTATCTTGGGTAAAATAGTCATCTTTATTACGTTTATTTTACCAATCCATGATATTGGTAAAGAGGACCATTGTTTAAGGAGATTGGTAATTTGCTTTAGTAATGGCGGAAAGTTAGCCGAGAAGAATTCAGTTAAATTGGGAGTAAGAGTAATTCCTAGATAGGTCAGGTGCGATGTAGACCAGGAGAATGGGAGGGAAGTTTGTGCTTGTTGTAAAGTATGGGGAGGTAAGGAGATATTTAAGGCTGTAGATTTTTGAGAGTTGATAATAAGTCCAGATATCTGTGCAAAATGATCTAGCTTACTTATAAGGTTGGGAGCAGAAATATGAGGGGAAGACATAAATATTAGTATATCGTCAGCAAACAAACATAATTTGTGCTGATGACCAGCTAAGTCTATCCCTTTGATTGAAGGGTCAGATCGTATAGCCTGAGCTAGGGGTTCAATAAGTAGGGCAAATAAAAGTGGGGAGAGTGGACAACCCTGACGTGTACCTATATTTATGTTAAAGCAACCAGATTTATATCCAGCATATTTATTATAGGCTTTGGGATTATTATATAGTGATGAAACCCAGTTAAAGTGAGGACCGAAACCCCCATTTTTGTAAGGCAAAATGTAGATAGGGCCATGATACTGTGTCGAATGCTTTTTTAATATCTAACGACAGAAGACACATAGGTATTCACTGTGTTTTAGCTGCTTGGATTAATAAAGTTGCCCTGCGTACGTTATCAGCTGCTTGGCGAAAAGGAATAAAACCAACTTGGTCTTTAATTATTAATGAACCAATAATATTGTTCAAACGAGTTGCTAGAATTTTCGCTAGTAATTTGATATCAAGATTATGTAGGGATATGGGCCTGTATTTAGCACAAGATGAATAATCTGAATGAGGTTTGGGGATCATTGTGATTATTGCTGTTAAGGTTTCAGGACAAAAGGATTGGTTGTTCAGAAGTGAATTGAAAGCATCTGTCAGCAATGGCGCAAGAAGATGAGTCAATTTTTTATAATATAGGGCAGAGAAGCCGTCAGGACCCGGGCATTTATTTAGTTTAAGGGATTTAATGGCTAATTCAACCTCTGCAGATGTAATGGGACTTTCAAGATGTTCATGTTGAGTTAAAGGAATCGTTGCTAGTTTTGATTTTTAACAATAATATAAACACATCTCCACACGTCACAGAATAACAGAATGTATAAGCAAGTCAAACATCAGGATATCCAAAAACTTAATATGATACAGTTTAAACTGTCATGTTTGGATTTTGGGAAAATAAACAGTTGAACATCAAACATACACGAAGGAGGCGTGACCAGGATGTGAGTGTGAGTGTGCGACGCTTCTCCTCCCTCCTCTCTCCGCTCGTACCCCTATCAGCTCTCTAGCATTGATGGAAACAACTTGCTGAGAAGCGTCTCCCTGTCTCCCTGTTTCCCAGCCTCAGCCTACGCCTATGCCTACAATCTTCATCAAACTGGAGCATGTAGTCGGAGCGGGTGGAGATTACAGCCCGCAGCCTCCCAAACTGCGGATGAAGGATCCCTAACCCTGCAAGGCAGATAAGGAGCGTGTACCGATGGCGATACACCAGCCTACACCAGCCTACAACCCCCATAATCCTCAGCGTGGAGTAAGGAGTATGTGATTCATAGACCAGGAAGCAAAGCCAACGCGAGGAGTCGGAGCAGAGTGCATCAGAGCGGGGAAGGGTAAGGACGGGACTGTGCTGTTAAAACTGTTCATTATCAGTAACATTGACCTTTCAGGACATCTTGTTGGGTGAAGGGGGTTGGTGAAGGGACGTCTGTGAGAGAGGCACCCCCCCCACTCTCTTTTGTGAAACAGCGCAGAGGAGCATCCCGCCGGAGGAAGAGCGTGCGGTTTCCTCAGCGGAAGGGAGTAGCGACCTTAGACCCCCGACACCCCCCGAGCACACTAGCTCATCATCTCAAAACAGAGATAAGCAGAGATAAGCACTTGCAGTGGCATACTCCAGGCATACTCCAGGAGAGTGGAAATAGCACAAACTAACCAGGGACTGATAAAGCATATCCCTAAGAATTACTACTGTCAATGACAATACAGGAGGGATGTGTTTTAAGACATTTCTAAACAAAATATTAAACTACACCACTGGGGATTAAAAAAGAGGTGTGTCCCTGTCCCCCCCCCCGGCCAGCGTTGGACTGCAGATATTTGGAGAGAGCAACGGAGGACGGGGGAGAGCCCTTTGAGGCACTGGGTGGAGTATATGCTAAAAAATATCTATATTAGCAGGAGGGTTGGAGCTTATGTGGAGCTTATATTGAAAAGTCGGGAAACTTTGGAACTTTAAAAATAAGGAAAGGAAAGGAGACTGTTCCCTCTTCCTGAAAAGTTTTTATTTTTTTCCTTTCCCCATCCTCTCCCCTCCTTTTTTTTTTCCCCTCCCTCCCCTGAGGGGAAGACTCAGACCCTCTCTTTACCAACCTCCCTGCCCTCTATCAAAGGGGTTACTTGTCTGTCTGTACCATATGGTAGCTAACATTAATATAGCAGCACCCTACACACCCTAGACCCGATAATGTCAACACAACGGACCACCAAAGCAAGTATAGCAGCAAGCCAAGCGGCAGCGGCAGCGAAATTAGGAAAATATTCACACAACCCAGATCAACCCCCAACCCAGACCCCTCCAAAAAATAGCCAGCAGCCCAAACTACAGCTGGGGGCTACTGGGGCAAGAAAAAGTCAGGGACAAAATCAGATACCCCTAGATGGGGGTGATATGGAGAGGAGACTCTCAGGAATTAACGGGAAAGGTGGGGGCTCCGGAACTCTAACTGAAGGTGCAAGAGAGGGACAAAGTGAGCCAACATTAAAAGAGGTGTTTGCAGCAATTAACTCTTGTAAATCCTCTTTAAGTGAAGTAACCACCCAACTTAGAACAATACAGGAGGAAGTGGCTCTGGTTAGACATGACCTACAACAAGTAAATGAAAGAACAACAGCTCTGGAGGAAAGAGTCAGTCTTGTGGAGGATGTATTGACCCCCCTTAGAAAATAAATAAAAGAAATGAGAGAACAAATGATTAAACAGGAACTGAAGATGGACGAAATCGAGAATAGAATGAGGAGGAAAAATATTAGGGTTGTGGGACTTCCAGAACATAGCAAAGGGGCAGACCCAGTAGCTTTTTTTGAAAAATGGATCAGAGAGACATTTGGCCAAGAATCTTTTTCACAATTTCTAGCGGTAGAAAGGGCACATAGGGTCCCAGTTAGACGTCTTAGACCAGATGGTCCTCCCCGCCCCCTCCTGATCAACATGTTTTATTATAAAGACAAAATGACAATAATCCAGAAGGCCCGAGATATGGGAAATGTCCTATACAATGGAACAAGGATATCTATCTACCCAGACTTTTCACCAGAACTGCAGAAGAAAAGAGCTAGGTTCGGTGAAGTGAAACGTAAATTACAGCAATCAAAATTCACATATGCACTACTATACCCAGCAAGATTGAGGGTGAATGCATCAGATGGGATAAAGTTTTTCGATACGCCTGAGGGGGCGACGGAGTGGTTATTATCGTATGGTGAAGCCCCATAGAGAATATATACATGGACTGCTGCTTATCACACTTATTTAAGATAATTTTCATTTATATTTTTATCTATATTTTTTGCATACGTGGCTTTTCTCTTCCCTTAGGGAGGAGATAGGGATAAGTAGAAGTATTCACAAAGGGAAACACGAAACATGAAACACAGAATTTGAAATATATAGGGATTTTTTTTTTCTCAGATAGGAGAGAGACACGAGAAGGGTATGAGGGGGGGAGGGGGAGATAAAGGGTGTGTTTGAATTGAAGGGAATGAGGTTCAAGCTATCCCCCTTTATAAGGGTGAAGCGCGAACATCCTCCCAACTATAAGGGTAAAAAGTGTATGGGGAAGGGGGGTATGAGGAATTGGGGAGATGTATTCTGGATTGGGAGGGAGGAGGGAGGGGGAGATGGAGGGAACAAGGGGGAAGCAAAACAAGGGATGCACCAAAAGGGTGAACATTTGAAGACGGATGTAAGTGAGGGTCACAATAGGAAGCCTCAACCCAAGCCAAGGAAGGCGGAGAAAAGGGTTTATGAGATAGGAAGTAGGTATGTATGGAGTGAAAGGAGAGAAAGAGGGGAGGTGATAGATACACAAATAAAGAATATTAAGAAAATGTTAAAGAAAGAAATGGGCAGGTTTTTGATCACTAAAGGGTTCACCATGGAAATAGACACTTACACGCGCAGTAAAAATGTATGGCTAATAGGACACAAGTGGAAAATCTAACAATATGCTCATGGAACGTCCGAGGTTTGGGAGACTCAGGGAAAAGGGCAGCAGTAATGTCACTGATGAGAACATATGGAGCATCAATTATATGCCTCCAGGAGACCCACCTCACAAAGAACTCTGCATCCCAATTGGGATGGAGAGAGTTTAAAACGCAATTTCACTCGGTCCACACCTCATACTCTAGAGGAGTGGGCATATTCATTAAAATGGGTATAATGTTTAAAAGTATTCAGAGTAAGGTGGACGATTCAGGGTGCTATGTTTTTTTACACTGTAAGATAGACAATAAAGAATATATACTGGCCAACCTGTATATCCCACCCCCCTTTGATGCCATAGTGCTGACTTACCTGATGGATTTTTTTCTGGAGAGACCGGGGATACCGGTGATAGTTACGGGAGACTTTAATATGGCCTTAGACTGGCGTAAGGACAGATTCCCTAGTAGGACACATCAGACTAGAACAAGAGATGTTAGATTATCAAAATTTCTAGACGAAATAGGCCTGAAAGATGTGTGGAGACTACGCAACCCCGAGACTCCGCAGTACTCCTGTTTTTCCAGAACACACTCCACGCTCTCAAGAATAGACTTAGCCTTGGGCAACGATGAGGCAATACCAATAATAAAACAAGTAAAATATATGCCAAGGAGCCTCTCGGATCACTCCCCAATATTGGTCGTGTTAGACACAGGGGAAATAATATACCAAAGGGAGGGGAAAATAAACCCACATTGGATGGAATTAATAAAAGACCCAAAAGATATACTAGAGGAGATCAGAGAATTTATAGATATAAATCAAGGCACCGCCTCAGAGCAAGTGGTGTGGGATACACTAAAAGCCTTTTTTAGAGGTATAATGATCCAAAAAATCTCCAGGATAAAAAAACAATCTAGAGAAAATGAGCGAATAGCTAGCGAGTTGGTCTCTAAGAATGAAGAAAAATTTATTAGGGATCCAACGGAGAACAACTCAAGAGCATGGATACAAGCACAACAGAACTATAGATTACTAATTCTAAAAAAAATAGAAAACAAACAAATTTTCCAAAAACAAGTAGCATTTGCAGAGGGAGAAAGCGCAGGCAGAATGCTGGCCCATTTAATTAAAACAAACTCGCCCTCCTCAATAGTACCAGTGATAAAGGTAAGCGGGGACAGAATTACTTCTCAAAAATCTGAAATAATAGATAGTTTCCGGGACTTTTATGAGGACCTGTACAGTTCAAAGCAAGAGGAAAGAAGAGAAGAAATGGACTCCTTTTTTGGAAGGTTAACCATCCCCTCGCTATTGGAAATGGATAGAGTAGCACTAGATAAACCCATAACTTTAGAAGAAGTACAAAGTGCGGTACAAGGGATGGCAGGACAGAAATCCCCGGGACCGGACGGTCTCCCGGTGGAGACCTATCGGTACTTCGGGAAAGAGCTGCTCCCGGAGCTTACTAAGGTTCTAAATAGCTCTATAGATAAAGGAGAACTCCCCCTGTCTATGATGGACTCAACAATAATAGTTATCCATAAAGAGGGAAAGGATCCACTGGACACTTCATCATATAGACCTATTTCCTTACTTAACACGGATACAAAAATATTGTCAAGGGTCTTGGCTGCCAGACTGAGCGGGGTAGTTGACAAACTGGTGCATCCCGACCAATCGGGATTTATCCCGGGAAGGGCCACCCACACAAATATAAGAAGAGTCTATATGAATCTTCAGATACCAACAGAGGAAGACGGAAAAAGAGCAATTGTCTCGCTAGATGCCGCCAAGGCCTTTGATAATGTAGAATGGAAATATTTGTGGAGAGCGCTGAGGGAGTATCGGGTTGGACCGATCTTTATGAAATGGATTAAATTATTATATAAAACCCCAGAAGCGAGAGTGAAAGTGAATAACGTTCAGTCTGAGAGGTTTAGATTGCAGAGGGGAACGAGACAGGGGTGTCCGTTGTCCCCCCTTCTATTTGCCCTCGCAATCGAGCCTCTAGCAATAGCTCTCAGGTCGACCCCGGAGATAAGAGGATTTATAAGAGGGGAGATAGAGGAGAAAGTAGTATTATACGCGGACGATCTCCTCTTGCTACTGGGAGATACACAGCAGTCACTGGGAAAAGCTATGGAACAGATAGGGAACTTTGGAAGCTTTTCAGGCTTGTCTATAAACTGGGGAAAATCTATGCTGCTTCCAGTGGACCCTCTTTTGAACCCCTTACCGCAAGAGGCCACAAAATACAAATAACAACTCAGATAAAATATTTGGGTGTAAATATATCCAAAGATCCTAACCATTACATTGCAGACAATTTGATTCCTTTGTTTAATAAATACAGGGGAAAAAGTAAAATTTGGAAACGCCTCCCACTTTCAGTGGCAGGCCGCTGTAATTTAATAAAAATGGTCTGGATGCCACAGCTTCTCTATGTCCTACAAAACTCCCCAGTGTGGGTATATAAAAAATGGTTTAAAAAAATAGAAAGTATATTTAGGGAGCTAATCTGGAAAGGGGGGGTAGCAAGAATAAAACTAAATACCTTACAGAGGACAAAGAGGGAGGGAGGGGTGGCACTCCCACATCCATTTAGCTACTTTTTGGCAGCCCAGATTCAATACATGAAGGGCAGTAACATGGAAGGAGGAGAAATAAAAAAGAGAATACTATTAGAGAACCCCACGCACGATACCCTAGTAGAAGCTGTGGAATCAGGCTCATTTACTATGAAAACACCCACTCTGGACCTTATGATTAGAACATGGAAAGAGGGGAAGACTGTGCTGGGATACAACGGTATTAATGAGTATACCCCTATATGGGAGAATGACAATCTGACAGAAATACAGAAGATGGGAACAGTCAATGAATGGAAAAAACAGGGCATAAGATATATCTCCCAGCTGTATCAGGATGGCACACTAAAAACTTTTCAGACATTAAAAGAACAATATAAACTCACAAATAAATCTTTCTATAAATATCTACAAATAAGGCATGCATTAGCAAAACAATATAAAGGAACACTAATGACTTGGAGTAAGATCCCTCTCTTAAAGGAAATTATTAACACTAAAACATCTAAGAGTTCAATAACAAAGATCTATCAATTTTTACAAAAGGGGAGTCAAAGGGGAACCCATGGTCAACATGTAGGAAGAAATGGGAAAAAGATATGGGTAATCTATCTAATGAACAGTGGGGAAGAATCTTGGAGCTTGCTCAGATGGTCTCACTGTCTTCTCCCAGAGGATGTCCCACCTCTTTTTGTTAAATCGAGCATATTACACGCCGTATAAACTTTTTTGTTTTGGACGCAGAGAAAATGACAGCTGTCCTAGATGTGGAAGAGAAAGGGGGGACATGATACATATGTTTTGGCGATGTCCGAAGCTACATCGGTACTGGAGGGAGGTAGTGAGAACAATAGAGCAGACTTTTGAGATACACATGGAGTTGGAACCCCTACAATGCGTATTGGGCTGGTTGGAGGGCGAAGGGATAAAGGATAACATTAAGTTAGCAATAACCAGATGCCTATTTCAAGCGAGGAGGCTGATAGCACAGAAATGGCAATCAGTCTCCCCGCCGTCTAGCAATGACTGGGAACAAAACATGAATTTAACAATATTAAAAGAAAGGACGACATGTATTAGACAGGGAGCTCTAAAAAGATTTGAAAAAATTTGGAAACCTTGGCAGGAGAAAAAACATTAATTGAAGATAAGTAAAGACATCGAAGATAGGGAGGGGAGGAAGGAGGGGGTGAGAGTGGGGGATAGAGGACAACTAGTGGAAGGATGGGGAACGGAGTATGGAAGGAGTGATTTGAGGTCAAGAGGAAGGGAAAGTTGTGCTGGTTTTAAGACGATATTATTTATTATCTGTTTTGTATGTGAATTTGGGGAGGGAAGGGGAAGGAATGTATTGTAAAATGGAAAATGGTTTAATAAAGATATGAAGTATAAAAAAAAAAAAACATACACAATTATCATTTGGTTAGATATGAGCAATAATTTATTTGAGTACCATTTTACTGGTGGTACTGAAAGATATACTTAAGGTAACTTAAAAAAAATAACAAACATGTTATACTTACCTGCTCTGTGCAATGCTTCCTCCCCCCTGCTGAGTGCCCCTATAGCAAGCTGCATCTTATGGGGGCACTTGTCTATGCTCATTCCCAAGCCACACTCTGTGTGTCCAAAAGGCACACATAGCTTGGCTCAACCCTGCCCCTTGCTCCTTCCTCACTGGCTGTGATTGACAGCCAATGGCTCCCACTGCTGTAAGTATAAGGGGGGGTAGCTGCACGCAAGTTTTTTTTACCTTCAGCACTACTTTAGAACTACTTCTTCTCAGCTTTTAGAAGCACAAAAAAAAAAGAAAGGGGGGAATCAAATCCTGACAGTCCACAAAGTAAAAACGTGTGGATGAAAGAGAGAAAACAGGGAAGAGAGAGAGTAGAGAGGGAAGAATTGGGGGGGGGGGGGGGGCGTGAGGGGAAGAAACTTGGTAGAGTATAACGTGTGTAATCTAAATGGAAGGGAAGGAGGGAAACGGAAAGAAAAGAAAAGGGTATATAACCTATACTGTATCTAACTAAATAACTCTAAACCCCTGGTCTATGGTTTTGCCCAGGGTCCGGTACTCCTCACTATAGGCTATGTTAAGCCTGGAGCTGATTCAGAAGCAATTTTGATTGCCTCATGTGATACTGATATATGGAGTTCTACCCATGCATTCCATGTGTAGTTAAATTGTTCAAATCTGTCAAGTCTGTAATGCATAATGGAATTCCATCCCAAGTCTTTCATCCAAGGCACTATAGGTGTCCTTCATAATTGGGGGATCAAGCTGCATGCTGCATTAATGAGGTGCCTAAGTAAGTGTTTGGCTGATAAAAATGGTTCCTCATGATCAGTGTGTAGCAGACACAGTTCAGGAGATTATGGGTGTTGGCAACTGATTATTTGCCTTGTAAAGTTGTGTACTTTTTCCCATTTTTTTTTTAGAGCTTTGCAGTGCCAGAATATAGGACACAGGTTTTTTTTTACTAAAGGCAAAGAAAGTTGCATTCTGCAGGATCAGTTGCTCCAGAGCTTAGTAAATGAGCAGAAGCTCTGCTGACCTCCATCATCCAATCATGTGCAAGCAAAAATGCTTTTTTTTTTTATCTATGCACGTCGTGTATTCTTTTCAAAGTGAAGCTTTACCTCATTTACTAAGCTCTGGAGCAACTATTTGCCTTTAGTAAATCAACCCCATGGTGCCTATTTCAGTGTTGCATCTCCAGCAGGTTGAAATAAATGTTAGGGTCAATTCTGTGTAACTGGAGGGGGGGTCCTGTACCAAAAAGACACATTTTTATAATTTATTTCTTGTATCATAGCACTAAATGAGCTCTAGTGAACTAGTTGGCACATGGTCTGTCATTGCTTGTCAATGAAGGAGAGGTTCATCTCCCTTTCCCAATGTTGTTTAAAGGGATATTCATAGATCTAAGAGATCAAGTGGGTCTTGGGACCTTTATTCATGAATATTTTTTCAAGACGTTAGACAGGGTGTATGTAGCAGTATTTGCGTGGTGTCAAAAAAAGTAAAAAAAAAAAATGTTGAATCTTTCAACCCACCATGGTAGATGCATACTGATAGGGAAACCCCAGAACTCAAGGGGTTTCAGTAATGTTGACTGCTGAAGCCGAATCCAAAAATTGTTAATATGCAAGCCTGTAAATCACATCACAATCACAGTACATGTTCATTCCAAAAAGAATTGCTCTGAAATGAGAACCTTGTAACACAATTTATATATTCTGAAGGGGGTGGCACCTTGGCACCTGGACTCTTTTGAAGTCTTTGGTGATATTCATTGATATGCAGCTGGTAATTGTACATACTGTATACATGTCTCTTCCAGAGTTCTCTGGGCAAGTCTTTGGTGGAATTCATTGATATGCAGGTGGTCATTTCACATACAGTATACATGTCACTTCCAGTAGTGGACTGGGGAAAGCCAGAGATAAGTATGTTCACAACTGGAGGTGTAAATGGCATTTGACCATAACCAAGACAGCTGTTATACAATATGACTTCTAATGAAATATACATCCAATATACTGTATATACCTAATCCTAAATAAATGTTTGATGAAATAAAATGGTTATTCCATTTACCCTATCAATATATATATATTTTTAGCCCTCCAGTGCATAGCATAACTTTTTTTATTGGCACTTATCCTCATTTGCCACACAATTTCCCTAATAAACTAGTGCATTGAGGTTTGCTTGTAAGTTGGAGACATCCTGTAAGGAAATTTTTCTACTACACAGCTTGATGTCATCTGCAAACTCTGAAAGGGTACTTTTAATCCCAAACACTTTATAGTTTATAAATAGGTTAAAAAGTAAGGGTCCCAACACTGAAGCTTGGGGTACATCACTAACAACCTTAGATGATGCACGCCGATATACATTAGCAGAATGGCAGCAGTGGGCAAATAGGCGTGCCTGTATGTCCCCTTTAATTTGCGGGCTAGTGCACGCGCGCCGCGTACTGCGTGACCGTGCCCACGGGTGCCGCGGACTCGATGTCCGCCGGTGTCACGCAATCATGGCACGGAGAGGCAGAACAGGGAGATGCCTATGTAAACAAGGCATTTCCCTGGTCTGCTTAGCAACATGACAGGGATCTACTGCTCCCTGTCATCGGGAGCAGTGATCTCTGTCATGTTATTGTGAGACCATCCCCCCTAGAGTTAGAATCACTCCCTAGGACACACTTAACCCCATGATCACCCCCTAGTGTTTAACCCCTTCCCTGCCAGTGTCATTTACACAGTAATCAGTGCATTTTTATAGCACTGATCGATGTATAAATGACAATGGTGCCAAAATAGTCTCACAAGTGTCCGTGTCAGCCGCAATGTCGCAATCATGATAAAAATCGCAGATCGCCACATTACTAATAAAAAAAATAATAATAAAAATGCCATAAATCTATCCCCTGTTTTGTAGACGCTATAACTTTTGCAAATTTTTTTTTTTTTTGACAAAAATATGTAGAAGAATACATATTGGCCTAAACTGAGGAAAAACTGTGTTTTTTATATATATATTTTTGCCATATTTATTATAGCAAAAAGTAAAAAATATTGCTTTTTTTTCAAAATTGTCGCTCTTTTTTTGTTTATAGCACAAAAAATTTAAACCGCAGAGGTGATCAAATACTACCAAAAGAAAGCTCTATTTGTGGGAAAAAAAGGACATCAATTTTGTTTGGGTGCAACGTAGCACAACCGCGCAATTGTCAGTTAAAACGACGCAGTGCCGTATCACAAAAAGTGCTCTGGTCAGGAAGGGGGTAAATCCTTTGGGGGCTGAAGTGGTTAATCACTACTCTCTTCATATATGTTTTTGACAGTTTTCTATCCATTTACAAAATTTATTTTCTAATCCTATAGAGTTTAATTTGCATATTAGATGTGTGTGGGGGACTGTACATGCCCTGTTGGACACGTTCTTATGAATTCCCCAAACATGGATGCGATTTAGTGGGATCAACCTGATGGGACAAGACTGGACAAGAAGCCCTTGTATGAGAGATTTGGTAACAATGATTATGTTAGTCTAGAGACTCCCTGCCACCCTCACTTTATATTCTCTTTAATCTTTTTTTTATGAATAAAATTTATGTCTGTCTTTATTTGTAATTAGAATTTATGTATATCCCTATTTGTAAATAAACCCAGCCTTATTTTAATATTCAGTAGTCCTTAATTAAAGTTAAGGCACCTCAAACAGGGCACATTCTTCAGTGTTCCTTAGGTAACCTGTTTTAGTAGAACTTGAAGCATACACTATCCACTGCATACATCTATGTCTATAAATATCCTTTAATTTCTGATATTCATTAATACATTGAGATCATTATTTTTCTTGCCAGCCAAGTCGGTTGAAATGTATTTAATTTAACAGTAGTAACAGTACAGTAAATTGCAGACATAGGAAATTTTACTATGTTTTAACACAAAATACCATTTACCCATCAGACATAGTTTTTTTTTTTTCTTTAGCTTGAAATAGCTTAATAAATTATGTGCAGGAAAGTGTAGAATATGAACACTAATGTTCATTGAAAACAAAAATATATACCCCATTTTAGTTAAATGCACAAAAAACAAGTAAACTCGAATGACTTTGCTACAAAGTATTTAAATTTAACAACAAACAAAAATGAAAAACAATTATATTCCAATAGCAATAAGTAAAACATGTATACAACAATACCCTGAATGCAGTAATTCAGCATTTATAATCAAGGGAAACCTTAAGGATGTGTTTTAAAAATAAAGAAAAAGTTAGCAAGTTTTCTTTAAGAACAGCTAAAACTTCTCTATAGCTAGTGACATTGAAGCTATATCTGTTTTTTAAGTGGTCATTCTTTACCCTCAGCATTATCTGCAACTAGGTAAAGAGCATATGGGCATCAGGACAAATGGTACAGTTACAATTGCCCTGAACTGTCATCTACAATCATGCTTTTCAAGACCGTGTTTTAATTTATCTTGCGATCGTTGTAATGGTCCTGCCAGTGAAATCCTTGGGGCCCCTTCACTCCTGCCACTTATGACAAGGAATATGCAGAGGCCCAATTATTCACTGCTAAGGTGACACAGGAGGCCTGGCTTGCAGCCTCTTGGCATCTTAATGTCAGCCACAGCATCACTTTTCAGTTACAAACAATTCTTCAGAGACCCATTCCTTAGCATTTGTGAATATTCTGATTGCAGGACTGATAAGTCAGCTGCTTGTACTAACTGCGTTCATTGATTTCATGAGCAGCTTGGAGGAGTTGATGTGGTTCAAGGAGAAATAAACCTTTATTGATTGATATGTTATTTATTTATTTATTACTTCTTGCAATTTGATTAACTTAAAAAACTTGAGTATAGCAAAATTGCTGTATTTCATAATACAGAGTTAATCTTAAATGTGAGACAAAAATAAACCGCTGTTTTTTTTCCAACCTTTTTTAAATTATTTGATAATACTGTTGTTGTGTCCCCTAAGCAATTTGTATATTTGTATACAAAACATCAATAAATAGACTGAACATCTACAAACACACACACACACATGTTGCTATACAGTATAACATACGATTAACCTACTAAATAAAAAAATAAAAAATCGAAGGATATACTATATAGGTACAATAAGATCACTGACCCATATGCATGCATGAATGTTAGCTCACACTTGCAACCTATTAACTTATCCAGCTGATTGTACATTGATATCCAATGTGTATGGTGCAGTTATTTTTTTGCCATTCATGTCTAATATTCAAATAATGTTTCTGTTGTGCCTACTATTCTTGTAAGATGTTTAACAGAAGTGACCTGAAATAAATAAAAAAATAATAGTATGGGTTTCTCACTAAGAAATGTACCAAGCAAAAATGCATATAAAAAATATTATAGTATACCAAATATAGACTATGCATAGACAGTACACTGATCAGCCATAACATTATACTATGATGCCCTTTCTAATACTGAGTAGGTTCCCCTTTTACCAACAAAACAGCCTTGACCCATTGCAGTATGGATGGCACTACACCTCTGAAGGTATGCTGTGGTATCTGGCATTAAACTGTCAGTAGCAGATCCTTTAAAGAAGAACATTACCCATAAAAAGTTGATTAAAAAAATGCTCTAGCAAAGAACATATATTCCATATTAATAGGTATGCTACCAAAATTAGTGTGTGCTGTAAATTGCCTGCAGCATTCTTCCTGTTTCTTCTTGATGGAGGCTGCCATTTTGCTGAACCCAAGAGCACCTGAGCAGCAGTAAATCATTAGTCTGTCAGCAAATTCATGACAGCTAAAACAATTGCTTATTCAGTGATTATGACTGTATAAGCAATACAATAATAAAAAAAAAAAAACGGATCACCCCTCCAGAGTAGTACAGTGTCACACTAATGACAGGATGTTAAAAAAGATGTATAAAAAAAAGTTTAAAAATATGAATACAATTTTTTTGATTATTATTATTTATTTTTTACATACTGTCTCCAGTCAGTATCCCTGATCGTCATTACACCAGTCATATGACGATGCTGTACTGCACTGTTAACAGTATGCTAAACAAATTAATTGTGAAAAAACAACTTCAAAAAGCTTGCCATGGGAGTTAGGATTTTTTTTTTAACAAAGACATGTAGAGGAATAAATTTAGGCCTAAATTTATAGAGAAAATTTACTTTATTTGGATATATTTTATAACAGAAAGTAAAAAATATTATTAAATTTTTTCAAATTTTTTGGTCTTTTTTCGTTTACTGTATATAGCAAAAAATAAAAAAAATGATAATCAAATACCACCAAAAAAGTTCTATTTATGTGAAAAAACAATTATATAAATGTAATTTGGTTACAACATTGCATGACCGTGCAATTTGCAGGTAAAGGAGCGCAGTGCAGAATAGCAAAAAATGGCCTGCTTATAAAGGAGGTAAAAGTTTCAGGGCTCAAGTGATTAATATTATTGCTGATGGGTGTATACAAGTACCGTATATACTCGAGTATAAGCCGACCAGAATATAAGCTGAGGCACCTAATTTTACCACAAAAAACTGGGAAAACGTATTGACTCAAGTATAAGCCTAGGGTGTCCATCTGCATGCCACAATGTGCCTCACTTTGCCTCACTGTGTCCATGTGCATGCCTCACTGTGCCCATGCCTCACTGTGTCCATGACTAGACTGACGTTTAACATGGGAGTCTATGAAAGTGGTGCCCGAATTTGAAAAATCGGTGCTCCCCGGCCGTAGGTCCCCCAGACAACAAACTTTGTACATTTGTAGAGGAGAAAAGGGGATACATGTGTGCCAAGTTTCGGGTACAAGGGACCTACGACCGGCCGGTACCGGGTCCCCAAATTCACTGGAGAAATGACCGTTTAACATGGGAGTCTATGGAAGGGGTGCCCGGCTTTGAAAAATTGGTGCTCCCTGGCCGTAGGTCCCCCGGACAACAAACTTTGCACACTTATAGAGGAAGAGTGGGGCTACATGTGTGCCCTCGTATCTCAGACCCTGCCTACATCATTGTCTGAGCGGACCAGATGGGGATCTTCCTCCGCAGTGTAAAAAATGAATAGACCCGCCCCTTCTCAGTTCCCCATCAGGTCCGCTCAGCCTTACACCTATGTCGCTGGCTGAGCGGACCTGATGGGGAACGTGAGAATGGGCGGGTCTATTCATTTTTTTACACTGCGGAGGAAGTTCCCCATCAGGTCCGCTCCTCCGCAGTGTAGTAAATGAATAGACCCGCCCCTTTTCACGTTCCCCATCAGGTCCGCTCAGCCTTACACCTACGTCATTGGCTGAGGGCACCTGATGGGGAACGTGAGAAGGGGCGGGTCTATTCATTTTTTACACTGCGGAGGAAGTTCCCCATCAGGTCCGCTCAGCCAATGACGTAGGCGGGGTCTGAGATAGGAGGGCGCACCCGCCCCCTCGTACCTCAGACCCCTCCTACATCATTGGCTGAGCGGACCTGATGGGGAACTTCCTCCGCAGTGTAGGTCCACTCAGCCAATGACGTTTCGTGTGGAGTGGAGACTGCAGCGCTGGACATCGGATCACCGCGGGACACTGGATTATATCGCTGGAATGTGTTTTTTATTTTTTTATTTTTAATAAAGGACTTTTCCCAACGGTGTCTGTGTGTTTATTTTTTATTTTTTTTTACACTTTCTTTGTGAAATGGTAGGGGTACAATGTACACCTTACCAATTCACATAGGGGGGGGCGGGATCTGGGGGTCTCCTTTGTTAAAGGGGTCTTCCAGATTCCGATAAGCCCCCTGCCCGCAGACCCCCACAACCACCGGACAAGGGTTGTGGGAATGAGGCCCTGGTCTCCATCAACATGGGGACATGGTGCTTTGAGGGGTCATAGACCCCCAAAGCATCCTCCCCATGTTGAGGGCATGTGGCCTGGTACAGTTCAGGAGGGGGGGGGCGCTCTCTCGTCCCCCCCTCTTTTCCTGCGGCCTGCCAGGTTGCGTGCTCGGATAAAGGATCTGGTATGGATGTTTGGGGGGAACTCCACACCATTTTTTTTTATTTGGGGTGGAGTTCCCCTTAAAATCCATACCAGACCTGTAGGGTCTAGTATGGATATTTGGGGGGAACCCCACGTAATTTTTACAATTTTTTTTTTATCAATGACTTTTCTCTATATTGCTGGGAGCCGACAATTCATTATAGCCACGGGTGCTTTTAAATGACTTTTTTTCCTTCAGAAATTACATTTTGTGCAGGGACAGTTCTAAGCACAGGAAAAAAGCGCTGCTTTACAGGCATACTATACACCCCCCCCAGGTACGAAATTTAAAAGACGATTTCACTTTTATTGTTTCACTTTAAGCATTATTAAAATCACTGCTCCCGAAAAAACTGCCTTTTATAAAACTTTTTTTGCATTGATACATGTCCCCTGGGGCAGGACCCGGGTCCCCAAACACTTTTTAGGACAATAACTTGCATAAAAGCCTTTAAAATTAGCACTTTAGACTTCTCCCATAGACTTTTACAGGGTGTTCCGCGGCTTTTCGAATTTGCCGCCAACACCCCAAATTGTTCGCTGTTCGTCGAACATACGAACAGGCAATGTTGGAGTCGAACATGAGTTCGACTCGAACTCGAAGCTCATCCCTATATACCAGTACCAAATCAACAGGCCTATAACTGAAATCTGAAAATACAGTAGCTCGTTAATGCTAAAATCCAGGAAAGCATCTATATTTCATAGTTGTAATACATATATGTAAACTGCTTAGTCATTAGCCTACCACCAGTCTGCTGTAGGGATGAGCCGAACACCCCCGGTTTGGTTCGCACCAGAACCTGCGAACGGACCGAAAGTTTGCACGAACTTTAGAGCTCCATTAAAGTCTATGGGACGCAAACGTTTGAAATCAAAAGTGCTAATTATTAAGGCTAATATGCAAGTTATTGTCCTAAAAAGGTTTTGGGGACCCGGGTCCTGCCCCAGGGTACATGTATCAATGCAAAAAAAACTGCTTGCGGCTTTAATGTAATGTCTGGTCCCGGCAATACGGATGAAAATCATTGAGAAAAATGGAATGGGTACCCCCCCCCAGCCCATTACCAGCCCATTACCAGCCCCTTTGGGTCTTGTATGGATATTAAGGAGAACCCTGCACCCAAATAAAAAAAAAGGAAAGGCGTGGAGCCCCCAGGCCCTATATACAGGGGGTCCCCGGGTTATGAACAAGATAGGGACTGTAGGTTTTTTATTAAGTCAAATTTGTTTGTAAGTCGGGACAGTACCTTTTTAAGGTGCTCCACATAGGCAGATGTCATGAGCTCATGCTGGGACACAGGGATAGAATGTACTGTACATTCTATTCCTGTGTTCCAGCGTGAGCTCATATCATCTGCCTATGTGGAGCTCTCATTCAATCGTGTGTGGTTCAAGTACAGTACTGTACAGGGCATATACGGTAGTAGTGGGCACAGAACAGTACAGTATGTAATCTCACCAGCTTTCAGGGCGCTTCTGATGCAGTCCTGTATTGTATGTGGTGCGTGGAGAACATCTGCAGTCCAGTGAGGGTGGCTGACTGGGAGTACCAGGCAGGTAAGGCCCAGAGTGCTGCAAGACAGGCAGAAGGATGTAAAGATGCTGGGCTCCAGGACACCTCAACCAGCCCACACAGGCAGTCTCCGCTGGGCAGCTCACCAGATCACAGCAGGGAGATGTATGGCTGCTGAGGCAGGTGAGAGCAGCAGTGTCCACACATCCGAGTCCAGGCCAGGCCGGCCGCGGGGCAGCAGCGCAGGAAAGACTGGGTATCTGCAGGCTTCACTAGGCCGGACCAGGCCGCGGCCGCAATACAGGCACAGGACACAGCAGGATATGGAGAGGAACAGGTAGGCATGTAATTAGGTTGTTTTTAAGTGTTTATGTGCACGGATAGCTAAGGATGGAGTGCAGGAGCCCGTTCGTAAGTAGGAGTCGTTCGCAACTCGGATGTTCGTAACTCAGGGACCCCCTGTACTCTGAACAGCAGTATACAGGCGGTGCAAACAAGACAGGGACTGTAGATTTGTTGTTAAGTAGAATCTGTTTGTAATTTTGAACTGGTACATTTTTAAAGTGTAGCTCCAGCCCAAAAATCTATTTTTAAGCTTTTTGGAAAACATAGGGAAGGGTTATCACCCCTGTAACATTTGTTTGGTGTCTGTGCACCTCTTCAGAACATTTCACCTCACTTTCTGTCCCAATGACATTTTTTTGGGGAAAATTTGGGGTTTTTAGTGAAACAAGAATTGGTGATAAAGCATCAGTGGAGAGGAGACATGTTTTTCCCATATTAACTCTTACAGGAGAGAATTTCCCTTCCTAGGGGTAGATTTCCTCTCACTTCCTGTTGTCTCCTTCCGTTTGCAAGTAGGAGTCGTTTGTAAGTTGGATGTTTGAAAGTAGGGGCCTGCCGTATATTCTCTACAGAAATTTGGCCCTTAGGTGTTAGTGTTGCCACAACACTGTAAGCCCTCACAGTTACTCTTGGTGGGCGCTGGAACGGGCCCTGCTGTAAGCTATTATATCAAGAATTGTAATTACATGCCATTGTTGAACAGTGGTAGAAAAATTGGGCCTGTGGTGGTGGTGGTGTTGCCACAACACTGTAAGCCCTCACAGTTACTCTTGGTGGGCGCTGGAACGGGCCCTGCTGTGAAATATTATATCAAGAATTGTAATTGCATGCCCCTGTTGAACAGGGACAGAAAAATTGGGCCTTAGGCACTGGTGCCACAGCACTGCAACACCTCACAGATACTCTAGTTGGAGTGCAGGAATGAGCCCTACTGCAAAGTATTGCATCAAAAATTGTAATTACACGCCCCTGTTGAACAGGGGCTGAAAAATTGGGCCTTAGCCACTGGTGGCGGTGCCCATAACCAAAAATGTTCTTGCAAGCTATCAGCATGATCATTGAGGAGGAAGAGGATAGTCATTTAGCATAACAGGATAGTCACTCAGCATCAGCATAGGCAGTCTTGAAGGGATCTGACATTTTTTTTAAAATTATTCGGTTACATCAGCATCAGGTGCTTGTTAGCTGGTGGTGATCTAAGACTGATTCATTTTTATGAAGGTCAGTGGATCGACCGAGTCGTGGACAGGCGCACCCTGTGATCGGTTACAAAGCCTCCAGCAGCACTGAATGTGCATTCCGAAAGAACGCTGGATGCAGGATAGGCCAGTAACTCAATCGCATATTGTGCAAGCTCTGGCCAGTGATCCATCCTCAAGACCCAGTAACCCAGAGGATTTTCGGTGGGAAAGGTGTCCAAGTCTGATCTTGCCCCTAGGTATTCCTGCACCATGTAAAACAGACGCCGATGATGGTTTCTGGAACCGATCATACCTTGGGGCTGCGGACTAAAAAATTGTCTGAACACATCGGTCAGATGGCCACCTTCTCCACCGCTTCTTCTTTGACTGACCGAAGCCTCAGCAACACGTTGTCCAGGACCAGGAATTTGTAACCTCCCAGCCTCTGGGAAGGCATTGCACAGACCTTTCTGCAAGGCCTCCTGACGATGTTTCATCCTCTGCTCCCTCTGCGACGGCAAGATAAGGTCCGAAACCTTACCCTTGTGACGTGGATCAAGGAGGGTTGCCAGCCAGTAATGATCCCTCTCCTTGATAGCACGAATACAAGGATCCTTCCCCAGGCTTTGCAGGATCAGGGAGGCCATGCAGCGTAGGTTTGCTGAGGCATTCGGTCCGGAGTCCTCTGGGTCACTCAGGACGACATGATCCGCAGCCACCTCCTCCCAGCCACGTACAAGTCCATGGGTTTCTTGGGACTGTAATTGATTCCTTGAAGACTGCTGCTGATGCTGAGTGCTAGGCTCCACCTCCATGCTGACACAATCCTCCTCCTCCTCTTCCTGTGTGATTGGCGGGCCAGCAGGAACACTGTCTGGATAAAGGGGGCCTTTAGAGGTAAGAAAGTCCTCCTCTTCCTCCCTCTGTTCTGCCTCAAGTGCCCTGTCCATTATTCCACGCAGCGTGTGCTCCAACAGGTGGACAAGAGGGACAGTGTCACTGATGCATGCACTGTCACTGCTCACCATCCTCGTGGCCTCCTCAAATGGTGACAGGACAGTGCATGCATCCCTGATCATGGCCCACTGGCGTGGGGGAAAAAAACAAGCTCACCTGACTCTGTCCTGGTGCCATATTGCAACAGATACTCATTGATGGCCCTCTGCTGCGTGTGCAGCCGCTACAGCATGGCCAACGTAGAGTTCCACCTGGTGGGCATGTCACAGATTAGGCGGTTTTTGGGCAGGTTGAATTCCTTTTGGAGGTCAGCCAGCCGAGCACTGGCATTATATGACCGGCTGTCATAGAATGCTAGCAAACCAGACTGTGTGACGGCACAGAGGAGACCAAAAAGGTGTAGGTGAAAGTGTAACAATTTATTAAGGGAAGTAAACAGACAAATAAACACCTCCAACAGAACACAGTGCAGTGACCAAACCAAATAACAGTGACTTAAAGAAAATATATACAATAAGGGGGAATACCGGAATCGTAGAGAAGGCCAGGCCGAGGTCATACACAAAGGGATCGAAGCAGATGGGTATGGATGGGAATCAAACAGGAACAGAGAGGGGACGGATGGATTGGCTGCAGAGCAGGGATCCAAGGTAACCAGGTAACAGGAGGACAGGGGACCATGGAAATCAGGAGACAGGAGGGACAGATTCAGGATGGGCTCAGGGTAGGGATCAGGTCGGATTGGGTCAGACAGGATGCAGGCTCAAAGTCCAGATCACAGGTCCTAGGTCCAGGGAGAGAGATACCAGGGCAAAGAGTGTTAGTACTTGCCGGGTATTTAAAGTAAGTCTTGTAATCAGGCTTCAGGTCACAGCTGACCGCAGGAAGTGCTCCCTGTCCCACACTGCTGGAATACACCCGCTGGTGGACGCCAGTACTACAGTCCATGGATCATGTCTTACCACCAGCAGGTGAGATCTTCCAACAAAGATATTGGCTGCAAGAGGACACCTGCTGGCGGACACTAGTACTGCAGTCCAAAGGACCAACAGCACCACCAGCGGGTGAAGCCTTTCCTGACAGTACCCCCCCTCAAAGGAGCGGCTTCCGGACGCTCCAACTAACTGTTGCTGGGGGAAGTTCATGGCAACAAGCTGGGCAACAGGCAAGGTCACATCCGGGCAGACAACGGGCACATCCAGGCAGGAGACAGTCACATCAAGGTGGGCAGCAGGCTCTGGGTCGTTGAGCTGGGGAGTAGGCTCCGGGTCGTCGAGCTGGGCAGCAGACAGGAACATCTCCGGCTGGGCAGCAGACAGGAACATCTCAGGCTGGGCAGCAGACAGGATCATCTCCGGCTGGGCAGCAGACAGGAACATCTCAGGCTGGGCAGCAGACAGGAACATCTCAGGCTGGGCAGCAGACAGGAACATCTCAGGCTGGGCAGCAGACAGGAACATCTCCGGCTGGGCAGCAGACAGGAACATCTCAGGCTGGGCAGCAGACAGGAACATCTCAGGCTGGGCAGCAGACAGGATCACGTCAGGCTGGGTAGTAGGCTCCACAGACTGAGAAACGGGCATCATAACCTCAAGCCGGGAAACGGGCACCACAACCTCAAGCCGGGAAACGGGCACCACAACCTCAAGCCGGGAAACGGGCACCACAGTGAGCACCACAATCTCAGGCCGGGAAACAGGCACCACAACCTCAGGCCGGGAAACGGGCACCACAACCTCAGGCCGGGAAACAGGCACCACAACCTCAGGCCGGGAAACAGGCACCGGATCTTCAGATGGGGTCTCAGGCACTGAATCTTCAGGTGGGGTCACCGGATCTACCGACTGGGACACCGGATCTACTGACTGGGACACCGGATCTTCCGACTGGGACACCGTCATCAGGACTTTTGTTTGGAAGGCAGGCACTGGAATGTCAGGCTGGCAGGCTGGCACAGGAAGATCAAGCTGGCAGGCTGGCACAGGAACTTCAAGCTGGCAAGCAGGCACAGGAACTTCAAGCTGGCAGGCTGGCACAGGAACTTCAAGCTGGCAGGCTGGCACAGGAACTTCAAGCTGGCAGGCTGGCACGGAGACCTCAGGCTGGCAGACTGGCACAGAGACCTCAGACTGGCAGACTGGCACAGGGACTTCAGGCTGGTAAACTGGCACAGGAACCTCAGGCTGGCAGACTGGCACAGGAACCTCAGGCTGTCAGACTGGCACAGGAACTCCAGGCTGGCAGACCGGTACAGAAAATTCATGCTGGCAAACTGGCACAGGAACTTCAGGCTGGGCAAAAGGCACAGGAACCTCAGGCTGGCAGACTGGCACAGGGACCTCAGGCTGGCAGACTGGCACAGGGACCTCCAGCTGGCAGACTGGCACAGGGACCTCAGGCTGGCAGACTGGCACAGGGACCTCAGGCTGGCAGACTGGCACAGAGACCTCCAGCTGTCAGACTGGCACAAGGACCACCGGCTGGCAGACTGGCACAGGGACCTCAGGCTGGCAGACTGGCACAGGAACTGATCACAGGTCCTAGGTCCAGGGAGAAAGATACCAGGGCAAAGAGTGTTAGTACTTGCCGGGTATTTAAAGGAAGTCTTGTAATCAGGCTTCAGGTCACAGCTGACCACAGGAAGTGCTCCCTGTCCCACACTGCTGGAATACACCCGCTGGTGGACACCGGTACTACAGTCCATGGATCATGTATTACCACCAGCAGGTGAGATCTGGCGGACACTAGTACTGCAGTTCAAAGGACCAACAGCACCACCAGCGGGTGAAGCCTTTCCTGACACCGGCGGAAATGCCCCCAAAGTTTCCTGGCCTGCTTCAGGACATCCTGTAAGCCCGGGTACCTGCCCAAAAACCGCTGCACCACCAAGTTAAGGACGTGAGCCAAACAGGGCACATGGGTCAGTTGTCCCTGTCGGAGGGCTATCTATCAAAAAATAGGAGGTTGTGGAAAACAGGTCTGGTGTGATGTAGCCAACATCCCTAACTGGTACAATAGAAAAGTTTCCCCTCACAGGGCGGGACTTTATAGGCATGGATTTACATAACCACTAAGGTAAAGTATAAAAATTATTTTATTAACAAAGTTGAAAAACATAAATACATAAAATTGTATGCAAATAAAAAAGACTTGATATATGCAAAGGTTGCGGTCAATAAATCAATGGAATTGGTAATGAAAAATGCACAATGCATCGCATGCCCAGGGGAAGAATTTTGCCCTGGACTGCAATGCTAGTGCATGAACATATCAAAATAGGAATTTGTACATATATAGGTCAGATCCTATGCGTTACGGAGATAGCTCCTTCTTCAGGGTAATCCGACATATAATTCAAAATTGAAATCTAAAACAGAAGAGAACACAATTGTCTCATATGATGGCATTCATTAAACATAAACATAAAACACAACAGTGGATATACCAATAACAGTGGACATGGAAAGCACATAATTGGCAGAGTACTCACCTCAACAGCCACACATCAAGCTCAAATATCAGTCATCATAAACCCACAAACCCCAAAGAAACGGGAATTGTGGTTTGGAATAAAGTGGTGAAGGAGATCCCTTACACAGGGAAATAGGTGAAAGCTGCACACATGCGACGTCCAAACAGCGAACCGGGACCGCAAACGTCTCTGAGAGAAAGCATAGAAGAATGGATGTATCAGAAGGTCAAAAGAAAGTTCTCAAATCATTATAAATTGACGCACATTAATGCGTCAAAGAAAACATACTATAAGGTATATAGCAGAATCCCAAGATCTATACCCTTTTCTACAGGGAGGGGTTAATCGGTTTAATAATATAAAAATATAAATGTATTGTTGGCACATAGAGTAAAGGCAAGTAAAATTTGCATATATGCTAGGTGGATTTGGAGTGATTAGGGAAGTGGAGAGAGGAGGAGAGGGACATGCAAGTGGACGATGTGAAAAACTTGTTATATATTATATACGGCTCACACAGAGTATAGTTTAAGATGCAAGTGGAGCCCTCACAAATCCAGCATAGAAGAAATCGAAAAAATCGAAAAAAAATCGAAAAAAAGGGGAGAGCAACTCCAAGTCTTGTGTTGCAAGTCCACTCATGAAGCGAAGATACTTCCAGAGTCTATATGAAAAAAGAGACATAAAGAGAGACAAAAGATTGCATCATCACTTGATGCACTTGTGCTTTCACCCTGCATTTATGGTCTCAAAAGGACCCAGAGCAGGGGATGGTAGTCATCTGCTAATGTTGCCAAAAAGTTACCGCCAAGGATTGAAAATCAAGGGATCACATCTCACCTGGTTGGTGTCCTGCCCCACGTACTCTCTCCCCGTCAGCCACAGCACTGCTGAAGTGCTCACTTCGTCGCCCTTAAAAGAAGGTCAGGGCACAGTGATTGGCTTCCTTCCGTCCCACGTGAGTGTCAAGCATCACGTGTGCCGTGTTATTCAGATGCTGCGGTCCCCCGGGCGTGCGGCGCACCACCCAATCCTCCCCCCAGAGGCAGGATAGCCAATAGGGGAGAACCGCGTCATGCGCCACGCCCCCACGACACATAGGTGCGGCACAGGGGAGTCGCACATAGACCAATGGACGAATAAGAACGGACAAGCTGTCAGACGTCAGATGGAAAAGGATTTCTTAGGCAACCGTGCCACAGAGGGTAGGCCAATCCGGCGGAGAAGCCGGCTCACACGGATGGCAACATCCGTAGGAGATCCGGCCGGCCGCCGACGAGGCCTGCGTGTGCCGGGATCGAATCCAGACACGGGAACTTGTGCAGCAAATGAACCCATAATTGCCACCACTAATAGTTGGCCTATAGAAGCTGATACAAATTCCATAACATATTGGAAAGTGTTTATATTGGGGGCCAATAACCACAAATTATATCCAAACATAAATAGAGATTGATGAGCAGCTGCGAAAGTAAGTAAATGCCAAAAAACATAAAATACTTAAAAATTTATTAAGAAGGGCACATACACATGAGAATGCAGAAAATTTATTGTTACATGCATAAAATTAGAGAGGTGCATCCCTGTGAGAACACATAAGACACACCTCCAATTCCTAATGGACAAAGTTGGCATTAATTGTAATAACAAAAATTGTTGCAAAAAATCCCTCAAGCTAGATCAAAGCACAACATAAAATGAAATGATTATATTTATCATAACATGTGTGACATCGAATCCCAAATGGTTGTTAGATCTTATTTCTCCATGCCCCCCGATACAAAACCCTCCAAAAAGGGCCTATAGTTGGCAGCCTCATTGAGGCCAGGAAAGGTGGTGGCTAGTGATGAGCCGAACACCCCCGGGTTCGGTTCGCACCAGAACCCGCGAACGGACCGAAAGTTCGCACGAACATTAGAACCCTATTAAATACAATGGATGCGAACGTTCGGATTCTAAAGTGCTAATTATAACGACTATTATCCATGTTATTGTCCGAAACAGAGTTTGGGAACCCGGGTTCTGCACCAGGGGACATTTATCAATGCAAAAAGAAGTTTTAAAAACGGACGTTTTCCGGGAGCAGTCATTTTAATGATGCATAAAGTGAAAAATAAAAAGTCAAATATTCCTTTAAATATTGTACCTGGGGGGTGTCTAAAGTATGCCTGTGAAGTGCCACGTGTTTCCCGTGTTTAGAACTGTCCCTGCACAAAATAACATTTCTAAAGGAAAAAAAGCCATTTAAAACTGCTTGCGGCTTTAATGCAATGTCTGGTCCCGGTAATATGGATGAAAATGTTTAGGAAAAATGGCATAGCTACCCCATCAACCCCCCCCCCCCCACCCCAGCCCATTACCAGCCCCTTTGGGTCTTGTATGGATATTAAGGGGAACCCCGCACACAAAATAAAAAAGGCCCTATATACTCTGAACAGCCGTATACAGGCGGTGCATACAAGACAGGGACTGTAGGTTTGTTCTTATGTAGAATCTGTTTGTAATTTTGAACAGCTGCATTGTTTAAGTTTAGCTCCATGCCAAATTCCTTTTTTTTAGCTTTTTGGAAAACATAGGGCACGGTTATCACCCCTGTCACATTTTTTTTGCTGTCTGTGCCCCTGTTCAGAACATTTCACCTCACTTTGCGTCCCAATGACAACTGTTTTTGAAATGTGGTGTTTGTATTGAAACAAGGATTGGTGATAAAGCATCAGTAGAGAGGAGACACCTTTCTCCCATATTAATTCTTACAGGAGAGAATTTTCCTTCCAAGGGGTAGATTTCCTCTCACTTCCTGTTGTCTTCTTCCGTTTGCAAGTAGTAGTCGTTTGTAAGTTGGATGTTTGAAAGTAGGGACCTGCCGTATATACTCTGCAGAAATTGGCCCCTTAGGTGTTGGTGTTGGCACAACACTGAAAGCACTCACAGTTATTCTTGGTGGGTGCTGGAACGCCCTGCTGTCAACTATTATATCAGGAATTGTAATAACATATAATTGTTGATCAGTGGTACTAAAAATTGGGCCTTTGATGGTGGTGCTGGTGCCACAACACTGTAAGGCCTGACAGTTACTCTTGGTGGGCGCAGCAATGGGCCCTGCTGTGAATTATTAGATCAATAATTATAATTGCATGCCCCTGTTGAACAGGGGCTGAAAAATTGGGCCTTTGGTGGTGGTGGTGGTGGTGATGGTGGTGCTGGTGCCACAACACTGTAAGGCCTGACAGTTACTCTTGGTGGGCGCAGCAATAGGCCCTGCTGTGAATTATTGGATCAATAATTATAATTGCATGCCCCTGTTAAACAGGGGCTGAAAAATTAGGCCTTTGGTGGTGGTGGTGGTGGTGATGGTGGTGCTGGTGCCACAACACTGTAAGGCCTGACAGTTACTCTTGGTGGGCGCAGCAATGGGCCCTGCTGTGAATTATTAGATCAATAATTATAATTGCATGCCCCTGTTGAACAGAGGCTGAAAAATTGGGCCTTAGGCACTGGTGGCACAACACTGCAACCCCTCACAGATACTGTACTTGGAGCACAGCAATGAGGCCTGTTGCAAAGTATTGCATCCAAAATTTTAATTACACGCCCCTGTTAAACAGGGGCTTAAAAATTGGGCCTTAGCCACTGGTGGCGTCACCCATAAACCAAAATGATCTTCCAAGCTCTCATCATTAATCGTATCATTGAGGAGGAGGAGGAGGATAGCCAGTCAACATAACAGCACAGGCACTCAGCATCAGCATCAGTCTTGAAGGGATGTGACATTTTAAAATCAATTAGTCTGTTATATCAGCATCAGGTGTGTGGTAGCTGGTGGTGATCCAAGACTGGTTCATCTTGATGAAAGTCAGTCGATCAACCGAGTCGGTGGACAGGTGCACCCTGTGATCCGTGACAAATCCTCCAGCAGCACTGAATGTGCGTTCTGAAAGAACGCTGGATGCAGGACAGGCCAGTAGCTCAATTGCATACTGTGCAAGCTCTGGCCAGTGATCCATCCTCAAGACCCAGTAAGCCAGAGGATTTTCGGTGGGGAAGGTGTCCAAGTCTGACCTTGCCCCTAGGTATTCCTGGACCATGTATATCAGACGCTGGCGATGGTTGCTGGAACCGATCATACTTTGGGGCTGCGGACTAAAGAATTGTCTGAACGCATCGGTCAGACGGCCACCTTCCCCACCGCTCCTTCTTTGACTGCCCGAAGCCTCAGCAACTCGTTGTCCAGGACCAGGAGTTTGTAACCTCCCAGTCTCTGGGAACGCGTTGCACAGACCTTTCTGCAAGGCCTCCCGGAGTTGTCTCATCCTCTGCTCCCTCTGCGACGGTAAGATAAGGTCCGCAACCTTACCCTTGTACCGTGGATCAAGGAGAGTGGCCAGCCAGTAATGGTCCCTCTCCTTGATCCGAAGAATACGAGGATCCTTCCGCAGACTTTGCAGGATCAGGGAGGCCATGCAGCGTAGGTTAGCTGAGGCATTCAGTCCGGAGTCCTCTGGGTCACTAAGGACGACATGATCCACAGCCACCTCCTCCCAGCCACGTACAAGTCCACTGGTTTCTTGGGACTGTAAATCATCCCTAAAAGACTGCTGCTGATGATGCTGAGTGCCAGCCTCCACCTCCATGCTGACACAATCCTCCTCCTCCTCCTCCTCTTCCTGTGCGATGGGTGGGACAGAAGGAACACTGTCTGGGTAAAGGGGGCCTTGAGAGGCAAGGAAGTCCTCCTCTTCCTGCCTCTGTTCTGCCTCAAGTGCCCTTTCCATTATTCCACGCAGCGTGTGCTCCAACAGGTGGACAAGAGGTACAGTGTCACTGATGCATGCACTGTCACTGCTCACCATCCTCGTGGCCTCCTCAAATGGTGCCAGGACAGTGCATGCATCCCTGATCATGCCCCACTGGCGTGGTGAAAAAAAACCGAGCTCCCCTGACCCTGTCCTGGTGCCGTAGTCGCACAGGTACTCATTGATGGCCCTCTGCTGTGTGTGCAGCCGCTGCAGCATGGCCAACGTTGAGTTCCACCTGGTGGGCATGTCACATATAAGGCGGTTCTTGGGCAGGTTCAACTCCTTTTGCAGCTCAGCCAGGCGAGCACTGGCATTATAAGATCTGCGGAAATGCACACAGACTTTCCTGGCCTGCCTCAGGACATCCTGTAAGCCCGGGTACCTGCCCAAGAACCGCTGCACCACCAGGTTAAGGACGTGAGCCATACAGGGCACATGGGTCAGTTGTCCCTGTCGGAGGGCGGAGAGGAGGTTGGTGCCATTGTCGCAAACCACCATTCCTGGCTTAAGCTGGTGTGGCGTCAACCACCTCTCGGCCTGCCCCTGCAGAGCAGACAGGACCTCTGCCCCAGTGTGGCTCCTGTCCCCCAAACACACCAGCGCAAGCACGGCATGGCATCTTTTTGCCTGCGTACTTGCGTAGCCCCTTGAACGCCTACGGAGCAACGCTGGTTCCGAGGACAAAGCACAGGAAGAGGCCATGGAGGAAGAAGAAGAGGAGGGGGTGGAGGAGAGAGGTGTGTCACAACCAGTAGTAGCGTTTTGGAGGCGTGGCGGTGGAACAACCTCCAACACTACTGCACCTTGTCCTGCATCCTTCCCAGCTGCCAAAAGAGTGACCCAATGGGCCGTGAAAGAAAGGTAACGTCCCTGTCCATGCCTGCTGGACCATGAGTCAGCGGTAATATGCACCTTACCGCTGACCGCCCTGTCCAGCGAGGCCAAGACATTGCCTTCCACATGCCTGTAGAGAGCCGGAATCACCTTCCGTGCGAAAAAGTGGCGTTTGGGAACCTGCCACTGAGGAACCGCACATTGCACAAACTCACGGAAGGGGGCCGAGTCTACCAACTGAAAAGGCAGCAGTTGAAGCGCTAGCAATTTAGCCAAGCTAGCATTCAACCGCTGGGCATGTGGATGGCTGGGAGTGAACTTCTTTCGACGGTCCAGCAGCTGGGGCAGGTAAATTTGCCTGCTAGAATCGGACGTTGGTGTACTGCTAGCAGAGTGCCCGCAAGTACTTGGCTGTGACACACCTAATTCTACACCTTCATTTCTCTCAGTGCAGGTTTAAGAGAGGACTGAAGGTATACTGGGGTTGGAGATCCCAGCTGATGCGGTGCAAGAAGAGGTCAGCTTTGTTCTTTGGTGTGGGTCTTTAAGGTAGGCTTGCCAACGAGCTGCATGGCAGGTCAACATATGTCTGATCAAGCATGTGGTGCCCAAGCGGCTGATGTTTTGGCCACGCGATATACGCTTGAGACATATGTTGCAAACAGCAGCTGTGCGATCTGATGCACTCGCCTCAAAAAAGGCCCACACCAAAGAACTTTTTGAATGACGGGCAGAGGCAGCGCCCTGCACAGGCGGAGCTCTGCGGTGTGATTCCGTCGGTGTGCTGCCCATACGCTGGCCACTCAAGGGCATCCTGCCCCGTTGGAGATGTGCCTCCTCCTCATCCTCCTCCTCCTCCTCTCTCCTATTAGGCACCCACGTGGAGTCAGTGACCTCATCATCCCCTCCCTCCTCATCACTGGAGCCAATCTGGCAGTATGCTGCAGCTGCTGGAGCATGACTGCCAGATTGGTGTCCTTCTTGAGCATCCCCTCTCTCTGCTCTCACGCTACTGCCTTCCTCTAGCTGGGTATCATCATCAGATCCTTCAAAACGCTGGGCATCCTCCTGGAGCATGTACCCAACACTGTGCTCAAACAGTTCGGGGGACTCCTCAGGAGGAGGACATGGTGGGTCTAGGGAAGGATTGACTAATGAAGATAATGATACCAGAGAAGAGGACGCTTTGGCAGCTGCTTTGCCAGTACCCTGAGCCTGGGTGAGAGAGGATGAGGAGGATGAGGTGGGCTTGGTCATCCACTCTACCAAGTCTTCGGCATGATGTGGCTCAACATGTCCAGCTGCCGAAAAGAAGGACAAGCGTTTCCCATGGCCATGTGCTGATGACAATGCACCGCGTCCACGACCAGCACTGTTGCCCCCAGACACAGAGCCTGCTTGCCCTCTTTTTTTGCCTCCTGACTGTCTGCCTCTCCTTGTTTGCCTTCCAGACATTTTAATGGATGGCCTGCAGGGAGATGGGAAAAAGAGCAATAAGGGCTACCTTCAGGTGTATACTGTGCAGGAGGCTTAGCAACAATGACACTGACACTGTCCCCTGCCTATCCTTCTCTGTCCCTAAACACAAGGATTTGCAATATGCTTCAGCAAGGTTGGTTTAGCACAGAACAGCACACTGACAGTTTCCCTCACTGTCCTTCTCTGTCCCTACAAACAAGATTTAGCACAGAATAGCACACTGATAGTTTCCACGAGTGTCCTTCTCTGTCCCTAAACTCAAGGATTTCAAATATGGAACAGCAAAATTGGTTTAGAACAGAATAGCACACTGACACTTTCCCTCACTGTCCTACTCTGTCCCTCCCTACAAACAAGATTTAGCACAGAATAGCACACTGATAGTTTCCACGAGTGTCCTTCTCTGTCCCTAAACTCAAGGATTTCAAATATGGAACAGCAAAATTGGTTTAGAACAGAATAGCACACTGACACTTTCCCTCACTGTCCTACTCTGTCCCTCCCTACAAACAAGATTTAGCACAGAATAGCACACTGACACTTTCCCTCACTGTACCTCTCTGTCCCTAAACTCAAGGATTGAAAATATGGTTCAGCAAGATTGGTTTAGAACAGAATAGCACACTGACACTTTCCCTCACTGTACCTCTCTGTCCCTACAAACAAGGTTTAGCACAGAATAACACACTGACACTCTCCCTACCTATCCTTATTTGTCCCTAAACACAAGGAATCCAGGATTAGTAAAGGAAAAAAAATGACACTGTCCCTGCCTATGCTTCTCTTTCCCTGCTCCGGAACACACTACACAAGGCCGCCGTGCTGGCGGCCTTTTATAGTGTGGGGCATGTACTAAACCCCCTCAGCAATAATTGGCCACAGGCATCCTGCCTGTGGCCAATCATTGCTCTCCTCGCTGCCGGCGCTGTGATTGGCCAAGCATGCGGGGTCACAGTGCATGCTTGGCCAATCACAGCGCCTGGATGACACTGCGATGGCGTAGTGCATTGTGGGCCGTTCGCGTCACTCAAATTTGGCGCGAACGGCCCAAATCGTTCGATCTTCGTCGAACGATCGAACAGCCGATGTTCGAGTCGAACGTATGTTCGACTCGAACACGAAGCTCATCCCTAGTGGTGGCATGGAGGAGGAAAATCCATCTCAACTCTCTCTGTAAAAGTAGCTTGTTCCAGTCGCCTCCTCGTGCATTCGGATGCACTCTGTCGAGTACTACGAATTTGACCTTGGGGAATATCCCATTGTGAAGAGCAATGATGTGTCTTCCCAAGGGGAAATCAGGATTACATCCCTTCATGCTCCATATATGTTTGGTCATTCTTGTTCGTAGCTCAACTTTGGTCTTCCAAACATAGAAAGAGCCACAATCACAGAGCAGAAGGTATACTACCCCCTTGGTGTTGCAATTGGCATAATGGGCAGATTTAAAAGTCTTGCCATTAGGCAATACACATGTGGGTCCCACATGTATGAAGCGACAAAAGCTGCAGCCTCCACAAGTGTAGGTTCCCTTGGTTTTACATGGATCCCCCCGATTTTCACCCTTGAATTCACTGTGAACAACTCGATCATGAATGGAGGTTGCTCGCCTGAAAGTAATTGATGGTTTGGTGGACACAAATCTACCCAGATTTGAGTCCATGGACAAAAGATGCCAATATTTTTCAATGACATTACGGATCTTATTATGCTGATTAGAGAATGATATTATCAGCCTGGTTTCGCTGTTGCTTGGACATTCTTTTTTAGGTTTCCGTGAATATAGAAGTTCACATCGTGTCTTTATTAGCGATTTTTTGTATGCCTTTTTGAGGCAGGTCTTAGAGTAGCCTCTTTCCAACAGACGCAATTGTAATTTTTTTACCTCCGTTTGGAAAATGTCCATATCTGAACAGTTCCGTCTTATGCGAAGATACTGGCTAAATGGTATCAACGCCATAAGTGGATTTGGATGAAAGCTTTCCTAAGAAACCCTTTTCCATCTGACATCTGACGGCTTGTCCGTTCTTATTCGTCCATTGGTCTATGTGCGACTCCCCTGTGCCGCACCTATGTGTCGGTGGGGGCGTGGCGCATGACGCGGTTCTCCCCTATTGGCTATCCTGACTCTGGGGGAGGATTGGGTGGTGCGCCGCACGCCCGGGGGACCGCAGCATCTGAATAACACGGCACACGTGATGCTTGACACTCACGTGGGTCGGGAGGAAGCCAATCACTGTGCCCTGACCTTCTTTTAAGGGCGACGAAGTGAGCACTTCAGCAGTGCTGTGGCTGACGGGGAGAGAGTACGTGGGGCAGGACACCAACCAGGTGAGATGTGATCCCTTGATTTTCAATCCTTGGCGGTAACTTTTTGGCAACATTAGCAGATGACTACCATCCCGTGCTCTGGGTCCTTTTGAGACCATAAATGCAGGGTGAAAGCACAAGTGCATCAAGTGATGATGCAATCTTTTGTCTCTCTTTATGTCTCTTTTTTCATATAGACTCTGGAAGTATCTTCGCTTCATGAGTGGACTTGCAACACAAGACTGGGAGTTGCTCTCCCCTTTTTTTCAATTTTTTCGATTTCTTCTATGCTGGATTTGTGAGGGCTCCACTTGCATCTTAAACTATACTCTGTGTGAGCCGTATAACAAGTTTTTCACATCGTCCACTTGCATGTCCCTCTCCTCCTCTCTCCACTTCCCTAATCACTCAGTACTCTCAGAAGAGGTAAGAAAATCCACCTAGCATATATGCGAATTTTACTTGCCTTTACTCTATGTGCCAACAATACATTTATATTTTTATATTATTAAACCCATTAACCCCTCCCTGTAGAAAAGGGTATAGATCTTGGGATTCTGCTATATACCTTATAGTATGTTTTCTTTGACGCATTAATGTGCGTCAATTTATAATGGTTTGAGAACTTTCTTTTGGCCTTCTGATATATCCATTCTGCTATGCTTTCTCTCAGAGACGTTTGCGGTCCCGGTTCGCTGTTTGGACGTTGCATGTGTGCAGCTTTCACCTATTTCACTGTGTAAAGGATCTCCTTCACCATTTTATTCCAAACCACAATTCCCGTTTCTTTGGGGTTTGTGGGTTTATGATGACTGATATTTGAGCTTGATGTGTGGCTGTTGAGGTGAGTACTCTGCCAATTATGTGCTTTCCATGTCCACTGTTATTGGTATATCCACTGTTGTGTTTTATGTTTATGTTTAATGAATGCCATCATATGAGACAATTGTGTTCTCTTCTGTTTTAGATTTCAATTTTGAATTATATGTCGGATTACCCCTGAAGAAGGAGCTATCTCCGTAACACGTAGGATCTGACCTATATATGTACAAATTCCTATTTTGATATGTTCATGCACTAGCATTGCAGTCCAGGGCAAAATTCTTCCCCTGGGCATGCGATGCATTGTGCATGTTTCATTACCAATTCCATTGATTTATTGACCGCAACCTTTGCATATATCAAGTCTTTTTTATTTGCATACAATTTTATGTATTTATGTTTTTCAACTTTGTTAATAAAATTATTTTTATACTTTACCTTAGTGGTTATGTAAATCCATGCCTATAAAGTCCCGCCCTGTGAGGGGAAACTTTTGTATTGTCCCTGTCAGAAGGCAGAGAGGAGGTTGGCGCCATTGTCGCAAACCACCTTTCCTGGCTTAAGCTGGCGTGACGTCAACCACCTCTGAGCCTGCCCCTGCAGAGCTGACATAATCTCTGCCCCAGTGTGGCTCCTGTTCCCCAAGCACACCAGCTAAAGCACTGCATGGCATCTTTTGGCCTGCGTACTTGCGTAGCCCCTTGAACGCCTACGGAGCACCGCTGGTCCCGAGGACAAAGCACAGGAAGAGGCCATGGAGGCAGAAGAAGAGGAGGGGGTGGAGGAGAGAGGTGTGTCAGAATCACCAGTAGTAGCATTTTGGAGGCATGGTGGCGGAACAACCTCCATCACTTGTCCTGCATCCTTCCCAGCTGCCAGCAGAGTCACCCAATGTGCCGTGAAAGATAGGTAACGTCCCTTTCCATGCCTGCTGGACCATGAGTCAGCGGTAATATGCACCTTACCACTGACCGCCCTGTCCAGCGAGGCCAAGCCATTGCCTTCCACATGCCGGTAGAAAGACGGAATCGCCTTCCGTGAGAAAAAGTGGCGTTTGGGAACCTGCCACTGAGGAACCGCACATTCCACAAACTCACGGAAGGGGGCAGAGTCTACCAACTGAAAAGACAGCAGCTGAAGTGCTAGCAATTTAGCCAAGCTAGCATTCAAACGCTGGGCATGTGGATGGCTGGGAGCAAACTTCTTTCGGCGGTGCAGCAGCTGGGGCAGGGAAATTTACCTGGTACAATCTGACGTTGGTGTACCGATAGCAGATTTCCCGCAAGTACTTGGCTGTGACACACCTAATTCTACACCTTCATTGCTCTCAGTGCAGGTTTCAGAAATGACTGAAGGTATAATGGGGTTGGAGATCCCAGCTAATGAGGAGCAAGGAGAGGTCCGCTTTGTTCTTTGGTGTGGGTCTTTTAGGTGTGCTTGCCAACAAACTGCATGGCAGGTCGACATATGTCTGATCAAGCATGTGGTGCCCAAGCGGGTGATGTTTTGGCCACGCGAGAAATGCCTGAGACATATGTTGCAAATAGAAGCGCTATGATCTGATGCACTTGTCTCAAAAAAGGCCCACACCAAAGAACTTTTGGAGTAACGTGCAGAGACAGCAGCGCCCTGCACAGGCAGAGCTCTGCGGTGTGATGCAGTCAGTGTGCTGCCCTTAAGCTGGCCCCTGGAGGGCATCCTGCCTCGTTGGAGATGTGCCTCCTCCTCCTCTCTCCTATCAGGCACCCATGTGGAGTCAGTGACCTCATCATCCCCTTCCTCCTCATCACTGTAGCAAACCTGGCAGTATGCTGCAGCTGGGGGAACATGACTGCCAGATTGCTGTCCTTGTTGGGCACCCTCTCTCTCTGGGCTCACGTTACTGCCTTTCTCTAGCTGGTGCCATCATCGGAGCCTTCAAAACGCTGGGCATCCTCCTGGAGCATGTACCCAACACTGTGGTCAAACAGTTCGGGGGACTCCTCAGGAGGACATGGTGGGGCTAGGGAAGGAGTGACTGATGCCATTGAGCCGAGAGAAGAGGCTGCGTTGGCAGCTGCTTTGCCAGACAAAGTACCCTGAGCCTGGGTGAGAGAGGATGAGGAGGATGAGGACGGCTTGGTCATCCACTCTACCAAGTCTTTGGCATGTTGGGGCTCAACATGGCCAGCTGCCGAAAAGAAGGACAAGCGTGTCCCACGGCCACGTGCTGATAAGGATGCACCGTGTCCACAACCAGAACTGTTGCCTCTAGACACAGAGCCTGCTTGCCCTCTTTTATTGACTCATGACTGTCTGCCTCTCCTTGTTTGCCTTCCAGACATACTAATGGCCTGCAGTGAGATGTGGCTGCACAAAGGTGGGATGTATATATATATATATATATACATATATACTGATTATACTGAAGCTAGCAGAATCAACTGCCTGCTGTGGTATTAGTATGAGAACACTAGCAATTGTCTTCAGTTAGTTTTAGGTGCACACTGTGCAGAGGACACTAACTGAAAATACTTGCAGCTCCCTGCCTGTGGTATTAGTATGAGAACACTACCAATTGTATTCAGGTACCTTTAGGTGCACGTTGTGCAAAGGACATAGTACACTAAGTGAAAATAAAGCAGCTCCCTGCCTGTGGTATTAGTATGAGAACACCACCAATTGTATTCAGGTACCTTTAGGTGCACGCTGTGCAAAGGACACAGTACACTAAGTGGAAATAAAGCTGCTCCCTGCCTGTGGTATTGGTAAGAGAACACCACCAATTGTATTCAGGTACCTTTAGGTGCACGTTGTGCAAAGGACACAGTACACTAAGTGAAAATAATGCAGCTAGCACAATCACCTGCCTGCCTGTCAGTATAGAGAATAACAGGAACGGATTTAGCTAAACTGAATACAGTGTGTAAATATATATACAACACCTAGGATGCATATATATCCTTTACACACTGTAACTGCAGCTAACTGACTCGCCTGCCTGCTCTGTCTAACTCAAATCAAATGACACTGTCTCTCTCTCTCTATCTTCTAAGTTAACCAACGCCGCAACACACTACACAAGGCTGCTACGCTGGCGGCCTTATATAGTGTGGGGCGTGTACCTACTCCTCTGAACCATGATTGGCCAAAGCCACCCTGGCTTTGGCCAATTACGACTCTCTGTACTTACGGCGCTGTGATTGGCCAAGCATGTGGGTCATAGTGCATGCTTGGCCAATCATCAGCCAGCAATGCACTGCGATGCTGCAGTGAATTATGGGCAGTGACACGTCACTCGAATCCGGTGCGAACGGCCCATAATGTTCGAAATTCGGTGAACAGCCGATGTTCGAGTCGAAAATGGGCTCGACTCGAACTCGCAGCTCATCCCTAGTCTGCTGATTTGAATAAGAAGGAGCATCAAATCTTAGAATATCCCAATAACCTTCCAGAGCTACGTTAGTACTTTCCAAAGCTATAAAGAATCTAATCACCATAAATCATTGCCCCATGCTATCTTTGTCCTGCATTGCAGGGGATTACAGAAAGTACATTTTAAGGCATTGTTCACTTTCAAATGTTTTGTGTTGTTTTAACTAGTTATCAGTGTAATTATATTCCCTGTGTTATTTCTTTGCCTTACCTTGTAATGATGGGTTCACATGTTGTGGCTGCAGTTTAAAGTTTAATGGCTGATCAATTCCACTATGTCCATGTATTCATTCACCTGGTTTGTCCCTGTTCACTAAATGACAGGCAACTAATTGTTCAGGGTCACATAGCGTCCAATCAATACCTTGCTAGTAGTCTGTGTTGCACAAATTAGGTATACCAATGTGATGAAAACACATTTTTTCCTTCATTGTTCTGCCTGATTGTGAGGGTTTCAGATCTAATTACTAAGCAGTTTTTACCTGCAGAGTACTAGACTGAAAGACAGAGGGTTTGTGAGATATATAATTTCTTCATGGGAAATGTCAGTTCTCAGACTACAGACAGAGGCCAAGCAAACCTGTGCAGTGTTTCATGTCATGCTTTGTGTTTGAACACAAACAGAAATTGCTGAGTGGATTGTGGAGATTTATTCAGCTATAGGCTGCGCAGGTCAACAAATGACACCATAAAACTTCATAATCAATGCACATCTTAAGCAGGAGAAAAACACAAGGTGTGGGTAGGAAGAGTTATAATGCCTTCAAAGATAGATGTTGCTATGTATACTAACCATATTTAATACATTACTTTTTTGAGCCAAAAATGTTCTGCTTTTTTAGCCACAATGTCATGGATATGCAGTAATGTTTGTCTGTCAGCTTACCTTCCTCCCCATGTGTTCATCTTAGAGGCCAGACTCTCTCTCACCTGGCTGCCTTTATAATCCCCTCCCAGCCTGACTCCACCCCAGGCCCTATCACAGAACACTATATTAACCTGTGCACTGCAAGCCTGCCTTGCTGATCAACGTGTTTGTTTAAGCATTGTGTGTTTGGGTTCCTGCCTGCCGTGTGCTACGTCTGTCTCTCTGTTACCGATATTGGCTTGTTCCCGACTATCCCTGTCTGCTTGTGACCTTGACCTTTGGCTTGTCCTTCGTTTATCCTTGTCTGCTTGTTGCCCTGACCTTGGCCTTTCCCCTCACTATTCTTGTATCCTGTGCTGCTGCTTCCCCTCTATCCTCCCTACTATACGGAGCGTGAGCTAGGGGACTCTAGGGGCCGTGACCTGGACCCAGCTGCAGCGTAACATCCTCACCACTAGAGGCTCTGGTGAAAACCTGATGGGTCTTAGACTCCGCGCCCTGGGGAATCTTGGCTCTAGCTTCCTGTGGATCCCTGTTGTGCTCTACTGGTCCCGCTTTCCACAACCACCCAGTATCCCATCTGCAGCAGTCAGCCATAGCGTTCACTACCTTGTGGTGCACTCCTGACCCCCAACGGTGTGCATCTGTCATCTGGCCACAGGTGACCTGACAGTTTGATCAGCCATGGCCCCGGCTGATGTGCCGCTTCCCATAGATGATCCATTGCAGGGCATAGTCCGCAGACTTGAGACCCAGGAATCTAATCAGGCCCAGGTCATGCGATTCCTTCAGGATTTGGCCTCCCGTTTTGAACAGGTTCAGGCCTCATTAGGACCCCCGGTTCAACAACCTCAACCGCTATCAGTGGCTGCACCTATTCCCGTCGCAGTCGCAGCCACACAATCACTACAACTGCCAGCTCCATCCCGTTTCTCTGGGGACTCCAAGGCCTGCAGGGGGTTCCTTGGCCAATGCACGATTCATTTTGAGCTCCAGCCCCAAAACTTCCTGTCTGATCGGGCTAAGGTAGCCTATATAATTTCCCTCCTCTCCGGTGAAGCTTTAGCCTGGGCAGCCCCTCTGTGGGAACTGAATGATCCAGTGGTTTCTAGCCTGTCTGACTTCTTGAAACTTTTTCGGAATATCTTCTAAGAACCGGCTCATGTCTCTTCAGTGGCCAGTGCCCTTTTACGTCTCCGCCAAGAGTCTGCTTCTGTGGGACAGTATGCTCTTCATTTCCGCATTCTCACGGCTGAGTTGAGCTGGAACAATGAGGCCTTAGTCGCAACCTTTTTTGCATGACCTTTCTGATAGAGTGAAGGATGAATTAGCAGGAAGAACCATTCCCACTGATCTGGACAGAGTTATTTCCTTGTGTAATTAGATCGATATTCGCTTTCAGGAAAGGACCCTAGAAAAGCAACGCCAGCACTCCTTGGTCCTTAGTCAGCCTGAGCTCCCCTCTCTTCAACCCGTGGAGCATCTCCTGCCAGCTGAGGAACCCATGCAGATGGGCCGGACCAGGCTATCCCCAGAGGAACGTGCTATGCGCAGAACTCTAGGCCTGTGTCTCTACCATGGGGGCAAAGGTAATTTTCGTGACACTTGCTCTCTTTGTCCGGAAAAATGTTCGGGTCCAATACATCTGGAAAGTGGAATATTGGACCCAGAAATTTCACCCTCACCTTCTTGTCTTCTTCTTTCTGTGTTCCTTCATGTTGCTGCTTCTTCTCATTTGGTCGCAGCATATCTGGATTCCGGAGCCGCTGGCAATTTCATGGACTGGGAAACTGCATCTTCTATGAGATTTACCCTTTTGCCACTCACCACGCCTTTGGTGGTCTTGGCGATTAATGTCACTGTTCTCCCAGGGGGTCCTATCCGCTTCCAGACCCCCCCTGTTAAGATGTCGGTAGGGACACTCCACCAGGAGTGGATATCCTTACTTATCTTACCTAAGGCCTCAACTCCTATCATTTTGGGTCTCCCATGGTTATGGCTGAGGTCCAGGGGGGACTATATCCCCCAGATTGTGAGAGGTATCATGAGGCAGCTGTGCTACGAAGGACAATTGACTGGATTTGTGGTACCTTTTAGAAAAATGGGTATTATTGGAAGAAAATCTAAGCGAAATATGCCTGGGACAAATAATTTGGGTACCAAGGCAATATAGGGACGTTCCCAGGGATGCAGCTCCAATAACAAAGGAAACCTTTAGAGCGTTGGATAGCCTGTTTAAAAAAAGGCTATGGCAATATAACAGTCCATTGATGCCCCTCTCGGGTACGAGCTACTTTCCACCAAGGAGGGAGAATAAGTTATACCTGAGGTGGACATTTTTGGACAGTTTAAAATTAAAAGATGTTCTGAATGGGAATGCCCTCTGTTCAATATCTGAATTACGAGAGAGATATATGGTGTCTCACCCTGGGATGTTTGAAGATCTAGGCAACTCCAGCATTTTGTAGGTGCTCTCCCAAAACCCCTTTGTTCTGTTAAGGGGCTTGGCCCATAGGAAAGACTCATGGACCAGGGGGGGATGAATGGACATGGGGTATCCAACATATATGAGATGTTGAACTCTCCCCTGGGAGAACTGGCCCACCATGCCTTCTGGAGTGATGGAAACTTGAACTAAACAAAACCATATCAGAGCAAATTAAATGTAAATTTATAGATTATATCCAGTCAATGTCAATAGATGTGAGAATAAAATAAATAAATTATAAATAGTTAACTAAATGGTATTATGTCCCAGCAAAACTTCATAAGATCAACCCAGATGTATCATCGTTGTGTCGGAGGAAGTGTGGGTTGGAGGGCACACATGCCCATATATGGTGGCATTGCCCCCTGATTCAACCATTTTGGAGAGAAATATTGAAAATGATTAAGAAGATTAGAGGTGTTAAGATCAGACAAGATCCCTGGCAGTGTTTGTTCCACGCCACGGGGAATCAAGGAAAAAATATAGAGCAGCAGTGGTCCCATTTTTGTTGAATGCAGCGAAAGCTCTAATCCTGAGGAAGTAAAAACTAAAGAAAATCCCGTTAATAAAAGATTGGCTCAGGGAAGTAGATAAAACTAGATTGATGGAAGAACTGATATCTTTGCAAAATTATTCCAGACAGAGATTTCACTGAACTTGGAGAGGTTGGTTTGAGTTTAAACATTCAGGGTTTTTCTTAAGCTATATGGGAGATTAAAGCATTACTAGAGAGGGGAGGTCATCTTCTTCCTGAATAGAATTGAGTAAGGAAGTGGGAGGGGAAAGGGGCACAGAATTACGGTGGAACTGGGGAGAGGGCCTTCTGTGCGACCATCTCTAGACCCACCCCCTAATTTAATTTAATTACATATTAAATAACACTTTAGGTTCACTTGGTTAAAAGGATTGGGGTAAGTGGGATTGAGGTTTATAAAGAAAGGGGGGATAGGCATATTTTTGGGGAATGAGAGAGGGGGAGGGGGAGCACAGAATTAGGGTGGAATGGGAGAGAGGCCATTGTGCAATCCTCCCTAGACCCACCCCTTAATTTAAATTTAATTAATTATTAACTTTTTAGGTTCACAGGGATAAAAAGATTGGATTATGGAAAATGGGATGTGGGGGGGGGGGTCTACCTCTCTCAAAAGTAAGAGTATATGGAAGGAGGAACCTCAAAATGATATGTTCATCCATAGGAGATGGCAATACCGAATGATCTATGTGCATTAGGAATGTCATGTATTATGTTTAATGTGATTTGAAGGTTTTGTATTTTTGTTTTTTTGTATGTTGAGACTTTTTGATTGTTATGTATTATGTCTGTCTTTTTCTAAAAATGAATACAAATAATTTAAACACAGAATAGAGTTGTGCCTATAGGTGACATAAGCAAAGAGGTTGCTGTATATTTATTGCCCACTCCTATCATCAGTAAACATGAACGTGAATGTAAACCCGATTCATAAAATTTGAGCTGGGAGTTCGGAGCAGTGTTTTCTTATCTCTCTTCAAAGCCATATGTCCCGTAGCTATCTCCTGCTCCGTTCTTCTGTTATCGGCCTGATAACTTCTGACAAGTTCTCCATCAACTGAGATAAAAGCAGCCTGAGTTTTGTGTTGGGGAGGATGCTATCAAAAGATTAGCACAGAGCTGAATGATTCAATGAACAGTTGTGCTAGGAAAAAATTGATCTTGATTTTCATTAAAACTTTTTTTAACATTTTTATTTTGTAATTACGTACCAGCTCAAGTGGTAAAAATTGTCCGTTTATCAAAAAGATAAGACATTCAGCTGGAGACAACCTGCTTTGAGGCTCGGTTCACACTTGTGCAATGCGGGAATCCTGCAAATCCACTGCGGGTTCCTGCATCACACCCGACTCACACAGCAGTTCACACTGCCATATGAGAACTGCCAGGAGTGTCAATACATTGTTAATGACACAATCATTTCAGCTTGCATATCGCACTGCGAACTGACAGTTTGAACGTGAATTGGATCGCAAGGGTGTGAAAACCCATGCAATCTGACTCTGGTGCGGACAAAAGAAAGGGTCCTGTGCGAGTTTGGTTCGAATGCAATGCAATATCAACCATACTATCTGTATGGCTGAAATTGCATGGCACGGACATCGCATGTCTGCAGTGCAGTGCGAATCACATGTGATCTCACAGAGTGTGCTGGTGTGAGCTGGCACTTACATACTGCTGTCCCCACGTGCATACATAAATACAAACTACACATACAAACAAAAGGCTATAAATCATTGAAGCTGTAGTAAAGTCTCAACAGAGATGCTTTAAACTAATACATTATTATTCTCTGCAACATATTGGGCATTCTCCAGTTTTAGTAATTTAGCCCCACTGTGCTAGTCCCAGCAAAAGTGTGAATGCAAGGGTGGCGCCATAGTTTCCTGCAAGGTAGAGGTGCTACTCTGAATTCAGAAATCAGGACAAGCGCTAAGATAAAATGAGGGAACGGACAGGATTGATAAAAAGGAAGACCAGCATATAGTGTAAGTCTACATCTGAACAGTATAAATTACTATAAATAATGAAGCTTATGCCATCAATAGAATTTTTTAATTCAAATGTAAAATACCCTTTCTGTGAGAACAATATTTAACTCTGCAGCAGAGAACATAGAATGTGCAACTGTGTGTGTTTCTAGTTCTCAAACTCCCTGATATAAAGTTGTGTCAGTTTGATTGCATACTTATGCTGCTAAACTTGGTCTGGCCTAGAGTTGGGCCGAACACCCCCCGATTCGGATCGTGCCAGAACTTTTGAACATTGCAAAAGTTCAGAGCCAAACAACGAACCCCATTAAAGTCAATGGGTCCCGAACTGGAAAAATCAAATGGGCCCATTTTGAAGGCTTATAAGCAAATTTTTGGGCATACAAAGAGTATGGGGTGCCGGGTACTGCCCTGGAGGACATGTATCAATGCAAAAAAAGTTTTAAAAAAGATAATTTTTAAATGAGCAATAATTGAATGATGCTTAAAGTGAAACAATAAAAAATAAAAATCCCTTTAAATATAGTGTCTGGGGGTCCCTTTAGTATGCATTAGGTGGCGCATCTGTACTGTGTTAAGAACCTGCTGAAGCAAAAATGACATATATAAAGCAAAAAAAAAAAAATTCTCTGCAAACTCTTTATTTTGTAAACAACAAGCTTGGGGAGCCAGTCTGTATGATGAGGCCACAATTTAGTGCACTCGGGAACAAGATTCGAGATTTAGGATAGAAGTAACAGATTCAGGAAAATTGGGCTTTGGGTATAAATGGTGCCTTCACACCGTAACACTGTAGAGGTACTGTTGATGAAAGCAAGAATTGGCCTTGCTGTAAAAATGAGAAATAATATGCCCCGGTCAAACAGTGGCAGAAAAATTGGGCTTTGGGTATAAATGGTGCCTTCACACCGTAACACTGTAGAGGTACTGTTGATGAAAGCAAGAATTGACCTTGCTGTAAAAATGTGAAATGATATGCCCCGGTCAAACAGTGGCAGAAAAATTGGACTTTGGGTATTGGTGGTGCCTTTACACTGTAACCTTTTAGAGGTACTCTTGATGAAAGCAAAAATTGGCCTTGCTGTAAAAAATGTTTATTATATGCACCTGTCAAACAGGTGTGTAAAAATTGGTCCTTGAGTGTTAATTGTGCCCATGAAGCCAATACTAAAAATTTCTTCCAGATAAAATCAACACCCACAAAGCTAGACAGCCTAGACAATTTTGCAGAGATTCCACATCCCAAAAATACTTAATCGGCGTCATCAGCATTAGGGGCTTGATAGCTGCTGCTAATCTAGAAATTACTAATTTTGATAAATTTCAGCTGGCCAACAGAGTCTTTAGACAGACACGCTTTTTTATCTGTCACAAAACCTCTGGCTGCACTGAATGCCGTTCAGAAAGGAAGCTGGATGCAGGGCAGCCCAGCAGCTTAATTGCATTCTGAGTAAGTTCTGGCCAGTGGTCTATTCTCATGACCCAGTAAACCAGTGGATCATCGACTGGAAAGCCTTGTCTCCTTGTCTGTTTTCGCCCCTAGATAATCTTCCACCATATGATGCAGATGCTGCTGAAGGGATGTGGAAGCTGACAGCCCTGGGGGCCAAGGTTTGAAATGCATCACTGTAGCGGACCACTTCTCCTTCTCTAGCTTTTCCATTAGACTGTAACCTACCAGAGTCTGGAAAGATGTTACATAAACTCCTCTTTAAGGTGTCCTCAAGATATTTCATCCTCTGCTCCCTCTGTGGGGACAGAATGAGTTCCAAGACTTTCCCCTTGTAACAGTGGTCTAGGAGTGTTGCCAACCAATAATGATCCTTCTCCTTGATGCCACAAATTCTCAGGTCCTTTCGCAGGCTTTGAAGAATAAAGGAGCCCATGTACCACACGTTTGTGGAGGCATGAGAAGCAGAGTCCTCTGGGTCACTGAGGATTACAGTATCTGGAACTGCCTCATCATCCTCCCATCCGTGTACTACTCTCAAAGGTTCTGGGGACAGAAAACCACCACTTAAGGTTTGACATATGTCTTTGTCTGTTTCAATGCCTCCAAAACTGCCAAAATCCTCCTTCTCTACCCTCTCCTCTTGTGTGTTTTGTGGCGTAGGAAAAAATGGTGTCTGCATGAAGCGGGCCTTGAGAGGAAAGGAAGTCCAACTCAGCAAAGGGAAGGCGATGCCGGCTGTGGAAAAGAGTGCTGCACACCCCTGATAGAACTTTGGAAAAAAGGAAGGTACCCCTGGGGGCTTTGTATTGCAGCATAGAGTGGAAATGATCGTGAAATGAGGTTCGTAAAAAAGTAGAAATTTTATTGTAATAATACAAAAAAATATATATATCAAATGTAAGTGGCCATCTGATAGGAATCAGGACATGAGCTCAATAGGACATCATTAAAAGCACAAACATATACATGAAAACAACCACTGAAAATGGTACAGCATTATATATAATTGCTAGAGATGCAAAAACTCCAACGCGTTTCGACCTTTAATAGTAGCGGTCTTCTTCAGGGGATGAAAGAATTCCTGCTGAATTTTAGCCAACCGAACACTGGCTGTGTATGTCCACCTGAAATGGCTACAGACTCTTCTGGCCTGCTGTTGAAGATCTTGCAACCCTGAGTACCTGACAATAAAAATAGGTATCAAAATATAACCGCTCCTAATATCTTGAACCACCACTGCGCCAATGCAAAAAAAATGTGAATAAAAAATATTAAACTAAAGCTGCCACTTAAAATGATAAATATGAAAACAGAATTTAAATCTAAAAAAGTGAAAAATAGGAAAAAATGTAGCGCTAATAAAAGAAAATCACTAAACTAATATAATAGCATTCACTAGTGACACTGTGATAATCAAATTGTACCCCACGTGACATGTGATAAAATTCAAAAACAATAGTCCATAAAGTGAAGTAATGTTCCAAAGAAGAAAGAAATATTCCAAAAAGAGAGATGTAGTCTTCTTAATAGAGAATATCTTCCACCACACCGTGCACGTATCAGCTCCCCTTTGAAAATGCACTCACCAGCTGTATATGCCTCCCACTCTCGTGTTCGGCTCAAAGGCTTGCTAGTAGTGATGAGCCGAACACCCCCGGGTTCGGTTCGCACCAGAACCCGCGAACGGACCGAAAGTTCGAACGAACATTAGAACCCTATTAAATACAATGGATGCGAACGTTCGAATTCTAAAGTGCTAATTATAACAACTATTATGCATGTTATTGTCATAAATAGGGTTTGGGAACCCGGGTTCTGCACCAGGGGACATGTATCAATGCAAAAAGAAGTTTTAAAAACGGTCGTTTTTCGGGAGCAGTCATTTTAATGATGCATAAAGTGAAAAAAAAAAAGTCAAATATTCCTTTAAATATCGTACCTGGGGGGTGTCTAAAGTATGCCTGTGAAGTGCCACGTGTTTCCCGTGTTTAGAACTGTCCCTGCACAAAATGACACTTCTAAAGGAAAAAAAAGCCATTTAAAACTGCTTGCGGCTTTAATGTAATGTCTGGTCCCGGTAATATGGATGAAATTCTTTAAGAAAAATGGCATAGCTACCCCATGACCCCCCCCCCTACCCCAGCCCATTACCAGCCCCTTTGGGTCTTGTATGGATATTAAGGGGAACCCCGCACATAAAATAAAAAAGGCCCTATATACTCTGAACAGCCGTATACAGGCGGTGCATACAAGACAGGGACTGTAGGTTTGTTCTTATGTAGAATCTGTTTGTAATTTTGAACAGGTACATTGTTGAAGTGTAGCTCCAGCCCAAAAATCTATTTTTAAACTTTTTGGGAAACATAGGTAAGGGTTATCACCCCTGTAACATTTGTTTTGCTGTCTGTGCCCCTGTTCAGAACATTTCACCTCACTTTCCGTCCCAATGACAACTGTTTTTGAAATGTGGTGTTTTTCTTGAAACAAGGATTGCTGATAAAGCATCAGTACAGATGAGACCCCTTTCTCCCATATTTATTCTTACAGGAGAGAATTTTCCTTTCTAGGGGTAGATTTCCTCTCACTTCCTGTTGTCTTCTTTCGTTTGCAAGTAGGAGTCGTTTGTAAGTTGGATGTTTGAAAGTAGGGACCTGCCGTATATACTCTGCAGAAATAGGCCCCTTAGTTGTTGGTGTTGGCACAACACTGTAAGCACTCAGTTACTCTTGGTTGGTGCTGGAACGCCCTGCTGTCAACTATTATATCAGGAATTTTAATTACATATAATTGTTGAACAGTGGTAGTAAAAATTGGGGCTTTGATGGTGGTGCTGGTGCCACAACACTGTAAGCCCTGACAGTTACTCTTGGTGGGTGCAGCAATGGGCCCTGCTGTGAATTATTAGATCAAGAATTGTAATTACATGCCCCTTTTGAACAGGGGCTGAAAAATTGGGCCTTTCGTGGTGGTGGTGGTGGTGGCGTTGCCACAAGACTGTAAGCCCTCAGAGTTACTCTTGGTGGGTGCAGCAATGGACCCTGCTGTGAATTATTAGATCAAGAATTGTAATTGCATGCCCCTGTTGAACAGGGGCTGAAAAATTGGGCCTTAGGCACTGGTGGCACAACACTACAACCCCTCACAGATACTGTACTTGGAGCACAGCAATGAGCCCTGTTGCAAAGTATTGCTTCAAAAATTGTAATGACACGCCCCTGTTAAACAGGGGCTGAAAAATTGGGCCTTAGGCACTGGTGCCACAACACTCCAACCCCTCACAGATACTGTACTTGGAGCACAGCAATGAGCCCTATGGCAAATTATTGCTAAAAAAATTGTAATTACACGCCCCTGTAAAACAGGGGCTGAAAAATTGGGCCTTAGCCACTGGTGGCGGCACCCATAAACAAAAATGATCTTCCAAGCTATCATCATCAATCGTATCATTGAGGACTCGGAGGAGGAGGATAGCCAGTCAACATAACAGCACAGGCACTCAGCATCAGCATCAGTCTTGAAGGGATGTGACATGTTAAAATCAATTAGTCTGTTATATCAGCATCAGGTGTGTGGTAGCTGGTGGTGATCCAAGACTGGTTCATCTTGATGAAAGTCAGTCGATCAACCGAGTCGGTGGACAGGCGCACCCTGTGATCCGTGACAAATCCTCCAGCAGCACTGAATGTGCGTTCCGAAAGAACGCTGGATGCAGGACAGGCCAGTAGCTCAATTGCATACTGTGCAAGCTCTGGCCAGTGATCCATCCTCAAGACCCAGTAAGCCAGAGGATTTTCGGTGGGGAAGGTGTCCAAGTCTGACCTTGCCCCTAGATATTCCTGCACCATGTTTATCAGACGCTGGCGATGGTTGCTGGAACCGATCATACTTTGGGGCTGCGGACTAAAGAATTGTCTGAACGCATCGGTCAGACGGCCACCTTCCCCACCGCTCCTTCTTTGACTGGCCGAAGCCTCAGCAACTCGTTGTCCAGGACCAGGAGTTTGTAACCTCCCAGTCTCTGGGAACGCGTTGCACAGACCTTTCTGCAAGGCCTCCCGGAGTTGTCTCATCCTCTGCTCCCTCTGCGACGGTAACATAAGGTCCGCAACCTTACCCTTGTACCGTGGATCAAGGAGAGTGGCCAGCCAGTAATGGTCCCTCTCCTTGATCCGAAGAATACGAGGATCCTTCCGCAGACTTTGCAGGATCAGGGAGGCCATGCAGCGTAGGTTTGCTGAGGCATTCGCTCCGGAGTCCTCTGGGTCACTAAGGACGACATGATCCGCAGCCACCTCCTCCCAGCCACGTACAAGTCCACTGGTTTCTTGGGACTGTAAATCATCCCTAAAAGACTGCTGCTGATGATGCTGAGTGCCAGCCTCCACCTCCATGCTGACACAATCCTCCTCCTCCTCCTCCTCCTCCTCCTCCTCTTCCTGTGCGATGGGTGGGACAGAAGGAACACTGTCTGGGTAAAGGGGGCCTTGAGAGGCAAGGAAGTCCTCCTCTTCCTGCCTCTGTTCTGCCTCAAGTGCCCTGTCCATTATTCCACGCAGCGTGTGCTCCAACAGGTGGACAAGAGGTACAGTGTCACTGATGCATGCACTGTCACTGCTCACCATCCTCGTGGCCTCCTCAAAAGGTGCCAGGACAGTGCATGCATCCCTGATCATGCCCCACTGGCGTGGAGAAAAAAAACCAAGCTCCCCTGACCCTGTCCTGGTGCCGTAGTCGCACAGGTACTCATTGATGGCCCTCTGCTGCGTGTGCAGCCGCTGCAGCATGGCCAACGTTGAGTTCCACCTGGTGGGCATGTCACATATAAGGCGGTTCTTGGGCAGGTTCAACTCCTTTTGCAGCTCAGCCAGGCGAGCACTGGCATTATAAGATCTGCGGAAATGCACACAGACTTTCCTGGCCTGCCTCAGGACATCCTGTAAGCCCGGGTACCTGCCCAAGAAGCGCTGCACCACCAGGTTAAGGACGTGAGCCACACAGGGCACATGGGTCAGTTGTCCCTGTCGGAGGGCGGAGAGGAGGTTGGTGCCATTGTCGCAAACCACCATTCCTGGCTTAAGCTGGCGTGGCGTCAACCACCTCTCGGCCTGGCCCTGCAGAGCAGACAGGACCTCTGCCCCAGTGTGGCTTCTGTCCCCCAAACACACCAGCGCAAGCACGGCATGGCATCTTTTTGCCTGCGTACTTGCGTAGCCCCGTGAACGGCTACGGAGCACCGCTGGTTCATAGGACAAACCACAGGAAGAGGCCATGGAGGAAGAAGAAGAGGAGGGGGTGGAGGAGAGAGGTGTGTCACAACCAGTAGTAGCATTTTGGAGGCGTGGCGGTGGGACAACCTCCAACACTACTGCACCTTGTCCTGCATCCTTCCCAGCTGCCAAAAGAGTGACCCAATGGGCCGTGAAAGAAAGGTAACGTCCCTGTCCATGCCTGCTGGACCATGAGTCAGCGGTAATATGCACCTTACCGCTGACCGCCCTGTCCAGCGAGGCCAAGACATTGCCTTCCACATGCCGGTAGAGAGCCGGAATAGCCTTCCGTGAGAAAAAGTGGCGTTTGGGAACCTGCCACTGAGGAACCGCACATTGCACAAACTCACGGAAGGGGGCCGAGTCTACCAACTGAAAAGGCAGCAGTTGAAGCGCTAGCAATTTAGCCAAGCTAGCATTCAACCGCTGGGCATGTGGATGGCTGGGAGTGAACTTCTTTCGACGGTCCAGCAGCTGGGGCAGGGAAATTTGCCTGCTAGAATCGGACGTCGGTGTACTGCTAGCAGAGTGGCCGCAAGTACTTGGCTGTGACACACCTAATTCTACACCTTCATTCCTCTCAGTGCATGTTTCAGAGAGGACTGAAGTTATAGTGGGGTTGGAGATCCCAGCTGATGCGGTGCAAGGAGAGGTCCGCTTTGTTCTTTGGTGTGGGTCTTTCAGGTAGGCTTGCCAACGAGCTGCATGGCAGGTCAACATATGTCTGGTCAGGCATGTGGTACCCAAGCGGCTGATGTTTTGGCCACGCGATATACGCTTGAGACATATGTTGCAAACAGCAGCTGTGCGATCTGATGCACTAGCCTCAAAAAAGGCCCACACCAAAGAACTTTTTGAATGACGGGCAGAGGCAGCGCCCTGCACAGGCGGAGCTCTGCGGTGTGATTCCGTCGGTGTACTGCCCTTACGCTGGCCACCAAAGGGCATCCTGCCTCGTTGGAGATGTGCCTCCTCCTCATCCTCCTCCTCCTCCTCTCTCCTATTAGGCACCCACGTGGAGTCAGTGACCTCATCATCACCTCCCTCCTCATCACTGGAGCCAATCTGGCAGTATGCTGCAGCTGCTGGAACATGACTGCCAGATGGGTGTCCTTCTTGAGCATCCCCTCTGTCTGCTCTCACGCTACTGCCTTCCTCTAGCTGGGTTTCATCATCAGACCCTTCGAAACGCTGGGCATCCTCCTGGAGCATGTACCCAACACTGTGCTGAAACAGTTCGGGGGACTCCTCAGGAGGAGGACATGGTGGGTCTAGGGAAGGAGTGACTGATGATGAGTCTGACATTGATACCAGGGAAGAGGACGCTTTGGCAGCTGCTTTTCCAGTACCCTGAGCCTGGGTGAGAGAGGATGAGGAGGAGGAGGAGGGCTTGGTCATCCACTCTACCAAGTCTTCGGCATGATGTGGCTCAACATGTCCAGCTGCCGAAAAGAAGGACAAGCGTGTCCCATGGCCATGTGCTGATGACAATGCACCGCGTCCACGACCAGCACTGTTGCCCCCAGACACAGAGCCTGCTTGCCCTCTTTTATTGCCTCCTGACTGTCTGCCTCTCCTTGTTTGCCTTCCAGACATTCTAATAGATGGCCTGCAGGGAGATGGGAAAAAAGCAATAAGGGCTACCTTCAGGTGTCCTTCTCTGTCCCTTGAAACAAGGACTTTGACAGTGAAAGAAACTGACACACTCTCCCTACCTACAGTTTTCTGTCCCTAGAAAAAATGTTTTTTTTAAGCACAATTTAGCACAAGGAGAATTCACTCACTGTCCTTCCAGGTCCCTGGAAACAAGGACTTTGACAGTGAAAGAAACTGACACACTCTCCCTACCTACAGTTTTCTGTCCCTAGAAAAAATGTTTTTTTTAAGCACAATTTAGCACAAGGAGAATTCACTCACTGTCCTTCCAGGTCCCTGGAAACAAGGACTTTGACAGTGAAAGAAACTGACACACTCTCCCTACCTACAGTTTTCTGTCCCTAGAAAAAATGTTTTTTTTAAGCACAATTTAGCACAAGGAGAATTCACTCACTGTCCTTCCAGGTCCCTGGAAACAAGGACTTTGACAGTGAAAGAAACTGACACACTCTCCCTACCTACAGTTTTCTGTCCCTAGAAAAAATGTTTTTTTTAAGCACAATTTAGCACAAGGAGAATTCACTCACTGTCCTTCCAGGTCCCTGGAAACAAGGACTTTGACAGTGAAAGAAACTGACACACTCTCCCTACCTACAGTTTTCTGTCCCTAGAAAAAATGTTTTTTTAAGCACAATTTAGCACAAGGAGAATTCACTCACTGTCCTTCCAGGTCCCTGGAAACAAGGACTTTGACAGTGAAAGAAACTGACACACTCTCCCTACCTACAGTTTTCTGTCCCTAGAAAAAATGTTTTTTTTAAGCACAATTTAGCACAAGGAGAATTCACTCACTGTCCTTCCAGGTCCCTGGAAACAAGGACTTTGACAGTGAAAGAAACTGACACACTCTCCCTACCTACAGTTTTCTGTCCCTAGAAAAAATGTTTTTTTTAAGCACAATTTAGCACAAGGAGAATTCACTCACTGTCCTTCCAGGTCCCTGGAAACAAGGACTTTGACAGTGAAAGAAACTGACACACTCTCCCTACCTACAGTTTTCTGTCCCTAGAAAAAATGTTTTTTTTAAGCACAATTTAGCACAAGGAGAATTCACTCACTGTCCTTCCAGGTCCCTGGAAACAAGGACTTTGACAGTGAAAGAAACTGACACACTCTCCCTACCTACAGTTTTCTGTCCCTAGAAAAAATGTTTTTTTTAAGCACAATTTAGCACAAGGAGAATTCACTCACTGTCCTTCCAGGTCCCTGGAAACAAGGACTTTGACAGTGAAAGAAACTGACACACTCTCCCTACCTACAGTTTTCTGTCCCTAGAAAAAATGTTTTTTTTAAGCACAATTTAGCACAAGGAGAATTCACTCACTGTCCTTCCAGGTCCCTGGAAACAAGGACTTTGACAGTGAAAGAAACTGACACACTCTCCCTACCTACAGTTTTCTGTCCCTAGAAAAAATGTTTTTTTTAAGCACAATTTAGCACAAGGAGAATTCACTCACTGTCCTTCCAGGTCCCTGGAAACAAGGACTTTGACAGTGAAAGAAACTGACACACTCTCCCTACCTACAGTTTTCTGTCCCTAGAAAAAATGTTTTTTTTAAGCACAATTTAGCACAAGGAGAATTCACTCACTGTCCTTCCAGGTCCCTGGAAACAAGGACTTTGACAGTGAAAGAAACTGACACACTCTCCCTACCTACAGTTTTCTGTCCCTAGAAAAAATGTTTTTTTTAAGCACAATTTAGCACAAGGAGAATTCACTCACTGTCCTTCCAGGTCCCTGGAAACAAGGACTTTGACAGTGAAAGAAACTGACACACTCTCCCTACCTACAGTTTTCTGTCCCTAGAAAAAATGTTTTTTTTAAGCACAATTTAGCACAAGGAGAATTCACTCACTGTCCTTCCAGGTCCCTGGAAACAAGGACTTTGACAGTGAAAGAAACTGACACACTCTCCCTACCTACAGTTTTCTGTCCCTAGAAAAAATGTTTTTTTTAAGCACAATTTACCACAAGGAGAATTCCCTCACTGTCCTTCCAGGTCCCTGGAAACAAGGACTTTGACAGTGAAAGAAACTGACACACTCTCCCTACCTACAGTTTTCTGTCCCTAGAAAAAATGTTTTTTTTAAGCACAATTTAGCACAAGGAGAATTCACTCACTGTCCTTCCAGGTCCCTGGAAACAAGGACTTTGACAGTGAAAGAAACTGACACACTCTCCCTACCTACAGTTTTCTGTCCCTAGAAAAAATGTTTTTTTTAAGCACAATTTAGCACAAGGAGAATTCACTCACTATCCTTCCAGGTCCCTGGAAACAAGGACTTTGACAGTGAAAGAAACTGACACACTCTCCCTACCTACAGTTTTCTGTCCCTAGAAAAAATGTTTTTTTTAAGCACAATTTAGCACAAGGAGAATTCACTCACTGTCCTTCCAGGTCCCTGGAAACAAGGACTTTGACAGTGAAAGAAACTGACACACTCTCCCTACCTACAGTTTTCTGTCCCTAGAAAAAATGTTTTTTTTAAGCACAATTTAGCACAAGGAGAATTCACTCACTGTCCTTCCAGGTCCCTGGAAACAAGGACTTTGACAGTGAAAGAAACTGACACACTCTCCCTACCTACAGTTTTCTGTCCCTAGAAAAAATGTTTTTTTTAAGCACAATTTAGCACAAGGAGAATTCACTCACTGTCCTTCCAGGTCCCTGGAAACAAGGACTTTGACAGTGAAAGAAACTGACACACTCTCCCTACCTACAGTTTTCTGTCCCTAGAAAAAATGTTTTTTTTAAGCACAATTTAGCACAAGGAGAATTCACTCACTGTCCTTCCAGGTCCCTGGAAACAAGGACTTTGACAGTGAAAGAAACTGACACACTCTCCCTACCTACAGTTTTCTGTCCCTAGAAAAAATGTTTTTTTTAAGCACAATTTAGCACAAGGAGAATTCACTCACTGTCCTTCCAGGTCCCTGGAAACAAGGACTTTGACAGTGAAAGAAACTGACACACTCTCCCTACCTACAGTTTTCTGTCCCTAGAAAAAATGTTTTTTTTAAGCACAATTTAGCACAAGGAGAATTCACTCACTGTCCTTCCAGGTCCCTGGAAACAAGGACTTTGACAGTGAAAGAAACTGACACACTCTCCCTACCTACAGTTTTCTGTCCCTAGAAAAAATGTTTTTTTTAAGCACAATTTAGCACAAGGAGAATTCACTCACTGTCCTTCCAGGTCCCTGGAAACAAGGACTTTGACAGTGAAAGAAACTGACACACTCTCCCTACCTACAGTTTTCTGTCCCTAGAAAAAATGTTTTTTTTAAGCACAATTTAGCACAAGGAGAATTCCCTCACTGTCCTTCCAGGTCCCTGGAAACAAGGACTTTGACAGTGAAAGAAACTGACACACTCTCCCTACCTACAGTTTTCTGTCCCTAGAAAAAATGTTTTTTTTAAGCACAATTTAGCACAAGGAGAATTCACTCACTGTCCTTCCAGGTCCCTGGAAACAAGGACTTTGACAGTGAAAGAAACTGACACACTCTCCCTACCTACAGTTTTCTGTCCCTAGAAAAAATGTTTTTTTTTAAGCACAATTTAGCACAAGGAGAATTCACTCACTGTCCTTCCAGGTCCCTGGAAACAAGGACTTTGACAGTGAAAGAAACCGACACACTCTCCCTACCTACAGTTTTCTGTCCCTAGAAAAAATGGTTTTTTTTAAGCACAATTTAGCACAAGGAGAATTCACTCACTGTCCTTCCAGGTCCCTGGAAACAAGGACTTTGACAGTGAAAGAAACTGACACACTCTCCCTACCTACAGTTTTCTGTCCCTAGAAAAAATGTTTTTTTTAAGCACAATTTAGCACAAGGAGAATTCACTCACTGTCCTTCCAGGTCCCTGGAAACAAGGACTTTGACAGTGAAAGAAACTGACACACTCTCCCTACCTACAGTTTTCTGTCCCTAGAAAAAATGTTTTTTTTAAGCACAATTTAGCACAAGGAGAATTCACTCACTGTCCTTCCAGGTCCCTGGAAACAAGGACTTTGACAGTGAAAGAAACTGACACACTCTCCCTACCTACAGTTTTCTGTCCCTAGAAAAAATGTTTTTTTAAGCACAATTTAGCACAAGGAGAATTCACTCACTGTCCTTCCAGGTCCCTGGAAACAAGGACTTTGACAGTGAAAGAAACTGACACACTCTCCCTACCTACAGTTTTCTGTCCCTAGAAAAAATGTTTTTTTTAAGCACAATTTAGCACAAGGAGAATTCACTCACTGTCCTTCCAGGTCCCTGGAAACAAGGACTTTGACAGTGAAAGAAACTGACACACTCTCCCTACCTACAGTTTTCTGTCCCTAGAAAAAATGTTTTTTTTAAGCACAATTTAGCACAAGGAGAATTCACTCACTGTCCTTCCAGGTCCCTGGAAACAAGGACTTTGACAGTGAAAGAAACTGACACACTCTCCCTACCTACAGTTTTCTGTCCCTAGAAAAAATGTTTTTTTTAAGCACAATTTAGCACAAGGAGAATTCACTCACTGTCCTTCCAGGTCCCTGGAAACAAGGACTTTGACAGTGAAAGAAACTGACACACTCTCCCTACCTACAGTTTTCTGTCCCTAGAAAAAATGTTTTTTTTAAGCACAATTTAGCACAAGGAGAATTCACTCACTGTCCTTCCAGGTCCCTGGAAACAAGGACTTTGACAGTGAAAGAAACTGACACACTCTCCCTACCTACAGTTTTCTGTCCCTAGAAAAAATGTTTTTTTTAAGCACAATTTAGCACAAGGAGAATTCACTCACTGTCCTTCCAGGTCCCTGGAAACAAGGACTTTGACAGTGAAAGAAACTGACACACTCTCCCTACCTACAGTTTTCTGTCCCTAGAAAAAATGTTTTTTTTAAGCACAATTTAGCACAAGGAGAATTCACTCACTGTCCTTCCAGGTCCCTGGAAACAAGGACTTTGACAGTGAAAGAAACTGACACACTCTCCCTACCTACAGTTTTCTGTCCCTAGAAAAAATGTTTTTTTTAAGCACAATTTAGCACAAGGAGAATTCACTCACTGTCCTTCCAGGTCCCTGGAAACAAGGACTTTGACAGTGAAAGAAACTGACACACTCTCCCTACCTACAGTTTTCTGTCCCTAGAAAAAATGTTTTTTTTAAGCACAATATAGCACAAGCACAAAACACACTGACACTCTCCCTACCTATCCTTCTCTTTCCCTAAACTAAAGGAATCCAGGTTAAGCAAGAAAGAAATAAAAGTCACTGTCCCTGCCTATGCTGCTCTATCCCTGCTCCGGAACACACTACACTAGGCCGCCGTGCTGGCGGCCTTTTATAGTGTGGGGCGTGTACTAAACACCCTCAGCAATAATTGGCCACAGGCATCCTGCCTGTGGCCAATCATTGCTCTCCTCGCTGCCGGCGCTGTGATTGGCCAAGCATGCGGGGTCACAGTGCATGCTTGGCCAATCACAGCGCCTGGATGACACTGCGATGGCGTAGTGCATTGTGGGCCGTTCGCGTCACTCGAATTTGGCGCGAACGGCCCAAATCGTTCGATCTTCGTCAAACGATCGAACAGCCGATGTTCGAGTCGAACGTATGTTCGACTCGAACACGAAGCTCATCCCTACTTGCTAGTTAACCACTAGAGGGTGAACGACCATCAATTGAAAGCTTGTGTGTCAACACAGGATATTCCATACATGTAAAAATAAAAAGGTGCTCCAATAGTGTAAAATAGTAACGACCAAATTTATTAAAATACACAACCACACTTCAAATTTTGCACTCACATGATATGAAAATAAAAACAGCCTTAAATCAATTACAGCAAGCAGAAAAAAGTGTAAGATGGCACTGCAGTGACTTGCGGTCACGGCGGACCCAAGGTGTACGCTCAGTGTAGGTCTCTCACCCCCTCCTGAGCTCCGGGTCACAGCAGCCATGTAGCGTTCTTAGTCTCAGCGTGTCACGATAGTGTCAATGATAATGCAGCCACGCACCCTTGGTTGGTGGCTGCATTATCATTGACACTATCATGACACGCTGAGGCTAAGAACGCTACACGGCATTACCCTAGTTACCTAGTGTGCTGTGAATAAAATATAGTGTCCCCGACCATGCTTGCTGGACCACGTGTCAGCAGTAATGTGGATCTTGCTGCTGACTGCCTTGCCCAATAATGTCAAACTATTAGCTTTCACATGATGGTAAAGAGCTGGAATGGCCTTACATGTAAAGAAATGGCAACTGGGAACCTGCCATTGTGGTGCAGCACATTCTGCAAATTCATGGAAGGGGTAAGAATCCACTAGATGGAAAGACAGGTGTTGTAAAGCCAGCAACTTTGACAAGTTGGAATTTAGATGCTGGGGATGTGGGTGGCAGGGACTGTATTTCTTTTCCGCTGCAGCAGCTGAGGCAGAGAAATTTGCCTGCAATAATCTACAGCTGGTGGTGTGCTGCTGGCAGACGTACTGCAAGGACCTGCGACACCCTTCGCTATACCATCATCCCTGTCAATGGAGTATGGAGGCTGCTGAGAGTTCATAAGGTATAGCAGGGGTAGACCTGAAAGGTGAGTGAGGAGTGTATCCCTTTTGTGTGGCTTTTAGGTGCTCCTGCCAATGAGCTGACTGGTGGGAGGTTAAATGCCTTTCCAAGCATGTGGTACCCAAATTGCTGGTGTTTTTTCTATGCTTGATCTGCTTGAGGCAAAATGTGCAAATTGCAAATAGCACATGTGCAGGTGTTCGATCACCTGCACATGTGCTAAAAAAGCCCAGGCAGCTGAACTGGGGGAAGTGGGCCGGGAGATAACAGCTCCACAATATGATGGAATAGGGTGGCTGCTCTCTACTCTTCCATGATGGCTGCCTCTGTAGGACATCCTGCCTTATTGGGGTTGTGCCTCACCCTCACTTTCCTCTTCTGCTTTATCCGGCACCCAAGTCGCCTCAGGGACCTCATCATCATCCCCTCCATCCTCAGCGTCACTGGAACCAACTTGGCAATATGCTATGGCTGGGAGAACATGACTGCAAATTTGTTGTTTATAAGTGTTCTGCCCTCTCTGTAGGCTCATATTCCTACCTTCCTCAACCTCAGAACCAACATCAAATCAAGTAATGCCTGTGCATCGTCAAGGTGCAAGTGGCTGATGCTGTGTTCAAATACCTCAGCTGACTCCTCCATGCATGATGCGGGGGCTATGGCAGGAGTATGTAAAAAATAGGCGCTGATATGAACCAAAAATATTAAAAAGATAAATAAATTATTAAAGCTGCAGCTATTTCAAAAGTGTACTGATATCACCATAAGTGCTATATTAATAAAAGAATAATGCGCTAAAATCAACCTTTCAATATTACATAAATTTATAAACGTTTCCAATGGCATAAAATACATAGGTGTAAAATTACATTGCAGCCATGAAAGTCCAATATGTGAACAATTATACACCACCACCAGTTAGTGGGTCTACTGCTCCCCTAACGGTAAATTAGTTGATTGCCAAGAGAAAGAAAAAAACACACACATCTATTTTGATTGAGAGAAAAATTCCTGGAGTACTATCCAGATAGAGGCTCACATCAGAGACTGATAATCTTCATATATAGTGGACAAGGATGAAGAAAAATCTGCTCTGGCAGCCATGGTGTATTGCGCACTAGTCTCTGCTTTGGTCATAGAGGATGAGGAGGATGAGGATGGTTTAGTAAGCCAGTCCACCACTTTCTTTGAATGCTGTGGCTGGATAGCAAGGGCAACATCATTAAATAGATACAAAATTAACCACTTAAGGACCGAGCCTGTTTTTCAGACTCAGTGTTTACAAGTTAAAAACCATTTTTTTGCTAGAAAATTACTTAGAACCCCAAACATTATACATTTTTTTCTAACACCCTAGAGAATAAAATGGCAGTCATTGCAATACTTTTTGTCACACCGTATTTGCGCAGCGGTCTTACAAGCGCACTTTTTTTGGAAAAAAAATCACCTTTTTTATAAAAAAAAAAAACAGTAAAGTTAGCCCAATTTTTTTTATATTGTGAAAGATAATGTTACACTGAGTAAATTGATACCCAACATGTCATGCTTCAAAATTGCGCCCGCTCGTGGAATGGCGTCAAACTTTTACCCTTAAAAATCTCTGTAGACGACGTTTAAAAAATTCTACAGGTTGCATGTTTTGAGTTACAGAGGTCTAGGGCTAGAATTATTGCTCTTGCTCTAATGATCGCGGCGATACCTCACATGTGTGGTTTGAACACATTTTCATATGCGGGCGCTGCTCACGTATGCGTTCGCTTTTGCGCGTGAGCTTGTTGGGACGGGGTGCTTAAATTTTAAAACAGTTTAAAAAATAATAATTGGGTCACTTTTATTCCTATTACAAGGAATGTAAACATCCCTTGTAATAGAAAAAAGCATGTCATGTCCTCTTAAATATGAGATCTGGGGTCAAAAAGACCTCAGATCTTATATTTGGACTTAAATGCAATAAAAAAATAAAATAAAAAAATTTTGTCATTTGAAAAAATTACAACAAAAAAAAGGCCCTTTAAGACGTATGGGCGGAAGTGATGTTTTGACGTCGCTTCCGCCCTGCTATGATATGGAGACAAGCAGGGGCCATCTTTCCCTCACTCGTATCCATACCTAGCAGGACACAGGACCTGATCGCCTCTGCTGCTACCGGCGGCTCCGGTAAGCAGCGGAGAGTGCGGGAGAGCGGAAGGAGGGGGCCCTCTCCCGTCACCGATAAAGGTGATCTTGCGGCAAATCCACCACAGAGACCACCATTATCGTAAACAGGACTGCCCACTGAAAAGATGGGTACCTCGGTTGTGGCAGCAGCTGCTGCCGTTACCGAGATATCCATCTTTAAAGTGACAACGTATATATACAGTGGGCGGTCATTAAGTGGTTAAAAAAGAACAGCCCGCTGTAGTCAGAAAAACTACGTCTCACAATTTCAAAAAAGGGAGCAGGCACAGGACAAAAAACAAAAAAAAATAACACGCAGCAACCAAAAAAGGGGGGTATACAGCGCTGTATACAGTGTAACTGCAGGCAGGTAAAATCACCAGGTTGCATCCAGGAGGGAAGGTATATATGTCCTAGATTCAGGCTTTATGCCGATTTATACCACTAGGGGGAGTGCTGGGAGTCTTGCAGGGGAAGAGTTAATGAGCCCAGCTGAAGTAAGTGGGCTCATTAGGGCCTCTACAAGAACTCCCAGCATGCTAAGGGAGATGCTCCAACCTGGAACCAGATCTGTGTGGATAGTCTGGGGAGTGTGATCTCTGTGCGGTGAGCCAAAGCCTGTGTGGTTATTGCTAAGAACTTCTAAAAGCAGGGAGCTAGGGACTGGGACAGCACAAGGCTATACCCAGTTGTTAGTTAGGGACACCAACGTGTGTAGTGAGCGGTCAAGTTGACCAGGATTTCTTTTCCTGTTTCTTTTGTTTTTGCTGTATTTTCTTGTCTGTATATAGTTCAAATAAAACCACACCCTTTTGTTTTCTCTTACCACTGTCTGCTGTGCCTGTTTTTTGTGTGGTGAACCCAGCCAGGGGGTCACACACACCCGCTGCTGAGTTAACCCCCTCACAACAGCATTACATATTATGTAATGCAGTGTAAAACACTGCACTACACAGACACACTCTATTGACACACTACAATATTCTGCAGTAAAACTGAACTGACACACTAGAATATAGGGATGAGCAGAACACCCCCCAGTTCGGTTCTCACCAGAACTTGTGAACAGGCAAAAAATTTGTTCGAACATCCGAACACCGTTAAAGTCTATGGGACTCAAACATGAAAAATCTAAAGTGCTAATTTTAAAGGCTTATATGCAAGTTATTGTCATATAAAGTGTTTTGTGACCCGGGTCCTGCCCCAGGGGACAAGTATCAATGCAAAAAAAGTTTTAAAAACTGCAGTTTTTTCGGGAGCAGTGATTTTAATAATGCCTGTAAAGCAGCATTTGTTTCCCGTGCTTAGAACTGTCCCTGCACAAAGTGTAATTTCTGAAGGAAAAAAAGTCATTTAAAAGCACTCGCAGCAATAATAAATTGTCGCTGCTTTACAGGCATACTCTAGACACCCCCCAGGTACGAAATTTAAAGGAATATTTCACTTTTATTTTTTCACTTTAAGCATTATTAAAATCACTGCTCCCGGAAAAAACGGACGTTTTTAAAACTTTTTTTGCATTGATACATGTACCCTGGGGCAGGACCCGGGTCCCCAAACAATTTTTATGACAGTACCTTGCATATAAGCCTTTAAAATTAGCACTTTGGATTTCTTCCATAGACTTTTACAGGGTGTTCCATGGCTTTTCGAATTTGCCGCGAACACCCCAAATTGTTCACTGTCCGGTGAAGGGGGCGAACAGGCAATGTTCGAGTCAAACATGAGTTCGACTCGAACTCGAAGCTCATCCCTACTAGAATATATTGCAGTAAAATTTCACTGATGCACTTCAATATACTGCAGTAAAACTGCACTGACGCACTACAATATACAGCAGTAAAAATGGCACTGATGCACTTTGATATACTACAGTCAAACTGCCCTGACACACTTCACTATACTGCAGTACACTGACACTAAAGTAAAACTGCATGGATGCACTACCCTGTCGCTGCACTATCACTATATTCACATTACACTGACACTCTACGCTAACAATAGAATCACTATAGCACACTAACTCACTAGTAGCAATGAACATAACCGCGTTCTATCTATCTCCACTCCAACATCACACTGCAAAGGGCTCCTCTGGGAAGGAACCTGTTATAGTGTGGGGTGGGTCTATGAGCAATGAGCCATGATTGGGCTAAGCCATCATGACTTTCTCCAAGCATGGCTCTGACAGTGCTCTGTGCCCTGATTGGGCAAAGTCTTCATTGCTTAAGCCAATCAGGGCTTAAAATGCACTGTGCAGCATGCAGTGCATTGTAGGGCGTTCAAATGTGTGAACAGGTAATGTTCAGGCCCAACTTTTGCCTGAATCAAATTGTTCTCCCAGCACTAGTCTAGTGGTTGTAAAAGCAAAAGATTTTATATATTAATGCATTCTCTGCAGTAAGTTGAAAAATCTTCTGTGTTTAGCCCCCCAGCCCTTACTGAATACTTATCTGATCTCGATCCAGTGCTGTGCCCGAGAGCAGCGGATCACCTCTCTCTCTCCTCACTGTATATAACGGCAGTAGTGAGAGCCAATGGGGGCACTCAGGGGGAGGAGCCAGGAGCACCAGCAGAAGACCCCAGAAGAGAAAGATCGGGGCTGCTCTGTCGAAATCCAATGCACAGAGCAGGTAAGTATAACACGTTTGTTATTTGAAAGAAAAATACTTTACAATCACTTTAATTTCACTTATTCAAACTAGGGCCAATTTGTGTGCAGTTGTGGAATTCATCCTGCTTTATTTTTTCTCATTGCAGTGCACCAAAATGCATTCTATGCCTCTTTTAATACAAGAAAGCTCTTGCTAGTTTTAGAAGCTCATAGATTGAACTGTCACATGCCCATTATTACCAGAGAAGAAATGCCACAAAGCTCAGTCTAAATGAAAACAAACATTGTAAGGTGGCCAAGAGAAACTCCAAATGTACAAGACCTTTTTTTTATCAAGCTCATTAAACCCAATAAATACTTTAGTTTTTCAAATTCCTCGTTCAACGTTTTATTCTGATCAGGCAAGTTTCAGGTTTCCACTATACAATACGGTGTATGTCTTTACTTTTTTAAAGAAAATAACAAGCAAGCATTTTCAAGGACGGTGTAACCTTGAAACTGGCTGATATGTGCAGACATTTAAAGGCAATGAATAGTGTTTAAAATATACAGTATTTCACTTTTTGTTATAGCCACAAATTTCCTTTCAGTCACGTAAATATGAAATCTTAGATTTATATATTTTGTATTTACCACTTATAGCCATATTATCATTAGGACGTCAATGGACTAATTCACTACTAAAATATACCTCAATTGCATGACATCAAATTATACCAATAAACCTCATTAACCCTCGTATTATGTTGCCATTCAACTTGACCAATTTAACTTTTTTTAAAGACGAACATTGTCATTACGTTTCTTTTTTTTTCTAATTAAAATTTTATGACTTTTCCTCACTTGGGGTCATGGACATATTCGACCATTACAATCACGAGACTGTAAAGGCATCAAATCAGTAGTGGTTTCATAATTAACAGTCAGCTGTGGCAGCTGCAGAGCACTAATGAGGAAAGCTGATGGGTCTGTATCCATTTTATACGTGTTCCTATTGGGAGTATTTCACCAAAAATGACATTTTTGTTGCAGGGGATGCCTGAAATCTGATTTGTATCTTAGGCAGACTTCTGGGAAAATTGGTGAGCCAATCACCTAAGCAGGAAATTATGTTTCTGGGGAGTGGTCAGTACACATTCTTTGTACAGAATAACTCCATGTAGCCATATTGCATTGCATTTATAGAAAATTACAGTGGCTGCAGATTTAAAAGGAAAGGTAATTTTTAATAACATTCAATTACAATATGACTTGTATCACAATTGTACACGCTATATTATTATTATTATTTTTTTTCCCTACGAAAGTGGTATTACACTTAACCACTTCCCGACCGCCCACCATCGTTATATGGCGACACAATGGCACTCCTGCGCAAATCGCCATAGCTGTACGGCACTCGCGCCCGCCTGTAGGCCAATGATTTCTGGCCTGGACCTGGTGATCGGTTCTGGTGAATAAAATGCCTCCTCTGCCTGTGAGGCAAAGGAAGTGATGTCACCTCCTCCTGTGGAATTCTTTTTGGTTCCAAAGGACATCTAAAAGTGAGTTGCACCAACACTACACTGACAGAATACACGTACGCACACATTTCACCCCCCGGTCGCCCCCAGTTAACCCTTTCACTCCCTGTCACAGTGTCATCAAGTGCAGTTTTCAGATTTTTCACTGATCACTGTACTGGTGTCACTTGTGACACCAATTAGCGTTAGGGAAGTTAGTAGTAGGCCCAGGTAGCTTTGGGGTACCCCCCATTAACCCCCTAATAACGTTTTAACCCCTTGATCCCCCCAGTTAACCCTTTCACCCCCTGTCACCAGTGTCACTAATATAGATCTTTTTTCTGATCACTGTATTTAGTGTCACGGATGACGCTAGTTAGCCAGTTAGCTAATTACTGTCACCGTCAGGTTTTTACAGGGTACCTGCCATATATTACTGAATAAAGGTTTAACCCTCTGATCGCCCCCCAGCCCAGGTTTTAGCATCAGTTAGGGTCAGCATCAATCCCAGGCAGAGTCAGGTTAGTGCCAGTAGCGCTAAAACCCACGCACACACCATACACCTCCCTTACTAGTATTGTGTTTGAACGGATCAATATCTTTGATCTGATCAGATCTTTACTAGCGTCCCCAATAGTTTAGTCTTCCCAAAAACTTGGCGTTAGTGGGATCAGCCCAGATACCTGCTAGCACCTGTGTTTAGCCCCTCTGCCCAGCCCAGCCCACCCAAGTGCAGTATCAATCGATCACTGTCACTTACAAAACACAACACACATAACACTTCTGCAGTTCCCGTACTTCCCCCATTCACTGGTCAACACGGATATTCACTTTTATTCATTGTTTTTCACAGAAAATCTCTATAGATCTATTGTGGACCAAAGTAATTTGTATGCTGGTCAATTTATCATCGCTAATGCCCATTTGATCCTTGCCAGAGAATGGAAACCTATTACGGTTTCCGAATTTAAGACCTTTCTGGGCCTATCCCTCCTCATGGGCATAACTAAAAAGAATAAGTTGCGGTCACATTGGTCCACTGACCCAATTCATCATATACCGGTGTTTTCTGCTTGCAGAGCCAGGACACGATACAGATTTTCCGGTTCATGAAATTTAATGACAATGAACTCTGTCGTCCTCGGGGTGACCCTGAATTTTATCAGCTCCACAAAATTCGGCCCCTCGTAAACCACTTCAACCAAAAGTTTGCTGCCTTGTTTACGCCTGATCAAGTTGTCTGCGTTGATGAGTCCCTGATTCAATTTTCTGGCCGCTTGTCTTTCAAGCAGTATCTCCCCAGCAAGCGTGCCAGACATGGGGTCAAGTTGTATAAGCTCTGTGACAGGGCAACAGGCTATACATATAGTTTTATGGTTTATGAGGAAAGATAGCCATGTGGAGCCCCCCAACTGCCCAGACTACATAGGGAGCAGCGGTAAGATTGTTTAAGACTTGGTGTCACCCTTATTCGGAAAGGGGTACCACTTGTATGCGGACAAGTATTACACAAGCGTGCCCCTTTTTATTTAAGAAAAATTTATTTACCGTGTATCCTCACAGGGTGACATTGTGGATACAACAATAGCAGTGTGCCAGCGTCCCGATAATATATGTATAATAACTAAAGACTTAAGCCCCATACACACGGTCGGACTTCCATCTGACTTTTCCGTGGATTTTTGTCCGAACGGTGTTGGACAGGCACACCCATAGCATACACACCACAGGACTTTTCTGCAAACTTTCCCAAAACTTTTTGCAACATCACGTGGTTTCTCTGCTTTTTTCTGCTCTTTACCGCCACCCTTTGGTCGACTTCTGCTATTGTTGGTTGATTTTAACATTATTTGTTTTGTCCATCGGACAAAAGTCTGATGGTTTTCTGTACACACGGTCGGACTTTGCTCCATCGGACTTTTGTTGGCCAAAAGTTTGTCCGTTTGCAGACCCAACTTTTGTCTGCTGAAAACCCAAAAAAAACAAAAAAGTTTGTCCGATGGAGCATACACGCGGTCGGATTGTTGGTCCAACTTGCTCAAAATGAAGTTTGTTGGCCAAAAGTCCGACCGTTTGAACGGGGCTTAAGAGAATGGACTTTAAAGGCACATGGGTAAACCATGTAAAATTAAGTTTTTTTATTGTAAGAAAATATTAAAACAATTATACATATAAAATTTGTATCAATATTGTTGGATGACCCACACACTGACAACACTTCCAAAATACACAATTATATTACTAAGACCAGTGGTGCAATGGTTGGATTTACAATGACGATAACCAGATGGGAGTGTAAACATGGAATGGTTGAATCAAGGCGTGAATCCAAGTACAAGAAAGGTTCGCTCTACATGTTGCCCGTAAAGATACGCTTCTTCAGGAGCATATAAATCAAATATGTATAAAAACAGACAAAAAGATAATAAGTAAACATTATATAACATTATTATTATACAGGATTTATATAGCGCCAACAGTTTGCGCAACGCTTTACAACATCAGGGAAGACAGTACAATCACAATACAATTCAATACAGAGGGATCAGAGGGCCCTGCTCATTAGAGCTTACAGTCTAGAAGGGAGGGTCATGTGAAACAAAGGGTAGTAGCTGTGGGGGATGATCAGGTGGACAAAATGAAAATACAGTTGTTAGGTGTGGGTAGGATAGGCTTCTCTGAATAGGAGGGTTTTCAGGAATCCTCTAAAAGCTAATAGAGAAGGAGATAGACGGACAGATTGGGGTAAGGAGTTCCATAGGCTTGGAGAGGCTCTGCAAAAGTCCTGGAGATGAGCATGGGAGGAGGTGATGAGAGAGCTAGAGAGCAGGAGGTCTTGAAAGGAATAAAGAGAACGATTAGGTTGGTATTTAGAGACTAGGTCAGTGATGTAGCTGGGGGCAGAGTTGTGGATGGCTTTGTAGGTAGTTGTTAGTATTTTGAATTTAATTCGTTGGGTGAGCGGAAGCCAGTGGAGGGATTGACAGTGGAGAGGAGAAGCAGAGACAGAGCGGTTGGTAAGGTGGATGAGTCTGGCAGCAGCATTCATGATGGACTGAAGGGGGGTTAAAATTTTCAGAGGTAAGCCAATGAGGAGGGTGTTGCAGTAATCGAGGCGAGAAATGACCAGGGAGTGAATTAGGAGCTTTGTTGTGTCATTGGTTAGAAAGGGGTATATTTTGGAGATGTTGCAGAGGTTGAGTCGGCAAGATTTGGACAGTGATTGGATGTGAGGCTTAAAAGAGAGTTTGGAGTCCAGAATTACTCCTAGGACCTTGGCATGTGGGGATGGTCTGATAGTTGTGCCATCAATTTTGACAGAGAGATCAGGGGAGGGGACACGTGGAGGAGGAAAAATTATCAGTTCAGTTTTGGATAGATTAAGTTTGAGGAAGTGGTGTGACATCCAAACTGATATATCTGATAGTAAATTAGAGATACGCGAGGAGAATGAAGGAGTGAGTAGAGGGGCAGAGAAGTAGATTTGAGTGTTGTCAGCATAGAGGTGGTATTGGAAGCCGTGGGAGGCTATGAGCTGACCCAGGGAGGAGGTGTAGATTGAAAATAGAAGAGGTCCAAGAACGGAACCTTGGGGGACACCAACTGAGAAAGAAAGAGGAGAGGAGGAAGTAGAATTGTAAGTAACGCTAAAGGTGCGGTTGGATAAGTAGGTTGAGAACCAATGAAGAGTACAGTCGCGGAGACCAAAGGCATGGAGTTTTTTGAGGAGGAGGGGTGGTCAACCGTATCGAAGGCAGCAGAGAGGTCCAGGAGTAGGAGTACAGAATAGTGTCCCTTAGTTTTGGCCGTTAATATATCATTTGTTAGTTTTAGGAGAGCAGTTTCAGTGGAATGTTGAGGATGAAATCCAGACTGAAGGGGATCAAGAAGGTTATTATCAGCAAGGTGGACGCTCAGTCGCTTGTAGACTAGACGTTCAAGGAGTTTGGATAAAAAGGGGAGCAAGGAGATGGGGCGCAAATTGTCAAGATTGGATGATTCCAGAGAGGGCTTTTTAAGTATGGGGCTGACTAGTGCATGTTTCAAAGAGTTAGGGAAGATGCCAGAAGAGAGGGAGAGATTGAAGATGTGGTTTAGAGAGTGTAGAATAGAGCTAGAGGGTGAACGTAGCATTTGCGAGGGAACAGGATCAAGAGCGCAGGTGGTAAGGTGGACATTAGCAAGTAATTTTGCAACCTCGTCTATAGTGGTGGGGTTGAAAGAGGGAAGTAATGATTGTACCTGTGGGCAGGAGGTGTATAGCGTGAAGGGTATCTGAACAGTAGAGATCTCCTCACGAATTGCATCAATCTTCTGTTTGAAGTGATTAGCAATCTCCTGGGCAGTATGTGAGTTAGTGGGTGGAGGCAGTGGAGGACGAAGGAGCGAGTTGAAAGTAGAGAAGAGTTGACGGGGACGGGGTGATAAGTTTTTAATGAGGGTGATGAAATAGGTCTGCTTGGCAGTGAGGAGGCTGGAATTGTATTTTTGGAGGGCAGATTTATACTGGCCAAACTCTTTCTGGGACATTGTCTTACGCCATTGGCGCTCGAGAGCACGGCTGTGTTTTTCAGACTTCTAGTATCATCTGTTTGCTAGGGTTGAAGGGGACGGGGCCTTATTCTGCGTGTAGTGAGGGGGCCCAGTCTGTCCAGTGATGCTAGAAATGAAGTGTTGTAGACAGAAGTGGCTAGGTGGGTGCAGGACAGGGGTGCGATTTTGTCATAGAGGTGGTCAGTCGTGGAGCATAGAAGAGAAGGGTTGATATGACAAAGGTTTCTACGAGTAACCGTTAGGCATTTGGAGGGAGAGGAGGTGGAGGAGAGGGAGAGAGTGAAATTAATAAGGTGGTGATCAGAGAGGGGGTAAGGATGGTTGGAGAGGATGCATGGAGTGCATAGGTAGGAGAAGACAAGGTCAAGGGTATTGCCTTCAGAGTGAGTAGGAGTCTGTATCCATTGCTTCAGTTCAAAGGAGGAGGTTAGACTGAGAAGTTTGGAAGTTGCAGGAGAGTTATTAATAGGGATGTTGAAGTCGCCAAGAATGATTGTGGGGATTTCAGAAGAGAGAAAGTAGGGTAACCAGGCGGAGAAGTCATCAAGAAAGGAAGATACTGAACCGGGGGGCCGGTAGATCACAGCTATTCTTAGAGAAACTGGGGAGAAGAGACGAATGCAATGTGCCTCAAATGAGGAGAGTGACAGAGAGGGAGGTGGGTGAAGTACCTGAAAGGTGCTATGTGGGGCTAAAAGGATTCCAACACCCCCTCCTTTGCATCCACTGGATCTGGGGGAGTGAGTCCAAAGAAGACCACCGTGGGATAGAGCAGCAGAAGCCGCAGTGTCAGATTCGTGAAGCCAGGTTTCAGTGACGGTGAGTAGATTAAATGAGTTGGCAATAAAGAGATCGTGGAGGGAGGTGAGTTTATTACAGACAGAGCGAGCATTCCAAAGGGAGCAAGAGAAAGGGGAGTCTGGTCTTGGGAAGAAAATAAATGGGAACTAGATTGTGTGCATTGTGGCTGCAGCCAGAGGGTGTAGGGAAATGGGTGCGCTGAGCACAGTTAGATGAAGGAGGCCCAGGGTTTGGGGATACATCACCAGAGGCTAGGAGTAGCAGAAGGGTGAGGGAGGTAATGTGGGAATGTGATTTATATGGGGGGACATGCCCCAGTGGTTTGGAGTATTGGGTGTGTGAATATAGAATTAGTCAGAGTTGGTGGGTGCAGTAATATGGGGAGGACAGAAGTGAGGGTGATATAGATAAGGTGTGGGGTGGAGAAGAGGGGTGAAGGGGAGACAGTTTAAGAATAGATGACACAGCTGTCAGAAGGAGTGGTAGACAGTGCATTTTAGAAGGGGAAGGAAGAGCTGAAAGTGTGAGAAAGTATACCTGTATTTCCAATTATAATGCCTTTTGTGTTCCTTCGCTTCGTTTATAACATAGACATAAAATCACAATAATCAAAAAATGTATATACAAATGCTCTGATGTGACCAGGTAACTGCCAGAAGTACCCCCAATGGCCCCCAGGAGGCAGAGAAGCAAGGCTCCTCAGTTGGGACACACATACATTATATGTATAAGGTAGCAATAAGGGTTCTACATAGGTAGGGACTAACTCTAAGCTAGCTAAATATTTTATTACTGGGCATCTCAAAAAGACAATAGATACTCACAGAAAAAGCTGTTTATATGAACAACTTTAGCCACAGGACTCTGACGTTGTATCAGAACAGACAGCCAGTCCAGGATGTACAATCTGTGAGTAAGAATAGGCAATATGTTCATGTAAACTTATAGGATATATGTATTTTACTCAGCAATATCTCACATGCCAGTGTTTTAGACAGTACATGTGAGAAATAGCAGCACTAAGTATAGTGTTGGAATTTAGGAATTGTATGAAGAAACAGCGCTTACCATATAGTTCAGCCACAATAGTTCAATGTGATAATTTGCTGGTAAGCAAAGGAATGTCCAGGATAAATTTTGACCAGCACAACAAGGTATATATGCATACACTAGTAATGAGAACCAGCGTGCATTGTAAACAAAGCTAATCTGTCCAGCAATGTGGAAGAAAATATGCTCAAATCTCAAGTTAGCTGAAGCCTACAAAGAGGAAAGGACAATGTTGTATCAGAAACTAGCATGTCAGATAAAAAGAAACAGATGTATCCAAATAAAGAGTGTAGCGCTGTTACCTAAAAGTTTGAATAGTTGTGTGCGGGCAGTGCGTTTCCTGGATTCACAAATGTGATCTGCTAATGAGGAGCAGTAAGCTCCGTATATATATGTGCATCCTGGCCGGAAGTGCGTCATCCCAACCAGAAGTGACACCATCCGGTGTGACCGCTGACTACCGCCCATGCGCCGGGAACACCGCTAACGCGGCGATAACCAGCCAATGCCACGGCAGCAAGGGCGGAGACTGGGAGGACAGACTAGGTCACCCCGGATCTCTGCGAATCACCGCACATCCGCTCAAGGGAGAGAAAGGATGGGCAGCGCTGTGCGGCCAAACATGGAGGGCAAAAAAGCCTCAATGCCAACAGATAGGCCAGTGGGGCATCAACATGTAGCACCGAATCACATTAGAACGATCAAGAAAGTTGCAGAGCATGTACAAATTTTAAATGAAACAGATGCGACAAGAAACATCATTGTAATACAAGTTGATAGCGCATAATCTAAAGCAGTGTTTCTCAACTCCAGTCCTCAAGGCGCCCCAACAGGTCATGTTTTCAGGATTTCCCTCAGATGAAACAGCTGAAGTAATTACTAAGGCAGTGAAACCGATCAAATCACCTGTGCGAAATAATGGAAAGCCTGAAAACATGACCTGTTGGGGCGCCTTGAAGACTGGAGTTGAGAAACACTGATCTAAAGAATATATCCATAACTCCATAAAAGTTTAGGGAAGTATATGTTGTATAGATATTATTATATTAGAATAAGGGATTTATTACGTTTTAGGGAGGCTGGAGGTATTGAGAGCGATATTTAAAGGCCGACCTTACCAACTGGGCATATGATCTTTAATACTAACGTGAACGCATAAAGTAAAACATTTTTTTTAATAAGAAATTAAGAAATGTATTAGATTGGACAGTATATAACTGATTAAATGTGATGACAGCAGTGACAATAAGGTGAACTAGAAAGTTCATATATTAATAATAAGTTCACATACATAATAAACATATGGAAAGATGACAGTGGTTTAGTTCTATAAATTGTTAGATTGCCAACATGACTAGTAGCCCCAAGTCATCCTTTAGGAAGGAGATGGTAGAGATAAAAATAAAAATAATAATTAAATTAAATAAAAATACTAATAAACCTAGCAACACTTGGCACAGCGACAGACTATAAGAAAGGTTTGTAAGATTGAGTTTCATTCAGCCCTGGCGATTGAATGGCATTCAATGTTTCAATCCAAAGGGTTTCTTTTTGGAGAATGATTTTGTCCCATTCTCCCCCTCTGGGGTTTTTGGGGACGACGGCCAAGACAACGAAGGAGACAGAGGATTATCAAAACGATGATAAAGATCAAGGTGTCGACTGATGGGGGTAACCATTTTACCATTACCTGAGTAGTAGACATGATCATTGATTCTCTGTCTCAGTTGTCTTGCCTTCTTTCCCACATAAAACGCCCCACATTTACAGGTCATGAGATATACCAAACCCTGTATGTAACAGGTAGCAGAAAATCTTGGATAAAATGTCTCGCCATTGGAGAGTAGGATTTTTTGACTAGGTAGAACCCATTGGCAGAATGTACATTTGCCACAGTGTGACATCCCAAGGGTAGTTTGGGTGTATGTTCGTTAACTCCAGTGTAATGACTAGTGACTAGTTTATCCCGAAGTGAACTAGTGCGTCGAAATATAATCTCAGGGTGTTTGCCGACATATTTTTTAAGTATGGGATCCTCCTAAAGAAGGTGCCAGTGAGTATTCAGTATTGTCCTTATATCCTCATGGTGGGATGAAAATCTAGTAATTAACTTGACTGTGGGTTTTACAGAGGGGGCCTTGTTTTTAAATAGCAATTCATTCCTTGTTTGGCATATAGCCTTATTATAGGCTTGACGTAGCAGTGATTTACTATATCCTCTCGCGAGTAGACATATTTGTAATAGTTTAGCTTGTTTTTGGAAATCTGGTAGATTTGCATCGCAATCTAATATATTGAGCATCAGGTATGCTCTGGATAAGGGCCGGTGGATGGGCACTCACCGCATGCAACAACATGCTGCCCGCTGTAGTTTTGCGGAATAGATCAGTTGCCAAGGAGTTGTCCCTATCCCTAAGGATGGTAAGATCAAATGATCAAATGAATCAAAATGATTAATATTAAGATATCGTCTATGTAACGTATCCAACATAAAAAGTGGTCAGTATATTTGGCCATGAGTTCACTGGAGAACAGGCTCCTCTTCCATCCCCCCAGATACAGGTTGACGTATAAATTTGTTGTATTTCCAACGATGGTGGTCCTCCTCATACAGGATACAATACGAGCAGGTTTTCCGGTTCATGAAATTTAATGACAATGAACTCTGTCGTCCTCGGTGTGACCCTGAATTTTATCAGCTCCACAAAATTCGGCCCCTTGTAAACCACTTCAACCAACAGTTTTCAGCCTTGTTTACGCCTGATCAAGTTGTCTGCGTTGATGAGTCCCTTATTAAATTTTCTGGCCGCTTGTCTTTCAAGCAGTATCTCCCCAGCAAGCGTGCCAGACATGGGGTCAAGTTGTATAAGCTCTGTGGCAGGGCAACAGGCTATACATATAGTTTTATGGTTTAAGAGGGAAGATAGTCACATGGAGCCCCCCAACTGCCCAGACTACATAGGGAGCAGCGGTAAGATTGTTTGGGACTTGGTGTCACCCTTATTCGGAAAGGGGTACCACTTGTATGTGGACAAGTATTACACAAACGTGCGCCTTTTTATTTAAGAAAAATTAATTTACCGTGTATCCTCACAGGGTGACACTGTGGATACAATAGCAGTGTGCCAGCGTCCCGATAATATATGTATAATAACTAAAGACTTACTTGTACGTGGACAAGTATTACACAAGTGGGCCCCTTTTTAGTCACCTTTTTGATTGTGGAATGTGGCACCATGTGATCTAATCGCTGGGGCTTCCCCCAACGGCTTGTAGAATCCCGACTTAGACAGGGGGAGAAAGCCTGTTTGAGATGTAATAATTTGCTCGCAGTTAAGTAGAGGGATAATCAGAATGTTTTAATTCTGTCCTCCCTTCACGCAGATATGACTGTTCAAATTCCAACGGTGACTGGTGTTGTTGTGAAGACCCTCTGTGTCCACAAATACAGCCTTAATATGGGAGGGGTAGACTTCATTGACAGTTGATGGCGCCATACTTAATTGCCCGTAAGGCCAGATGCTGGTATAAAAAAAATTGTCTGTATACTTATTCCAATTGGCTCTGCTGAATGCTTATGTGCTATATAAAGCATCAGGACTAACTGGATCCTTCCTTAAATTCCAGGAAGAGGTTGTTACAGCCCTTCTGGTTCCAGACGGTGCTATGCCCCAACTTCCCAATGCAAATGTAGTGAGCCAGGTGCATGAGAGGCACTTCCCAGAAGTCCTCCGTGGTGCCCCAGGCCAAATAACACCCTAAAAAAATGTTGTGTCTGTAGGAAACGTGGATACAGGCGTGACACCTGCTTTTATTGTCCCTCCTGTCCTGAATAACCTGGTCTCTGTATCGGTAAATGTTTTCTTCGCTACCACACACTAGTGAAGTGTAGGGTACAGCACTGCACAGTCTAGGGCACACTTTCATAGGGTCTCCAAAGATGCTATCGCATTTTTAAAGACCCGAAACTGGAACCTTTACGGTTACAGTTACAAATAAAAGTGTAAAAAAAATAACAAAAAAAAAGTAAAAAAAAAAATATATAAAATAATAAAGCCAAAAATAGTTGTCATTTTCTTGTTCTTCTCTCTCTCTATTGTTCTCTCTCTATTATTCAGCTCTTTTTTACTGTATTTTATGCTTAACTGCAATGTTTTATATGTTTTATCATGTTTGCTTTTCAGGTATATAATTATTTTATACTTTATTGTTTACTGTGTTTTATGGTTAACCCTTATTTTCTTTGAAGGTACGCCATTTAGCTGCAGCACTGATATATTTATCTTGACAGCAACAGCGTTTGCTCTAACAATACGTAAATCAGAAACTTGAGCGTTGTAGGAGGTGATTTCACCACCACAGGTAAAAATAAGAGCATATATGAAGCACGAGGGCAGGGGTGGAGGGGCGATGTTCCCCTAACATTAGGGGCGTATTGCCTCCATGCTTCAGCATATATTTTTTAGGCACAAATTGAAATAAAATAAAAGTTGTTTTATTGAGTAAATGTTTTCTTGTTACCATTGTTTGCATTTCAGGAACACCATTCAGCTGCAGCACAGATTTATTAATTTTGACAGCAACAGGGTTTGCTCTCACGATACGTAAATCAGTGACTCCAGCGCTGTAGGAGGTGATTTCACCACCGCAGTTAAAAAAAAAGCTGCATGTGCATGTATGCCCATCATTAGAAGTGGGTGGATGCAGGGCGGTATTCTAATGGTAGGCATACCCACAGGCTGTATGAAAAAAAAGAACATTACAATATATGCCCAACAAGAACCAGCGACGTACTGGTATGTTGCTGGACTTTGAGTGGTTATACCAGAATGATGCCTGCAGGTTTAGGTATCATCTTGATATCGTTCTTTTCAGCCGGCGGTTGGCTTTCATGTGGCTAATTAGCCTCTAGCCTGCTTTTACAAACAGTGGGAGGGAACGTCCCCCCCCCCGCTCGAATGTCATACCGGGGAACCCAAGAATGCAGCCAGTGTTTTTTTTTTAAAGGAGTACCTGTCACTATCTATTGCTATCATAGGGGATTCTCATTCTCATTCTCTGTGATAACAATAAAAATGATAAAACAAAATTAATAAATGAAAGGAACAGTTTAAAAATAAAGGTGAACGTAAGCGTCGGTCTTGTGTCGTATATAAACAGCAATTGCACCGCAAAAGTCAGATCGAGGGCAGTAATTCTAGCAGTAGACCTCCTCTTTAAATCTAAAGTGGTAACCTGTAAAGGCCTTTAAAGGTTTAAAAGAGTGGGTGATGTGTGGCATAAGCTTCTAGTGTTGTGCATAAAATACCAGGACAGTTCAAAACCTCCCCAAATTACCCCTTTTTGGAAACTAGACACCCTAAGCTATTTGCTGATTTGCATGTTGAGTCCATGGAATATTTAAAATTTTCTTCTTTTTTTTTTTTTACACAAAGTTGTCACTAAATGATATACAAGGTATTGCTCAGACATGGCATGGGTATATGTGAAATTACACACCAAAATACATTATGCTTCTTCTCATGAGTATGGACATACCACATGTGTGAGACTTTTTGGGAGCCTAGCCATGTACAGGACCCCAAAAAACAATCACTGCATTCAGGCTTTCTAAGGGCGTAAAATGGTGATTTTACTTCCTCACTACCTATCACAGTTTCGGAGGCCATGAAATGCCAAAATAGCACAGCCCATCCCCCCAAATGAACCTATTTTGGAAAGTAGACCCTCCAAGCTATGTGCTGAGAGGCATGTTGAGTCCATGTAATATTTTATATTTTGCCACATGTTTCAGGAAAATTGCAAACTTTTTTTTTCACAAAGTTGTTACTAAATGATATATTTCTCGAACATGCCATTGTTATATGTGGAATTACACCCCAAAATACATTCTGCTGTTTCTCCCGAGTACAGGGATAACACATGTGTGGGACTTTTTGTGAGCCTAGCCACGTAAAGCACCTCGAAAACCAATCACCATGTTCAGGATTTCTAAGGGCGTAAAATGGTGATTTCACTTCCTCACTACCTATCACAGTTTCAGAGGCCCTGAAATGTCAAGCTAGCACAAACCCCTCCCAAAATGACCCCATTTTGGAAAGTAGACAACCCAAGCTATTTTCTAAGAGGCATGGTAAGTATTTTTCATCTCTCGTTTGTTTTGGAAAATGAAGAAAGAAAATAATGTTTTTTTATTTTTTCAATTTTCAAAACTTTGTGACAAAAAGCGAGATCTGCAAAATACTCAACATGCCTCTCGGCAAATAGCTTGAGGTGACTACTTAAAAAAATGGGGTCATTTGGTGGGGGTTTGTGCTGTCTGGGCATTTAATGGCCTTTGAAACTGTGATAGGTAGTAAGGTGTGAAATCAACAATTTACGCCCTTAGACAACCTGAAGCCGATAATTGGTTTTCGTGGGTCCTGTATGTGGCTAGACTGCCAAAAAGTCTCACACATGGGGTATCACTGTACTCAGGAAAAGCATCATAATGTATTTTGGGGTGTAATTTCACATATACCCATGGCATGTTTGAGCAATATATAATTTAGTGACAAAAAAAATAAAAATTATATTTATATATTACATGGACTCAAAATGCCTCTCAGCAAATAGCTAAGGGTGTCTACTTTCCAAAATCTGGTCATTTAGGGGGCATTTCATGGCCTCCAAAACTGTGATAGGTAGTGAGGAGTGAAATCAAAAGTTTACGCCCTTAGAAATCCTGAAGGCAGTGATTGGTTTTTGAGGTCCTGTACGTGGCTAGGCTCCCAAAATGTCTCACACATGTGGTATCCCTGTATTGAGAAGCAGAAGAATGTATTTTGAGTAGACATGTGCATTTTGTTTCGTTCCGAATTGAAATTCTGACACATTTTTCATTATTCGGACATTCGGATGCATCCGAATTACCGAATTACAATACTAACGAATTAAACCGAATCCGAAATAACGTTTCGAATCGAAAAACCACAGACAAAATTCTAATCGAATTTGAAAACAAATTCTATTCTAATCGAATTTGAAAACAATTCGAATCGAAATCGAAAAAATATAAATCGATTTCTAAAAAAGAATACAATAAAATAGAATATAAAATAATAACACAATAGAATGAAAATAAAATAATAGTAAAGAACAGAATAGAATTTAATAGAATGTAATAAAATACAATAGTAGAATATGACCTTCTTCTGAAATTCTAATTTCGAATAGTATAAATTTGAATTCGAAAATAGATTAGAAAATAACTCAAAACAATGGAAACTAAAATAATAGATATTATATTTTATTATAGTCTATTCTTAGTCTATCCTTTTCTATTATTTTATATTCTAATATTTTCTATTCGAATTTGATCCAAATATTTTTACTAAATTTAAATTCCAGAAGATGGTTTATATATATATATATATATATATATATATATATATATATATATATATATATATATATATATATTACCATTATTCTAAGATTTTTCTATTTGAATTTGAGTTCATTCTATATGAATTTTGAATTTCAGAAGATGGTTATATATATAAATATATATATATATATATATATATATATATATATATATATATATATAATATAGATATAGATATCTATATATCTATATATATATAACCATTTTCTGAAATTCGAATTTCATATAGAATTAAATCGAAATTAAATAGAAAATATTCAAAACTAATAGAAAAAAAATATCATAAAAAAACAATAGAATAAATCAGAAATATATATATATATATATATATATATATATATATAACCAAACCATGTTCCAACATTCAAATTTCGTATGTATAGAATGAATTTGAATTCCAATTAGAAAAGATTAGAATAGACATAGAAAATAGACTAGAAAAACAATAGAACAGAATAGAATAGAATATATATATTATATTTTATTCTATTCTGTTCTGTTGTTTTTCTATTCAATTCTTTCCAATATTTTCTATTCTATTCTAATCTTTTCGATTCAAATTTGAATTCATTCTATACGAAACTCGAATTTCGGAAGATGGTTTTATATATAAAAAACCATCTTCCGAAATTTGAATTTCATATAGAATGAAATAGAAAAGATTACAATAAAATAGAAAAGAATAGAAAATAATTGCATAGAAAAACATCAGAACAAATGTGGAAAAAAAATATATATATATAGCCATCTTCCGAAATTCAAATTTCCTATAGAATGAATTAGAATAGAAAAGATTTGAATAGAAAAGAATAGACTAGAAAAACAATTGAACAGAATAGTATAAAATATTATTTTATTTTATTCTCTTCCAATCACTGAGTCCAAGTCTTATTCTTGAAGGGCAAACCCTAACCCAAACCCTAACCTGAACCCCAACCCTGACCCTAACCCCAATCACAACCCTAACCCCAAACCCTAACCCTAACCCCCTAACCCTAACCCCCTAACCCCAACCCTAACCCTCACCCAAACCCTATAAAAATATAATATATATGTATATCTATAGATATAGATATATATAGATACATATATATATATATATATATATATATATATATATATATATATATATATATATATAACCATCTTCTGAAATTCGATTTTCGTATAGAATGATTTTGAATAGAAAAGATTAGAATAAAATAGAATAGAAAATAATAGAAAAGAATAGACTAGAAAAACAATAGTTTATTACAATATATTATATTTAATTTTATTATGTTATATTGTTTTTCTAGTCTATTCTTTTCAAATCTTTTCTATTCTAATCGAAATCGTTCTATACTAAATTCGAATTTCGGAAGATGGACGGTTTTATATATATATAAAAAAAATTCTATTCTGTTCTATTGTATTCTCTTATTTTTTACTCTGTTCTTTTCTATTCTAATCTTTTCTATTCAAATTTGAATTCATTCTATACTAAATTTGAATTTCGGAATATGGTTTTATTTATATATATATATATATATATATATATATATATATATACACATACATACATACATACATACATATAAATAACCATTTTCCAAAATTCGAATTTCATATAGAATTAAATCAAAATTAAATATTCAAAAATAATAGAAGACAATGAGGGTAATTTACTATAGCGCCGCGACGCTAATTAACGCAAATTGCCGCGCATTTGCGCTAATTAGCGCGATTCGCGGCAATTTGCGCTAATTAGCACGAAAACAGTATTCACTATAGCGCTGGAGAGAAAGTACTCCCAAAATCAAATTTACTATAGCTCCCAGAATCCAAATAGCGTGGAAATAATGTTTAGAGCATGATATAATTGCCTAAATGGTACTGAAATATGCGGTATATTATTTAAAGATAATCTGCTTTTAAACTGTGTGAAAAAGTGATTTCTACACTGAAATATCTTTAAAAGTCTGAGAAGTGAAAAATTCCTTGTTTTTTTGGACAAATTTGGCAACACAACTGAGCATGCTCAGAAGTGAAATAACTCAAATTTTAACTCAAGTGTCTTTTTTCACAAGAGTTATAGTAAATACCAAAAAGAGATATAATTAAAGAGCATTGTTTGGAAGTGAAAATCTGCTCTATTTTAGTCCAATGCACGTTTGATTCTAATGCTACAATTGTAACTTTCACAAATAAATTATTTTAATGTTGAGATGAAATGTATCTTTCTCTGAAATAAAATTTCCTTTGCAACAATGTTGCTTCTAATTAAAATATTTTGTTTTTAAGAATGTGGAATGTGAAATGTTTTGATAAAATATATTTTTCTCTGTCACTTTCAATTGTTACTCTCCATCTCACAACAATCTTTACCAAACTCACACAGGTGTCTTTACAAAGCACAAACAATACCATTGCTGTGCAAATTTAAAACCAGTCACATTTTTTTTTGCTTTTTATTATTTCTAAATAATCATAATTTGAGCCCCAAAAATTTGATATGTGTTCCAACATCAGAAATCAAAATGTAATTCCCCAAAATTTGAGGGTAATATCACTATTCTAAACTCACCCACAAAAAAACACAAAATTTCACAGAATAAATCAAGAAGAATAACTCTTGAGTAATGTAATTCCAAGAAATGCAGTATTTACGTGTATTTATGTGCATGAGGATCTCACATGTGGCAGCTGCGTGGCTTAGAGGTTAGAACTTCTGCTTAGCATCCCTGAATGTCTGGGTTCAAATCCCAAGCATGCTGCTTCATGTAGAGAAGTTGTCTCATCTCCCAGGTCTTAAAAATATGTCTAAATGTCATATTTATGTGTAGGAGGGTTCCACCACCATTGTAAATCTTGCCTGATACAAGATTTAGCCAAAAGTATTGAGACGCCTGCCTTTACACACACACATGATTTGAGTTGAGTTGAGAGGTATCTTAATATAGCGCAGTCTTACCCCAAAGGGTCCCAACGCGCATCAACTTTAATGGCAGCCCAGTCTTAGTCCGTAGGGTTAAAATTTGATTTGGCCCACCCTTTGCAGCTAGAACAGCTTCTGGGAAGGCTGTCCACAAGGTTGAGTGTGTTAGTTATATTGCTTGGAGACACGGAACTTGGCTATGGACTTAGGGCTGGTTCACACCACAGAGATGCAGAGAACATTGAACTCACTCATACATGTCTTTATGGACCTTGCTTTGTGCACTGGTCCAATTCATTTGGAGGAGGGGGATTATGGTGTGGGGTTGTTTTTCAGGGGTTGGGCTTGGCCCCTTTGTTCCAGTGAAGGGAACTCTTAAGGCATCAGCATACCAAGACATTTTGGACAATTTCATGCTCCCAACTTTGTGGGAACAGTTTGGGGGTGGCCCCTTCCTGTTTCAACATGACTGCACACCAGTGCACAAAGCAAGGTCCATAAAGACATGGTTGAGCGAGTTTGGGGTGGAGAAACTTGACTGGCCTGCACAGAGTCCTGACCTGAACCCGATAGAACACCCTTTGGCTGAATTAGAGCAGAGACTGTGAGCCAGGCCTTCTCATCCAACGTCAGTGCCTGGCCTCACAAATGCACTTCTGGAAGAATGATCAAACATCTCCATAGACACACTAAACCTTGTGGACAGCCAATTTTAAATGTCCAAGTTCCTGGGCATGATTAGTGCTAACAAACATTAACATCAGTCCCTGGCTCCAATGAGCTTCCAATCTAAAGTCCAAAACTAACTAACTTTTTTACATTAGAGACTATTTTGACAGGAGACAAATAAAATACCATCATGTCTTTGGATTGTGGTGAGAAACCCACACAGGGAAAACATATAAACTTCAACACAAGCATTAGTGTGTTGGGGGATTGAACATGTGTGAAGCTGCCTGGTGGCTAAGTGGGTAGCAATTCCATCTAGCAGCACTGGTTTGAACAACGTCTCAAGAACACCCTAAGTCACCCAGCCTTTTCTGCTCAACTTCCAGGCCCTCAAGTCTAGGATCTCCGGATGCGGGTGTAGGAAGTCGCCTTGGGATAGCAGCTTGCTCGTGAGCGGGAGGGGTAATGGGCTGCACAAGGCCATCTCGACTAGGAATGGGAACCATGGTCTCCTTGGCCAGTAAGGAACAATCGTCAGTATAGTGACCTTCTCTAGAGTCAGACGCTGGAGAAACCTCAGTATCAGGGGTATCGGAGGGAATGCATAGCCCATTTGAAAATCCCATGGCTGGACTAGGGCATCTACCCCTGCTGACATCGGAGATGGAGACCTCGTGAAGAGAGGCGTTTTCGCGCTGAGCGGGGAAGCGAAGAGATCTACCTGGGGAGTCCCCCACTGAAGGCATATCCAGTTGAAAACCTGCGGATCTAGTGACCAATCGTTGCTGGATGTGAAAGACCTTGAGAGGTGATCGGCTAGTCGATTCTTGGGGGCTGGAATGTAGGTAGCCCAAAGATCTAGCAAATTCTTCTCGGCCCATGCTATGATTGGGGCCACTTCGCCGGCTAGTGACTTGCTGTGTGTTCCTCCTTGGTTTTGGACATAGGCTACTGCCGCCCTGTTGTCCATTTGGAGTAATACAGATTTGCCCTTGAGGAGAGGGGCTAGATGCAGGATTGCCATCCATGCTGCCCTTCACTAGCTGGTTTTGGTAGTGTGCCCCCCAACCCAGTTGACTTGCGTCTGATGTGAGAACGGTCCATGAGACCGGACCGAGGGAACAAGCAGTCAGCAGGTTTGGAGGCCTTGTCCACCACCAGAGGCTGGATTTCATTACAGGAGTGATAGTTATCATTTGGCCGAGATGCTTCTTCCTCCACTGTGCCAGAAAACCTTGCTGAAAACCTCACAGATGACCCCTGGCCCACTTTACCATTGGTATGCAAGCTGAGAGGGATCCTATGAGGCTCAGGCAGTCTGCAGCTTGCATGGCACGGCTCCCCAATGTCCCTTTCACCTTCTGTATTAACAAAGGTATTTTGGCTGGTGGAAGCGACACTGACTTCTTTGGAGTGTCGAATAAGGCTCCTAGATATGTAATTTTTTGTGTAGGAGTGAATTGACTCTTTGAGTGGTTGATAAGCCAACCGAACTGTGTCAAGGTGTTCAGGACCACTTGTGGTGTGACTGTAGAGATTCTCTGTGCTGAGATAGTATCAGGATATCGTCCAAGTAGTGTAGTACTCGTATCCCCGTCTCCCGAAGGGGAGCTAAGATGGCTACCAGAACTTTGGTGAAGGTTTTGGGCGCTGATGAGATTCCAAAGGGGAGGCATTGAAACTGAAAATGCAAATTGCCTATCTTGAACCGAAGAAAATGCTGGAAGTTGGGGTGGATGGGGATGTGAAGGTATGCATCTTGGAGATCTGTAGACACCATCCAGTCCTCTGGTTGTACCGACAGGATTACTGTGTTCAGTGACTCCATTTTGAAGTGCTCTACTCGAATGTACCTGTTTAATTTTTTTAGGTCTAATACCGGCCTCCAGCCCCCCGACTTCTTGGGAACTAAAAAGACTGGGGAATAGAACCCTGAGTGCTTCTCAGACTCTGGTACAGGCAGTATTGCCTGTTGGCAAAGTAGTATGTGTATGTATTGACTGAGAGCTTCTCTCTTCTCTCTGGAGGCTGGTATCTTGGTTGGTTGGAAGGAGAAGGATGGAGGGCGGGATCTGAATTTCCAGAAAAGCCCCTGATGGACTGTGGAGACTGCCCACTGGTCTGTACAGTTTTCCACCCAAACCCGGGTGAAGGATTTGAGTCTTGCTCCTACTGGACCGGTTTGGGTGGGGAAGGAGTCAAAAGGACTTCTGGTTTTCTATCGCTAGTGTAGGGGTTTTAGGTTTACCCAGTTTAAGGAAGGAGGCCTGTGAGCCCTTCCAGCCCCTTCTGTATTCTTTCCCCGGATGGTATGTCCTGGAGTCTCTTGTCCTTTGTTGAAAGGTTAGCCGCGGACTAAACTTTCTCCTTCTGCTTCTGTCTTGGGGAATAAGGCCGCTCTTTCCGCCTGTGACTCTGGATATTGCCGTATCCATCTTATCCCCAAACAGGGACTTCCCATCATACGAGATGCAACACCATGATTGCTTCGATGAAGGATCTGCTGGCCATGGTTTCAGCCATAATGCTCTCCTAGCTGTGATAGAGTAAAGCATGGCCCTGGAGGAACATCTTAGGACGTTGATGGCTGCTTCTGCCATAAAATCAGAGGTTAGCTTTAGCTCGTCTAGAGCTTTAATGATTTCATCCGTACTTAGACCACGTCTGAGGGCCATTTCGATATTATCCGTCCACACCCTGGTGGCTCTGGAGATGGAAGATAGGGCCACTGCCGGTCTGCAGGCTCCTCCTGATGCTTGATATACTTTCTTCAGATCGGAATCTATTCTGCAGTCCGGGGCATCTCTAAAGGAGACTGCGTCCTCTAGGGGCAGCGTTGTATTCCTGGCCAGCCTCATGACGGATGCATCTACCGACGGGATGGCATCAAAGAGCTGGGCGGCCGCTTCTGCTAGTGGGTACAGCTTAGAGAAGCGATTGAAGGCGATGGGTCTTCTATCTGCCTTTTTCCATTCTTCCATAACCACTCCTCTAATCTCCTCTATTAGGGGGAAGGCTGATTTCTTCTTGGTCAGATTAGGGAAATACTTCCCTGCTTTGGGTGGAGGTTCAGGATCTTCCTCCTACTGAATTGCGTCTTTAACTGCGTTAATAAAAGGTTCCACTAACCCGAAATCAAATGTTGATGTGCTCTCCTCGATTGTGTTTGCGTCATCTTCCGAATTGATTTCTGAGTCCGGCTGGAGACTAGTTGTCTCTACTGCCCTTTGCTCCACAGCAGGGATGAGCCGAACACCCCCCTGTTCGGTTCGCACCAGAACCTGCGAACAGACAAAATGTTCGTGTGAACTTTAGAACCCTATTAAATACAATGGACTCGAACGTTCGAAATCTAAAATGTTAATTATAAAGGCTAATATGCAAGTTATTGTCCTAAAAAGTGTTTGGGGACCTGGGTCCTGCCACAGGGGACATGTATCAATGCAAAAAGAAGTTTTAAAAACGGCCGTTTTTTCGGGAGTAGTGATTTTAATAATGCTTAAAATGAAAAAATAAAAGTGAAATATTCCTTTAAATTTCGTACCTGGGGGGTGTGTATGATATGCATGTAAAGCAGCGCTTGTTTCCCGTGCTTAGAACTGTCCCTGCAAAAAATGTCATTTTTGAAAGAAAAAAATGCATTTAAAACTGACTCGCGGCTATTAATGAATTGTCGGCTCCCGGCAATACATACAAAAGTCATTGATAAAAAAAAAAAAAAAAGCGTGGGGGTTCCCCAGAATTCAATTACCAGGCCCTTCAGGTCTGGAATGGATATTAAGGGGAACCCCGCCGCAAATTAAAAAAAAATGGCGTGGAGTCCCCCTAAAAATCCATACCAGACCCCTTATCCGAGCACGCAACCTGGCCGGCCGCAGGGGAAAAGGGGGGGATGAGAGAGCGCCCCCTCCTCCCTCCTGAACCGTACCAAGCCACATGCCCTCAACATGGGGAGGATGTCCCCATGTTGATGGGGACAAGGGCCTCATCCCCACAACCCTTGCCCGGTGGTTGTGGGGGTCTGCGGGCGGGGGGCTTATCGGAATCTGGAAGACCCCTTTAACAAAGGAGACCCCCAGATCCCGGCCCCCCCCATGTGAATTGGTAAGGGGTACATTGTATCCCTACCATTTCACGAAGAAAGCGTAAAAAAATGTTTAAAAAAAACACACAAACACCTTGAAAAACTCCTTTATTAAAAAAAAAAAAAAAAAAAAAACATTCCAGCGGTGAAATCCAGTGTCCCGCGGCGATCCCGATGTCCAGCGCTGTCCTTCATTGGTTGTGCCTGAGCGGACCTGATGGGGAACTCCCTCTCAGTTTTTAAATGTATAGACCCGCCCCTTTTAAAGTTCCCCATCAGGTCCGCTCAGCGGACCAGATGCGGAACATGAGAAGGGGCGGGTCTATACATGTATTACCAAAGTGAGAGCAGTTCCCCATCAGGTCCGCCCCCTCGGTATGTCGGACCCGCCTACGTCATTGGCTTGAGCGGGGAACTTCCTTCACTGTGTAAATTTAAATTTAAATTTACACAGTGAAGGAAGTTCCCCGCTCAAGCCAATGACGTAGGCGTGTCCGACATACCGAGGGGGCGGACCTGATGGGGAACTGCTCTCACTTTGGTAATACATGTATAGACCCGCCCCTTCTCATGTTCCGCATCTGGTCCGCTGAGCGGACCTGATGGGGAACTTTAGAAGGGGCGGGTCTATACATTTAAAATACTGAGAGGGAGTTCCCCATCAGGTCCGCTCAGGCACAACCAATGAAGGACAGCGCTGGACATCGGGATCGCCGCGGGACACTGGATTTCACCGCTGGAATGTTTTTTTTTTTTTTTTTTTTTAAATAAAGGACTTTTTCAAGGTGTTTGTGTGTTTTTTTTAAACATTTTTTTAAGCTTTCTTCGTGAAATGGTAGGGGTACAATGTACCCCTTACCAATTCACATAGGGGGGGGCCGGGATCTGGGGGTCCCCTTTGTTAAAGGGGTCTTCCAGATTCCGATAAGCCCCTCGCCCGCAGACCCCCACAACCACCGGGCAAGGGTTGTGGGGATGAGGCCCTTGTCCCCATCAACATGGGGACATCCTCCCCATGTTGAGGGCATGTGGCTTGGTACAGTTCAGGAGGGAGGGGGGGCCGCTCTCTCGTCCCCCCCTTTTCCCCTGCGGCCGGCCAGGTTGCGTGCTCGGATAAGGGGTCTGGTATGGATTTTTAGGGGGACTCCACGCCATTTTTTTTTTAATTTGGGGTGGAGTTCCGCTTAAAATCCATGCCAGATCTGAAGGGCCTGGAATGGATATTTGGGGGAACCCCACGTCAATTTTTTTTTAAATTTGCGGCGGGGTTCCCCTTAATATCCATTCCAGACCTGAAGGGCCTGGTAATTGAATTCTGGGGAACCCCCACGCTTTTTTTTTTTTTTTTTATCAATGACTTTTGTATGTATTGCCGGGAGCCGACAATTCATTAATAGCCGCGAGTCAGTTTTAAATGCATTTTTTTCTTTCAAAAATGACATTTTTTGCAGGGACAGTTCTAAGCACGGGAAACATGCGCCACTTTACATGCATATCATACACACCCCCCAGGTACGAAATTTAAAGGAATATTTCACTTTTATTTTTTCATTTTAAGCATTATTAAAATCACTGCTCCCGAAAAAACGGCCGTTTTTAAAACTTCTTTTTGCATTGATACATGTCCCCTGGGGCAGGACCCGGGTCCCCAAGCACTTTTTAGGACAATAACTTGCATATAAGCCTTTATAATTAGCACTTTAGATTTCTCCCATAGATTTTTCGAATTTGCCGCGAACACCCCAATTTGTTCGCTGTTCGGCGAACGGGCGAACAGGCAATGTTCGAGTCGAACATGAGTTCGACTCGAACTCGAAGCTCATCCCTACTCCACAGGTGGAGTAGACTGATCCTGAGATAAGGCCAACTCTCGAATGGTGTCCTTGACCAAATCTTTGATTGAGCTTATGGATCCCTGCTTGTCTGTCGTAGCTTCCAAAAAACACTGACCACATGCCAGCTTATCTGGTGAGGCTTGCTTGCCACACACCCAGCAATCCTTTCTCCCTGGCTGTAAAGGCCTGCGCTCGGAGTCATGCCTGCTTGAGGTGTGACGGGGTGATCTTTGGCTGCTACGAGAAGCGTGAGCTGAGGATGAATGACCAGAGCTTCTGTGTCCCCCCGATCGTCTATCGTGAGAATCTCGATGAGAATAAGTACGGGTTGACTCACGGTGCAGGCTGTGAAGGAATAGAACAAGAGGTGTTTATATATACCCCTTAAAACAGTGCTCTTTGAATGCGGAACTTACCTGAATGTTGCAACCCTTACCTAATGGTATGTTAAGGATCTTTTTGATGCAGCATTACGGGGGCAGCTGAGTAAATTTAATTTGAGAGTGAACCAATCAGTAGGATCTAAGTGTTATGTATATTTTGTGACAGTAGGAGCTACTGTCACGGTAAAATGGACAGTTTGCTGGACACAGGGTCTGCACATTTGCAAGGTGCAAGACTACAGAGCATAGATGTGGACTGGAGAAGACTGCTTTCGCAGCTTTCTCCAGGTTTTGGTATTCTGGAAAGGGGCTTTGTAGTTTGGAGATTCCACAGTGTCTTGGGAGGGATGGGATCTCCAACCCTGTGTCCAGACTTTGCTGATTACCAGCAGGGTGTGTGCTCAGGTGAGCACAGCCCTTATAATGAGTGTATGGGAAGACCTCATGGCTCCCAGTTGGAGACGGCTCCACACCAAGAGACAGGAGGTCTTCAGGAGTCAGAGAGGCTGTAGGAGACAGCCAGAACATTGGTGACTGCAAGAGGCAGCCAGAAAGTTGGTGACTGCAAGAGGCAGAGCTGTGGACGCTAAAGGGAAGCCGTCTACTTTGAGGAGTCCGGTGGTCTGGCTGACCAGGATAAAGTGCAGAAGTACTGCTACAGAGAGCCAGGTGGGCTAGCATTTTCTGTTCAGTGTATTTAATGGAGAAGAACCCCTGCGTGGGAAACCTTTGTTTGGACTTTTATTTTGCCTTTTTTAATAAAAATGGGCTACCATGCCCTTAAATATAGTTCCTGACTGTCTTGAATCGCTGGAAAAACGCATCTACCACTTGAGCTAAACAACCCCCATCTCACAAGTGGTGGAGAATGCGGGCACAAGACGGTGGAATCCGGGTCCTTGCTCCACAGTGAGTTCAGGTCAGGAACTGTTGGCTGTGTGTGGAAGTGCAGCCAGGCAAAAGGCATTGCGTGTTGCAGGTGGTGTACCTGTGAATGAAAACTCAATTTTTTTTCTGCGGTGAACTGCTGATAGCTGTGTGTGGCAGCCAGGCGAACTGCATTGCACAGGAGTTCAATTGATGGACTGTGTTGCATATAGGTGGTGTACCTGTGGAAGTGAGCTCAGTGTGGCCTGAGAAGATGTCTCCACCTAGAAGGGTCAGTCCAAAAGGCCTAGTGATGCGTGAGACAGTAAATGGATGGTTCAAGCGGAATCGCAAACACTGGGATGCAGTGCAAGGGGCTGTGATTGTGGCCTCTGACTATATGCAACCCATGCTGCCTACAGAGGAGGTTGGGGACTTCCTGCTAAGATTTGAAAAAGTTGCTGTAAAGAGAAAATGGCCTAGGAACCGGTGGCCAAAATTGCTGCAAACATTGTTACGGATAGAGTACCGGTCGGTTTACCATTTGATGGATGGGGACCAGGATAACTACTGCAGGTTTAAAGAGGAAATCCTTCTCAGAGGAGAGTTCCATCGTATCATGGGCCGCCAGCAATGCTCCACGATGGGAGAAGTGTCACCGGTAGACTTCGGTTTTGGAAATCCGGAGTTACCTGCTACAGGATATGGTAAGACTGTTGCAATTTGTGGGTCTGATCCCAGTGAAGTGGCATTGTGTTCGGTGGGGAGATCCGCAGGTGTAAAAATGGACTTGCTGCAGTGTGATACCCAAATCAGCGGGGAGACACAGGTTAAAACCCAGCTTGCAGCAAGGTCAAGGACTGAAAAGGACATGTGGACTCTGTGTGCACCTAAGATAATCCAGCAGAGTGCTGGGAGAGATGTGCTAGGGGTAACCAAAGCAGTTGGTGTGCCATGTTCCCTAGTGACAGTGACAGGTGCTGCAGAGTTGCCAAGGGAAACCGCCAAGGAGCCTGCAGTGGTGAGGCAAGTGGTTTCCCAGGACAACTGTGAAGCCGCCCTAGTAGGAAAAAAAATTCCTTTGGAGAGGAAGGGTGGTGTGCTGAGTGGCACGCAGGGTGCCATGCGTTATGACAAAAGAAAACCTGATAGAGCTTATGAAACTGCTATGTTTATGAATGCTGATGATAAAGGTATTGCTGATGATACATGTACTTATGGTGATGTGTTCTTTAGTAATGAGAAAAGGGGGATGTCTCCCTTGGTAACCAGAAGCGGAGCCACAGTGTTGTCCATGGAAATCTCTGGGGGTCTCCAGGTGTTGGAGCCAGAGATTGTCCAGGACAGCCCTGATATTGCTCTGATGGAACAAACTGGGTCTACACCATGCAGTGAGAGTTTGTGTGAGCAGTCTATTTATCATATGTGTAACCCAGTTGGTAAGGGGTTAAGTCAGCTGGCCAGAGCTGAAGGTACGCAGTTGAGTGTGTTAGCGCCAGGGATGAGCCGAACACCCCCCTGTTCGGTTCGCACCAGAACCTGCGAACAGACAAAATGTTTGTGTGAACTTTAGAACCCTATTAAATACAATAGATTTGAACGTTTGAAATCTAAAGTGCTAATTATAAAGGCTTATATGCAAGTTATTGTCCTAAAAAGTGTTTGGGGACTCGGGTCCTGCCCCAGGGGACATGTATCAATGCAAAAAGAAGTTTTAAAAACGGCCGTTTTTTCGGGAGCAGTGATTTTAATAATGCTTAAAATTAAAAAATAAAAGTGAAATATTCCTTTAAATTTCGTACCTGGGGGGTGTGTATGATATGCATGTAAAGTGGCGCATGTTTCCCGTGTTTAGAACTGTCCCTGCAAAAAATGTCATTTTTGAATGAAAAAAAGTCATATAAAACTCACTCGCGGCTAATAATGAATTGTCGGCTTTTATCAATACATACAAAAGTCATTGATAAAAATAAAAAAAATAAAAAAAGCGTGGGGGTCCCCCAGAATTCAATTACCAGGCCCTTTAGGTCTGGAATGAATATTAAGGGGAACCCCGCCGCAAATTTAAAAAAAAATGGCGTGGGGTTCCCCCAAATATCCATACCAGGCCCTTCAGATCTGGCATGGATTTTAAGGGGAACTCCACCCCAAATTTAAAAAAAAATGGCATGGAGTCCCCCCAAAAATCCATACCAGACCCTTATCTGAGCACACAACCTGGCCGGCCGCAGGGGAAGAGGGGGGGACGAGAGAGCGGCCCCCCTCCCTCCTGAACCATACCAGGCCACATGCCCTCAACATGGGGAGGATGTCCCCATGTTGATGGGGACAAGGGCCTCATCCCCACAACCCTTGCTCGGTGGTTGTGGGGGTCTGCGGGCGGGGGGCTTATCGGAATCTGGAAGACCCCTTTAACAAAGGGGACCCCCAGATCCTGCCCCCCCTATGTGAATTGGTAAGGGGTACATTGTACCCCTACCATTTCACGAAGAAAGCGTAAAAAAAATGTAAAAAAAAAACCACACAAACACCTTGAAAAAGTCCTTTATTAAAAAAAAAACAATAAAAAAAAAACATTCCAGCGGTGAAATCCAGTGTCCCGCGGCGATCCGATGTCCAGCGCTGTCCGTCACTGGTTTTGCCTGAGCGGACCTGATGGGGAACTTCCTCCTCAGTGTTTTAAATGTATAGACCCGCCCCTACTAAAGTTCCCCATCAGGTCCGCTCAGCGGACCAGATGCGGAACATGACAAGGGGCGGGTCTATACATGTATTACCACAGTGAGAGAAGTTCCCCATCAGGTCCGCCCCCTCGGTATGTCGGACCCGCCTACGTCATTGGCCTGAGCGGGGAACTTCCTTCACTGTGTAATTGAAATTTACACAGTGAAGGAAGTTTCCCGCTCAGGCCAATGACGTAGGCGGGGTCCGACATACCGAGGGGGCGGACCTGATGGGGAACTTCCTTCACTGCGCAATACATGTATAGAGTCTATAGATGGGGAACTTTAGAAGGGGCGGGTCTATACATTTAAAACACTGAGGAGGAAGTTCCCCATCAGGTCCGCTCAGGCAAAACCAGTGACGGACAGCGTTGGATATCGGATCGCCGCGGGACACTGGATTTCACCGCTGGAATGTTTTTTTTTTTTTTTTTTTTTTTAATAAAGGACTTTTTCAAGGTGTTTGTGTGTTTTTATTTTTTTTATTTTTACGCTTTCTTTGTGAAATGGTAGGGGTACAATGTACCCCTTACCAATTCACATAGGGGGGGGGCGAGGATCTGGGGGTCCGCTTTGTTAAAGGGGTCTTCCAGATTCCGATAAGCCCCCCGCCCGCAGACCCCCACAACCACCGGGCAAGGGTTGTGGGGATAAGGCCCTTGTCCCCATCAACATGGGGACATCCTCCCCATGTTGAGGGCATGTGGCCTGGTACGGTTCAGGAGGGAGGGGGGGGCGCTCTCTCGTCCCCCCCTCTTCCCCTGCGGCCGGCCAGGTTGTGTGCTCGGATAAGGGTCTGGTATGGATTTTTGGGGGGACTCCACGCCATTTTTTTTTTAAATTTGGGGTGGAGTTCCCCTTAAAATCCATGCCAGATCTGAAGGGCCTGGTATGGATATTTGGGGGAACCCCACGCCATTTTTTTTTAAATTTGCGGCGGGGTTCCCCTTAATATCCATTCCAGACCTAAAGGGCCTGGTAATTGAATTCTGGGGGTCCCCCACGCTTTTTTTTTTATTTTTTATCAATGACTTTTGTATGTATTGATAAAAGCCGACAATTCATTATTAGCCGCGAGTGAGTTTTAAATGACTTTTTTTCCTTCAAAAATGACATTTTTTGCAGGGACAGTTCTAAACACGGGAAACATACGCCACTTTGCATGCATATCATACACACCCCCCAGGTACGAAATTTAAAGAAATATTTCACTTTTATTGTTTCACTTTAAGCATTATTAAAATCACTGCTCCCGAAAAAACGTCCGTTTAAAAAAAAAAATTTGCATTGATACATGTCCCCTGTGGCAGGACCCAGGTCCCCAAACACTTTTTAGGACAATAACTTGCATATAAGCCTTTATAATTAGCACTTTAGATTTCTCCCATAGACTTTTCGAATTTGCCGCGAACACCCCAATTTGTTCGCTGTTCGGCGAACGGGCGAACAGGCAATGTTCGAGTCGAACATGAGTTCGACTCGAACTCGAAGCTCATCCCTAGTTAGCGCCCCCAGAGCAAGGTAGTGATGGTGTATTGCAGCCTGCCTTGTTTGATGAAGCTTTAGCAAAGAGTAAAAGCATGTTGTCAAAATGTGATTTATATAGAACTGACAAAGTTATTGTTTGTGCTGCAGAATCCCAGGTGCCTCCTAGAGCCGATGATGAGGTACTGCTGAGCCCTCATAATGGAAGAACAACGGATTGGGACAGTTGGGCCAAACAGTTACTAGCCATGATAGACAAGGCTATGTTGAGCTACAGGGGTGTGAATGCAACAACTGCTATGCCAGACAGGGAAATCGCAGAGTGACCAATGGTTGAGGGTGCGTTGGTCCCTACAAGGGTTGTTTCCCCCCAGTCGGAAGGACCAGATCAGGGTGCATGCATGGCAGATGTGGTGTTCACAGCCCAGCCACTGAATGTCAAGTGTGAAGGTGACAATGTAACAAATGTTTACGTGCAGGGGCTCATTGTTGAGTTGGAAGGGATGAGTGGGAGACATGCGTCTGACAGTGTTCCAGATTATCATCAGGCTGTGATGGGTACCGCCAGTGAGGTGGAGGCCTGTTTAAATGTCTCGGCCCCTCAAGCCGCAGTGAATGAGCCCCTCCATGTCTCTGATAAGGTTAAGGTCACCAAAAATGTTTTGCATATTGATGTGGAGTGTGTAGAAATTACAGATATGTTAGTGGAACTGCTTTAAATGGTGAAAGCACAGTCCTTGTATACCTGGGTGCCTCCATTACAGTCGGATGTGGTGGTGCTGCGTGGTACCAATGGATGGAGTCAGGTAGTACAACCTGTGCTGGTTAAAATTAATCACCAGTGGAACTGGTTGGTACAGTGCTTTCTAATAGTGTTGCAAATGATCTCCCAGTTTCCTGTGAGGGTGCTTCCGGATACGGTTCAGTACGGAAGGCGCTCTGGGGGGCTGCTGGAGACAGAGGTCTCTCCGCCTGATGCGGTGATGGACATGTCTGCTAGTGCGGTCCGAGGTGCGGCTGAGCAGGGATTAGTAAATGGCGCGGATACTGCCTCACCCGCTAGACCTCCTAAGAAGGAAGGGCCAGATATGGACGCGGCAAAAGCAGAGATTCTGTCTGTCACCTGCAGAGAGGTACAAGTTGGGGTACCCGGAGACGCTCTCAAATATAGTATGGAGAGGAACAAAAATTGTAACATGAAAAAGTGTGAGTTGGCAAAGATTGGTACTGCTAGAAATGGGTCATGCGTTGTTCAATGTCAGTTGTTGGGACAACTGCCCACAGAGATTTGGACAACAGGTGAAGTGAAGCCTTGTGAAGGTCTCATAGGGGATAGCCGCTCACCTGTGTGTTGTCCCTCCTTGGGCTTGGCCCTAACAAACCCTGAACAAGAAATAACTGATGATATTGATAATTGGAGAAATGGTGACTTACTACTGAATGTTAATGTAAATAATGGCCTGGATATGAAAATTAATAATTTATTGGAAAATGAGTGTGATACACAGATGTTGAGCCCTGGGGAGTTGGTAGTCAAGGGCAAAGGTGTTGGTAAACCCAAGGGACCTATTGTGATGGGGAAAACAGGTACCAGTGAGGGAAAAGGTGGTTCCTCATCAGGCGTAGTGTCTGGCGCAGGGGGCTGCCAGAAAAGAAACGTGAGCTCAGGAACCCCAAGGACAGAGGGAGTAGGCTGGGGATACAGAAAGGTAGGACCCCGTTGCTATCCTTGGTAAGGTGTGCCTGGAAACGCACCCGAAAAAAATATTGGGCCTACGCAGAGAACAGCTGGCACAGAGGTGTCCCAATCAAGGATTCGGGCTTGTGTGTTCCGCCCCCTTCGGATCCGAAACATGGGGGGGAGATATGTGACAGTAGGAGCTACTGTCACGGTAAAATGGACAGTTTGCTGGACACAGGGTCTGCACATTTGCAAGTTGCAAGACTACAGAGCATAGATGTGGACTGGAGAAGACTGCTTTCACAGCTTTCTCCAGGTTTTGGTATTCTGGAAAGGAGCTTTGTAGTTTGGAGATACCACAGTGTCTTGGGAGGGATAGGATCTCCAACCCTGTGTCCAGACTTTTCTGATTACCAGCAGGGTGTGTGCTCAGGTGAGCACAGCCCTTATAATGAGTGTATGGGAAGACCTCATGGCTCCCAGTTGGAGACAGCTCCACACCAAGAGACAGGAGGTCTTCAGGAGTCAGAGAGGCTGTAGGAGACAGCCAGAACATTGGTGACTGCAAGAGGCAGAGCTGTGGACACTAAAGGGAAGCCGTCTACTTTGAGGAGTCCGGTGGTCTGGTTGATCAGGATAAAGTGCAGAAGTACTGCTACAGAGAGCCAGGTGGGCTAGCATTTTCTGTTCAGTGTATTTAATGGAGAAGAACCCCTGCATGGGAAACCTTTGTTTGGACTTTTATTTTGCCTTTTTTAATGAAAATGGGCTACCATGCCCTTAAATATAGTTCCTGACTGGCTTAAATCGCTGGAAAAACGCATCTACCACTTGAGCTAAACAACCCCCATCTCACAATATATATATATAAAAAATATTTAAATGCAAGCATAGGCATTCATAACATAAAGACCATAGATAGGCATGTCTTTTACCTTGGCTGGGCTCCATCAGGTGAGGTAGACAGGACAGATTCACCTGGAGATGGTCTCTCCCTGACAGCCTGCCTTTGACTGGGCTAGCAGGCTGTTTAAATAAGAAAGTCCCGACTGGGTGTACAAAGATGGCCGCCGTTCGGCTTCTCCCGGCTACTGCGCATGCGCCATTGTGTCACGTCGTGACCCCGCCTCCCGAGATGATGAGGCTAAGCTTCGTGGCGCGCACGTAGCGTCCAAACAGGCTGGAGGGGAGCAGGGAGCCGGATAGTGCAGCGGAAGCGCAAACGATTATGGACCGGATGTCGGTCCTACTGAGGCTAGACAGGCACTGCAGGACGGGTGAGGTAATATGTGACCCGAAAATGCTTTTAGATACAGCTAGCCAATGCCCATAGAGAAGTGAGAATATGCTCCTGGGATACCTTAGCCCTAAAAAGATCCACAAAAAAACGGGCTCCCATACTTAACTGGCGCGTTTAGCAGCCCAAGACATGGGACTCCATACTGCAGGAGAGCATGAAACTGCAATGGTAACACCATAAGACGGTGAGGCAGGGCTGATCTGTGATCCTGTAGGGATGAGGACAGGAAAAAAGAATGCCTGAGGGGGGGAGTAACTCTTTCTTTTATAGAGTTGCGTGGTCCTGGGGGTTGATCGGGGGCGGAGACATCAACCATTGGTATGCTGCCATGGAGGCACCAGGAAATAGTATTATGTGTTCCTGCCCATCAGGTGCAATCACTTTAGACATACATGATGAGACAGATTGAAAGATACTGGTGGGCGTGTACTTCTAGTGGGCGTGTACTTCTATTGGGCGTGTGTCAGTTTTCTAACAATACAACCTCTCTTATATAAAGGCCTGCAGTATGGGGGATCGTTTGGTCTGAGAAGGCCAGGTTTTTTGCTGTGATTTGTGGGGGGAGAAGGAATGATATTGTGCAGATTGACAAACCCCCAACTAGTGTGATTTGCTGAAATTCTTGTGCATTTTTTCAATCAAAAATTGTGTGTGTATTGTTCCTGTCTGACCATGCAAAATCGTTTGGAAGCATCTGCTGACCTTCAACTCTTGGATCTCATTGCTTAATCGTGTACACAGAAATGCAGATTCCAGCAGAACATGGTCACCAATGTATCTATATGTGGGGGTGGGTGTTTTGAACATGTGTCTTTTAATATTATGTTGGAATGCTTTGTAAGAATAATGACTTAAGTATGTTTCTATAATCTTGCAGACAAAATTGTGATGTGTTGCCCGTTATACACTAAAAGTAAAGCTATGTGCACTCTAAGGTTTTGACAAATTTTAGATTGTAATCTCCTATGAGCAGGGCCCTTAAAATCCAATTGCTAAATGTAGCACCATGTATCCTGTCCACATTTTTTTGAAGCTAGTAAATTAATGTACATAATTTTGTTTCTGCTGGCAAAATAAAAGTACATTATTGAGCTTTGGTGTGCTTTTTTTATTTTATTTATTTTATTTTATTTTTTTATTTTTATTTTTTTATTTTATTATTTTAACTTTCAATATTTTTATTATTCAAATGACAAGACGATGTCCCAAAGAATACATTCAATAATCAACAATATTTGCAGATGAGAAAGTAAGCATTTTTTTTTTTTTTTTTTGTGGTGTGGTGGTTTTGGCAAAGTGCAAGATCCTTAATATTTTATTTCTATATGGATTTGTGCACCAAAAAATGAATCTTTGCCCTTGTTCACATTGATGCTACTTTGAAATCGCGCTACTTCACTTAAGCTAGCGCGATTTTAGGTACTACTTAATAGACATCTGTGTGGCTTCATACACAAATGTCTATTGAAGTCGCACCTGATATCGGCAAAAGTAGTGCAGGAACTACTTTCGCAAATCGGTGTGGCGCCACAAAATTGGGGTTGCATCGATTGGAACAGTGCCATTGCCACCAATAGTCATGCGATTTGATTTCTGAAATTGCATGACAAATCACCCCAATGTAAACCTAAGCTTCAGCACACCTGCAAGTAAATGATAACGGTGGAATCTTTATATATATATATAACAGCTGTGGAGAATTGCAGGTAATGAATTCAGCTGGAGGATAGGCAGTGTTGTGTGAGTCAGCACTGGTTCACATTGGTGCGATTTGACATGTCAGATCGGTGGCAATTGCGCTGTTCTAATTGGTGTGATTTGTATTGGTATGAGTGCAGAAACCTGCACAGATGTCCCCCCCCCCCTCCTGCAGTCAGGACTGACATGCGGGAATGAAATTGTATGAGTTCTGCTGAACGATTTCCTCCTGCTGTCAGTGTGAAGCAGGGCTCAAACCGGGCCTTTTGCCTTTGTAATTCACCTGCTGCTATGCCAGAGACACCATTTCTTATCAAACTCCCTTAAGTTTACCTTCAAATATCATTATATGTAGAAATACAGATTTGCATATCTGCAAATAATCAAAATTAATAAATTCTAATAAATTCTAACCGCGATTGAGATCAAATATTCGCAGCTGCAATCAACAGAGCATGGTTTCACCTCCTGACCCAGAAATGAGTCATTGTAATCACCCGGAAGTTCCTGTGCTGGTCAGGATCTCCATCTAGGTGGACATGGCGAGGTCCCTCTTTAGCATAGAGGAGGTGCTGCTGATTTGCCAGGTAAGTGTAGGATATGTACTTGTGCTTATTTAAGGTGGGGGTGGATTTGGTGTGGGTGGGCTTCATTGATTTGTTTGTTATCACCACACATTTATAAATGGTTATCATTGAGAATCATGAAAAGTCTGGCCCATGTGCACACATCACTACTTCCTGCATTTGTTCTGCTGATGTAAATGAGTAAGGACTATGCAAGTATAATAGAGCGCTCCTTTCTATTAAAATATATATGACTTGATTCACAGTTGGGCGACTTTTCATGATTCTCAATGATAACTATTCATATCTGTGCTACTTTAAGTCACACCAACTTCAAAGTAGTCCCTGTACTACTTTGGTGTGTCTTTCAGGCTCGGTTTCCAATAGTGCGACTTGTCATGCAACTTGGGACTGCAAAGTTGCATGACATGTCATACCCTATGATTTCCAATGAGTATGGTTCATATCTGTGCGACATCAAGTCGCAGCGACTTCAAAGTAGTGCACTACTTTGGTCCCACTTTGATACAACTTGAGGTCCATAGACCTCAAGAATATACAGGCATTGCTCCAAGTCGCATCAAAATCGCGGCAAAATCATGCAAATTTAGGGTTGCAATAGTGGAAACAGAGCGTCATGTGACTTGAGGTACATAGGGCGCAATATTACACAGGCATTCCCAGAAGTTGGGGCCAAGTTGCAGCGACAAAGTGGCAGCAAATTAGTGTGACTTTCAGGTCGCAGCAGTGTGAAAGAGATTCAAGGATATCTTTGAATTAGGCCCTATTGTCACTTGTGCATCCTGAAAGTGGGGAAAATTCATCCCTGCACTACCTTGGTTTGACTTTGATGCGATTTGAGGTCCATACACCACAAGATTACACAGACGCTGCTTCAAGTCATGGCAAAGCTGTGCAATTTTAAGGTCGCACAAGTGCAAATGGGGCTTTATTCGAAGGTGTTATCATTTAATCTCATTAGGTTACTTTCACACTTATGTGACTTTTCATGCAGCTTTGGACCTCAGAGTCGCATTAAAAGTATCCCCCCCCCATGAGTTCCATTCATATCTATGCAACTTCACCCATGTTCACATAGCTCTGAATTGACATGTCAAATTACAGGCCAAATTGGCCGCCTATTGACGGCAATAGAACTGTCCAAATTGGTGCGACGCCACACAGATTTCCAAAAGTATTTCCTACTCTACTTTGGACGACTTCAGGAGGCAATTTCTTACCTCCCAACTTTTTGAGATAGGTATAAGGGACAACTATTAGCAAAAGTATGTAGGCATAGTACACACCTCCTAAAACACCTTCTCAAAGGAGAATTATTAAAAAAAAAATTAAAAATATTAGTTAAAGCCCCAAGTGCTTTTTTTTTTTTTGACAATAATATCCCTTTAGATTGGCTTTGGGAATTTACAAACAAAGCAATTTAGAAATTAGATGAAAGGTTTAGCGCTGGAAAACCCTTTTTGAAAGATAAAAATTGCATTTTATATAAAACTATACAGTTTAGAACAAAATGAGGGACAAATGAGGAGGAAAGAGGGACAGAGGGACTTTGTTCCAAATCAGGGACAGTAGAGACCTATGTGATTTCACTAGACATCTGTGCAGGAAAGTGCACTGATGTCTCTGAAATCGCTCACAAAGTCGGGCTGAGGCCCCTTTCACACTTGAGCGACTTTTGCTGCGACTTTGGTCATCAGAGTTGCATGACAAGTCATACCCCATGATTTTTAATGTGTACCATTTATATCTGTGCAACTTCAAGTCACACCGACTTCAAAGTAGTCCCTGTACTACTTTGGTCCGACTTTGATACGAGTTGAGGTTCATAGACCTTAAGTTTAAACAGGCATTCCCTGGGATCGCAAGAAAAATGCAGACGGAAATTTGCGCGCCTTTTCCTGCGTCCATAGACCTCAAGATTACACAGGCATTGCTTAAAGTCGCATCAAAATCACACAACTTTCAGGTCGCACAAGTGTGAAAGGGGCCTAAGTCACTGTGCTGAGTACTATTATACCTAGAATATAAAGTAGTCCCACCATCAAACACTCAGCAGCAAATGCTGAAAAGAGGCGAATGCCTATTAGCCAATGCCACATCAGCATGAGCATGGTTGTTACTATAATATTAAAGTGGTTGTAAACCCACTTAGACAACTTTCACCTACAGGTAAGCCTAGATTAAGGCTTACCTGTAGGTGCAAGAAATATCTTCTTAACCTACACAGTTAAGGAGATATTTGCTTTTAAAATGGCACCGATGACGTCACACGCATGCGCACTAGCGGGCCGACATCATTGCCGGTTTTCTGAATGGGATCTCGCCGGCCCCAGCGCGCATGCATGTGATGTCATCGCCGCTCCAGCCAATCACATCGCCGGAGCAGCGATACACTGAAGGCAGTGACGGGACATCGAGGCAAGATGGCGGCGGAGGGGAACGACGAGCGGTTTGGGGGCTTTGATATCAGGTAAGTCATTCTTAATGTGCTAGTATGCTATACATACTAGCTCATTATGCCTTTCTTTTGCAGGGTTTTAAAAAAAAATGGGTTTACTTCCTCTTTAATGCCTGAAATGCAAAACATTATTGTATAGAATTAAACATTAGTAAATGTATTTTCTCTGTAGATATGTGCTCAGCTCTGTAGCATAGTGGTATTCCCTGCTGCCCTCAAAGGTTTAAGCCATGAATTCAAATTCAAATCCTACTGACGGCAGCACCTCCTGAAAGTGTGCATTTCACTCAGCATCATATTTCTCCCGTTGCTGTGTTCTTCCGCTCAGTCGGTTACCTGCTAATAAAAAAAGCCGCTCTTCTGTGGCGGTCTTCCTCCTCTGTGTTGTCACCCGCTGTGTGGCGTCTCTTACATAGCCATGGAGCGGGCTCTCCGGGTGACGTTATCGGATGGCCACAGAAGAAGGGGAGCTTTTTTTTTTATTATCGGGTAACCGACTGTGCGGAAGAACACAGCAGCGAGAGAAGACGGCGGTGGCAGGAGAGACAGCTCAGGGAGAAGAAACATCACACACACTAGTAGATGTTTGTGCTACGCTCAATAGGCTAGTGGTCAGCACTTCTACCTTGAAAAACTCAGGCTTTGAAGCACTCATGGGTTCAAATCCCACAGAGAGATACTAAAAGATTGACTTGGTGAAAAAAAGGCAAATGCCAATTAGCCAAAGCAGCATATGCTGAAAATAGGTGAATGCTAATTAGCCAATGCACTTTTATTCAATAATATTATGGTGTGGAATTCCAAACATCACACACTAGCCAACGGGCAGTTTACATTTGTTTGTTTGTTTATTTTAATTTGCTTGTGCAAAAAATAAACATAGCTATTGTATGGTAGGTTGGCTGGTATTTGAACTTGTACCATGAGAGCTGTGGTGACATCTGAGCAGACCACTAAGCCATTGTGCTAAGTACAAGACCTGCATAATAGTGAAGTATGATTAAAGAATGAACATAAATAATTACCGCTTTATAGCCACCTAAATGAAAAAAAAAAACATGAAAAAAACAACAAATGGGTAACCTAAATGTTTAATACATGTAATTTTACAGAATAGCAGACATTACTATGTAATAATTACAATGTAATTACTATGTAATAATCATTCATAACTGCATTCGTTAGCAAAAGAAGGAAAAAAACTAGGAATGCTAATTGCAATATACAGCAATAGATGCACACGAGGTAGAGCACATCTCATATAAAAATGTTTCTTTCAGATACATGGATCATAGTTACAGTACAGTGCTATATAAAAACGTAGTGGAAATTGGCATTTGCATGTACGCGGATGCGCTAATTAGCGCTGATTTCAGATTTACTAACACTTGTTTGCTGCTAATAGCGCTCTTTTTCATTCGCAAATTCATGCATTGAATTTTTAATTGGCAAAAATGGGAGCTATTATTTGCTCAGTGCTCAGTACTTCCTAGAGTTATAGTAAATCAGCCCCAATATCATAAAAAAACAATAGAACAAATCAGAAAAAAAAAATAATAATTTATATATATATATATATATATATATATATATATATATATATATATATATATAAAACCATGTTCCGACATTCCATAACATATATGGATATATATATATATAAAACCATGTTCCGACATTCGAATTTCGTATAGAATGAATTCGAATTCCAATTAGAAAAGATTAGAATATAAATAGAAAATAGACTAGAAAAAAAATAGAACAGAATAGAATAAAATATAATATATATATATATATTGTATTTTATTCTATTCTGTTCTATTGTTTTTCTATTCGATTCTTTCCAATATTTTCGATTCTATTCTAATCTTTTCGATCCTAATTTGAATTCATTCTATACGAAATTTCAGAAGATGGTTTTATAAATATATAAATACCGTGTGATGTCATCACCTCCCCCCCTCCTTCATCTATAGAGAGACAACCACCTCCATACACCATCTAATCAGAGCTCAGCATCTCCATCCATCCCCCACACTCACTAATACCCCACACAATATTTTAGCACATCTCCTGTAGTCTATTAATAGCTATTTCATTTTTTTTTTGCATATTATGATCCATTTCCTTAATTTCCATTAGATCTCCTGCAGACTATTAGCATCTATTTCATTTATGAATGGAGGAACGGTTTGAGGAAGAGACAACAAGAGAGACATCATCACCGCTTATATCTCTATACACAGGGAAATGGCTGCTAATAGTTTTCAGGAGACTTGCAAAAAAATATGAAATAGATGCTTATAGTCTGCAGATCTGATGAGAAAATGAAATAGATACTAATAGTCTGCAGGAGATCTGCAAAAAAATTATATGAATGCTAATAGTCTGCAGGAGATCGGATGGAAATAAATAGTAATCTGCAAAAAAAATAAAAAATGAAATAGATGCTAATAGTCTGCAGGAGATCTGCAAAAAAAAATGAAATAGATGTTAATATACTGCAGGAGATCTGATGGAAATAAATAGTAATCTGCAAAAAAAAATGAAAATAGATGCTAATAGTCTGCAGGAGATCTTCAAAAAAATAATAATAAGTGAAATGGCTGTTCAGGAGATCTGCTAAAAAAAGAAATAGATGCTAATAGTCTGCAGGAGACCTGGTGAGAAAACAAAATAGATACTAATAGTCTGCAGGAGAGCTGCAAAAAAATAAAATAGATGCTAATAGTCTGCAGGAGATCTTATGGAAACAAATAGTAATCTGCATTTTTTTTTTATGAAATAGATAGTATCTATATTCTATTCGGTTCTATTGTTTTTCTAGTCTATTTTCTATTTCTATTCTAATATTTTCTATTCAAATTCGAATTCATTCTATATGAAATTCAAATGTCGGAAAAAAAATATATATATAACCATCTTCCGAAATTTGAATTTAGTATATAATGATTTTGATTTTAATAGAAAAGATTTGAATAGAATATACAAGAATAGACTAGAAAAAAATAGAACAGAATAGAATAAAATATAATATATTCTATTCTGTTCTATTGTTTTTCTAGTCTATTCTCTGTTTTTCTATTTTATTATAATCTTTTCTATTCGGTTAAAATAATTTAGAATCCGGTTGAAATATTTTCGAATTTGGTTGAAATATTTTCGAATGCGACCGATTTTTAGAATTTGGTCGAAAACGAAACAAATTCCGAAAACAAATTTAACGAATTTAACTAATCCAACTAAACAAAATTAATTAATTAACAAATTAAAACGAAACAAAACTAAACAATTTTTTTCCTTTTGCCCATGTCTAATTTTGAGGTGTAATTTCACATATAACAATGGCATGTTCGAGCAATATATAATTTCACATATACCCATTGTATTTGTGAGAAATATATAATTTCAGTGACAACTTTGTGTAACTTTTTTTCTTCAATCATTTGTGACAAAAAATAAAATAAATAAATAAATTATTAATTAATAATAAATAAAATATTCAATGTGCTCAACATGCCTCCTAGCATATTCCTTGGGGTGTCTACATGAAAAAATTGGGTCATTTGGGGGGGGGGGGTTATAGTGCCCACCTCAAGAAATGAGATAGGCAGTCAAACTAAAAGCTGTGTAAAGTCCAGAAAATGTGCCCTAGTTTGTAGACGCTATAACTTTTGCGCAAAGCAATAAATCTTTTTGAATCTTTTCTTACTATGGGGCTGATTTACTATAACTCCAGGAAGTACTGAGCACATCGCAAAAAATAGCTCCAATTTTTGACAATTAAAAATACCATGCGCGAATTTGCGAATGAAAAAGAGCGCTATTAGCAGCAAACAAGTGTTAGTAAATGTGAAATCAGCGCTAATCAGCGAATCCGCGTACGCGCAAATGCCAATTTCCACTACGTTTTTATATAGCACTGCACTGTAACCATGATCCATGTATGTGAAAGAAACATTTTTATATGAGATGTGCTCTATCTATTGATGTATATTGCAATTAGTATTCCTAGTTTTTTTCCTTCTTTTGCTAACAAATGCAGTTATGAAGGATTATTACATAGTAATGTCTGCTATTATGTAAAATTACATGTATTAAACATTTAGGTTACCTATTTGTTGTATGTTGTTTTTTTCATGTTTTTATTTTTTCATTTAGGTGGCTATAAAGCGGTAATTATTTATGTCCATTCTTTAATCATACTACACTATTATGCAGGTCTTGTACTTAGCACAATGGCTTAGTGGTCTGCTCCCATGTCTATACAGCTCTCATGTTACAAGTTCAAATACCAGCCAACCTACCATCCAACAGCTATGTTTATTATTTGCACAAGCAAATTAAAATAAACAAAGAAAGAAATGTAAACTGCCCATTAGCTAGTGTGTGATATTTGGAAGTCCACACCATAATATTATTGAATAAAAGGGCATTGGCTAATTGGCATTCACCTATTTTCAGCATATGCTGCTTTGGCTAATTGGCTAATAGGCATTTGCCTTTTTTCACCAATACAATCTTTTAGTATCTCTCTGTGGGATTTGAACCCATGAGTGCTTCGAAGCCTGAGTTTTTCAAGGTAGAAGTGCTGACCACTAGCCTATTGAGCATAGCACAAAAATCTACTAGTGTGTGTGTGTAGGTTAAGGAGATATTTCTTGCACCTACAGGTAAGCCTTAATCTAGGCTTACCTGTAGATGCAAGTTGTCTAAGTGGGTTTACAACCACTTTAATATTATTATAACAACCATGCTCATGCTGATGTGGCATTGGCTAATAGGCATTCGCCTCTTTTCAGCATATGCTGCTGAGTGTTTGATGGTGGGACTACTTTATATTCTAGGTATAATAGTACTCAGCACAGTGACTTAGGCCCCTTTCACACTTGTGCGACCTGAAAGTTGTGTCATTTTGATGCGACTTTAAGCAATGCCTGTGTAATCTTGAGGTCTATGGACGCAGGAGTCACAGGGAAAGGCGCACAAACTTCCGTCTGCATTTTTTCTGCGATCCCAGGGAATGCCTGTCAACTTGTATCAAAGTCGGACCAAAGTAGTACAGGGACTACTTTGAAGTCGGTGTGACTTGAAGTTGCACAGATATAAATGGTACACATTGAAAATCATGGGGTATGACTTGTCATGCAACTCTGATGACCAAAGTCTCAGGAAAAGTCGCTCAAGTGTGAAAGGGGCCTCAGCCCGACTTTGTGAGCGATTTCAGAGACATCAGTGCACTTTCCTGCAAAGATGTCTAGTGAAATCACATAGGTCTCAACTGTCCCTGATTTGGACCAAAGTCCCTCTGTCCCTCTTTCCTCCTCATTTGTCCCTCATTTTGTTCTGATCTGTATAGTTTGATATAAAATGCAATTTTTATCTTTCAAAAAGTGTTTCCCAGCGCTAAACCTTTCATCTAATTTCTAAATTGCTTTGTTTGTAAATTCTCAAAGCCAATCTAAAGGGATATTATTGTTAAAAAAAAAGCACTTGGGGGTTTAACTAATATATATATATATTTTTTAATAATTCTCCTTTAAGAAGGTGTTTTAGGAGGTGTGTCCTATATGCCTACATACATTTGCTAATAGTTGTCCCTTATACCCATTTCAAAAAGTTGGGAGGTAAGAAATCGCCTCCTGAAGTCGCCCAAAGTAGTGTATGAAATACTTTTGGGAATCTGTGTGGCGTCACACCAATTCAGACAGTTCTATTGCCGTCAATAGGCGCTGATTTGGCCTGCAATTTGACATGTCAATTCAGAGCTATGTGAACATGGGTGAAGTTGCATAGATATGAATGGAACTCATGGGGGGGGGGAAACTTTTAATGCGACTCTGAGGTCCAAAGCTGCATGAAAAGTCACATAAGTGTGAAAGTAACCTAATGAGATTAAATAACACCTTTGAATAAAGCCCCATTTGCACTTGTGCGACCTTAAAATTGCACAGCTTTGCCATGACTTGAAGCAATGTCTGTGTTATCTTGTGGTGTATGGACCTCAAATCGCATCAAAGTCAAACCAAGGTAGTGCAGGGATGAATTTTCCCCACTTTCAGGATGCACAAGTGACAATAGGGCCAAATTCAAAGATATCCTTGAATCTCTTTCACACTGCTGCGACCTGAAAGTCACCCTAATTTGCTGCCACTTTGTCGCTGCAACTTGGCCCCAACTTCTGGGAATGCCTGTGTAATATTGCGCCCTATGTACCTCAAGTCACATGAGGCTCTGTTTCCACTATTGCAACCTTAAATTCGCATGATTTTGCCGCAATTTTTTGCCGCGATTTTTATGCGACTTGGAGCAATGCCTGTATATTCTTGAGGTCTATGGACCTCAAGTTATATCAAAGTGGGTCCAAAGTAGTGCAGGGACTACTTTGATGTCGCACAGATATGAACCATACTCATTGGAAATCATAGGGTATGACATGTCATGCGACTTTGCAGTCCCAAGTTGCATGACAAGTCGCACTAGTGGAAACTGAGGCTGAAAGTCACACCAAAGTAGTACAAGGACTACTTTGAAGTTGGTCTCACTTAAAGTAGCACAGATATGAATGGTTATCATTGAGAATCATGAAAAGTCGCCCAACTGTGAATCAAGTCATATATATTTTAATAGAAAGGAGCTCTCATTTATACTTGCATAGTCCTTACTGATTTACATTGGCAGAACAAATGCAGGAAGTAGTGATGTGTGCACATGGGCCAGAAGCAAATGTGTAGTGATACCAAACAAATCAATGAAGCCCACCCCCACCTTGAGTAAGCACAAGTACATATCCTACACTTACCCGGCAAATCAGCAGCACTTCCTCTATGCTAAAAAGAGGGAGCTCGCCATGTCCAGCTAGATGGAGATCCTGACCAGCACAGGAACTTCCGGGTGATTACAATGACTCATTTCCGGGTCAGGAGGTGAAACCACGCTCTGTTGATTGCAGCTGCGAAAATTTGATCTCAATCACACTTAGAATTTATTATTTTTGATTATTTGCAGATATGCAAATCTGTATTTCTACATATGATTAGAGTTGAGCGGGTAGCTGGATATTCGGGTCCGGCGGGTTCGGCCGAACTTCGGAAAAAAGTTCGGATTCGGGACCGAACTTTAACCCGAACCCGGACCCGGACCCCATTGAAGTCAATGGGGACCCGGACTTCTGACGACTAAAAAGGCTCTAAAAAAGTAATGGAAAGGGCTAGAGGGCTGCAAATGGCAGCAAAATGTTGTTAAGAACATGGCAAGTGCTCTGCAAACAAATGTGGATAGGAAATAACTTAAAAGAACATAAAAAAAATAAAAAATAAAAAAATATGCTGGAGGCCCCCTTTTCAGCAGAAGAGGTACAGGAAGTCATTAAGAACCTCAGAAACTCAACGGCACAATGCCACACATATGGTGGGAATGCCCCAGAATACGCCCTTTCTGGAATAAATTATTTAATTTAATGGATAAGCTAGTGGGAAAATAAAATACTTTGAAATAAAAATGTAGCGGGGTGCTAAATTTAAGGAAAGTGTTTGAGTGGTAAATAGGCTCAAATACCCTAATTCTGTAGGATTCATGGACCATTTTGTCCTCGGGGGACAGTATTGGTGTGCAGTTCCCTGCGGCCTACAGGTGGCGCCTTTTGTGTCCCCTCTTGGCAGTAGTACAGCGGGGCGGGGAACCTGCTGTGCATGCCGGGAGAGCATATAAAAGGGGCAGACCTTTGGCCTGGGGGCTGATGTCCAGTGGGGTCCGCGCCCAGGTGCCTTCGGCCTGGGTGCATGTGTTCCTGTTCCATCTCGGGCACCTTTAGCCCGGGGTGAGGTACTATCCTGGAGTTCTTGCTGCCCTGGGTATGGAGGCCTAGGGGCGGGAGTAAAGCCTGGAGTCCAGAGCCGCCTCGTGTAGGGGACCCTGTTCCAGGGAAGGGAGGATCATTCTGATGGACCGATGCGGGAGTCACGGTGAAGGAATGGTCTGTTGACTCCCTGGAGAGATGTCTTCCCCTTGATATGGGCTAGGTTCGTAGAAGGAGAAGCTCAAGGTCACCTTGGCTGTATCAGAGGCCTTATTCAACCGGCCCGTGGCAGGGGCCTTATACACCCTGGTCTGTGGCTGAGACCAAAGTTCTCCAGGCCCGTGGCAGGGGCCTTGTACACCCGGTCTGTGGCAGAGACCAACCTCAATGTCTGTGGCAGAGACCGTGCGCCAAAAACTGTTTGAGAAACCTAAGCAGTGAAGTGAATGTGCTACGTTTGTGCCTGGACCTCCTCCACACCTTAAGCTGTCCTGTTTCTTTGCTCTAACCTTTTCTATCTGAGTACAGTTTATTTTGCCATGAGAGAATAAGAGTTGGAGTTTCAGCTGGTGTGGACATTGACTTTACTGGCAATTAAAGGACTTGCCTCTACCTACAGTAGAGGTGAGAATCATCCTCTGGAGGAGTTTTGACTCCGGCTGTGGACACGGCCCGTCAAGTACACCGCTCAACCTCTTTATATAGGAGTATACGGGCTGGTAGTGCGGTGTGCCTTTCTCCCTCCTGCGAAGAGCCAACAACATAAAGGCAGGTAAGGGGGAAAGGATCTGTGCGCTACAAAAAAATAAAATAAAAATTTTAATCTTGGCCTAGCAGGACGAGGTCCATATGGAGTAGGAGGTTGAGGTGGCGGTGGATGTGGCTGTGTAGGTGGAAGCGGCGGTGGAGGAGGACGAGGTAGCCAACACTGGTTCAAAAATACAACAATGGCTGGGTAAGGCCGGTGATGTGTCGAATTCTGTCCCCTGTCGAATAGTGTCCGCCCTGTACTGCGCTTGCTGAGTATGTAGGACAAGGGGATTTCAAAAATCTCCCAAGACTAACGGCGCCTGCGTGTTGAGTTCAGGTGAAGGCCACACCATCCGTGGTTCAAGCCGAGCCAAGCAAGGCCGCGATCGAAGCGAGCCCGTGAGGGGCCCTGTTACTATGTGCTACCGTATGTCCTCTTGGATGGTGGGGCTTGAACCTGCACTCACAGCGCAGGCGCCGTTCATCTTCGGAGATTTTGTGAATCTCCTTGTCCTCTGTACTGCGCAAGCGCTGCGCCTGCGCAGTACGGGCCGGGCACAATCCGATGGCCGGACAGTTTTTGTCACAACACCGGTATACATGTCTATTCTGCACAAGGTACGGACAAGTCCTGTGGGATCCATGCCTGGTTCATTTTAATGAATGTGAGCTTGTCCACATTGGCTCTGGACAGGCGGCTGCGCTTGTCTGTGATAACGCCCCCTGCCGTGCTAAATACACGTTTAGATAATACACTGGCTGCAGGGCAGGCCAGCACCTCCAAAGCATAAACGGCAAGCTCAGGCCATGTGCCCAATTTGGAGACCCAGAAGTTAAAGGGGGCAGACCCGTCATCCAGTACGTGTAGGCCTGTGGACACATACTGCTCAACCATGTTGGTGAAATGCTGCCTCCTGCTAAGACGTTCCATCTCAGCTGGTGGTGCTGGTTGTTGTGGCGTGCTGACAAAGCTTTTCCACATTTCGGCCATGCTAACCCTGCCTTCTGAGGTGCTGCCGGTGCCCCGGCTGCGTTGGCAACCTCTTCCTCCTCCTCTGCCTTCGCCTTGTGCTTCCACCGTACGCCCGCTGTCAGGTGGGAATGCCACCAGCAGCGCGTCTACCAGCGTGCGCTTGTACTCGCGCATCTTACGATCCCGCTCCAGTGAGGGAATTAAGGACGGTACGTTGTCCTTGTAACGGGGATCCAGCAGGGTGGCCACCCAGTAATCAGCACCAGTTAAAATGTGGGCAACTCGGCTGTCGTTGCGGAAACACTGCAGCATGTAATCGCTCATGTGTGCCAGGCTGCCCAGAGGCAAAGAAAAGCTGTCCTCTGTGGGAGGTGTATCGTCTGTGTCCTCTGTATCCCCCCAGCCACACACCAGTAATGGCCACGAGCTGGTCTGAGTGCCACCCTGCTGTGAACATGGCTCCTCCTCCTCCTCCTCCTCCATCTCCTCCTCCACCTCGTCATCCTCCAGAACTGTGCCCTTTCTGCCGGACAATTGTGTACCTGGCGTTTGTTGGTGCAGGAACCCACCCTCGTAGCCACTTGTGAAAGACTGCCCTGAAAGCCTTTTAAATGATCCCGCTTCCTCCTCCTCCTCCTCATCCTCCTGTGCCACATCCTCTTCCATCATCGCACGAAGCGTTTTTTCAAGGAGGCATAGAACTGGGATAGTAACGCTGAGAACGGCGTCATTGGCACTGGCCATGTTGGTGGAGTACTCGAAACAGCGCAACAAGGCACACAGGTCTCGCATGGAGGCCCAGTTATTGGTGGTGAAGTGGTGCTGTTCCGCAGATCGACTCACGCGTGATTGCTGCAGCTGAAACTCCACTATTGCCTGCTGCTGCTCGCACAGTCTGGCCAGCATGTGCAAGGTGGAGTTCCACCTTGTGGGCACGTCACATATGAGGCGGTGAGCTGGAAGGCCGAAGTTACGCTGCAGCGCTGACAGGCGAGCAGCAGCAGGGTGAGAACGCCGAAAGTGCGCACAGACAGCCCGCACTTTCTGCAGCAGCTCTGGCATATTGGGGTAATTTTTAAGGAACCTCTGGACCACCAAGTTCAGCACATGCGCCAGGCAAGGGATGTGCGTCAAACCGGCTAGACCCAGAGCTGCTACGAGATTTCGCCCATTATCGCACACCACCAGGCCGGGCTTGAGGCTCACTGACAGCAACCACTCATCGGTCTGTTGTTCCATGTCCCTCCACAACTCCTGCGCGGTGTGGGGATTTTCCCCCAAACAGGAAAGTTTTAAAACTGCCTGCTGTCGTTTACCCCTGGCTGTGCTGAAGTTGGTGGTGAAGGTGTTACGCTGAATGGATGAGGAGGCGGTAGAGGATGAGGAAGCAGAGAAGGAGGAGTTAGCAACAGGAGGCAAACTGAAGCGCCCTGCAATCCTCGGTGGTGGAAGGACATGCGCCAAACCGCTATCTGCCTCAGGCCCAGCAGCCACTGCATTTACCCAGTGTGCTGTTAGGGAGATATAACGTCCCTGACCGTGCTTACTGGTCCACGCATCCGTAGTTAGGTGGACCTTGCCACAGATGGCGTTGCGCAGTGCACACCTGATTTTGTCCCCCACCTGGTTGTGCAGGGAAGGGATGGCTCGCCTGGAAAAGTAGTGGCGGCTGGGCACGACGTACTGCGGGACAGCCAATGCCATCAGGCTTTTAAAACTCTGCGTCTCCACCAGACGGAATGACAGCATTTCAAAGGCCAGGAATTTTGAAATGCTGGCATTCAGGGCCAGGGATCGCGGGTGGCTAGGGGGGTACTTCCTCTTCCGCTCCAATGTTTGGGAGATAGAGAGCTGAACGCTTCCATGGGACATTGTGGAGATGGTCGGTGACCCAGGTGGTAGTGTTGCTGGCAGATCCTCTGTTTGCGGGGTGACAGGTGCCACTGTCACTACAGAGGTGGATGAAGAGGTCGAGACTGCAGCAGAAGAGGAAGCAGGAGGAGCCAGAGACCTTTCTTGGTTTCTGAGGTGTCTACTCCACTGCAGCTCGTGCTTTGCACTTAGATGCCTGGTCATGCAGCTTGTGCTCAGGTTGAGAACGTTTATGCCTCGCTTCAGGCTCTGATTGCACAGCGTGCAAACCACTCGTGTCTTGTCATCAACACACTGTGTGAAGAACTGCCACGCTAGGGAAGTCCTTGGACCTGGCTTTGGTGTGCTCGGTCCCTTGCTGCGTTGGGCAGTAGCAGATGTACTGTCTAGGGGACGAATGCTCCGTTTTTGCACCCTGCTCCCTCTTCTGCTGTGCTGGTGGCTCTGTGCGACCACCGCCTCTTCCTCCGAACTACACTGGTCACCTGCATAACGTTGATTCCATGTGGGGTCGAGGACCTCATTGTCCTCCACATCATCTTCCACCCAGTCTTCACCCCTGCCCTCCATGTCTGTCTGCACAATTGCGAAAGCAGCAGCAGTTGGCACCTGTGTTTCGTCATCATCCGAGACGTGCTGCGATGGTCCTCCCATGTACCCATCATGAAACATAAGTGGTTGGGCATCGGTGCACTCAATCTCTTCCACTTCTGGGGCAGGGCTAGGTGGATGGCCCTGGGAAACCCTGCTAACAGAGTCATCGAAAAGCAGAAGAGACTGCTGCATGATTTGGGGCTCAGACTGCTTGGCTGATTTGCAAGGGGGTGAGGTGAAAGACTGATGGACATGGGCTTCAGGTGCCAACTCTGATCTTTCAGCAGAAGAGTGGGTGGGAGACAATGTGAAGGAACCCGAGGCACTGTCAGCAACCCAATCTACTATCGCCTGTACTTGTCCTGGCCTAAACATTGGTGCAGCCTCATTAGGCGCGACAAAATACCGCCGCAGGCTCGGTCGCCTACTCGCACCTAAAGAAGGTGTTTCACTTGTGCGTGTAGCTGGCACAGATCCACCACGTCCTCTCCCTGCAACAGGAGCTCCACCAGCAGCACCACGACCGGGGCCACCACGTCCCTTTGACCTTCCCCTCATATTTTCCAAATTTAGGATCTTGCCCTAAATGGCGTTTTTTGGAAGACCACAACACACCCACAGTACGTAATGGCTGAAACGCACAGCTACAGAACTGCAGAAAATGCTATTCAAAAAAAAAAGGTTGTTTTTTTAGTATAGCACAGTACAAGGAAAATATATATAAATTGTTTTTTTACACACACCTCCAGATGTGTATTTCACACTGCAAAATATTTTCTGTGGCCCTAAATGGCATTTTTTTCCAGACCACAACACACCCACAGCACGTAACCGCTGAATCGCACAGCTACAGAAAATGCTATTCAAAAAAAAAAGGTTGTTTTTTTTAGTATAGCACAGTACAAGGAAAATATATAGAAATTGTTTATTTTACACACCTCCACATGTGTATTTCACACTGCAAAATATTTTCTGTGGCCCTAAATGGCGTTTTTTGCAAGAGCACAACACAACCACAGTATTTAACCACTGAATCGCACAGCTATAGAAGTGCAGAGAATGCTATTCAAAAAAAATGTTGTTTTTTTTAGTATAGCACTGTACAATATATAGAAATTGTTTATTTTACACACCTCCACATGTGTATTTCACACTGCAATTTATTTTCTGTGGCCCTAAATGGCGTTTTTTGGAAGAGCACAACACAACCACAGTATTTAACCACTGAATCGCACAGCTATAGAAGTGCAGAGAATTCTATTCAAAAAAAAGTTGTTTTTTTTTTTTTAGTATAGCATAGTACAAGAAAAATATATAGAAATTGGTTATTTCACACAACTAGAGATATACACTGCAAAATATTTTTTTTGCCCAAAAATAGGTCTTTTTTGCGCACAACAAAGTGCCTTTTTTTTTTTTGCAACAGCACAATAAAGTGCCTTTTTTTTTTTTTGGGGCCCAAAAATGGGTCTTTTTAGCAAAAGCACAATAAAGTGCCTTTTTTTTTTTTCTGACCGAAATAGGTCTTTTAGCAAGAGCACAATACAACCACAGTATGGAATAGGTGTATCACTCAACGTAATGCAGTGCTGGTGCACTGAGCTTGCAACACAAACAGATAAACCTATGCAGATCGCTGAGCTATTATATCTCTCAATCTGGACTCCTATCTAAATCTCTCTCCCTGAAAGCACAAACAGGATCCTGCCCCTACACTACACTACACTACACTGTCTCCCTATCTTTTCTATCAGTAGATTGCAGAATCAGGACTAACTCCTATCATATAATTCTCTCCCTCACAGCAACAGCAGCCAGGATCCTTTCCCTACACTGTCTAAAAGCAGAGTGACGTTCTGTGCTGTGTGCCTCTTTCTTATATAGAAGCTGGTCACATGCTGGGTCACATGTTGCACTGACCAATCACAGCCATGCCATTAGTAGGCATGGCTATGATGGCTTCTAAGGGCACACCAGCTAATCAAATGGTGATTGGCTGGCCCCTGAAGCATTTCTAACTGCGCCATTAAATTCCCGAATCCGGACCCGAACCCGGACTTTAGCGCAAAATCCGGGTCCGGGTCCGGGGTCGGGAAAACGCCAAAATTCGGTACGGACCCGAACTTTACAGTTCGGGTCCGCTCAACACTACATATGATATTTGAAGGTAAACCTAAGGGAGTTTGAAAAGGAATGGTGTCTCTGCCGTAGCAGCAGGTGAATTACAAAGGCAAAAGGCCCGGTTTGAGCCCTGCTTCACACTGACAGCGGGAGGAAATCGTTCAGTAGAACTCATACGATTTTCATTCCCGCATGTCAGTCCCGACTGCAAGGGGGGGGGGGGACATCAGACATCTGTGCAGGTTTCTGCACTTATATCAATGCAAATCACACCAATTAGAACAGCGCAATTGCCACCGATCTGACATGTCAAATCGCACCAATGTGAACCAGAGCTGACACATACAACACTGTCTATCCTCCAGCTGAATTCATTACCTGCAATTCTCCACAGCAGTTATATATAAAGATTCCACCTTTATCATTTACTTGCAGGTGTGCTGAAGCCTAGGTTTCCATTGGGGCGATTTGTCATGCACTTTCAGAAATCAAATCGCATGACTATTGGTGGCAATGGCACTGTTCCAATCGATGCAACCCCAATTTTGTGGCACCGCAACGATTTCCAAAAGTAGTTCCTGCACTACTTTTGCCAATTTCAGGTGCGACTTCAATAGACATTTGTGTATGAAGCCACACAGATGTCTATCAAGTAGTACCTAAAATCGCGCTAGCTTAAGTGAAGTAGCGCGATTTCAAAGTAGCATCAATGTGAACAAGGGCAAAGAGATTCATTTTTTGGTGCACAAATTCATATAGAAATAAAATATTAAGGATTTCGCACTTTGCCAAAAAAAAAAAAAAAAAACGCACACACCAAAGCTCAATAACGTACTTTTATTTCGCTAGCAGAAACAAAATTAGGTACATTCATTTACTAGCTTCAAAAAAATTTGGACAGGATACATGGTGCTACATTTAGATATTGGATTTTAAGGGCCCTGCTCATAGGAGATTACAATCTAAAATTTGACAAAACCTTAAGAGTGCACATAGCTTTACTTTTAGTGTATAACGGGCAACACATCACATTTTTATCTGCAAGAATATAGAAACATACTCAAGTCATTATTCTTACAAAGCATTCCAACATAATAATAAAAAAGACATGTTCAAAACACCCACCCCCACCCCACAATCCACATATACGTACATTGGTGACCATGTTCTTCTGGAAGCTGCATTTCTGTGTACATGATTAAGCAATGAGATCCAAGAGTAGAAGGTCAGCAGATGCTTCCAAACGATTTTGCTTGGTCAGACAGGAACAACACACACACAATTTTTGATTGAAAAAATGCACAAAAATGTCAGCAAATAATACTAGTTGGGGGGGGGGGGGTTTGTCAATCTGCACAATATCATTCCTTCTCCCCCCACAAATCACAGCAAAAAACCTGGCCTTCTCAGACCAAACGATCCCCCATACTGCAGCCCTTTATATAAGAGAGGTTGTATTGCTAGCAAACTGACACACGCCCAATAGAAGTACACGCCCACTAGAAGTACACGCCCACCAGTATCTTTCAATCTGTCTCTTCGTGTATGTCTAAAGTTATTTCACCTGATGGGCAGGAACACATAATACTATTTGCAACTGTGTTGGCCCTTGGCTATGTGCATCAAATATCCAACTACAGGCCAAAGATCCAAGTCCATTTGCATGCACATAAACAAAGCAACAGTTTTTTAAGCATACGTACCCGTGCAGTGTAAACCATACAATTTTAAATGTCCAAGTCCCTGGGTATGATTAGTGCTAACAAACATTAACATCAGTCCCTGGCTCCAATGAGCTTCCAATCTAAAGTCCAAAATAAACTTTCTTACATTAGAGACTATTTTGACAGGAGACAAATAAAATACCATCATGTCTTAGGATTGTGGCGAGAAACCCACACAGGGAAAACATATAAACTTCAACATAAGCATGTTGGGGAATTGAACCAGCAACCCCAGTGCTGCTAGACAGAATTGCTGCCCGCTTAGCCACCAGGCAGCCTCACACATGTTCTCTGCATCTCTGTGGTGTGAACCAGCCCTAAGTCCATAGCCAAGTTCCGTGTCTCCAAGCAATATACAATATATTGGCCTAAGTATTGGGACGCCTGCCTTTAAACGCACATGAACTGTAATCGCATCCCAGTCTTAGTCCGTAGGGTTCAATATTGAGTTGGCCCACCCTTTGCAGCTATAACAGCTTCAACTCTTCTGGGAAGGCTGTCCACAAGGCTTAGGAGTGTGTCTATGGGAATGTTTGACCATTCTTCCAAGTGCATTTGTGAGGTCAGGCACTGATGTTGGACGAGAAGGCCTGGCCTGCAGTCTCCACTCTAATTCATCCCCAAGGTGTTCTATCGGGTTGAGGTCAGGACTCTGTCCAGGCCAGTCAAGTTCCTCCACCCCAAACTCACTCATCTATGTCTTTATCGACCTTGCTTTGTGCACTGGTCCAAATCATTTGGTGGAGGGGGATTATGGTGTGGGGTTGTTTTTCAGGGGTTGGGCTTGGCCCCTTAGTTCCAGTGAAGGGAACTCTTAAGGCATCAGCATACTGAGACATTTTGGACAATTTCATGCTCCCAACTTTGTGGGAACAGTTTGGGGGTGGCCCCTTCCTGTTTCAACATGACTGCACACCAGCGCACAAAGCAAGGTCCATAAAGACATGGATGAGTGAGTTTGGGGTGGAGAAACTTGACTGGCCTGCACAGAGTCCTGACCTCAACCCGATAGAACTCCCTTCGGGATGAATTAGAGCAGAGACTGCGAGCCAGGCCTTCTCATCCAACATCAGTGCCTGGCCTCACAAATGCACTTCTGGAAGAATGATCAAACATTCCCATAGACACACTAAACCTTGTGGACAGCCTTCCCAGCCTTCCCAGAAGCTGTTCTAGTTGCAAAAGGTGGGCCAAATCAAATTTTAACCCTACGGACTAAGACTGGGCTGCCATTAAAGTTCATGTGTGTGTAAAGGCAGGCGTCCCAATACTTTGGGCTAAATTGTGTATCTGGCAAGATTTACAGTGGTGGTGGAACCCTCCTACACATAAATACAACATTTCGACATAGTTTTAGGACCTGGGATATGAGACAACTTCTCTACATGAAGCAGCATGTTTGGGATTTGAACCCAGACACTCAGGGATGCTAAGCAGAAGTTCTAACCTCTAAGCCACAGAGCTGCCACATGTGGAACCCTCCTACACGTAAATACACATAAATACTGCATTTATTTGGACATACAGGTGATGGAATTACATTACTCAAGAGTTATTCTTCTTGATTTATTCTGTGATATTTGGTGTTTTTTTTGTGGGTGAGTTTAGAATAGTGATATTACCCTCAAATTTTGGGGAATTACATTTTTATTTCTGATGTTGGAACACATATCAGATTTTTAGGGCTCAAATTATGATTATTTAGAAATAATAAAAAGCACAAAAAAATGTGACTAATTTTAAATTTGCATCAGCAATAGTATTGTTTGTGCTTTGTAAAGACACCTGTGTGAGTTTGGGTAAAGATTGTTGTGAGATGGAGAGTAACAAGTGAAAGTGACAGAGAAAAATATATTTATTAACATTCCACATTCTAGCTTTCTTTAAAAACAAAATATTTTAATTAGAAGCAACATTGTTGCAAAGGAAAATTTATTTCAGAGAAAGATACATTTCATCTCAACATTAAAAGGATTTATTTGTGAAAGTTACAATTGTATCATTAGAATCAATGGCTAAAACTTGCATTGGACTAAAATAGCTCAGATTTTCACTTCCAAAACATGCTCTTTAATTAGCTCTCATTTCGGTATTTACTATAACTCTTGTGAAAAAAGTCACTTTGAGTTATATTAGCTCTGGGCATGCTCAGTTTAGCTTGCAAATAGTTGTCCAAAAACGGGCATTTTTTTACTTCTAATGCCGCGTACACACGACCGCTTTTCTCGACGAGAAAAACTGCATTTTTTCATTTCGCCGAGAAAAACGATCGTCTGTGGGCTTTATGTCGTTTTTCTCGTCGAGAAAAACGGCATAAAAAACGACGAGAAAAATTAGAACATGTTCTAAATTTTCTCGTCGTTTTTTTCCAGCATTTTTTTCCGCGGCAGTTTTCCCATAGGGAAACACTGCCGCGGAGCCCACAGACGGTCGTTTTTCTCGTCAAGAGAAAAAATGACGGGAAAAACGACTGTGTGTAGGGAACCAAGCGGTTCCCTCGTTTTTCCTGTCATTATTCACGGCGGTTTTTTAACCGCCGTGAATAATGATCGTGTGTACGTGGAATCAGACTTTTAAAGATATTTCAGTGTAGAAATCACTTTTTCACACAGTTTAAAAGCAGATTACCTTTAAATAATATACCGCATATTTCAGTACCATTTAGGCAATTATATCATGCTCTAAACATTATTCCCATGTGCACAACTCCAGCTTTTAGTAGAGTAAGGATTTGGGCGCTATTTGGATTCTGGGAGCTATAGTAAATTCGATTTTGGTAAGTATTTTTTCTCCAGCGCTATAGTGAATACTGTTTTAGTGCTAATTAGCGCAAATTGCCGCGATTTCGCCCTATCCCCTATGTCCTATGTGGCTGAATGTATTTTGGCCTAAATGTATAACTAAAATTTAGTTTATTGTATTTTTTTTTATAACAAAAAGTAGAAAATATCATTTTTTTCATCAAATACCACCAAAAGAAAGCTCTATTTGTGGGGAAAAAAGGACGCAAATGTTGTTTGGGTACAGCATTGCATGACCACGCAATTACCAGTTAAAGCAGCGCAGTGCCAAATTTAACCACTTGCCGACTGCCTCACGACTATATACATCGGCAGAATGGCACGGGCAGGCAAAGCAACATTCCTCCGCGAGCTCCGTGACCGTGCCCGTGTGATCCGCAGACTCGATGTCTGCCAGTGTCCCACAATCGTGTCACAGAGCTGCAGAGCGGGGAGATGCCTATGTAAACAAGGCACTGCCTAGTGACAGGACAGTGATCTACTGCTCCCAGTCGTGTCACTTGTAGCCCAGCCCCTCACAGTTAGAATCACTCCCTAGGACACACTTAACCCCTTCCCTGCCAGTGTCATTTACACAGTAATCAGTGCATTTTTATAGCACTGATCGCTGTATAAATGATAATGGTCCCAATATAGTGTCAAAAGTGTCCGATGTGTCTGCCGCAATATCGCAGTCACAATAAAAATCGCAGATCGCTGCCATTGCAAGAAAAAAAATAAAAATAAAAGTGCCATAAAACTATCCCCTATTTTGTAGATGCTATAACTTTTGCGCAAACCAATCAATATACGCTTATTGCGATTTTTTTACCAAAAATATGTAGAAGAATATATATCGGCCTAAACTGAGGAAAAATAATTATTTTCTAGATTTTTGGGGGGCTATTTATTATAGCAAAAAATATTGCTTTTTTAAAAAAAATTGTCGCTGTTTTTTTGTTTATAGCGCAAAAAATAAAAACCGCAGAGGTGATCAAATACCACCAAAAGAAAGCTCTGTGGGAAAAAATACGTCAATTTTGTTTGGGTGCAATGTCACACGACCGAGCAATTACCAGTTAAAGCGGCGCAGTGCCGAATCGCAAAAAATGGCCCGGTCATTGGGCAGCCAATTCTTCTGGGGCTGAAGTGGTTAAAAAAGTGCTCTGGTCATTAAGGGGGCTGAAGTGGGTAAAGTAAAAGCACAAATACAAGTTATTGAAATAATAGGAACTTATATATTAAATTTATATATATATTATATTTTACAACGCACATTCTCTGTGTCATGTCATACATATTTTGGATGCAGAGGGGGCTATCACTTTCTTTCTGTTTAGCTAATACGTAGGGGAGAGGGAGGCTGTTTATAAAAAAAAAATATTTAAAATGGGAACAATAAAGATTAAAGGGATCTATTTTTTTCAAATATTTTCACATAGATTTCACAACAAGTTTTACCCAATATTCACATATGTCTCCAACTGAATCTGATTAGTAAAATGTATAAATCTTGGGTAAAGATTGTGTGAATATTGTGTGAAAACTCATACAGTAGATTCCTTTGAACTCCATAAAAGTGTAATCTATAAATTCCCAACTCCAGGAATATGTAACATTATCCCTTGCAGTGGGGCTTGTCTAGGGGAGAGAAGAAATGCCTCTACTTACCTGATTTTGTCCCCCCCCCCAAAGATACTGTAGCGCTTTCCCACCAGTGGTGGACTGTCCCTTGGCATCAACACATCCAGTGCAGAACTATGAGCCCTGCATTGGTCCTAATGATGTCAGGATCCTAGACTGCTGGATTATGGTATATGGGGGAGAAGACACTGTGGGGAGGAGTCAAGGATCAGGTAAGTAAATCTTCTTTTATAGTTCCCCTAGACCTGACGATGGTCATAAATGGATTGAAATTTGGTTGGTTACGCTGGGACTGCACAAATTTTGATCCATTTGTTGCTGTGCCTGTTTTGAGAGAAGTTGTTTGTTAGTTCGACTTTTGTTGAATAGACTTGCTGCGGGGAGCATACAACGACCCAGTGGGGGGGGGGGGGATTCCTCCATCCACCTCCTTTGTATTCATGGAAGAATCCATTCTTTGTTTTTTCGTTCCACTGGTTGAATGCACAGCAAAGGATAATATATTATTTTTCTGGAGTTGGGCTTTAACTTATTTTTAGCCTATAAATGTTTCTTGCCTCAATAAACATATAAAAATCTCTGACTGGTCACTATGGGTTCCAGTTCCACATTTGGTCTCTAACTTTTTTTTTAAAGGCCCCGGGGTATCCTGTACACATTGGTCTTCTTTTGGTAACCTATAGCAGTGTTTCTCAACTCCAGTCCTCAAGGCGCCCCAACAGGTCATGTTTTCAGGCTTTCCATTATTTGGTACAGGTGATTTGATCAGTTTCACTGCCTTAGTAATTACCACAGCCGTTTCATCTGAGGGAAATCCTGAAAACATGACCTGTTGGTGCGTCTTGAGGACTGGAGTTGAGAAACACTGACCTATAGAGCCAGGGGTTTCATAACCTGGTATGAGAATATACTTGCAATGAAATTAATTACATCTATCTGAGATTGATGTGGTGAATGTATTCTCCTGGTCATTTGTAAAGGTGCACGGTAGAGTAAAATTTTTATTGCTGCCTCTGTGTGGATATATTCACTCTCTCACTGGCTACCTACCACCTGCCACCTACCATATAGTCTGTTTTCTGTTTGCTTGAAAACCATAGCTTACCTAAACTAGCATATTCCCTGGGACTTCATGTTAAATGGGAATCTAATGACAGGTCTATATTACTAGAACTACTTCAGAGGCAAGAGGCAATACTTTGCTATCCTGTATAACAAATTATTTGAGTATTAAATATAAAATATACAAATATCTATTTAGCGGGAGCATTTTAAAAACATTGTACTGTATCAAAGGCTTATGAAATGACTGCTATGCTACCAGAGAGATATTCTTAACCAGAAAGAGATGAGGAAAATCTTCAAAAACAATGGATAAGCAATTTATGAAACTTCTGTTACGTTATAACAGAGAGATATTCTGAACCAGACAGAGATGTGATAATGCCACCAGCATTGAAGGATAAAAGACAGAAGCAGTACTAAAGCTAAGATCTCCCATAGCTGGTACAAGGAAGGCTCTAGGTGGCCAATACTAAGCTCTCTTTTCAGCCACAATGTTAAAAGAAAGAGAGAGGAAAAAAGGCAAGAAAATACAGGACTCCATCTGGCCATCCCAAAACTCTGTTAACGTGTTCAAATGCCTGTTAGCCCATTGGGCTCTGTGGAGCAGAAGTAATAGGCTGAATGGTATAAACACTCAGCACTTGATGGAATTACAGTTCATTTCATGCCTGACTTCATCAAAACTGGGGAAATGAAATTTACACCTTTTTGATGTTCTTTTCCTTGCTGTATAAAGAGCAAAGCCTTAACACACCAGACCCCTCAGAGAGCCAGGAATAGGCTAAGCATCCAGGAAGATTCTAGCAGGCGGCTAACAGTTGCATGACTTTGTTAGGTCAGAAAATGAACATGGTCAGCATATGACACCTTCAGGATTATTCAATAAGCAGTGCAAGAAGCAAAGTGCAAAGTCCTGTAGCTCTTAGCACCCAATGAAAATTCACTTTGCTGAAGATTGATTTTGATTTATTGCTAGGGTACTGTATGTTTTTTTATTTCTTTCTTTTGTGCAACATTACCAGTTCTCAGTTACGTGAAGCATATTCTATCGCAACTTACTCAAACACAATATAACATTATAAAGCCCAACTTAAAGCAAAAAAAAAAATCGTCTTGACTGGAGTGGGGAAGGGTTATAATTGGTAGCCGTCAGTTTTTTTGTTTTTTTTCTGTCTGTGACTCCATTGAGTGCATTTACCTTCACTTCTTATTCCTGTGACAAGAGGACAAGAAAATAGGACAAAAAGGGTTACCAGGATAGGAAGTCAGTCAGTAATACAGACCTTGCAAAGATTCCAATTTCTTCCTACTCTACAAAAAAAATAATCCTTGATGAGAACAAAGACAACAATAAAAACCTGACACAAATTCTAACTCTAAAGCCCCGTACACACGGTCGGACTTCCATCGGACTTTTCCATGGTTTTTTGTCCGAACGGAGTTGGTCGGGAACACCCATAGCATACACACGCTCTGACTTTTCTGCAAACTTTCCCAAAACTTTTGGCAACATCACATGGTTTTTCTGCTCTTTACCGCCATACTTTGGTCAACCTCTGCTATTGTTGGTTGATTTTAACATTAGTTGTTTAGTCCATCAGACAAAAGTCCGATGGTTTCCTGTACACACGCTCGGACTTTGCCTCCATCGGACTTTTGTTGGGCAAAAGTTTGTCCGTTTGCAGACCCAACTTTTGTCCGATGAAAACAAAACCAAACGAAAAAAAGTTTGTCCGATGGAGCGTACACACGGTCGGATTGTTGGTCCAACTTGCTTAAAACTAAGTTTGTTGGGCAAAAGTTCGACCGTGTGTACGGGGCTTAACCCATTTTAAAAATCCCACAGAAAAAAGATTTTGGCTGAAGTTGTGTTTTAATATAAAATGTGTCTAAGTGATAATTATATATGTGCTTGACAAATTCAGGTAACACAATTTTACCTCAAGCCTAGTACCAACTTGTACTGAGATAAAAATGAAGGATGCCAATGATGACCTACCTCTAAAAAATGTTGTTGGCTGGCTTACTTAACTTTTGATACTTTCTGAGATGCTGACCTGTAACTAGCACGTATAACAGGAAACTCAATGTGAAGTCAGACGTCCTAATCTGAACATCACTACTGAACTACTATCCTTTGGATAAGCATGAAAGTAGTAAACTAGTATTTTCAGAAGGAGAAGTAAACAATAGAAGCAAGCTAATTCATTAGCACAAGTTTATTTTATAAATTCATTTGTCAAGATTTGCTGTACACTATACAGTGAATGTTGGATGTCTGAACACCTAAATCAGTTGTGGCTATGTAGACTTACAACTATAGGGACACAGCTATAAGCAGTAGTATCCCTGTTCCAAATTTACTTCTGCTTGATGCTGCAGAGTGTTAATGGCAAAAGTGTGGGAAGATCCAGTAGCCTTAGTTATAAATATTTATATTTCCCTAGCCAACCACTAGACGGTTTATGACCAGTGGTGCATACTGGGGAAAGGTATAATTACCTGTAGAAATCATCTGGATGCACTCTTGCCTTCCAGGCTTGCCTGGGGAGGACATTTGTGTGGCCGTTTCTTGATCTCCCAGACCTGCTGTCTGTGAGGGACCTGTAGCTTGCACTGGCCAGAAGTGTTGCCCAACAGAAGTGAAGCTGAATCCTGGATTGGAGCACCAGGGGTAAACTTCTGATTCAAAAGGAGTGTCCAGGGAAGCTGGATGTCTGGTGGCTCTTCAAGTGAGTTAAGTGTGTCTACTGATTTGCAGTCATATGAATACACTATGCTGGTCAGGCTTAAAGTTCCTTGTTTTGTATCAGCTGTAAATATGATTTTGGAGTCTGCTTATTGTTGTTTCAGGTTTCCTGTGCCCTAAACCTCTCTCCCTTGAGTTTATTGGCCTGAACAAACTCTATTAAATTTCCAAAAGTGACTGGCACTCATCTTTTCACATTCTCACTACAAGTCAAGGATCCACCCTTAGACCCTTAGATAAAATGCCAGTCTTTTGAACCACCAGAAGGTTCCTAATAGCCTTCTGGGGTAAGGGGGTGCTACATGACTGAATCATTAATATTTCAAACATTCAAAGCAAAGCCAAAAGAGACTACATGATTACTAAAATGACCATCGCACTAGTTAACAAAACATCTCAGACTTCTGTTCAAAATACATAAAGAAAAAAAAAAACTAATGCTAGTTCCCCCCCCCCCCCCTAATATTCCCACAGACACTTGGCATCAACAGCTTTGCTTCATAGTTACTGCTGGGAGAACTGAATATTAGATGACTAGGATTTCTTTAAAGGTCATGTCAAACTTTATTCATTATACTTTATATAAAATGTTTGTTTTTTTGATCAATGATAAAAATACAAACAAAGTATTTCGTTTGGGGAAGTTCCGTTCGAATGGCACCACCCTTCATGTTAGTAAAGTTTGTTGAGTGATGATTCGCGCTTTTCAGTCTCGTACTTTTCAGTCCGTTACAGCGTGACGAATGTGCTATCTCCATTACGAATGCTAGTTTTACCAGAACGCGCGTTCCCGTCTCATACTTGATTCTGAGCATGCGCGGTTATTTTCCCCTCGTAAAAGCATACACACTACCGTTTTTCGGGAAAAAAAATGACATGAAAAACGACGTGAAAAAATAGAGCAGGTTCTAAATTTTTTTAGCCCGTTTTTCACGTCGTTAAAAATGCTCTAGAGCCTACACACGATCGTTTTTAATGCCCAAGTTAAAAAATTGCATTTTTAACGACGTGAAAAACGATCGTGTATACGCGGCATAACTCTTTGACACTGCAATGGTGATAATTTTTCTTCCCTTCAACCACTACCCAATGTGTGCTTTAAATAATGAGACTTGAAAGACACTACTCCTAAAGTAGCTAACCTCAACCTTTGAAGACGCACAAAATATTTGTATTGCTCTTTTTTTGTCCCCTTCGTATTAAAAAAGGCCACAGCTTTAATAGTTCCCTTGATATTTTTGTAGGACCATTTCTCTGAATGCAGTAACACTTCGTGCTTTGCAATAATGGCTTCCGTAATTACCATTGGATAAAAAAGATCTTAGCATGAAAAGATGTGTTTGAAAAGCCACAGACTGTTCTACTCAATGATAGCTTTCACCAAGCCAAGAATTCACTACATACAACTACAATGAGCAAGATTATCTCTCTCTCTAAGGTTTCAAATTCTGTGTGAGTTACCAGCACCAGATTATGATAACAAGATCATGTTCAGTTATCAAAACAAGTTCCCAAAGTTTTCTCATGTCACTTTCGATCTAAGCCCTGCTGCTTCAGCTGAAAAGCAGTGAGGACTTGTCTTAGTGTGTGCTGAAGCTCAATTTTAAAACCTTTTGCTTTGAACTCGATTCATGGGGTATTTGCATAAGAAGATTTAGGCTGGAATGAATGAGATTGCAATGCATCTGGCCATTAATATGCCTCTAATTCAGCACATTGTAAGCTCATTGATGTATCACAAAGGACTGAAATCCAAGGATAGTTACCCTATTGCCATTGTGAAGGTTTGAATCTGAGTAATATGTTCCTGGCAGCCCTACAGTTGTTACAAATTAGATATGTTTCCTAAACAGTGAAGGCTTGAAGCTGAAAACAATAACACTTGTTCAAGAAATAGAGAAAGCTTTACTTTTCAAGAAAGAAAACAACATTTGTTCTATAGTTCTAGCCGTATGCCTATATTTCTTAAAATGTCAATTCCAGTTATGTATTACAAATATAAACAGTGATTCTCTTTACTTTCTATTCTTTCTTGCTTACAATGAATATACATATGAAACACTCTCTATATAAAGGTTATATATACATGCATATGATTTAGTTTCACTTGCTTCTACTCAAGTTCATTCTATGAACTATGATCATTATTGATCAGGTATTGCATTGTATTGTATATGTGAGTTTATGTATAGCCAATTGTTTTTTTTTTTGTTTGTTTTTTGTTTTTATACAGTAGAAAAGGTTTAAACCCCTGACAGTTTTTTTTTTTTTTCTTTTGCTGTAAATGACCCTTTGAGATTTCTCTTTACCCCCACTCCTGAAGATGGAATATGGAAGATGGAGGAATGTTTGTATTTTGTTGGATTTATCTCCCCTCTTTTTCTAGTAAAAACTCAAAAAATTGATTAGCCGTTACTTTCTCTCCAGTGGACAGTGATCATTGGGACACATGTATTAAAGGCAAATAGACTGTTCACTTTACAAGGGATGTTGCACTTGGCAAAGGGATTTTCCCAAGAACATAGTAAATGATCACCTCATTCATTATGTTCTGTGCTGGCTTCCATGATTCATTCATGTGCAAGCAAAACTAATGTTTTTTCTTTATTTTCCTTGTACTTAATTGGGTATTTGCTAAGTGATATTTCACCACATTTACTAAGCTCTGGAGAAAATTTCCATGCAAAATGCAACTTCCCTTACAAACTGAGAAGTCTGTCTATCTTTAGTATATCAACCCTATAGGAATGGAAAATATACCTAGTAGGGACATGGACAACAATAACAACTTGACAGGGATGCTAACCCTTCTCTATTCTAACATTATTTAAAGCTTAAAAAGTACCTACTAGTTTCAAAACCTTAGCCCTGTAAAAATTACTGGGAATGTTGGCTATGTGTTGCTATATAATATAACTGCATGTTGCTACATATAAAGTATCACTTATTTTATGCAGTATATCATAAATGTGTATCAACTGAAATGTGGAGGGGCTGCTCTCAGCAAAGACATCAATTTCATATTGCTACAGTATTTACTAGTACATAGATAAAGAAACTATAGAGCAAGCACTTGAAAAAAGGTTTGTATGTAGCACCTACATCCCTATAGAAAATTGTATAGAAACCCCAAAAGTGGGGAAATGCATGGGACTTTAACGGTGCTTGATAGTATTGATTTACAATATTAAACAAAGAAGAGGTGAAGAGATTACATATAAAAAGTATATAAATTTTATTCATGAATTACATAGCATTAAAATGTGAAAAAGGAAAGAGAATATAGCGCAGTGCACTCTCTCCTTGTAAGTCACAAACTTGCAGTCCTACATGTTTCGCCTAGCTTAGGCTTCTTCAGGGACGATTAGGGACTTTGCAAGGTTGGATTTGGACGCTTGTCAGCACAGATGCCTGGTTTTCTATAAAGTGCTCCCAGCTTATTTGATCTACTACTGGGTCACATTTTATTGCTTGGAGGGCTCCCATGAGTCTAGAGGTATTAGTTTATGTTATCTCAGAAATGTGTTTTGGATAAAATATTTGAACATTAATATTTCAAAATTTATATGTAAAGTATGTATCTATAAACCATTTATATTCTGCAAGAAATCCAGCTGGATCTTGTGTTCTGTTTATTTTGCACTGTTATTTCAAGCAGTCATATCTTCCTTTTCATGTTACCTACATAAACAAAAAACATGTCCCTGCTATGGTATAGAGATGAGGGGGTGGCAAGATTCTTTGCTCTCCTTTTCTGTCCTAGGTAGGGATGAGCGAACAGGCAAAAAATTTGTTTGAACACCGTTAAAGTCTATGGGACATGAACATGAAAAATCAAAAGTGCTAATTTTAATGGTCATTATGTAAGGTATTGTCATAAAAAGTGTTTGGGGACCTGGGTCCTGCCCTAGGGGACATGTATCAATGCAAAAAAAAGTTTTAAAAAGGCAGTTTTTTCAGGAGCAGTGATTTTAATAATGCTTAAAGTGAAACAATAAAAGTGAAATAATCCTTTAAATTTCGTACCTGTGGGGTGTGTATAGTATGCCTGTAAAGTAGCACATGTTTCCCGTGCTTAGAACTGTCCCTGCACAAAATGTCATTTCTAAAGGAAAAAAAGTAATTTAAAACTTCTCAAGGCTATTCATGAATTTCCGGGTCCCGGCAATACAGATCAAAGTAATTGAAAAAAACGGCAGGGGTCCCCTCCCCAGTCCATTACCAGGCCCTTTGGGTCTGGTATGATTATTAAGGGGAACCCCGAACCAAAAAAAAAGCATGGGGGTCCACCCCAAATTTCATATCAGGCCCTTCAGGTCTGGTATAGATTTTAAGGGGAATCCCGCACCAAAATTAAAGAAAAAATGGGATGGGGTCCCCCCAAAAATCCATTCCAGACTCCTATACGAGTACGCAACCTGGCAGGCTGCAGGAAAAGAGAGGGGGACAAGAGAGTGCACCCCCTCCTGAACCGTACCAGGCCACATGCCCTCTTTTCATGCGGCCTGCCAGGTTGCATGCTCAGATAAGGGTCTGGTATGGATTTTTGGAGGGACCCCACGCCATTTTTTTTTAATTTTGGTGCAGGGTCCCCCTTAAAATCCATGCCAGACCTGAAGGGTCTGGTATAGATTTTTGGGGGAACCCCACGGCATTTTTTTTTTAAATGGCGCGGGGTTCCCCTTAATATCCATACCAGACCTGAAGGGCCTGCTATGGAATTTGGGGGGGACCCCCACGTTTATTTTTTATTTTTTTGGGTGTTTTTTTCAATGACTTTGATCTGTATTGCCGGGACCCGACAATTCATGAATAGCCGCGAGTAGTTTTAAATTACTTTTTTCCTTTTAGAAATTACATTTTGTGCAGGGACAGTTCTAAGCATGGGAAACATGCGCTACTTTACAGGCATACTATAGACACCCCCCAGGTACGAAATTTAATGGAATATTTCACTTTTATTGTTTCACTTTAAGCATTATTAAAATCACTGCTTCTGAAAAAACATCAGTTTTTAAAACTTTTTTTTGCATTGATACATGTCCCCTGGGGCAGGACCCAGGTCCCCAAACACTTTTTATGACAATAACTTGCATATTAACCTTTTAAAATTAACACTTTTGATTTCTCTCATAGAGTTTTAACGGTGTTCCGCGGCTTTTCGAATTTTCCGCGAACACCCCAAATTGTTCGCTGTTCGCTGAATGGGCGAACAGCCAATGTTCGAGTCGAAATCATGTTCGACTCGAACATAAAGCTCATCCCTGGTCCTAGGGTGATAATGCTGTTTCCTCATACCATAGATACTGTATTTCTAGCACAGGAAGTTTCTTACTAGGAGGATGGCTAGTTGAAAGAACAAAACGCCTGAAAAAATAAACACTGCGCAGCATCTCATAATGGATGGATAAGCTGAAATATGTTACATGTTTGTACTTTAGTTTTGAAATGTTTTAAAATGTAATGTAACAGCTGGCTACTTTATTGAAAAACACTAAGGCCTATTGGCACAAGCAATGGCAAAAAAACAAAGATAATAATAGCAGCCACTAAGGGACGTATCTATAGGGGCTGCAGGGGTCACAATTACGATCTGGCCCATGCTCCAGGGGGCCTGTTCAGCCTCCTGTACACCTGGATAGGAGGAGCGATGGGGGCGGCTGCATATAGAGAAACAAATCTTTTAATTTTTCTCCTGTAGCTGCTTAATGCCTGTGGAAAGAATAGGAGGAGAAACGGGCATTCAGCGGCTGCAGAAGAAAAATTAAGAGATAATCTCCTCTATATGCCGCTGCCCCACCGTTCCTCCTGTCCAACTTCTTTCTGCTGCCCCCCCCTCCGTGTGCTCTCCTGCCCCCTGTGCTCTGTCCCAGTCTCCCTATGCTCTCTCCTGGCCCCCCTCCTTCCCCGCAACTCTGCCGGGTTCCTCCTTCCCCTCTCCCGCCGGCTGCAGTGGCAATGTGTCAGGATGGAGAGCAGTGAAGCGGCCAGTAAATGTGTAATTTACGGGCCCCTTTATTGTCTGAATGAATGCGTACTGGTCACTGTAGTATTTGGTGACAGGGTTTTAGGAGGGCACTGACAGTTGAACGTACTGTAACTACAGTAGGTGTAAACTGAGAGCAGACTCCTGAACGGCTACCCCATTCCTCCCTAAAAGTGCATATTTAAAAGAATCACACATGTGCAAATGGCAACAGTTAATTATAGGCTAAGTTCAAGATGCAAAAACTTTTATTTAAATATGCCTCAGTAGCTACAGATGATAAAAATCCTCTTTATGTGTGCATCAACTGCCTTTACAAACCCTGATATTACAATATTTTCCCAAAGAGAAAGTAGGAATTACAGTCTGCTAGTGTGACACTCTTCTACTGCCTGTAATGAGAACCGAGTGATTAATAACACTAAAGCCATGTACACACGATCGGTTTTACCGATGAAAACAGTCCGATGGACTGTTTTCATTGGACAAACCGATCGTGTATGGGCCCCATCGGTCTTTTTTCCATCGGTGTGAAAAAATAGAACATGTTTTAAATTTATCCAATGGGAAAGAAACCGATAGCAAAATCCGATCGTCTGTGTGGAAATCCATCTGATAAAAATCCCATGCATGCTCAGAATCAAGTCGACGCATGATCAGAAGCATTGAACTTAATTTTTCTCGGCTCATCGGAGTGTTTTACGTCACCGCGTTTGAAACGGTCGGTTTTTTGACTGATGGTGTGTGGGCAAGACTGATGGAAGACAGTTTCATCGGATTTCCGATGGAAAAAAACATCGGATTAGAATCCATAGGATATCCGATCGTGTGTACACGGCTTTAGCCTTTACCCTAACTGCACTGACTATTTTGAAGATGTTGGTACCTGTAATTTAATAGAAAGAATGGAGAATGACTGTTTGTTGTGTTATATGAGGAAATGTTTTGTTTCCCTATTTTATGGAAGAAACCCCTTTAATTTTCTAAGTATAATGTCTTTATTTCTGCACCAACCAAATGCCTTCATTATTTCCCTTCTCACCACAGAAAAAACCCTGTGAATGTACTGAGGGGGAGGTGGACTGATTGATGGGCACCTGGAGTGAGAAGTATGGAACAGTCTGCTTGTTTCATATAACATTTGGAATGGAGCTGTGAACAGATCTAACTGCTGAGAGAGCAGTGGTAAAGTAGCAATTACACACAGGTACCTGAAGAGAGCTATCATTCCCTATTAATATGACTGACAATCAAGGGCAATGGCACAACTACAATTTTAATTAACACCTTTAACACATATATATATATATATATATATATATATATATATTATTGTCAGAATAAGGGTACTTACCGAAGCTGAGATGCCAAGAGCGGTTCGCTATTGCGACTAAGCGCACTCCGCCCCCTGGAGGTGATACAGAGGGTGGATGGCACAAAGAGGCACAAGCTACCAGCAGGCAGGGTAGAGCTTGCGTGGAGGTCCTGTAGAACTAGAGCAGGGACCGATGGGTATCAGGATCCAGCAGGAGAAGTCAGGTAAAAAGTCCGGGGCAGGCTGAGGGTCAAACACAGGTAAGCAGACAATCCAGGTCACAGGCTGGGGGTCAAGGCACTGGAAACAGGAGGCAAGACTGGGTCACAAGCAGAAGGTCAAGGCACAGGAGACAGAAGGTGAATCCGGGTCACAGGCAGAGGGTCAAACACAGGAGACAGGAACAAAGTCCGTAAAAAAAGCCGAGGTCGGATCCAGGAGAAGATCAGAGTAGGTCAGGGTCAATCCGGGTCACACAGGTAATCAATCAACAGGAAACAGGAACTCAGGTACAGGAAGCTGAAGACAAACCAGCAATTCCTCTGAGCACTTGCTCAGCTTTTATAGGCAGCCAGGAAGTCATGTGGAAGTCATGTGGTGCGTGTCATGTGACGGCCAGTCTGCAGCTGAAGGTTTCTCTGACAATTATACTTCAAAGACATGCTGGTAGGTTAATTGGATCCTGTCTAAATTGCCCCTAGTATGTGTACGTATGAATGTGAGTTAGGCACCTTCGAGTGTAAGCTCCCTGAGGGTAGGGACTTATGTGAATGTACAATGAATATGTAAAGCGCTGCATGAATTTACAGAGCTATATAAGTACCTGAAATAAAATAAAATATATGCTGTATACATTTATCCAGCTGTATTTGCAAGTCAAGAGAATGCAGAATGCATGTTATGACATATGCAGGCTTTCGTGTTGCATGCATGGTTTATTATACTTGAAAACCCATAGTCAATACTTAGTATTGGCAGCAGATGCTGAAAGAATATGTTATATGACCCTAACAGAAGTAAGACACATGGAAACATTAAGAATGGGAATCTTGATTAAATCAAGCCAGCCCTGGTGCCTCTATAAATCAGTCTTTACTCCCGGGGGCAAGATGGACTGATTGGTTGTCAGTGTCACATGATCAGATCGTGCCACTGGCTCCTGACCATGCTAAACATTGAAACCTGAGCTGAGCACGCACAGCACAGAATTTTTGGCTGTTCAAGGACATATTTGTATGTGCGGTGTGTGGGTGTTAAAGCCCACCCTCTTTGCCACCGTACATACTGTATGTGTTACATGGGTGGCAAGAGGTTAACAATGTCAGTTTTTGCTGGTGTTTGTAGTCCACAATAGGAAAATACTGTTTAGAAGTAAATGCTGCCCCACAAGAAGATGAAGTTGTATTTGAAGAATAGCCCCAAAATTGGATGTGTACAGTATTTACAGTCTTATTTTAGTAACTTTACAAGCCTACATGAATACATTCTTGACACGCCAAAATATGCAGTATACATTTTCAAAAAAGCTCTACTTGAGGTCCATACTTTGGTTAGGATGAAATGCTATCATCAACTGTGGGCTGGAGGAAGAATCCTCTTGGGCTCCTATCCACCAGTGAAAAAAGTGTAAAATTGCACGCCATTGCATTGCTCATTGGATGATTTTGTTTCTATTCCTGTTTTGGATTCACTTTCATGCTTGGTGAGTAGGGCAACCAGGACAAACAGAGAGGGACAATCTCCGTAACAGGGACACAGACAACAAAAAACAGAAGTTCAACAGAAGACAGAAGTTCAAATCCCTTACCATTCAAAAAATAATAATAGGGACACTTTTTTTGTGTGTGGGTGGGGTCTTTTTTTAATTAGGGGTGGGGCATTCATTTATAGGTGGTGGCTTTGTGCGAAAAAATGGGTGTGGCTTAAATGAAATATTGGGCGTGTCTTAATGGGGTGGTGTTAGAGTCAGAGATAAAAGAGGGCTGGAGGGAGAGAGAAAGAATGAGAGAAAGGGAGAAGGTCAGAGAGTGTGCAGAGATGATACAGGAGATGGTCAGAGAGTGTGAGGAGATGGTACAGTAGACTGTCAGAGAGGGTGCGGACATGGTACAGGAGAGGGTGAGAGGGTGCAGACATGGTACGTGAGAGGGTGAGAGTGTGCAGACATGGTGGGTGAGAGGGTGAAGACATGATACGTGAGAGGGTGCAGACAAGGTGAGTGAGAGGGTGCAGACTTGGTACGTGAGGGTGTGCAGACATGGTACATGAAAATCATGACTGTTGGCACCTATGGTTAGGGTGATATATAGTGCCAGGTTAGGTGATATAGAGCCAGGTTAGGGTAGTATATAGAGCCAGGTTAGGGTGGTATATAGTGCCAGGTTAGGGTGGTATATAGAGCCATGTTAGGGTGGTATATAGAGCCAGATTATGGTGGTATATAGAGCCAGGATAGGGTGGTATAGAGCCAGGTTAGAACGTCCAGCAGGTCATCATCACCTCATGGCCACTTACCTGCAACATCCTGGTGCCTGTAGGATGGAGGCGGATGGCAGCCCTTTCACCCATGGATCTCCATGTGGCTAGCAGGTCTTTTTTTGTGTACAGTGGAGAGGGGAGGGGCCTCCGACCCAGCCGGGCAGCTAATTGGCTGCAGTGTACACGTGAATTTCTCTGCTTGTACACTGAAAAGAGAAGCCGACAAGCTGCCCGGGTGTCAAAGACCCCTCCCCTCTCCACTGTACACACAGAAGAGACCTGCTAGCGGCATGGAGATCCCCATGGCCATGTCTTTTTACAGCCAGGAGCTGTGGCCGGAGATCCCCCGGGAAAAAGCCAATTTTCTGTGAAAATCTGGACTGTTGCCACCTATGTAATAGTAGGATGGTGAAAGCCCCACAGTGGAGTTTTAACAGGGGAGCAACAGTCTTTCATGCAAGCACAGTGTGCACAAAGTGCGGGCCTTTGCAAAACACTTTTAAAAAATTTTGTAAATTCCGGAGGGGCCCCAGATGCGCTATTGTCTTGTAAAGATCCGGTGATCAGGAGGTGATCAGTGGCTAACTGTAATACATTTCCCTGAATGTAATCTGAGGAGCCACACCCTGGTAAATTTCTGTTCCAGTGGCTTTACAGAGTTAGGCAACAATGCATTTGTGGAATTGTTCTGGCTAGAATAATCTAGAGTGAGAATATCTGCAAGCTACTTAGCTTGTGAAAAGACCGGCCTTTAAATGTATGAGATATTAATTCAAGGATGAGGAACACTAGAAAGATGTAAAGAGCAAAACCCAAGGAAAGTCAATTTTATTTGAAAACCTTTATGAAGTATGTAGTGCATTTTTGAGTAGAATGGCCTCTATCTTTACACCTATAAATAATGTGCAGACAAAAATTAGCAGAATCATTTACAATGGAAGGAACATAATATTATCAGTATAAGGCCGGGTTCACACTGGTATGACACGACTGTTGTACGACTGTCATTTTAAATTTGCCCTGCGACATCGGTCCTACTTCCATCTGACTTAAATGAACAGGATGCGATTTTGCTCTGACTTTGAGATAGTCTGATTTGTCCTTTGACCAATCAAAATAATCCCAGTGTGACATAAATTCATTTTCCTGCTGCTGTGATCACCATGTCGGATGTCACAAGATGAATGGTTAGGACGGAGATCCGACTTTGATCCGACTTCAATGATATTAAATGGGCTGAAAACATACCAAAGTCAGACCAAAGTAGCAAAGAAACCTTCTTCAAAGTCAGACCGACTTGTGTCAGACCAGTTAAGACGGCTCTCATAGGGAACCATTAATCTGTATACGTCATGCGACATGTGCTCCCAAAGTCGGAGCGTATGTCGCACCAGTGTGAACCAGGCCTAACATAAAAAACAGTTCTTATGTTTAAAACGTTGTTCTGCCATCTCCTGTAGTAGTTCTGTATAAAACTAAAAAGATATAGAAGTATGTCCAATGAAAATCAAAGGTTGCTAAATGCTTGGTTAGAAAGTATCAAAACCTGGATGGTGGAAAAATTAATACAATGAAATAAAATTATATATACATTTGGTAAAGTATAACTTGTGTGTCCAACCAATTCAATATATATATTGAGCAGCTTAAGGTCTATATTCAATAATGAAATAGGCCTATAACTGGAGAAGTCAGTAGGGTCCTTGTTGGGTTTGGGTATGAGAGCAGTATGGGAAGTTCTGCAGTCCCAACGTGTTCATGAATGTCTTGTATAGATTGATGTGAAGCCATCTGGGCCTGGGCTTTTACCTGACTTTAAATCCTTAATGGCCTGCCGGATTTCTATGGGGGTAATCTGTTTTTCCAAAGAGGATGTGTCAGCTTCTGTCAATTTGGTAAGACCACTTATATTTAGGTAGTCTTAAATAGCTTGGGCCCTATCACCTGCCAGCTCAGGTGGCCTATTTTGAAGGGGGGCACTCTTTATGTGGAATGAGGAAAAGAAATGTAAACTCCACATGTCAGCACGGGCACCCGGATCAGTCTGCAGCTACACAGCTCCATATGCCAAAAACTGCAATGCACTGTATGTTCTTACACTTTTCACCTATTAGAATTAACATAACTTTTTCAGCAAATTGAGGACAAAAAAAAATCATTCTAATCCTGTGCACTTCAGCCTGGATATCCACTGTCTTAATGAGGTTCACTAGGTTCAGTTGCTCTCCTAGAAGATTGTCAACAAGGTCTGGGCTTCAATCTATACCAAAAATTAGAAAGTGAAAGAACAAGGTAAGTGCTTCCTTAGTGTAAAATCTCCTTTATTGATAACACGATAAGAAAGATAACAAGATGCACTCACATGGTTCCAGTGAAAACATGCCTGTCACAGAAAATGTTCTGTGACAAGCGTGTTTTCACTGGAACCATGTTATCTTTCTTATCATGTTATTAATAAAGGAGGTTTTACACTAAGGAAGCACTTACCTTGTTCTTTCACTTTCTAATTTTCAGCAATTTAAATTGATCCTAATGCTATGGTTGATCAATGTATACATAACAGACTGAAAGACATTAAAGGATGATTTAGTCCTTCTGCACTCTTTCCAAAATTAATAAAAAGGCTTTGGCTGGACACACAATTTAAACTTTATTAAAGTTAACACACTTTATTCAGAGGTTTAAGGGTACCTATATAATCAATCTCATTTAAACTAACATTTCCCTGTGACAGTATAAACTCTTTGTTTAGTTAATGTATAGTCCCACTTAGGTAATAGGATACTATTTTTGACATCTCCCAGGCATGTCCATTGGTCCAACTATTTTCTAGCATGCCTTTGTACATCCAAAACCTGAATTCTTTATTATTTAAATAGTAGCCAGCTCCCCTGGTTTACAGATGCAGTCTACCTCCATGACTCCCAACCTCCAGAATGGCCAGTAGTTGCAGAAAGCGTGTCTGGATGATCCCAAGAATTTTTTGAGTTTACCTGGGCGAATGATGAGTATGCATTAACAAGTGCCAGATTTAGCTTTAAGCTGGTAAGTATAAGGTTCTGACTATTAAGCCGGCTGCCGGCTAGTAAGCTGTACTGCCTGTCGACCAGAATTCTTAATTGAATCTTTAAGATTGTTTATGATTTCTTTATGAATTAATTTTTATCTTCTGTGTATGAAATCCATTTAACTTGTAAATCTCTTTTTTTCTTCGCAAAAATCAGCTCGTTTTTCACTACTTTTATTATTCTACTGTAAGAGTTTCTTTAAGACTCAATGCACCACCTATATATGAATTTAAGAAAGGAAAAGCAATTGAAGTTACTACTGTAAATGTAAAGCTTGATTTAACAGTTACTTTCCACATGTATTCATTTACTGGTCTGTTACGACTTGCTGATGAAAGTTTGTTCTGTAACTGCATCATTTCTTTTTTAGGAGCATGGGATAAAGCAACAAACAGGGAAAGTCTAGCTACATGTGAACTGCTGGCAGGCAAACTGATGTTAGATCACTCCCAAAGCAACAGTACATGTATTGTAAACTCTTTCCGCACATCTACCAACAAAGCACAAATCATTTTGTAAGCTGAGAGTTTTAATTTCAATTTGTCTCCAATACAAAACCACAACAGCTGCCGAGTCTGAGGCTTTTGAAACATTTTTAGACTGATCAAATGATGAGAAATTGCCTGTCCCGGAAGAAAGCATTAAATATTCATCTCTTTGCCAGATTGGCACAACCAGGAAGCATTCTCTCTATGTGGAACGTAACCTGAAGCTCTAGATTTCTATTGATAATTCATTATATGTGTTTTTGCTATCTCTTCCCAGTTCTACTTGATGCTTTTTACTATAATGATTTTATAGTGTGCTACCTAACAGCATCCTGAATATACCAGTTGTGTGTTCAATAATATTATTCTGCCATCAATCTTATGGGAATGCTTAAAAGCTTTCTCTCATCCTCTCACTTTAACTCATGTATTATCTGAGTTTTACATTAAATGGACAGTTTTAATATCTCCTGACATGTCAACCTCTTTTCTGTGCATGTAACTGATAATTTAGTGCTTAGCTGCTTCCAAAATCGATGCTAATGCCGTTAGCTGCACACGCAGGAGGAAAGTCTCTTTGCTTTTAATCTGTAAGAGGAACTTGGGCAATAGAAGTAAAACAATTTGGACAAACGTGAGCTCAACTGATGTAATTTGCAAATAGAATTTACTTTGGCTCCTTATACATGCTGAGGAAGTGAGGTGTCAGAGAGCTAATCCATTTACTAGAGAAGTATCCTGAAACCTCAGAACATTTCAGACTCTCAAATGTGTCAAAAATAAGAAGCACTTTTTCATAAGTTCAACAGCTGACATGGGTTCTTCTGCTATATGCTAGATATAAATTATATTAAAATAGTTTTGGCATAAGTATGTTCCATTGTAATTTCAAGGTTAACTTAGAAAACAGTTAATAGTTTGGTTTGAATCCAAAATATTGATAATGTAGAAAAGATGACAAAGGAAGTACTGCTTTTTAAAGAATTTTGGACAGGCTGTGATCAGTTGCGTCTCCAGCTTTCATATTTAGGGGGGGCACATGGGGGGACAAGGACAAAAGTATGGGGGCCAACTATAAAATGCAATTATATATATATATCCTGGGGCCCTTTACTACGATCCCACACCGGGCCCTTTCACATGTTCTGCAGTGAGCTCCCTTCCTACTATACTGGGGCCCCCAGGGTGGCAGAAAACAAGAGATATATGTCACCAGCACAACAAAAAAATATAAGGGTCCAAAGCTACTAGAACTATCAGGGTTGCAAAGGTTGTCTTGCCACCGAACCCTGGTGTTCTGCCACTGTGGGGTTCCACAGCTGTCCTGTCCCTGCTATTGACAGCACTGGTCTGGCATCTGTCTCCTTGGCAGCGGTGGCAGTCTATTAGGACCTAGTGCTGGTGACATTATGGGTGCATGCAGGGGAAGGCTGGCACTATTGGTTATAGAGAGCCGAGCCCCCAGCTGGTCACCTAGCAGCAGTAATGCTGTATAATCTTCTATGTTGACATGCTGATCGGGATGTGATCCAGGTGATGCTCCCAGTCAGATCTAATAAACACAGTATTTATTAGCATCAAGAGTACAACCACATATATATATAATCAACCGTATGTTCAGCAGCCATGTGGGCTCTATGCTTGTAAAGTGTGGACTTTGATCAATAAAATCACTGATATTTAACACTAGGATTTGACTAGGAGCATCACCTGGATTGCATCCCGATCAGCATGTCAGAGAAGGCTCCACTGCTGCTAAGCAACATGCAGGGAGCTCAACTGTCTACAACCAATAGAGATGGGCTCGGGTGTGTTTGAAATCCCACATGCCCAATCCCGCTAGGAAGCCAACACTCCACAGTGCTAATCACAGCCAGTGAGATATTTCCTGATCTGTGCAGCTGCGGACCGGGAAATGTCTCACTGCCTGTGATTAGCGCTGTGCAGTGTGGGCTTCCTGGCGGGCTCTGGCATGTGGAATTTTGAACATGCCCAGCCCATCTCTAACAACAAATTGTGCTGGCCCTCCTGTACATCAGCCCTATAAAGTAACCAGCACTGGGTTCCAATGTGCTGCCGCTGCTGCCATGGAGACAGAGACCAGCGCTGTGAATAGCCGGGACAGGACAGCAACTCTGGTTCCATGTGGAATAATATAGTAAGAAAGCGGAACTGCTGCAGGCACCGAAAAGGGTCTTGCACATAGTTTTTGGACTTTGCACTATTTATTACAGATTGGACATTTTTATATTTTGCTTTGCACAGTTGCACCTAGTGTTTGATTTGCACTTTGCACAGGATTACATATTGGACTTTGGACATTTATTTTGCTATTTTGCACAGCCCCTATGGATATTTATGGATATTCCAGATTCTGAGTTTCATATGCACGCTGCACTTTGTTATTATTGTTTTTTGGATTTATGTTTATGCGTTTAGCAATCTGTTGCACTCCCATTCTTGTGATATCAGTTATCTAATTTTAGTTTTACTATTTGATTTTATCACTAGTAACAGCGCAACTCTGGTTGTTTCAGCACTGGTCCACACTGGGAACATTCCCCCATTCACCTATAATGTGTAGATGGGGGAATTTGATAATTTCTTTTTTTTTCATTCAACCTAATAGTTGAATGAAAAAAAGTGATCAATGTATGGTCTACCTAAGAGCTAAGACCAGCCATAGACAGTTTAAATCATCTCAGCTGGTTCAGCAGGAACTGGCTGAGATTTGAACCATTAATGAGCAGATTCTCCTATGATTATCACTAGTGGTTGCTATAGCCACTAGTGATAATCACTGTTTGTCGGGAGAATACAATTGCTGGGCAGGAGGGATATTCCCCTGTCAGCACTGTCTGTGTTGATGGGGGAATCATGCAAGTTACTTTCCTGCAATCTGTGGATGCAGGAAAGAAATTTGCACCGTATATTACCTGCCTAACTGAAAGTGAAAGTAAATTGTGAATATCTTGAAAGAACAGGAGAGGGGGAGGGAGACAGATGGGGGAGAGAAGGGATGGAGATAATGCAGTTCAGTGATTACAGTGTACTGCAGTCTGCAGTGCACACACTTACCCATGGTCCAGGCTAGAATCTCAGGCATCATTCACACACAGCCAGGAATGCTGCTGATTTTCATATTTCCCGCCCACACATCCCCTCTCTTCAGATACAGCACGCCGGGATAGTGTGGGCGGGACTTTAAGGAGGAGGAGGAGCTGTATTCCTCCCTGCTCGTATGTGAGGAGAGTGAGGGGGGGTGGCTGGACTCACGCTGGGCTGTGAAAGAGTGTCATAGACTGACACTCGGCTCAGCTTGCAGTCACCACTCTCGGATTTACAGGCTGGTTCTCCTGTCCTAAGGACGGGAGAAATCAGTCTGTTTTTTCAGTAACTGAGTTGAAGGCTTGGGTCCCCCTTCTCCCCCCACAGTGCTCGTGGGGTCCTTCCTGCTACTCCCTCTTCTCCGTGCCAATGAGGATGCAGGGGAAGGAGCAGATCGGGCGGCTGTGGTTGTGTGAGTGCTCGCATTATGCAGTGTCAGCGAGCAGAGGGAGGGGGGAGGAATCCCCCGCAGGAGCTGACTGGGGACGCTCTCTCTCTCAGGTGTTACTGATTGTATATTGTTATATATGTTACTTCAGCGGCGGCCCGAGCAAAATACAAAAAATGCAAAAAAAAAGAAATATTTTTTTTTGGGGGGCACATGGTGGGGCACAGCATAATGTTGGGGGGCCAGGGCCCCCTCTGCCCCCCCCAGGGACGCCATTGGCTGTGATGTAGATCAATGTGATATCTTACATTTATTTACATTTATTTCTTGCATATATGCCTATTCTTCCTGTAGGTGAGTAGGCTTATTCTCAGGCCTCCTTAATAGGGATGAGCTTCGTGTTCGAGTCGAACATACGTTCGACTCGAACATCGGCTGTTCGATCGTTCGACGAAGATCGAACGATTTGGGCCGTTCGCGCCAAATTCGAGTGACGCGAACGGCCCACAATGCACTACGCCATCGCAGTGTCATCCAGGCGCTGTGATTGGCCAAGCATGCACTGTGACCCCGCATGCTTGGCCAATCACAGCGCCGGCAGCGAGGAGAGCAATGATTGGCCACAGGCAGGATGCCTGTGGCCAATTATTGCTGAGGGTGTTTAGTACACGCCCCACACTATAAAAGGCCGCCAGCACGGCGGCCTAGTGTAGTGTGTTCCGGAGCAGGGAAAGAGAAGCATAGGCAGGGACAGTGACATTTATTTCTTTCTTGCTTAACCTGGATTCCTTTAGTTTAGGGAAAGAGAAGGATAGGTAGGGAGAGTGTCAGTGTGTTTTACTGTGCGAATCCTTGTTTCTAGGGACAAAGAAGGAAAGTGAGGGGAATTCTCCTTGTGCTATAGTGTGCTTTAAAAAAACATTTTTTCTAGGGACAGAAAACTCTAGGTAGGGAGAGTGTCAGTTTCTTTCACTGTGCGAATCCTTGTTTCTAGGGACAAAGAAGGAAAGTGAGGGGAATTCTCCTTGTGCTATAGTGTGCTTTAAAAAAACATTTTTTCTAGGGACAGAAAACTCTAGGTAGGGAGAGTGTCAGTTTCTTTCACTGTGCGAATCCTTGTTTCTAGGGACAAAGAAGGAAAGTGAGGGGAATTCTCCTTGTGCTATAGTGTGCTTTAAAAAAAAAATTTTTCTAGGGACAGAAAACTCTAGGTAGGGAGAGTGTCAGTTTCTTTCACTGTGCGAATCCTTGTTTCTAGGGACAAAGAAGGAAAGTGAGGGGAATTCTCCTTGTGCTATAGTGTGCTTTAAAAAAACATTTTTTCTAGGGACAGAAAACTCTAGGTAGGGAGAGTGTCAGTTTCTTTCACTGTGCGAATCCTTGTTTCTAGGGACAAAGAAGGAAAGTGAGGGGAATTCTCCTTGTGCTATAGTGTGCTTTAAAAAAACATTTTTTCTAGGGACAGAAAACTCTAGGTAGGGAGAGTGTCAGTTTCTTTCACTGTGCGAATCCTTGTTTCTAGGGACAAAGAAGGAAAGTGAGGGGAATTCTCCTTGTGCTATAGTGTGCTTTAAAAAAACATTTTTTCTAGGGACAGAAAACTCTAGGTAGGGAGAGTGTCAGTTTCTTTCACTGTGCGAATCCTTGTTTCTAGGGACAAAGAAGGAAAGTGAGGGGAATTCTCCTTGTGCTATAGTGTGCTTTAAAAAAACATTTTTTCTAGGGACAGAAAACTCTAGGTAGGGAGAGTGTCAGTTTCTTTCACTGTGCGAATCCTTGTTTCTAGGGACAAAGAAGGAAAGTGAGGGGAATTCTCCTTGTGCTATAGTGTGCTTTAAAAAAACATTTTTTCTAGGGACAGAAAACTCTAGGTAGGGAGAGTGTCAGTTTCTTTCACTGTGCGAATCCTTGTTTCTAGGGACAAAGAAGGAAAGTGAGGGGAATTCTCCTTGTGCTATAGTGTGCTTTAAAAAAACATTTTTTCTAGGGACAGAAAACTCTAGGTAGGGAGAGTGTCAGTTTCTTTCACTGTGCGAATCCTTGTTTCTAGGGACAAAGAAGGAAAGTGAGGGGAATTCTCCTTGTGCTATAGTGTGCTTTAAAAAAACATTTTTTCTAGGGACAGAAAACTCTAGGTAGGGAGAGTGTCAGTTTCTTTCACTGTGCGAATCCTTGTTTCTAGGGACAAAGAAGGAAAGTGAGGGGAATTCTCCTTGTGCTATAGTGTGCTTTAAAAAAACATTTTTTCTATGGACAGAAAACTCTAGGTAGGGAGAGTGTCAGTTTCTTTCACTGTGCGAATCCTTGTTTCTAGGGACAAAGAAGGAAAGTGAGGGGAATTCTCCTTGTGCTATAGTGTGCTTTAAAAAAACATTTTTTCTAGGGACAGAAAACTCTAGGTAGGGAGAGTGTCAGTTTCTTTCACTGTGCGAATCCTTGTTTCTAGGGACAAAGAAGGAAAGTGAGGGGAATTCTCCTTGTGCTATAGTGTGCTTTAAAAAAACATTTTTTCTATGGACAGAAAACTCTAGGTAGGGAGAGTGTCAGTTTCTTTCACTGTGCGAATCCTTGTTTCTAGGGACAAAGAAGGAAAGTGAGGGGAATTCTCCTTGTGCTATAGTGTGCTTTAAAAAAACATTTTTTCTAGGGACAGAAAACTCTAGGTAGGGAGAGTGTCAGTTTCTTTCACTGTGCGAATCCTTGTTTCTAGGGACAAAGAAGGAAAGTGAGGGGAATTCTCCTTGTGCTATAGTGTGCTTTAAAAAAACATTTTTTCTAGGGACAGAAAACTCTAGGTAGGGAGAGTGTCAGTTTCTTTCACTGTGCGAATCCTTGTTTCTAGGGACAAAGAAGGAAAGTGAGGGGAATTCTCCTTGTGCTATAGTGTGCTTTAAAAAAACATTTTTTCTAGGGACAGAAAACTCTAGGTAGGGAGAGTGTCAGTTTCTTTCACTGTGCGAATCCTTGTTTCTAGGGACAAAGAAGGAAAGTGAGGGGAATTCTCATTGTGCTATAGTGTGCTTTAAAAAAACATTTTTTCTAGGGACAGAAAACTCTAGGTAGGGAGAGTGTCAGTTTCTTTCACTGTGCGAATCCTTGTTTCTAGGGACAAAGAAGGAAAGTGAGGGGAATTCTCCTTGTGCTATAGTGTGCTTTAAAAAAACATTTTTTCTAGGGACAGAAAAATCTAGGTAGGGAGAGTGTCAGTTTCTTTCACTGTGCGAGTCCTTGTTTCTAGGGACAAAGAAGGAAAGTGAGGGGAATTCTCCTTGTGCTATAGTGTGCTTTAAAAAAACATTTTTTCTAGGGACAGAAAACTCTAGGTAGGGAGAGTGTCAGTTTCTTTCACTGTGCGAATCCTTGTTTCTAGGGACAGGGAAGGACAGTGAGGGAAATTCTCCTTGTGCTATAGTGTGCTAAAGCATTCCTCATCAACCATCTTTGAAATCCTTGTTTTTTGGACAGTCAGGGAAATTGTCGTTGTGCTATTCTGTGCAAAAGCAATCATCCTCAACCATATTTAGAAATCCTTAAGTAAAGGGACAGAGAAGGACACCTGAAGGTAGCCCTTATTGCTTTTTTCCCATCTCCCTGCAGGCCATCTATTAGAATGTCTGGAAGGCAAACAAGGAGAGGCAGACAGTCAGGAGGCAATAAAAGAGGGCAAGCAGGCTCTGTGTCTGGGGGCAACAGTGCTGGTCGTGGACGCGGTGCATTGTCATCAGCACATGGCCATGGGACACGCTTGTCCTTCTTTTCGGCAGCTGGACATGTTGAGCCACATCATGCCGAAGACTTGGTAGAGTGGATGACCAAGCCCTCCTCCTCCTCCTCATCCTCTCTCACCCAGGCTCAGGGTACTGGCAAAGCAGCTGCCAAAGCGTCCTCTTCCCTGGTATCAATGTCAGACTCATCATCAGTCACTCCTTCCCTATACCCACCATGTCCTCCTCCTGAGGAGTCCCCCGAACTGTTTGAGCACAGTGTTGGGTACATGCTCCAGGAGGATGCCCAGCGTTTCGAAGGGTCTGATGATGAAACCCAGCTACAGGAAGGCAGTAGCGTGAGAGCAGACAGAGGGGATGCTCAAGAAGGACACCAATCTGGCAGTCATGTTCCAGCAGCTGCAGCATACTGCCAGATTGGCTCCAGTGATGAGGAGGGAGGGGATGATGAGGTCACTGACTCCACGTGGGTGCCTAATAGTAGAGAGGAGGAGGAGGAGGATGAGGAGGAGGCACATCTCCAACGAGGCAGGATGCCCTTTGGTGGCCAGCGTAAGGGCAGTACACCGACGGAATCACACCGCAGAGCTCCGCCTGTGCAGGGCGCTGCCTCTGCCCGTCATTCAAAAAGTTCCTTGGTGTGGGCCTTTTTTGAGGCTAGTGCATCAGATCGCACAGCTGCTGTTTGCAACATATGTCTCAAGCGTATATCGCGTGGCCAAAACATCAGCCGCTTGGGTACCACATGCCTGACCAGACATATGTTGACCTGCCATGCAGCTCGTTGGCAAGCCTACCTCAAAGACCCACACCAAAGAACAAAGCGGACCTCTCCTTGCACCGCATCAGCTGGGATCTCCAACCCCACTATAACTTCCGTCCTCTCTGAAACATGCACTGAGAGGAATGAAGGTGTAGAATTAGGTGTGTCACAGCCAAGTACTTGCGGCCACTCTGCTAGCAGTACACCGACGTCCGATTCTAGCATTCAAATTTCCCTGCCCCAGCTGCTGGACCGTCGAAAGAAGTTCACTCCCAGCCATCCACATGCCCAGCGGTTGAATGCTAGCTTGGCTAAATTGCTAGCGCTTCAACTGCTGCTTTTTCAGTTGGTAGACTCGGCCCCCTTCCGTGAGTTTGTGCAATGTGCGGTTCCTCAGTGGCAGGTTCCCAAACGCCACTTTTTCTCACGGAAGGCTATTCCGGCTCTCTACCGGCATGTGGAAGGCAATGTCTTGGCCTCGCTGGACAGGGCGGTCAGCGGTAAGGTGCATATTACCGCTGACTCATGGTCCAGCAGGCATGGACAGGGACGTTACCTTTCTTTCACTGCCCATTGGGTCACTCTTTTGGCAGCTGGGAAGGATGCAGGACAAGGTGCAGTAGTGTTGGAGGTTGTTCCACCGCCACGCCTCCAAAATGCTACTACTGGTTGTGACACACCTCTCTCCTCCACCCCCTCCTCTTCTTCTTCCTCCATGGCCTCTTCCTGTGGTTTGTCCTATGAACCAGCGGTGCTCCGTAGCCGTTCACGGGGCTACGCAAGTACGCAGGCAAAAAGATGCCATGCCGTGCTTGCGCTGGTGTGTTTGGGGGACAGAAGCCACACTGGGGCAGAGGTCCTGTCTGCTCTGCAGGGCCAGGCCGAGAGGTGGTTGACGCCACGCCAGCTTAAGCCAGGAATGGTGGTTTGCGACAATGGCACCAACCTCCTCTCCGCCCTCCGACAGGGACAACTGACCCATGTGCCCTGTGTGGCTCACGTCCTTAACCTGGTGGTGCAGCGGTTCTTGGGCAGGTACCCGGGCTTACAGGATGTCCTGAGGCAGGCCAGGAAAGTCTGTGTGCATTTCCGCAGATCTTATAATGCCAGTGCTCGCCTGGCTGAGCTGCAAAAGGAGTTTAACCTGCCCAAGAACCGCCTTATATGTGACATGCCCACCAGGTGGAATTCAACGTTGGCCATGCTGCAGCGGCTGCACACGCAGCAGAGGGCCATCAATGAGTACCTGTGCGACTACGGCACCAGGACAGGGTCAGGGGAGCTTGGTTTTTTTTCTCCACGCCAGTGGGGCATGATCAGGGATGCATGCACTGTCCTGGCACCATTTGAGGAGGCCACGAGGATGGTGAGCAGTGACAGTGCATGCATCAGTGACACTGTACCTCTTGTCCACCTGTTGGAGCACACGCTGCGTGGAATAATGGACAGGGCACTTGAGGCAGAACAGAGGCAGGAAGAGGAGGACTTCCTTGCCTCTCAAGGCCCCCTTTACCCAGACAGTGTTCCTTCTGTCCCACCCGTCGCACAGGAAGAGGAGGAGGAGGAGGAGGAGGATTGTGTCAGCATGGAGGTGGAGGCTGGCACTCAGCATCATCAGCAGCAGTCTTTTAGGGATGATTTACAGTCCCAAGAAACCAGTGGACTTGTACGTGGCTGGGAGGAGGTGGCTGCGGATCATGTCGTCCTTAGTGACCCAGAGGACTCCGGAGCGAATGCCTCAGCAAACCTACGCTGCATGGCCTCCCTGATCCTGCAAAGTCTGCGGAAGGATCCTCGTATTCTTCGGATCAAGGAGAGGGACCATTACTGGCTGGCCACTCTCCTTGATCCACGGTACAAGGGTAAGGTTGCGGACCTTATGTTACCGTCGCAGAGGGAGCAGAGGATGAGACAACTCCGGGAGGCCTTGCAGAAAGGTCTGTGCAACGCGTTCCCAGAGACTGGGAGGTTACAAACTCCTGGTCCTGGACAACGAGTTGCTGAGGCTTCGGCCAGTCAAAGAAGGAGCGGTGGGGAAGGTGGCCTTCTGACCGATGCGTTCAGACAATTCTTTAGTCCGCAGCCCCAAAGTATGATCGGTTCCAGCAACCATCGCCAGCGTCTGATAAACATGGTGCAGGAATATCTAGGGGCAAGGTCAGACTTGGACACCTTCCCCACCGAAAATCCTCTGGCTTACTGGGTCTTGAGGATGGATCACTGGCCAGAGCTTGCACAGTATGCAATTGAGCTACTGGCCTGTCCTGCATCCAGCGTTCTTTCGGAACGCACATTCAGTGCTGCTGGAGGATTTGTCACGGATCACAGGGTGCGCCTGTCCACCGACTCGGTTGATCGTCTGACTTTCATCAAGATGAACCAGTCTTGGATCACCACCAGCTACCACACACCTGATGCTGATATAACAGACTAATTGATTTTAACATGTCACATCCCTTCAAGACTGATGCTGATGCTGAGTGCCTGTGCTGTTATGTTGACTGGCTATCCTCCTCCTCCGAGTCCTCAATGATACGATTGATGATGATAGCTTGGAAGATCATTTTTGTTTATGGGTGCCGCCACCAGTGGCTAAGGCCCAATTTTTCAGCCCCTGTTTTACAGGGGCGTGTAATTAAAAAATTTTTAGCAATAATTTGCCATAGGGCTCATTGCTGTGCTCCAAGTACAGTATCTGTGAGGGGTTGGAGTGTTGTGGCACCAGTGCCTAAGGCCCAATTTTTCAGCCCCTGTTTAACAGGGGCGTGTCATTACAATTTTTGAAGCAATACTTTGCAACAGGGCTCATTGCTGTGCTCCAAGTACAGTATCTGTGAGGGGTTGTAGTGTTGTGCCACCAGTGCCTAAGGCCCAATTTTTCAGCCCCTGTTCAACAGGGGCATGCAATTACAATTCTTGATCTAATAATTCACAGCAGGGCCCATTGCTGCACCCACCAAGAGTAACTCTGAGGGCTTACAGTGTTGTGGCAACGCCACCACCACCACCACCACGAAAGGCCCAATTTTTCAGCCCCTGTTCAAAAGGGGCATGTAATTACAATTCTTGATCTAATAATTCACAGCAGGGCCCATTCCTGCACCCACCAAGAGTAACTCTGAGGGCTTACAGTGTTGTGGCAACACCACCACCACCACCACCACCACGAAAGGCCCAATTTTTCAGGCCCTGTTCAACAGGGGCATGTAATTACAATTCTTGATCTAATAATTCACAGCAGGGCCCATTCCTGCACCCACCAAGAGTAACTCTGAGGGCTTACAGTGTTGTGGCAACGCCACCACCACCACCACCACGAAAGGCCCAATTTTTCAGCCCCTGTTCAAAAGGGGCATGTAATTACAATTCTTGATCTAATAATTCACAGCAGGGCCCATTCCTGCACCCACCAAGAGTAACTCTGAGGGCTTACAGTGTTGTGGCAACACCACCACCACCACCACGAAAGGCCCAATTTTTCAGCCCCTGTTCAACAGGGGCATGCAATTACAATTCTTGATCTAATAATTCACAGCAGGGCCCATTGCTGCACCCACCAAGAGTAACTGTCAGGGCTTACAGTGTTGTGGCACCAGCACCACCATCAAAGGCCCAATTTTTACTACCACTGTTCAACAATTATATGTAATTAAAATTCCTGATATAATAGTTGACAGCAGGGCGTTCCAGCACCAACCAAGAGTAACTGTGAGTGCTTACAGTGTTGTGCCAACACCAACAACTAAGGGGCCTATTTCTGCAGAGTATATACGGCAGGTCCCTACTTTCAAACATCCAACTTACAAACGACTCCTACTTGCAAACGCAAGAAGACAACAGGAAGTGAGAGGAAATCTACCCCTAGGAAGGAAAATTCTCTCCTGTAAGAATAAATATGGGAGAAAGGTGTCTCCTCTGTACTGATGCTTTATCAGCAATCCTTGTTTCAAGAAAAACACCACATTTCAAAAACAGTTGTCATTGGGACGGAAAGTGAGGTGAAATGTTCTGAACAGGGGCACAGACAGCAAAACAAATGTTACAGGGGTGATAACCCTTACCTATGTTTTCCAAAAAGTTTAAAAATAGATTTTTGGGCTGGAGCTACACTTCAACAATGTACCTGTTCAAAATTACAAACACATTCTACATAAGAACAAACCTACAGTCCCTGTCTTGTATGCACCGCCTGTATACGGCTGTTCAGAGTATATAGGGCCTTTTTTATTTTATGTGTGGGGTTCCCCTTAATATCCATACAAGACCCAAAGGGGCTGGTAATGGGCTGGGGTAGGGGGGGGGGGTCATGGGGTAGCTATGCCATTTTTCTTAAAGAATTTCATCCATATTACCGGGACCAGACATTACATTAAAGCCGCAAGCAGTTTTAAATGGCTTTTTTTTCCTTTAGAAGTGTCATTTTGTGCAGGGACAGTTCTAAACACGGGAAACACGTGGCACTTCACAGGCATACTTTAGACACCCCCCAGGTACGATATTTAAAGGAATATTTGACTTTTTTTTTTTCACTTTATGCATCATTAAAATGACTGCTCCCGAAAAACGACCGTTTTTAAAACTTCTTTTTGCATTGATACATGTCCCCTGGTGCAGAACCCGGGTTCCCAAACCCTTTTTAGGACAATAACATGCATAATAGTTGTTATAATTAGCACTTTAGAATTCGAACGTTCGCATCCATTGTATTTAATAGGGTTCTATTGTTCGTACGAACTTTCGGTCCGTTCGCGGGTTCTGGTGCGAACCGAACCCGGGGGTGTTCGGCTCATCACTACTCCTTAATAGTGATGAGCCGAACACCCCCGGGTTCGGTTCGCACCAGAACCCGTGAACGGACCGAAAGTTCGTACGAACATTAGAACCCTATTAAATACAATTTAATAAGAAGTTTTAAAAACGGTCGTTTTTCGGGAGCAGTCATTTTAATGATGCATAAAGTGAAAAAAAAAAGTCAAATATTCCTTTAAATATCGTACCTGGGGGGTGTCTAAAGTATGCCTGTGAAGTGCCACGTGTTTCCCGTGTTTAGAACTGTCCCTGCACAAAATGACACTTCTAAAGGAAAAAAAAGCCATTTAAAACTGCTTGCGGCTTTAATGTAATGTCTGGTCCCGGTAATATGGATGAAAATCTTTAAGAAAAATGGCATAGCTACCCCATGACCCCCCCCCCCCTACCCCAGCCCATTACCAGCCCCTTTGGGTCTTGTATGGATATTAAGGGGAACCCCGCACATAAAATAAAAAAGGCCCTATATACTCTGAACAGCCGTATACAGGCGGTGCATACAAGACAGGGACTGTAGGTTTGTTCTTATGTAGAATGTGTTTGTAATTTTGAACAGGTACATTGTTGAAGTGTAGCTCCAGCCCAAAAATCTATTTTTAAACTTTTTGGAAAACATAGGTAAGGGTTATCACCCCTGTAACATTTGTTTTGCTGTCTGTGCCCCTGTTCAGAACATTTCACCTCACTTTCCGTCCCAATGACAACTGTTTTTGAAATGTGGTGTTTTTCTTGAAACAAGGATTGCTGATAAAGCATCAGTACAGAGGAGACACCTTTCTCCCATATTTATTCTTACAGGAGAGAATTTTCCTTCCTAGTGGTAGATTTCCTCTCACTTCCTGTTGTCTTCTTGCGTTTGCAAGTAGGAGTCGTTTGTAAGTTGGATGTTTGAAAGTAGGGACCTGCCGTATATACTCTGCAGAAATAGGCCCCTTAGTTGTTGGTGTTGGCACAACACTGTAAGCACTCACAGTTACTCTTGGTTGGTGCTGGAACGCCCTGCTGTCAACTATTATATCAGGAATTTTAATTACATATAATTGTTGAACAGTGGTAGTAAAAATTGGGCCTTTGATGGTGGTGCTGGTGCCACAACACTGTAAGCCCTGACAGTTACTCTTGGTGGGTGCAGCAATGGGCCCTGCTGTGAATTATTAGATCAAGAATTGTAATTGCATGCCCCTGTTGAACAGGGGCTGAAAAATTGGGCCTTTCGTGGTGGTGGTGGTGGTGGTGTTGCCACAACACTGTAAGCCCTCAGAGTTACTCTTGGTGGGTGCAGGAATGGGCCCTGCTGTGAATTATTAGATCAAGAATTGTAATTACATGCCCCTTTTGAACAGGGGCTGAAAAATTGGGCCTTTCGTGGTGGTGGTGGTGGTGGCGTTGCCACAACACTGTAAGCCCTCAGAGTTACTCTTGGTGGGTGCAGCAATGGGCCCTGCTGTGAATTATTAGATCAAGAATTGTAATTGCATGCCCCTGTTGAACAGGGGCTGAAAAATTGGACCTTAGGCACTGGTGGCACAACACTACAACCCCTCACAGATACTGTACTTGGAGCACAGCAATGAGCCCTGTTGCAAAGTATTGCTTCAAAAATTGTAATGACACGCCCCTGTTAAACAGGGGCTGAAAAATTGGGCCTTAGGCACTGGTGGCACAACACTACAACCCCTCACAGATACTGTACTTGGAGCACAGCAATGAGCCCTGTTGCAAAGTATTGCTTCAAAAATTGTAATGACACGCCCCTGTTAAACAGGGGCTGAAAAATTGGGCCTTAGGCACTGGTGGCACAACACTACAACCCCTCACAGATACTGTACTTGGAGCACAGCAATGAGCCCTGTTGCAAAGTATTGCTTCAAAAATTGTAATGACACGCCCCTTTTAAACAGGGGCTGAAAAATTGGGCCTTAGGCACTGGTGCCACAACACTCCAACCCCTCACAGATACTGTACTTGGAGCACAGCAATGAGCCCTATGGCAAATTATTGCTAAAAAAATTGTAATTACACGCCCCTGTAAAACAGGGGCTGAAAAATTGGGCCTTAGCCACTGGTGGCGGCACCCATAAACAAAAATGATCTTCCAAGCTATCATCATCAATCGTATCATTGAGGACTCGAAGGAGGAGGATAGCCAGTCAACATAACAGCACAGGCACTCAGCATCAGCATCAGTCTTGAAGGGATGTGACATGTTAAAATCAATTAGTCTGTTATATCAGCATCAGGTGTGTGGTAGCTGGTGGTGATCCAAGACTGGTTCATCTTGATGAAAATCAGTCGATCAACCGAGTCGGTGGACAGGCGCACCCTGTGATCCGTGACAAATCCTCCAGCAGCACTGAATGTGCGTTCCGAAAGAACGCTGGATGCAGGACAGGCCAGTAGCCCAATTGCATACTGTGCAAGCTCTGGCCAGTGATCCATCCTCAAGACCCAGTAAGCCAGAGGATTTTCGGTGGGGAAGGTGTCCAAGTCTGACCTTGCCCCTAGATATTCCTGCACCATGTTTATCAGACGCTGGCGATGGTTGCTGGAACCGATCATACTTTGGGGCTGCGGACTAATGAATTGTCTGAACGCATCGGTCAGACGGCCACCTTCCCCACCGCTCCTTCTTTGACTGGCCGAAGCCTCAGCAACTCGTTGTCCAGGACCAGGAGTTTGTAACCTCCCAGTCTCTGGGAACGCGTTGCACAGACCTTTCTGCAAGGCCTCCCGGAGTTGTCTCATCCTCTGCTCCCTCTGCGAAGGTAACATAAGGTCCGCAACCTTACCCTTGTACCGTGGATCAAGGAGAGTGGCCAGCCAGTAATGGTCCCTCTCCTTGATCCGAAGAATACGAGGATCCTTCCGCAGACTTTGCAGGATCAGGGAGGCCATGCAGCGTAGGTTTGCTGAGGCATTCGCTCCGGAGTCCTCTGGGTCACTAAGGACGACATGATCCGCAGCCACCTCCTCCCAGCCACGTACAAGTCCACTGGTTTCTTGGGACTGTAAATCATCCCTAAAAGACTGCTGCTGATGATGCTGAGTGCCAGCCTCCACCTCCATGCTGACACAATCCTCCTCCTCCTCCTCCTCCTCCTCCTCTTCCTGTGCGATGGGTGGGACAGAAGGAACACTGTCTGGGTAAAGGGGGCCTTGAGAGGCAAGGAAGTCCTCCTCTTCCTGCCTCTGTTCTGCCTGAAGTGCCCTGTCCATTATTCCACGCAGCGTGTGCTCCAACAGGTGGACAAGAGGTACAGTGTCACTGATGCATGCACTGTCACTGCTCACCATCCTCGTGGCCTCCTCAAATGGTGCCAGGACAGTGCATGCATCCCTGATCATGCCCCACTGGCGTGGAGAAAAAAAAACAAGCTCCCCTGACCCTGTCCTGGTGCCGTAGTCGCACAGGTACTCATTGATGGCCCTCTGCTGCGTGTGCAGCCGCTGCAGCATGGCCAACGTTGAGTTCCACCTGGTGGGCATGTCACATATAAGGCGGTTCTTGGGCAGGTTCAACTCCTTTTGCAGCTCAGCCAGGCGAGCACTGGCATTATAAGATCTGCGGAAATGCACACAGACTTTCCTGGCCTGCCTCAGGACATCCTGTAAGCCCGGGTACCTGCCCAAGAACCGCTGCACCACCAGGTTAAGGACGTGAGCCACACAGGGCACATGGGTCAGTTGTCCCTGTCGGAGGGTGGAGAGGAGGTTGGTGCCATTGTCGCAAACCACCATTCCTGGCTTAAGCTGGCGTGGCGTCAACCACCTCTCGGCCTGGCCCTGCAGAGCAGACAGGACCTCTGCCCCAGTGTGGCTTCTGTCCCCCAAACACACCAGCGCAAGCACGGCATGGCATCTTTTTGCCTGCATACTTGCGTAGCCCCATGAACGGCTACGGAGCACCGCTGGTTCATAGGACAAACCACAGGAAGAGGCCATGGAGGAAGAAGAAGAGGAGGGGGTGGAGGAGAGAGGTGTGTCACAACCAGTAGTAGCATTTTGGAGGCGTGGCGGTGGAACAACCTCCAACACTACTGCACCTTGTCCTGCATCCTTCCCAGCTGCCAAAAGAGTGACCCAATGGGCCGTGAAAGAAAGGTAACGTCCCTGTCCATGCCTGCTGGACCATGAGTCAGCGGTAATATGCACCTTACCGCTGACCGCCCTGTCCAGCGAGGCCAAGACATTGCCTTCCACATGCTGGTAGAGAGCCGGAATAGCCTTCCGTGAGAAAAAGTGGCGTTTGGGAACCTGCCACTGAGGAACCGCACATTGCACAAACTCACGGAAGGGGGCCGAGTCTACCAACTGAAAAGGCAGCAGTTGAAGCGCTAGCAATTTAGCCAAGCTAGCATTCAACCGCTGGGCATGTGGATGGCTGGGAGTGAACTTCTTTTGACGGTCCAGCAGCTGGGGCAGGGAAATTTGCCTGCTAGAATCGGACGTCGGTGTACTGCTAGCAGAGTGGCCGCAAGTACTTGGCTTGACACACCTAATTCTACACCTTCATTCCTCTCAGTGCATGTTTCAGAGAGGACTGAAGTTATAGTGGGGTTGGAGATCCCAGCTGATGCGGTGCAAGGAGAGGTCCGCTTTGTTCTTTGGTGTGGGTCTTTGAGGTAGGCTTGCCAACGAGCTGCATGGCAGGTCAACATATGTCTGGTCAGGCATGTGGTACCCAAGCGGCTGATGTTTTGGCCACGCGATATACGCTTGAGACATATGTTGCAAACAGCAGCTGTGCGATCTGATGCACTAGCCTCAAAAAAGGCCCACACCAAGGAACTTTTTGAATGACGGGCAGAGGCAGCGCCCTGCACAGGCGGAGCTCTGCGGTGTGATTCCGTCGGTGTACTGCCCTTACGCTGGCCACCAAAGGGCATCCTGCCTCGTTGGAGATGTGCCTCCTCATCCTCCTTCTCCTCCTCTCTCCTATTAGGCACCCACGTGGAGTCAGTGACCTCATCATCCCCTCCCTCCTCATCACTGGAGCCAATCTGGCAGTATGCTGCAGCTGCTGGAACATGACTGCCAGATTGGTGTCCTTCTTGAGCATCCCCTCTGTCTGCTCTCACGCTACTGCCTTCCTGTAGCTGGGTTTCATCATCAGACCCTTCGAAACGCTGGGCATCCTCCTGGAGCATGTACCCAACACTGTGCTCAAACAGTTCGGGGGACTCCTCAGGAGGAGGACATGGTGGGTCTAGGGAAGGAGTGACTGATGATGAGTCTGACATTGATACCAGGGAAGAGGACGCTTTGGCAGCTGCTTTGCCAGTACCCTGAGCCTGGGTGAGAGAGGATGAGGAGGAGGAGGAGGGCTTGGTCATCCACTCTACCAAGTCTTCGGCATGATGTGGCTCAACATGTCCAGCTGCCGAAAAGAAGGACAAGCGTGTCCCATGGCCATGTGCTGATGACAATGCACCGCGTCCACGACCAGCACTGTTGCCCCCAGACACAGAGCCTGCTTGCCCTCTTTTATTGCCTCCTGACTGTCTGCCTCTCCTTGTTTGCCTTCCAGACATTCTAATAGATGGCCTGCAGGGAGATGGGAAAAAAGCAATAAGGGCTACCTTCAGGTGTCCTTCTCTGTCCCTTTACTTAAGGATTTCTAAGTATGGTTGAGGATGATTGCTTTTGCACAGAATAGCACAACGACAATTTCCCTGACTGTCCAAAAAACAAGGATTTCAAAGATGGTTGATGAGGAAGCACACTATAGCACAAGGAGAATTCCCCTCACTTTCCTTCTTTGTCCCTAGAAACAAGGACTCGCACAGTGAAAGAAACTGACACTCTCCCTACCTAGACTTTTCTGTCCCTAGAAAAAATGTTTTTTTAAAGCACACTATAGCACAAGGAGAATTCCCCTCACTTTCCTTCTTTGTTCCTAGAAACAAGGACTCGCACAGTGAAAGAAACTGACACTCTCCCTACCTAGAGTTTTCTGTCCCTAGAAAAAATGTTTTTTTAAAGCACACTATAGCACAAGGAGAATTCCCCTCACTTTCCTTCTTTGTCCCTAGAAACAAGGACTCGCACAGTGAAAGAAACTGACACTCTCCCTACCTAGAGTTTTCTGTCCCTAGAAAAAATGTTTTTTTAAAGCACACTATAGCACAAGGAGAATTCCCCTCACTTTCCTTCTTTGTCCCTAGAAACAAGGACTCGCACAGTGAAAGAAACTGACACTCTCCCTACCTAGAGTTTTCTGTCCCTAGAAAAAATGTTTTTTTAAAGCACACTATAGCACAAGGAGAATTCCCCTCACTTTCCTTCTTTGTCCCTAGAAACAAGGACTCGCACAGTGAAAGAAACTGACACTCTCCCTACCTAGAGTTTTCTGTCCCTAGAAAAAATGTTTTTTTAAAGCACACTATAGCACAAGGAGAATTCCCCTCACTTTCCTTCTTTGTCCCTAGAAACAAGGACTCGCACAGTGAAAGAAACTGACACTCTCCCTACCTAGAGTTTTCTGTCCCTAGAATTTTTTTTTTAAAGCACACTATAGCACAAGGAGAATTCCCCTCACTTTCCTTCTTTGTCCCTATAAACAAGGACTCGCACAGTGAAAGAAACTGACACTCTCCCTACCTAGAGTTTTCTGTCCCTAGAAAAAATGTTTTTTTAAAGCACACTATAGCACAAGGAGAATTCCCCTCACTTTCCTTCTTTGTCCCTAGAAACAAGGACTCGCACAGTGAAAGAAACTGACACTCTCCCTACCTAGAGTTTTCTGTCCCTAGGAAAAAAATGTTTTTTTAAAGCACACTATAGCACAAGGAGAATTCCCCTCACTTTCCTTCTTTGTCCCTAGAAACAAGGACTCGCACAGTGAAAGAAACTGACACTCTCCCTACCTAGAGTTTTCTGTCCCTAGAAAAAATGTTTTTTTAAAGCACACTATAGCACAAGGAGAATTCCCCTCACTTTCCTTCTTTGTCCCTAGAAACAAGGACTCGCACAGTGAAAGAAACTGACACTCTCCCTACCTAGAGTTTTCTGTCCCTAGAAAAAATGTTTTTTTAAAGCACACTATAGCACAAGGAGAATTCCCCTCACTTTCCTTCTTTGTCCCTAGAAACAAGGACTCGCACAGTGAAAGAAACTGACACTCTCCCTACCTAGAGTTTTCTGTCCCTAGAAAAAATGTTTTTTTAAAGCACACTATAGCACAAGGAGAATTCCCCTCACTTTCCTTCTTTGTCCCTAGAAACAAGGACTCGCACAGTGAAAGAAACTGACACTCTCCCTACCTAGAGTTTTCTGTCCCTAGAAAAAATGTTTTTTTAAAGCACACTATAGCACAAGGAGAATTCCCCTCACTTTCCTTCTTTGTCCCTAGAAACAAGGACTCGCACAGTGAAAGAAACTGACACTCTCCCTACCTAGAGTTTTCTGTCCCTAGAAAAAATGTTTTTTTAAAGCACACTATAGCACAAGGAGAATTCCCCTCACTTTCCTTCTTTGTCCCTAGAAACAAGGACTCGCACAGTGAAAGAAACTGACACTCTCCCTACCTAGAGTTTTCTGTCCCTAGAAAAAATGTTTTTTTAAAGCACACTATAGCACAAGGAGAATTCCCCTCACTTTCCTTCTTTGTCCCTAGAAACAAGGACTCGCACAGTGAAAGAAACTGACACTCTCCCTACCTAGAGTTTTCTGTCCCTAGAAAAAATGTTTTTTTAAAGCACACTATAGGACAAGGAGAATTCCCCTCACTTTCCTTCTTTGTCCCTAGAAACAAGGACTCGCACAGTGAAAGAAACTGACACTCTCCCTACCTAGAGTTTTCTGTCCCTAGAAAAAATGTTTTTTTAAAGCACACTATAGCACAAGGAGAATTCCCCTCACTTTCCTTCTTTGTCCCTAGAAACAAGGATTCGCACAGTGAAAGAAACTGACACTCTCCCTACCTAGAGTTTTCTGTCCCTAGAAAAAATGTTTTTTTAAAGCACACTATAGCACAAGGAGAATTCCCCAACGCCACCACCACCACCACCACGAAAGGCCCAATTTTTCAGCCCCTGTTCAAAAGGGGCATGTAATTACAATTCTTGATCTAATAATTCACAGCAGGGCCCATTCCTGCACCCACCAAGAGTAACTCTGAGGGCTTACAGTGTTGTGGCAACACCACCACCACCACCACCACGAAAGGCCCAATTTTTCAGCCCCTGTTCAACAGGGGCATGCAATTACAATTCTTGATCTAATAATTCACAGCAGGGCCCATTGCTGCACCCACCAAGAGTAACTGTCAGGGCTTACAGTGTTGTGGCACCAGCACCACCATCAAAGGCCCAATTTTTACTACCACTGTTCAACAATTATATGTAATTAAAATTCCTGATATAATAGTTGACAGCAGGGCGTTCCAGCACCAACCAAGAGTAACTGTGAGTGCTTACAGTGTTGTGCCAACACCAACAACTAAGGGGCCTATTTCTGCAGAGTATATACGGCAGGTCCCTACTTTCAAACATCCAACTTACAAACGACTCCTACTTGCAAACGCAAGAAGACAACAGGAAGTGAGAGGAAATCTACCCCTAGGAAGGAAAATTCTCTCCTGTAAGAATAAATATGGGAGAAAGGTGTCTCCTCTGTACTGATGCTTTATCAGCAATCCTTGTTTCAAGAAAAACACCACATTTCAAAAACAGTTGTCATTGGGACGGAAAGTGAGGTGAAATGTTCTGAACAGGGGCACAGACAGCAAAACAAATGTTACAGGGGTGATAACCCTTACCTATGTTTTCCAAAAAGTTTAAAAATAGATTTTTGGGCTGGAGCTACACTTCAACAATGTACCTGTTCAAAATTACAAACACATTCTACATAAGAACAAACCTACAGTCCCTGTCTTGTATGCACCGCCTGTATACGGCTGTTCAGAGTATATAGGGCCTTTTTTATTTTATGTGTGGGGTTCCCCTTAATATCCATACAAGACCCAAAGGGGCTGGTAATGGGCTGGGGTAGGGGGGGGGGTCATGGGGTAGCTATGCCATTTTTCTTAAAGAATTTCATCCATATTACCGGGACCAGACATTACATTAAAGCCGCAAGCAGTTTTAAATGGCTTTTTTTTCCTTTAGAAGTGTCATTTTGTGCAGGGACAGTTCTAAACACGGGAAACACGTGGCACTTCACAGGCATACTTTAGACACCCCCCAGGTACGATATTTAAAGGAATATTTGACTTTTTTTTTTCACTTTATGCATCATTAAAATGACTGCTCCCGAAAAACGACCGTTTTTAAAACTTCTTTTTGCATTGATACATGTCCCCTGGTGCAGAACCCGGGTTCCCAAACCCTTTTTAGGACAATAACATGCATAATAGTTGTTATAATTAGCACTTTAGAATTCGAACGTTCGCATCCATTGTATTTAATAGGGTTCTATTGTTCGTACGAACTTTCGGTCCGTTCGCGGGTTCTGGTGCGAACCGAACCCGGGGGTGTTCGGCTCATCACTACTCCTTAATAGTGATGAGCCGAACACCCCCGGGTTCGGTTCGCACCAGAACCCGTGAACGGACCGAAAGTTCGTACGAACATTAGAACCCTATTAAATACAATGGATGCGAACGTTCGAATTCTAAAGTGCTAATTATAACAACTATTATGCATGTTATTGTCCTAAAAAGGGTTTGGGAACCCGGGTTCTGCACCAGGGGACATGTATCAATGCAAAAAGAAGTTTTAAAAACGGTCGTTTTTCGGGAGCAGTCATTTTAATGATGCATAAAGTGAAAAAAAAAAAGTCAAATATTCCTTTAAATATCGTACCTGGGGGGTGTCTAAAGTATGCCTGTGAAGTGCCACGTGTTTCCCGTGTTTAGAACTGTCCCTGCACAAAATGACACTTCTAAAGGAAAAAAAAGCCATTTAAAACTGCTTGCGGCTTTAATGTAATGTCTGGTCCCGGTAATATGGATGAAAATCTTTAAGAAAAATGGCATAGCTACCCCATGACCCCCCCCCCCCTACCCCAGCCCATTACCAGCCCCTTTGGGTCTTGTATGGATATTAAGGGGAACCCCACACATAAAATAAAAAAGGCCCTATATACTCTGAACAGCCGTATACAGGCGGTGCATACAAGACAGGGACTGTAGGTTTGTTCTTATGTAGAATGTGTTTGTAATTTTGAACAGGTACATTGTTGAAGTGTAGCTCCAGCCCAAAAATCTATTTTTAAACTTTTTGGAAAACATAGGTAAGGGTTATCACCCCTGTAACATTTGTTTTGCTGTCTGTGCCCCTGTTCAGAACATTTCACCTCACTTTCCGTCCCAATGACAACTGTTTTTGAAATGTGGTGTTTTTCTTGAAACAAGGATTGCTGATAAAGCATCAGTACAGAGGAGACACCTTTCTCCCATATTTATTCTTACAGGAGAGAATTTTCCTTCCTAGTGGTAGATTTCCTCTCACTTCCTGTTGTCTTCTTGCGTTTGCAAGTAGGAGTCGTTTGTAAGTTGGATGTTTGAAAGTAGGGACCTGCCGTATATACTCTGCAGAAATAGGCCCCTTAGTTGTTGGTGTTGGCACAACACTGTAAGCACTCACAGTTACTCTTGGTTGGTGCTGGAACGCCCTGTTGTCAACTATTATATCAGGAATTTTAATTACATATAATTGTTGAACAGTGGTAGTAAAAATTGGGCCTTTGATGGTGGTGCTGGTGCCACAACACTGTAAGCCCTGACAGTTACTCTTGGTGGGTGCAGCAATGGGCCCTGCTGTGAATTATTAGATCAAGAATTGTAATTGCATGCCCCTGTTGAACAGGGGCTGAAAAATTGGGCCTTTCGTGGTGGTGGTGGTGGTGGTGTTGCCACAACACTGTAAGCCCTCAGAGTTACTCTTGGTGGGTGCAGGAATGGGCCCTGCTGTGAATTATTAGATCAAGAATTGTAATTACATGCCCCTTTTGAACAGGGGCTGAAAAATTGGGCCTTTCGTGGTGGTGGTGGTGGTGGCGTTGCCACAACACTGTAAGCCCTCAGAGTTACTCTTGGTGGGTGCAGCAATGGGCCCTGCTGTGAATTATTAGATCAAGAATTGTAATTGCATGCCCCTGTTGAACAGGGGCTGAAAAATTGGCCCTTAGGCACTGGTGGCACAACACTACAACCCCTCACAGATACTGTACTTGGAGCACAGCAATGAGCCCTGTTGCAAAGTATTGCTTCAAAAATTGTAATGACACGCCCCTGTTAAACAGGGGCTGAAAAATTGGGCCTTAGGCACTGGTGGCACAACACTACAACCCCTCACAGATACTGTACTTGGAGCACAGCAATGAGCCCTGTTGCAAAGTATTGCTTCAAAAATTGTAATGACACGCCCCTGTTAAACAGGGGCTGAAAAATTGGGCCTTAGGCACTGGTGGCACAACACTACAACCCCTCACAGATACTGTACTTGGAGCACAGCAATGAGCCCTGTTGCAAAGTATTGCTTCAAAAATTGTAATGACACGCCCCTTTTAAACAGGGGCTGAAAAATTGGGCCTTAGGCACTGGTGCCACAACACTCCAACCCCTCACAGATACTGTACTTGGAGCACAGCAATGAGCCCTATGGCAAATTATTGCTAAAAAAATTGTAATTACACGCCCCTGTAAAACAGGGGCTGAAAAATTGGGCCTTAGCCACTGGTGGCGGCACCCATAAACAAAAATGATCTTCCAAGCTATCATCATCAATCGTATCATTGAGGACTCGAAGGAGGAGGATAGCCAGTCAACATAACAGCACAGGCACTCAGCATCAGCATCAGTCTTGAAGGGATGTGACATGTTAAAATCAATTAGTCTGTTATATCAGCATCAGGTGTGTGGTAGCTGGTGGTGATCCAAGACTGGTTCATCTTGATGAAAATCAGTCGATCAACCGAGTCGGTGGACAGGCGCACCCTGTGATCCGTGACAAATCCTCCAGCAGCACTGAATGTGCGTTCCGAAAGAACGCTGGATGCAGGACAGGCCAGTAGCCCAATTGCATACTGTGCAAGCTCTGGCCAGTGATCCATCCTCAAGACCCAGTAAGCCAGAGGATTTTCGGTGGGGAAGGTGTCCAAGTCTGACCTTGCCCCTAGATATTCCTGCACCATGTTTATCAGACGCTGGCGATGGTTGCTGGAACCGATCATACTTTGGGGCTGCGGACTAATGAATTGTCTGAACGCATCGGTCAGACGGCCACCTTCCCCACCGCTCCTTCTTTGACTGGCCGAAGCCTCAGCAACTCGTTGTCCAGGACCAGGAGTTTGTAACCTCCCAGTCTCTGGGAACGCGTTGCACAGACCTTTCTGCAAGGCCTCCCGGAGTTGTCTCATCCTCTGCTCCCTCTGCGAAGGTAACATAAGGTCCGCAACCTTACCCTTGTACCGTGGATCAAGGAGAGTGGCCAGCCAGTAATGGTCCCTCTCCTTGATCCGAAGAATACGAGGATCCTTCCGAAGACTTTGCAGGATCAGGGAGGCCATGCAGCGTAGGTTTGCTGAGGCATTCGCTCCGGAGTCCTCTGGGTCACTAAGGACGACATGATCCGCAGCCACCTCCTCCCAGCCACGTACAAGTCCACTGGTTTCTTGGGACTGTAAATCATCCCTAAAAGACTGCTGCTGATGATGCTGAGTGCCAGCCTCCACCTCCATGCTGACACAATCCTCCTCCTCCTCCTCCTCCTCTTCCTGTGCGATGGGTGGGACAGAAGGAACACTGTCTGGGTAAAGGGGGCCTTGAGAGGCAAGGAAGTCCTCCTCTTCCTGCCTCTGTTCTGCCTGAAGTGCCCTGTCCATTATTCCACGCAGCGTGTGCTCCAACAGGTGGACAAGAGGTACAGTGTCACTGATGCATGCACTGTCACTGCTCACCATCCTCGTGGCCTCCTCAAATGGTGCCAGGACAGTGCATGCATCCCTGATCATGCCCCACTGGCGTGGAGAAAAAAAACCAAGCTCCCCTGACCCTGTCCTGGTGCCGTAGTCGCACAGGTACTCATTGATGGCCCTCTGCTGCGTGTGCAGCCGCTGCAGCATGGCCAACGTTGAGTTCCACCTGGTGGGCATGTCACATATAAGGCGGTTCTTGGGCAGGTTCAACTCCTTTTGCAGCTCAGCCAGGCGAGCACTGGCATTATAAGATCTGCGGAAATGCACACAGACTTTCCTGGCCTGCCTCAGGACATCCTGTAAGCCCGGGTACCTGCCCAAGAACCGCTGCACCACCAGGTTAAGGACGTGAGCCACACAGGGCACATGGGTCAGTTGTCCCTGTCGGAGGGTGGAGAGGAGGTTGGTGCCATTGTCGCAAACCACCATTCCTGGCTTAAGCTGGCGTGGCGTCAACCACCTCTCGGCCTGGCCCTGCAGAGCAGACAGGACCTCTGCCCCAGTGTGGCTTCTGTCCCCCAAACACACCAGCGCAAGCACGGCATGGCATCTTTTTGCCTGCGTACTTGCGTAGCCCCATGAACGGCTACGGAGCACCGCTGGTTCATAGGACAAACCACAGGAAGAGGCCATGGAGGAAGAAGAAGAGGAGGGGGTGGAGGAGAGAGGTGTGTCACAACCAGTAGTAGCATTTTGGAGGCGTGGCGGTGGAACAACCTCCAACACTACTGCACCTTGTCCTGCATCCTTCCCAGCTGCCAAAAGAGTGACCCAATGGGCCGTGAAAGAAAGGTAACGTCCCTGTCCATGCCTGCTGGACCATGAGTCAGCGGTAATATGCACCTTACCGCTGACCGCCCTGTCCAGCGAGGCCAAGACATTGCCTTCCACATGCTGGTAGAGAGCCGGAATAGCCTTCCGTGAGAAAAAGTGGCGTTTGGGAACCTGCCACTGAGGAACCGCACATTGCACAAACTCACGGAAGGGGGCCGAGTCTACCAACTGAAAAGGCAGCAGTTGAAGCGCTAGCAATTTAGCCAAGCTAGCATTCAACCGCTGGGCATGTGGATGGCTGGGAGTGAACTTCTTTTGATGGTCCAGCAGCTGGGGCAGGGAAATTTGCCTGCTAGAATCGGACGTCGGTGTACTGCTAGCAGAGTGGCCGCAAGTACTTGGCTTGACACACCTAATTCTACACCTTCATTCCTCTCAGTGCATGTTTCAGAGAGGACTGAAGTTATAGTGGGGTTGGAGATCCCAGCTGATGCGGTGCAAGGAGAGGTCCGCTTTGTTCTTTGGTGTGGGTCTTTGAGGTAGGCTTGCCAACGAGCTGCATGGCAGGTCAACATATGTCTGGTCAGGCATGTGGTACCCAAGCGGCTGATGTTTTGGCCACGCGATATACGCTTGAGACATATGTTGCAAACAGCAGCTGTGCGATCTGATGCACTAGCCTCAAAAAAGGCCCACACCAAGGAACTTTTTGAATGACGGGCAGAGGCAGCGCCCTGCACAGGCGGAGCTCTGCGGTGTGATTCCGTCGGTGTACTGCCCTTACGCTGGCCACCAAAGGGCATCCTGCCTCGTTGGAGATGTGCCTCCTCCTCATCCTCCTCCTCCTCCTCTCTCCTATTAGGCACCCACGTGGAGTCAGTGACCTCATCATCCCCTCCCTCCTCATCACTGGAGCCAATCTGGCAGTATGCTGCAGCTGCTGGAACATGACTGCCAGATTGGTGTCCTTCTTGAGCATCCCCTCTGTCTGCTCTCACGCTACTGCCTTCCTGTAGCTGGGTTTCATCATCAGACCCTTCGAAACGCTGGGCATCCTCCTGGAGCATGTACCCAACACTGTGCTCAAACAGTTCGGGGGACTCCTCAGGAGGAGGACATGGTGGGTCTAGGGAAGGAGTGACTGATGATGAGTCTGACATTGATACCAGGGAAGAGGACGCTTTGGCAGCTGCTTTGCCAGTACCCTGAGCCTGGGTGAGAGAGGATGAGGAGGAGGAGGAGGGCTTGGTCATCCACTCTACCAAGTCTTCGGCATGATGTGGCTCAACATGTCCAGCTGCCGAAAAGAAGGACAAGCGTGTCCCATGGCCATGTGCTGATGACAATGCACCGCGTCCACGACCAGCACTGTTGCCCCCAGACACAGAGCCTGCTTGCCCTCTTTTATTGCCTCCTGACTGTCTGCCTCTCCTTGTTTGCCTTCCAGACATTCTAATAGATGGCCTGCAGGGAGATGGGAAAAAAGCAATAAGGGCTACCTTCAGGTGTCCTTCTCTGTCCCTTTACTTAAGGATTTCTAAGTATGGTTGAGGATGATTGCTTTTGCACAGAATAGCACAACGACAATTTCCCTGACTGTCCAAAAAACAAGGATTTCAAAGATGGTTGATGAGGAAGCACACTATAGCACAAGGAGAATTCCCCTCACTTTCCTTCTTTGTCCCTAGAAACAAGGACTCGCACAGTGAAAGAAACTGACACTCTCCCTACCTAGAGTTTTCTGTCCCTAGAAAAAATGTTTTTTTAAAGCACACTATAGCACAAGGAGAATTCCCCTCACTTTCCTTCTTTGTCCCTAGAAACAAGGACTCGCACAGTGAAAGAAACTGACACTCTCCCTACCTAGAGTTTTCTGTCCCTAGAAAAAATGTTTTTTTTAAAGCACACTATAGCACAAGGAGAATTCCCCTCACTTTCCTTCTTTGTCCCTAGAAACAAGGACTCGCACAGTGAAAGAAACTGACACTCTCCCTACCTAGAGTTTTCTGTCCCTAGAAAAAATGTTTTTTTTAAAGCACACTATAGCACAAGGAGAATTCCCCTCACTTTCCTTCTTTGTCCCTAGAAACAAGGACTCGCACAGTGAAAGAAACTGACACTCTCCCTACCTAGAGTTTTCTGTCCCTAGAAAAAATGTTTTTTTAAAGCACACTATAGCACAAGGAGAATTCCCCTCACTTTCCTTCTTTGTCCCTAGAAACAAGGACTCGCACAGTGAAAGAAACTGACACTCTCCCTACCTAGAGTTTTCTGTCCCTAGAAAAAATGTTTTTTTAAAGCACACTATAGCACAAGGAGAATTCCCCTCACTTTCCTTCTTTGTCCCTAGAAACAAGGACTCGCACAGTGAAAGAAACTGACACTCTCCCTACCTAGAGTTTTCTGTCCCTAGAAATTTTTTTTTTTAAAGCACACTATAGCACAAGGAGAATTCCCCTCACTTTCCTTCTTTGTCCCTAGAAACAAGGACTCGCACAGTGAAAGAAACTGACACTCTCCCTACCTAGAGTTTTCTGTCCCTAGAAAAAATGTTTTTTTAAAGCACACTATAGCACAAGGAGAATTCCCCTCACTTTCCTTCTTTGTCCCTAGAAACAAGGACTCGCACAGTGAAAGAAACTGACACTCTCCCTACCTAGAGTTTTCTGTCCCTAGAAAAAATGTTTTTTTAAAGCACACTATAGCACAAGGAGAATTCCCCTCACTTTCCTTCTTTGTCCCTAGAAACAAGGACTCGCACAGTGAAAGAAACTGACACTCTCCCTACCTAGAGTTTTCTGTCCCTAGAAAAAATGTTTTTTTAAAGCACACTATAGCACAAGGAGAATTCCCCTCACTTTCCTTCTTTGTCCCTAGAAACAAGGACTCGCACAGTGAAAGAAACTGACACTCTCCCTACCTAGAGTTTTCTGTCCCTAGAAAAAATGTTTTTTTAAAGCACACTATAGCACAAGGAGAATTCCCCTCACTTTCCTTCTTTGTCCCTAGAAACAAGGACTCGCACAGTGAAAGAAACTGACACTCTCCCTTCCTAGAGTTTTCTGTCCCTAGAAAAAATGTTTTTTTAAAGCACACTATAGCACAAGGAGAATTCCCCTCACTTTCCTTCTTTGTCCCTAGAAACAAGGACTCGCACAGTGAAAGAAACTGACACTCTCCCTACCTAGACTTTTCTGTCCCTAGAAAAAATGTTTTTTTAAAGCACACTATAGCACAAGGAGAATTCCCCTCACTTTCCTTCTTTGTCCCTAGAAACAAGGACTCGCACAGTGAAAGAAACTGACACTCTCCCTACCTAGAGTTTTCTGTCCCTAGAAAAAATGTTTTTTTAAAGCACACTATAGCACAAGGAGAATTCCCCTCACTTTCCTTCTTTGTCCCTAGAAACAAGGACTCGCACAGTGAAAGAAACTGACACTCTCCCTACCTAGAGTTTTCTGTCCCTAGAAAAAATGTTTTTTTAAAGCACACTATAGCACAAGGAGAATTCCCCTCACTTTCCTTCTTTGTCCCTAGAAACAAGGACTCGCACAGTGAAAGAAACTGACACTCTCCCTACCTAGAGTTTTCTGTCCCTAGAAAAAATGTTTTTTTAAAGCACACTATAGCACAAGGAGAATTCCCCTCACTTTCCTTCTTTGTCCCTAGAAACAAGGACTCGCACAGTGAAAGAAACTGACACTCTCCCTACCTAGAGTTTTCTGTCCCTAGAAAAAATGTTTTTTTAAAGCACACTATAGCACAAGGAGAATTCCCCTCACTTTCCTTCTTTGTCCCTAGAAACAAGGACTCGCACAGTGAAAGAAACTGACACTCTCCCTACCTAGAGTTTTCTGTCCCTAGAAAAAATGTTTTTTTAAAGCACACTATAGCACAAGGAGAATTCCCCTCACTTTCCTTCTTTGTCCCTAGAAACAAGGACTCGCACAGTGAAAGAAACTGACACTCTCCCTACCTAGAGTTTTCTGTCCCTAGAAAAAATGTTTTTTTAAAGCACACTATAGCACAAGGAGAATTCCCCTCACTTTCCTTCTTTGTCCCTAGAAACAAGGACTCGCACAGTAAAACACACTGACACTCTCCCTACCTATCCTTCTCTTTCCCTAAACTAAAGGAATCCAGGTTAAGCAAGAAAGAAATAAATGTCACTGTCCCTGCCTATGCTTCTCTTTCCCTGCTCCGGAACACACTACACTAGGCCGCCGTGCTGGCGGCCTTTTATAGTGTGGGGCGTGTACTAAACACCCTCAGCAATAATTGGCCACAGGCATCCTGCCTGTGGCCAATCATTGCTCTCCTCGCTGCCGGCGCTGTGATTGGCCAAGCATGCGGGGTCACAGTGCATGCTTGGCCAATCACAGCGCCTGGATGACACTGCGATGGCGTAGTGCATTGTGGGCCGTTCGCGTCACTCGAATTTGGCGCGAACGGCCCAAATCGTTCGATCTTCGTCGAACGATCGAACAGCCGATGTTCGAGTCGAACGTATGTTCGACTCGAACACGAAGCTCATCCCTACTCCTTAAGTAGCTGAATTATAGCTTGTGCTTTTTGCAGCCCTGGACTTATATATGCCTTGCATTGCTACATCAATTAATAAATTTATGAAGCTGAGAAATGCAATAACATACACATTTAGTTCATGAAATATATCACTTTATTACTTAAAGAGTAGAAAGAAAGTGAAATAGATTTCTTCAAATAGGTGTAGATTATGACTGCTGTGCCCCTTTAAGATTCAGGCAACTTTAGGTCACATCAAGGTTACAGTTTTACTGTACTCTTAAAGCCTGACAGAGATTATTATCTTTTGTTCTTGTGCATGCAGTTTAATCTTTGTTTTGTTGTAAAGTTTTCAGTAAAAGAGTTTTCTTAAAATCATATATCCAGTAATGAGGTTCTACAAACAATCTTTGCTGTTGTAGTACATACAATTAGATGATGAGGATGTTAAAGTGGAATTCAGGTTTACTTTGACTTCAGAGGAGGCCTTGTATTTATTAATAAAAATACAAGGCTTCTCCTTAATGGCAGAGAAGCATTCCTGGTAGCAGACAGGAAGTTGCCCATACTGCTGCAGAACACACCACTGTTTACTGTAAGTAGCTGATGCTACAACAGTATAGTACAGCTCACACAGCGGCTGCATTAGTTAGTAGTGGACTATCATTTGGGCCAGTTTGACCAAAATAAACTATATAAAATCAAAGTAAACCTGGTTTTCAGCTTAGGGATGAAGTTTGGGTTTACTGGAACCAAGAGTTCAAGGTGAATCTTGCATGTTTGAGTTACATGGTCCCAGTGAATTTTTGTGCAGATTTTGCCTAGGACAATTTTATTTTTATTTTTTAATATTTTTATTGAGTTTTTCAAAAAGAAAAGATACAATGGGGCTGATTTACTAATAACAGTGCGCTGTGCTGCTTCTAACCTTAATTGGTGCACCGGATAACTCCTTCACTGGGCGCAGGAAGCAGCGGCGCACTGTTATAGTAAATAGAAATGTCAGCGGCGCTCTATTGAAAATGAATGGTTCCCTATGGGAGCCCATTGATTTGAATAGAGGTCGCCCGGGAAGTCGGATCCGACTTGCGGGCGACTCGTGTGCCGGCTGACACAGGGACAGCGCGACTCTGCGAGGTGACCTGGACACGACCTGAGCGTGAAGCAGCCGCTCAAGTCGTGTCCTAGAGGCGACTAGCCGGCCGAGAATGTGTCCAGCGCGATGTCATCGCGCTGGTCCTCGGCAGCCTCGCTGTCCCATGTTTGGTATGAATCATGAAGGGGAACTGCAGGGCAAATTTTAATGAAAAAAACGGCATGGGTTCCCCTCCAGGAGCATACCATGCCCTTAGGTCTGGTCTGGATTTTAAGGTGAACCCCCTAAGCCGAAAAACGGCATGGGGGTCCCCCCAAAATCCAAACCAGACCCTTAAGTCTGGTCTGGATTTTAGGTTGAACCCCCTTAAGCCGAAAAAACGGCGTGGGGGTCCCCCCAAAGTCCAAACCAGACCCTTAGGTCTGGTCTGGATTTTAGGGTGAACCCCCTTAAGCCGAAAAACGGCATGGGGGTCCCCCCAAAATCCAAACCAGACCCTTATCTGAGCACGCAACCTGGCAGGCCGCAGGGGAAAAGGGGGGGACGAGAGCGGCCCCCCCTCCCTCCTGAACCATACCAGGCCGCATGCCCTCAACATGGGGGGTTTGGTGCTTCGGGGCAGGGGGGCGACCTGCGGCCCCCCCACCCCAAAGCACCCTGCCCCCATGTTGATGGGGACAAGGGCCTCTTCCCGACAACCCTGGCCGTTGGTTGTCGGGGTCTGCGGGCGGGGGGCTTTTCGGAATCAGGGCGCCCCCTTTAAAAAGGGGGCCCCCAGATGCCGGCCCCCCACCCTATGTGAATGAGTATGGGGTACATAGTACCCCTACCCATTCACCTGGTGGCAAAATAAGTCAATAAAAAAAAGACAACACAGGTTTGAAAAGTAATTTATTGGGCAGCTCCGGGGGTCTTTCTGCCGGGCTCCCACTATCTTCTGCTAGCTCTTTTGCTAGCGGGGGTCCCGGGCTTCCTCGCCGTCTTCTTCCGACTTCGGGGGTCTTTCTACCGGGCCCCCATTTTCAAACCTGTGTTGTCTTTTTTTATTTACTTATTTTGCCACCAGGTGAATGGGTAGGGGTACGATGTACCCCATACTCATTCACATAGGGTGGGGGGCAGGTATCTGGGGTCCCCCTTATTAAAGGGGGCTCCCGGATTCCGATAAGCCCCCCGCCCGCAGACCCCGACAACCAACGGCCAGGGTTGTCGGGAAGAGGCCCTTGTCCCCATCAACATGGGGGCAGGGTGCTTTGGGGTGGGGAGGGCCGCAGGTCGCCCCCCTGCCCCGAAGCACCAAACCCCCCATGTTGAGGGCACGCGGCCTGGTACGGTTCAGGAGGGAGGGGGGCCGCTCTCTCGTCCCCCCCTTTTCCCCTGCGGCCTGCCAGGTTGAGTGCTCGGATAAAGGGTCTGGTGTGTATTCTAAGGGGACCCCACGCAATTTTTTTGTTTTTGGCGCGGGGTTCCCCTTAAAACCTGAAGGGCCTGGTATGGATTCTGGGGGGACCCCCACGCCATTTTTTTTTTATTTTTTTTGGGGGGGTCCCCTTTGAATCCATACTAGACCCAAGGGCCTGGTATGGACCTGGGGGGGGACCCCACGCTGTTTTTTTTTTTGGTTTTGTTTTTTGAACCGTTTTTTTTTTTTTTTTTACATTTCCTTTAACAACCAGCTATAAACAGGTCAAACAAAATATCGCCGCAAAATTGCGGTACTTGCGTTTTGGATGCGGGTCCATTGAATTCTATTACATCCAAAACACTGTTTTTGTCCTGGTAAAAAAAATCTGCAGTTGCGTTTAAAATCGTTTTTCACAAACCCTGAAAATGCCTTCAGACGCCAAAGATTTTCACGTTTCAGACGCTGGTACCAGCGTTTACCCGCATTTTAGTTTAGAAGCGTTTTTAAAGGTGACCTATTTTTTTACATTGATAAACTCCAAATTTATGGCAAATGAGGAAAAACCATAATATATATATATATATATATATATATATATATATATATATATATAAAAGAAATTGCTTCCATTGCATTGTGGACAATCCACAACTTGGGGCAGCTGACGTGGCAAGTGGACAATCCACAACTTGTGGCAAGTGATGTGGCAAGTGACACGCTAAATACAACTACACTGCTGCTCTCAGCTGCTCATATCACTCTGGTCTCACTAAATAGCTAAAATCGTAAATAATACTGTTTTTGGAGCTTAGGACGGCTCCTTATCATATACACGCAAATGTGGTAAAACACGGCATGCAAACGCCACAAAGCGCGCCACTTTCAACCTTATTTCTGAACACTTTGCACCAGCATCCCGTCTACATGGGGCCTAAAAACGCCTATGCCATTTACAGCTCAAAAACGCCATGGTGGCCATGAGGCCATAGGCTAACATGGAGAGATGTTTTTAAGCTGCAAAAAACGCTCAAACAAGCGGCTTGAAAAACGTCCGTGTGCATGTAGCCTTATATTAACCACTTGCGCACTGCCCAGACCAAGTTTCACATTTCAGCGCTGATGCACTTTTAATGACAATTGCGCGCTCATACAACACTGTAACCCAATGAAAATGTTTTATTTGTTGGCACACAAATAGAGCTTGCTTTTGGTGCTATTTGATCACCTTTGTGTTTTAGTTTTATTTTTTTTCTATAAATACAAAAGACCGAGTTAAAAAAAAAAAAATGAATATTTTACCCACTTCAGCACTGGGCCTATTCTGGCACTTCTCTCCTTCATGTAAAAATCATAAATTTATGGCTATAAAATTACTTCAAAACACCAAACATTATATATTTTTTTGGAGCAGACACCCTAGGGAATAAGATGGCGGTCATTGCAAATTTTTATCTTGCTCGGTATTTGCGCAATAAATTTTCAAACAGTAAAGTTACGGCCAATTTTTTGGTATAATGTGAAAGATGTTGTTATGCTGAGTAAATAGATACCTAACACGTCACGCTTTAAAATTGCGCTCACACATGGCATTACACCAAACTTCAGTAATTAAAAATCTCCCTAGGCGATGCTTAAATTTTTTTTACACGTTACCATTTTGGCATTACAGAGGAGGTCTAGTGCTAGAATTGTTGCACTCGTTCCAACGCACGCAGCAATAACTCACATGTGTGGTTTGAACTGTGTTTACATTTGTGGGCGGGACTTACGTGTGTGTTCGCTTCTGAGCGCGAGCTACCGGGGACATGGGCGTTTTTTCTTATGTTTTTTTTTTTTTTTACTTTTTTGTATTTCTAACTCTTTTTTTATTATTTTAAATTTTTTGGGATCACCTTTATTCCTATTACAAGGAATGTAAACATCCCTTGTAATAGGAATGTGTGTGACAGGTCCTCTTTATGGAGAGATGCAGGGTCAATAAGACCCTGCATCTCTCCTCCAGGCTGGAAAGCATGATATTGTTCCAAAAAAAATCACCAATCTCATGCTGACAGCCGAGATCACAGCTTGGTTAACGTACGGGAACACGGCGTGATGTCATAACATCGTGCCCGCGCCTCCGACGGTCATAGAGATGACTGATGACCATCTGGTCACCAGTCATCTCCAAATTGTTCTCCGAGCCCCAGATGGCACGGGAGAACCCGGAGAAGCACCGGATGGCGGCAAGAGGGGGGGGAACGTCCCCTCCCCCCGCCTATAAGAACGATCAAGCGGCGGAACTGCCACTATGATTGTTTTTATTGTGCACAGAATCACCGGCTGAAAAGAATGATATCTGAATGATGCCTGCAACTGCAGGCATCATTCAGATGTCACCACCCAAAGCCAAGGATGTCATTTGACGGTGGGCGGTAGGAAACTGGTTAATATTTTTAAAAAAGGTAATTTTTCTTCTTCATTGATGTACACTGATGAGACTGCACTGATGGGCACCGATAAGGTGGCAAGGGTGGGCACTGAGAGGTGGCATTGCTATTTGGCACTGGTGGGCAGTGAGAAGTGGCACTGCTAGGTGGCAATGATAGTTGGCAGTGATGGGCACTGATAGGCAGCACTGCTAGGTGCCACTGATTGGCACCAGTGGTGGGCATTGATAGGTGGCACTGGCAGGGGCTACTAATTGTCACAGATGATACAGAATTGCCTCTTCCTCTTCGGGCCCCATGTCCCTTGCACATAAGCCGGTGATTGCCTTTTTTTATGCTCACGCTGTCAGCACAAGGAGAAAATAAAAACCATTACCCAGCTTTTGTTTACATCACATGATTAGCTGTCATTGGCTGACAGCTGATCACATGGTAAAGGGCAGGTATCGGCCCCTTACTTTGATCTGTCATCACCCGAGTCTCAGTGACTCGGTGACCACAGCACACGCGCGCGAAGGGGAGGACGTTTATTGACGGACTCCGGCAATTGAGGACCATGCTGTGGCCGTCGATCAGTTATAGCGCTGATCTCAAGTGATTAAAGAGGGTCTAAATGGGCCATTGACATGCATCACAATTCAACTTAGGAATGAGTCTTTGAAAAGTTAAACTAAATAATTTGGCCACTTTATCCTTCCAAATAATTCACTTCCTGTCACATAGCCACACAGGAAGTGAGGGGAAATCCCTAACAATGTCTTTCCTTGGGGACACACAGGTCAGTCTAAATACTTTCCCCATTATGCACATTGCACTCCAGCATATTGCGGGGTACACCACAATTTATTAGGTAGTTTGGACTGTGGGGTTTATTTACTAAAGGCAAATCTACTTTGCACTACAAGTGCACTTGCTGTATATCTGAGGGGGACATGCAAGCCAAAAAAAAACACCATCTTTGCTTTTACATGATTGCAACATCCAATCACCAGTACTTCCCCTCAGATTTTCAGCAGCTACACTTTTACTGCAGAGTGGATTTGTCTTTACTAAACCCCAAACTACCCAATGATTTGGGGTGTATACAACAAAGTGCTAGAGTGCAATTTGCTCAATGGGGACACTAGTTAGACTGATCTGTGTGTCCCCAAGAAAAGCCATTGGTAGGGTTTTACCTTCACTTCCTGTTTAGCTGTGTGACAGGAAGTGAAGCCAATGTTAACCACTTAACGACCGCTCACTGTATATATACGTCGGCAGAATGGCACCGACAGGCACAATCACGTAGAGTGTACGTGATTGCCTTTGTATAGTTGGGGGGTCCAATCGGACCCCCCTTCTGTACAGTGAGCGGTGGCTAAGTGTCCGGGAGCGTTCCGGGATGAGGGGGCAGCCATTCGTTTCTGGCCAGCCCCTCGCGATCGCTCCCGGCGAATGGAAATGCCCCCTCTGTCTGTGTCAGACAGAGGGAGCAGGAGGAAGTGATGTCATCTCTGGTGCGGCGCTCACATATACCGAGCGCCGTACAAGAGAAGATATCAGGTCAGTGCACACAACACTACACTGACACCAGGACACATAGGGACATAAATCGCCCCCCCAGGCCCCCCCAGACACCCCAGATCACCCCCCAGATCACCCCCCCAGCCCCCAGTCACAGTGTCACTGATTGCAGTGACCATTTATTTAGTGATCACTGCAATCAGTGACATTTGTGACTGTAAAAGTGTCACCAAAGTTTAGTCTTAGGTCCAGTGTAGCCCCCTAACCCCCCCTAATAAAGGTTTAACCCCCTTATCACCCCCCAGATAACCCTTTCACCGCCTATCACCACTGTCGCTTAGCGATCATTTTTCTGATCGCTGTCTTAGCGTCAGTGATGCCGATCGGCAGCCAGTAATTTTTTTTAGGTTCGCCGCAGGTTTTTATAGCGTCAGGTACCCCAATATATTATCTAATAAAGGTTTAACCCCCTTGATCGCCCCCCAGGTAACCCTTTCACCCCCTATCACCACTGTCACTAAGCGATCGTTTTTCTAAACGCTGTCTTAGTGTCTGTGATGCAGATCGGTAGCCGGTAATTTTTTTTAGGTTCGCCGCAGGTTTTTATAGCGTCAGGTACCCCAATATATTATCTAATAAAGGTTTAACCCCCTTGATCGCCCCCCAGGTAACCCTTTCACCCCCTATCACCACTGTCGCTAAGCAATTGTTTTTCTAAACGCTGTCTTAGTGTCGGTGATGCAGATCGTAGCCAGTAATTTTTTTTAGGTTCGCCGCAGGTTTTTATAGCGTCAGGTACCCCAATATATTATCTAATAAAGGTTTAACCCCCTTGATCACCCCCCAGGTAACCCTTTCACCCCCTATCACCACTGTCACTAAGCGATCGTTTTTCTAAACGCTGTCTTAGTGTCTGTGATGCAGATCAGTAGCCGGTAATTTTTTTTAGGTTCGCCGCAGGTTTTTATAGCGTCAGGTACCCCAATATATTATCTAATAAAGGTTTAACCCCCTTGATCGCCCCCCAGGTAACCCTTTCACCCCCTATCACCACTGTCGCTAAGCAATTGTTTTTCTAAACGCTGTCTTAGTGTCGGTGATGCAGATCGTAGCCAGTAATTTTTTTTAGGTTCGCCGCATGTTTTTATAGCGTCAGGTACCCCAATATATTATCTAATAAAGGTTTAACCCCCTTGATCGCCCCCCAGGTAACCCTTTCACCCCCTATCACCACTGTCGCTAAGCAATCGTTTTTCTAAACGCTGTCTTAGTGTCGGTGATGCAGATCGGTAGCTGGTAATTTTTTTTAGGTTCGCCGCAGGTTTTTATAGCGTCAGGTACCCCATATATTATCTAATAAAGGTTTTAACCCCCTGATTGCCCCTAGTTAACCCTTTCACCAGTGATCACCATATAAGTGTTACGGGTGACGCTGGTTAGTTAGTTTGCTTTTTATAGTGTCAGGGCACCCGCCGTGTATATAACCCAATAAAGGTTTAACCCCCTGATCGCCCGGCGGGTGATATCAATTAGGTTTTAGTGTCAGAGAGGGTCTGCGTCACACCCCAGGCAGCGTCAGGTTAGTGCCAGTAACGCTAACACCCACGCGTGAAGCATACACCCCCCTTAGTGGTATAGTATCTGAACAGATCAATATCTGATCTGATCTATACTAGCGTCCCCAGCAGTTTAGGGTTCCCAAAAACGCAGTGTTAGCGGGATCAGCCCAGATACCTGCTGGCACCTGCGTTTTGCCCCTCCGTCCAGCCCAGGCCACCCAAGTGCAGTATCGATCGATCACTGTCACTTACAAAACAAAAACACACATAACTGCAGCGTTCGCAGAGACAGGCCTGATCCCTGCGACTCCAGTGCTGTAGGAGGTGATTTCACCGCCACAGTTAAAAAAAAAAAGCAAATATGCCGAAGCATTGGGGCAGCAGGGGCGGAGGAGCGATTTTGCTCCTAATGCCGCGTACATACGGTCGAAATTCCGACGGAGGCTTGCCCGTGGAAAAGTCCGACCATGTGTGTGCGGCATAACTTTTTTGCGGGAGGATGCCCCCATGCTTCGGCATATATAAATGGTGCGTGTATGCCCATCATTGGAAGTGGGTGGATAAAGGGCGGTATTCTAATGGTGGGCATACCCACCGATCAATCTCTTTCTTCGTTCAGCCAACTGGCTGCATGAAATAAAAAGATTACAATACATGTCCAACAAGGACCAGCAACGTACTGGTATGTTGCTGGACTTTGAATGTTTATACCAGAATGATGCCTGTGGGTTTAGGTATCATCTTGGTATCATTCTTTTCAGCCTGCAGCCGGCTTTCATGTAAAAGCAATCCTAGCAGCTAATTAGCCTCTGGACTGCTTTTACAAGCAGTGGGAGGGAATGCCCCCCCCCGGATATAAAAAGCGCCATTGGGAAATTGGGAAAGCATTTTATCACACCGATCTTGGTGTGGTCAGATGCTTTGAGGGCAGAGGAAAAATCTAGGGTCTAGAAGACCCCAGTTTTTTCAAAAAAAGAGTACCTGTCACTACCTATTGCTATCATAGGGGATATTTACATTCCCTGAGATAACAATAAAAATGATAAAAAAAAAATACTTGGAAGGAACAATTTAAAAATAAAATAAAAAAGCAAAATTAATAATAAAAAAAAAGAAAAAAAAGCACCTCTGTCCTGCCCTGCTCTTGCCCAATGGCGAACGCAAGCGTCAGTCTGGCGTCATATGTAAACAGCAATTGCACCATGCATGTGAGGTATCACCGTGAAGGTCAGATCGAGGGCAATCATTTTAGCAGTAGACCTCCTCTGTAAATCTACTGGGGTAACCTGTAAAGGCTTTTAAAGGCTTTTAAAAATGTATGTAGTTTGTCGCCAATGCGCGTTTGTGCGAAATTTTAAAGCATGTCGTGTTTGGTATCTATGTACTCGGCCTAAGATCATCTTTTTTATTTCATCAAACATTTGGGCAATATAGTGTGTTTTAGTGCATTAAAATTAAAAAAAGTGTATTTTTTAACCCAAAAAATGTGTTTGAAAAATCGCTGCACAAATACTGTGTAGAAAAAAAAAATGCAACACCCACCATTTTAATCTGTAGGGCCTTTGCTTTAAAAATATATATAATGTTTGGGGGTTCAACATAATTTTCTTGCAAAAAAAAAAATGTTTTCATGTAAACAAAAAGTGTCAAAAAGGGCTTTGTCTTCAAGTGGTTAGAAGAGTGGATGTAAGCTTCCTAATGTTGTGTATAAAATGCCAGAACAGTTCAAAACCCCCCCAAATGACCCCATTTTGGAAAGTAGACACCCCAAGCTATATACTGAGAGGCATGTCGAGTCCATGGAATATTTTATATGTTGACACAAGTTGCGGAAAAACGACAATTTTTTTTTTTTGCACAAAGTTGTCACTAAATGATATATTGCTCAAACATGCCATGGGCATATGTGGAATTACACCCCAAAATACATTCTGTTGCTTCTCCTGAGTACGGGGATACCACATGTGTGAGACTTTTTGGGAGCCTAGCCACGTACGGGACCCCAAAAACCAAGCACCGCCTTCAGGCTTTCTAAGGGTGTAAATTTTTGATTTCACTTCTCACTGCCTATCACAGTTTCGGAGGCCATGGAATGCCCAGATAGCACAAAACCCCCCCAAATGACCCCATTTTGAAAAGTAGACACCCCAAGCTATTTGCTGAGAGGTATTGTGAGTATTTTGCAGATCTCGCTTTTTGTCACAAAGTTTTGAAAATTGAAAAAAAATATATATATATATATTTTCTTTCTTCATTTTCAAAAACAAATGAGAGCTGTAAAATACTCGCCATTCCTCTCAGCAAATAGCTTGGGGTGTCTATATTCCAAAATGGGGTCATTTGGGGGGGTTTTGTGCGATTTTGGCATTTTATGGCCTTCGAAACTGTGATAGGTAGTGAGGAATGAAATCAAAAATTTGTGCCTAGAAATCCTGAAGGCGGTGCTTGGTTTTCGGGGTCCCGTACGCGGCTAGGCTCCTAAAAAGTCCCACACATATGGTATCCCCGTACTCAGGAGAAGCAGAAAAATGTATTTTGGGGTGTAATTCCACATATAACCATGGCATGTGTGAGCAATATATCATTTAGTGACAACTTTTTGTAATTTATTTTTTTTTTGTCATTATTCAATCACTTGGGACAAAAAAAAAAATATATTCAATGGGCTCAACAGGCCTCTCAGCAATTTCCTTGGGGTGTCTACTTTCTAAAATGGGGTCATTTGGGGGGGTTTTGTGCTATTTTGGCATTTTATGGCCTTCGAAACTGTGATAGGTAGTGAGGAGTGAAATCAAAAATTTGCGCCCTTAGAAATCCTGAAGGCGGTGCTTGGTTTCCGGGGTCCCGTACGCGGCTAGGCTCCCAAAAAGTCCCACACATGTGGTATCCCCGTACTCAGGAGAAGCAGCAAAATGTATTTTGGGGTGAAATTCCACATATAACCATGGCATGTGTGAGCAATATATCATTTAGTGACAACTTTTTGTAATTTTTTTTTTTTTTTTAGTCATTATTCAATCACTTGGGACAAAAAATAAAAAATTCAATGGGCTCAACATGCCTCTCAGCAATTTCCTTGGGGTGTCTACTTTCCAAAATGGGGTCATTTGGGGGGGTTTTGTACTGCCCTGTCATTTTAGCACCTCAAGAAATGAGATAGGCAGTCATAAATTTAAAGCTGTGTAAATTTCAGAAAACGTACCCTAGTTTGTAAACTCTAACTTTTGCGCAAACCAATAAATATACGCTTATTGACATTTTTTTTTACTAAAAACATGTGGCTGAATACATTTTGGCCTAAATGTATGACTACAATTGAGTTTATTCGATTTTTCTTATAACAAAAAGTAGAAAATATCATTTTTGTTCAAAATTTTCGGTCTTTTTCCGTTTATATCGCAAAAAAAAATAATCGCAGAGGCAATCAAATACCATTAAAAGAAAGCTCTATTTGTGGGAAGAAAAGGACGCAAATTTCGTTTGGGTACAACATTGCATGTCCGCACAATTTACAGTTAAAGCAGCGCAGTGCAAAATTCTGAATTCACCTCTGGTCCTCTAGCTACCAAATGGTCCGGGGCTTAAGTGGTTAAGAAAAGGAGACAAAGGCCAAACTACAAAAAAAAAAAAACACACACGCAGGGGTTCTAACACTTACTTTGTTTCCCTCAAAATGCCCACAATTAGAATTGTATGGCCTTGAGCTATTTTTAAGTGCAGTGCTCTAAATCAGTGCTTCTCAAGTACCCCCAACAGGCCATGTTTGCAGGTTTTCCTTCATCTTGCACATGTGCTTTAAATCACAGTCAATGGTTTTGATTTTTCGACAGCAATTCTCGATAAGATAAATTCACAAAACATGTCCTGTTGGAGGTACTTGAGGACTGAGGCTGAGAACCACTGCAGTAAAAAAAGGAAAATTGAATACTTACCGCTCTGTATTTTTCATTTCCTGGTGACGCTCCATGGCAGCACACAATCCATGCATATACTACCATGAAGGCACCAGGGTAGACAAATCACACCAGTTTTGTTTTGACATGCCAATCAGCTGTCACATTTGTTGCAAAGAAAACACAAAACAAACATCAAAACTTTGCATCTAATTTTATTGTTCAACAAAACAAAAGGGAAGGCAAAATAAAAAACATGGTCAATTTGAAACAGTTACACTCTCAACATCTTGAGCAATTTTTGGCCAAAAAAATGCAGCAGACAATTAAATCAAAGTGAACAAACAACACACATTAACAATATCAGAATTATTTCAGGAGAACATATCTCCCCCACACCAAAAATATACAATCCACATAAGTTAACCAATCACCTGTTTTGCAAAGACATAACAAATAAAATACATGTGTTACAAACTCGATAAGGACACCAACATGTACATTTTGCCCCCCCACACACTTGCCTCTTCTCAAGGCAAGCGACCGAATGCTCTGTGAGCTTTATATAACATATGTTTGTGTGCTAATGAGGCAATTGAAAACACATGCACAGTCCATGAAACACCCAAAATGCAAGTTCTCCCAATGTAGAGACTGAAATTCAAAGTGGGCACACCTGTTAAGGATGTCCTTCAATTTCTAACCCATAAAAACACTCTCTGAGTGAGCATGCCCAGAAATATCCAAGCGCTGTTCACACACAAAAAGCACGCCAAAAAAAATAACTGGCTGGGCATGTGCAGAACAACACAAATGCAGCTAGCAAAAAATAACCGCCCCTCCCCCCGTCCAAAATTAGGCACATCATCCAGCATGCTACAAAATTAGAGATGGGACAATCACCCCTCCCCCCCACCAACAAATCCCATTGCAGTCTATGGGAACTGACTTGTTAATTTTGCTAGTCCCCACTTGGCTGGCTTATCTTCTAGTTAATGGCCTTAAAATGGGGGCCCAGGTCCCACCCTAAGGGACATATATCAATGTCACCAATTTGGAAAACAACAAAAACAAAACAAGGAGAAGTGCCTTTAAATATGCCAAATTGCTTAAGGGCCATTTCACACCACATGCAGTGCATTGCGTTTTTTATGCATCCAAAATGCATGGAAAGTTGGTTATATGGTTCTAAATGGCAGTGTTTGTTCCAGTGCGTTCCAGTTCCACCAAAAAAGTAGAACATGCTGCATTTTACCTGCACTGGACTGTACTGGAACGCATCAAAACGCATCATAAACGCACTGGAACGCAAAGGAACACACCTAAATGCACCAAAAACGCACTGGAACACACTTGTCCTTATCTATGGTTAATAAAAAAGAGGGGTGAAAAAAAAGCACTGGACTGCATGAAAAACGTAGCAAAAATGCACTGGAACGCATGAAAAACGTGCATGCAGAAAAGCACCTGGAACGCATCCGGATTGTGTTTCTATGGTGTGAACTGGCCCTAGTTCACACTATAGAAACGCAGTCTGGGTACGTTCCAGGTGCTTTTCTGCATGCGCGTTTTTGACACATTCCAGTGCATTTTTGATGCGTTTTTGATGCAGTCCAGTGTTTTTTTCCCCCTCTTTTCACTTAGGACAAGTGTGTTGCAGTGCATCTTGCGTGCATTTAGGTGCGTTCCGGTGCATTCCAGTGCATTTTTGGTACGTTCCGTTGTGTTTTTGATGTTTTACTGTGGTCCAGTACAGTTCTGTTCCTAAAAAATGCAGCATGACCAATTTTTTTTTTTGCTTTCTGAAACGCACTGGAACGGACTGCAGTGGTGTGAACTATGCCATTGGCATTAATGTGATCAACTTTCTTTGCGTTTTTCATGCATCAAAAAAACGCACTGCACTGCATCTGGTGTGAACTGGCCCTAAATATCATCCCCGGGGGGTGTCTATAGTATGCCTGTAAAGTAGCACATGTTTTCCATGTTTATAACAGTTGGAGAGCAAAATGACATTTCTAAAGTAAAATAATAGTCATTTAAAAGTCCTTGCAGCTGTAATGAATTGCTGGTTCCTATCAATACAGATAAAAGTCATTGAAAGTCTTTGATTACACAAAAAAAAAGCGTGGGGGTTCCCCCAAATTCCATAACCAGGCCCTTCAGGTCTGGAATGGATATTAGGGGAACCCCGCTGCAAATTAAAAAAAAAAATGACGTGGGGTTCCCCCCAAATATCCATACCAGGCCCTTCAGATCTGCCATGGATTTTAAGGGGAACTCCACCCCAAATTAAAAAAAAAATGGCATGGAGTCCCCCCAAAAATCCACACCAGACCCTTATCCGAGCACATAACCTGGCCGGCCGCAGGGGAAAAGGGGGGATGAGAGAGCGGCCCCCCTCCCTCCTGAACCGTACCAGGCCACATGCCCTCAACATGGGGAGGATGTCCCCATGTTGATGGGGACAAGGGCCTCATCCCCACAACCCTTGCCCGGTGGTTGTGGGGGTCTGCAGGCGGGGGGCTTATCAGAATCTGGAAGACCCCTTTAACAAAGGGGACCCCCAGATCCCGGCCCCCCTGTGTAAAATGGTAATGGGGTACAAATGTACCCCTACCATTTCACGAAGAAAGTGTCAAAATGTAAAAAATGACAAGAGCCGGTTTTTGACAATTCCTTTATTAATGTGTTTTCCTTTCTTCCTTCTTCTTCCATCTTCTTCTTCCATCTTCTTCTTTTCTCCATTCGGGTTTCTTCCTCCATCTTCATCTTCCTCTTCATCTTTATCTTTATCTTCATCCTCATCTTCATCTTTATCTTCATCTTCATCTTCCTTCTTCTTTCGATGTTCTCGTCCGCATCTTGCTCCGGCGTCTTCCCTTCTTCTTTCTTCTCCGGCCGCTCCGTTTGAATTGGAGGTTCCCGCTGTGCGACGCTTCAGTTCTTCAGTTCCCCATCGGGTCCGCTTACACCCGGTGACCCCGCCCCCCTCTGACGCACATGCATTTCACGGGGACTTTCCCTGTGGTGTCAGAGAGGGGCGGAGCCACCGAGGGGCAGCGGACCAAGTGGGGAACTGAGGCGTCGCACAGCGGGAACCTCTAATTCAAACAGAGCGGCCGGAGAAGAAAGAAGAAGGGAAGACGCCGGAGCAAGATGCGGACGAGAAGACCGAAGGAAGAAGGAAGATGAAGATGAAGATGAGGATGAAGATAAAGATGAAGAGGAAGAAACCCGAATGGAGAAAAGAAGAAGCTGGAAGAAGAAGGAAGAAGAAGAAGATGGAAGAAATGAGAAGACATTAATAAAGGAATTGTCTAAAACCGGCTCTTGTAATTTTTTACATTTTTTGACACTTTCCTTGTGAAATGGTAGGGGTACAATGTACCCCATTACCATTTCACATGGGGGGGCGGGATCTGGGGGTCCCCTTTGTTAAAGGGGTCTTCCAGATTCCGATAAGCCCCCTGCCCGCAGACCCCCACAACCACCGGGCAAGGGTTGTGGGGATGAGGCCCTTGTCCCCATCAACATGGGGACATCCTCCCCATGTTGAGGGCATATGGCCTGGTATGGTTCAGGAGGGGGGGGGGCGCTCTCTTCCCCCCTTTTCCCCTGCGGCCGGCCAGGTTATGTGCTCGGATAAGGGTCTGGTGTGGATTTTTGGGGGGACTCCACGCCATTTTTTTTTTAAATTTGGGGTGGAGTTCCCCTTAAAATCCATGCCAGATCTGAAGGGCCTGGTTTGGATATTTGGGGGAACCCGCACGTAATTTTTTTTAAAAAATTTGCAGCGGGGTTCCCCTTAATATCCATTCCAGACCTGAAGGGCCTGGTTATGGAATTTGGGGAACCCCCATGCTTTATTTTTTTGGTTAGCAAAGACTTTCAATTACTTTTCTCTATATTGCCGGGAGCCGAAAATTCATTATAGCCGCGGCTGCTTTTAAATGCCTTTTTTTTTCCTTTAGAAATGTCATTTTGCAGGCGCACTGGCAAGTTCAGAGCTGCGCCTGTTCAACTTATGCAAATTGAGTTATTGTGACTTGACATTTACTAAGATTTTGCCGGCGCAGTGTCCCGGCGCATTTGAACCATTGAAATTCCCGCGCTGAGCTCAAAAAAACCTCCCGCAGCTCGAATCGGAATTGCCGGCGCAGCGGGCTGGTTTTGAAAAAGTTACTTTCTCACTCTATTTTGGCCATGTTTGTTATTTGGGCAGGTGTCACTAAACTTCCTCACATCACCCCATGTCACCCCCATTATATTCTCACTTCCAACTTCTTTATATTTAGTGTTTAACATGCCGTGCGCCAGGTCCCTAGTGGCGCACTGAGCGCCTCCTCCCGTCCGCCGACAACACTATAGTAAATGGGAAATAGGGCTGCGCTACAGGCGCTAATGTTTTGTAAATACCAAAATAGCCATTGCGCACGCAGATGCGCCAATACTCATGGCGCAAACGTTTGGTAAATCAGCCCCAATCTGTAATATCAAGACTTGCAAGCAAACAGTTGTTCAAGAGTAGTGATGAGCCGAACACCCCCGGGTTCGGTTCGCACCAGAACCCGCGAACGGACCGGAAGTTCGAACGAACATTAGAACCCTATTAAATACAATGGATGCGAACGTTCGAATTCTAAAGTGCTAATTATAACAACTATTATGCATGTTATTGTCCTAAAAAGGGTTTGGGAACCCGGGTTCTGCACCAGGGGACATGTATCAATGCAAAAAGAAGTTTTAAAAACGGTCGTTTTTCGGGAGCAGTCATTTTAATGATGCATAAAGTGAAAAAAAAAAAGTCAAATATTCCTTTAAATATCGTACCTGGGGGGTGTCTAAAGTATGCCTGTGAAGTGCCACGTGTTTCCCGTGTTTAGAACTGTCCCTGCACAAAATGACACTTCTAAAGGAAAAAAAAGCCATTTAAAACTGCTTGCGGCTTTAATGTAATGTCTGGTCCCGGTAATATGGATGAAATTCTTTAAGAAAAATGGCATAGCTACCCCATGACCCCCCCCCCCCTACCCCAGCCCATTACCAGCCCCTTTGGGTCTTGTATGGATATTAAGGGGAACCCCGCACATAAAATAAAAAAGGCCCTATATACTCTGAACAGCCGTATACAGGCGGTGCATACAAGACAGGGACTGTAGGTTTGTTCTTATGTAGAATCTGTTTGTAATTTTGAACAGGTACATTGTTGAAGTGTAGCTCCAGCCCAAAAATCTATTTTTAAACTTTTTGGAAAACATAGGTAAGGGTTATCACCCCTGTAACATTTGTTTTGCTGTCTGTGCCCCTGTTCAGAACATTTCACCTCACTTTCCGTCCCAATGACAACTGTTTTTGAAATGTGGTGTTTTTCTTGAAACAAGGATTGCTGATAAAGCATCAGTACAGAGGAGACACCTTTCTCCCATATTTATTCTTACAGGAGAGAATTTTCCTTCCTAGTGGTAGATTTCCTCTCACTTCCTGTTGTCTTCTTGCGTTTGCAAGTAGGAGTCGTTTGTAAGTTGGATGTTTGAAAGTAGGGACCTGCCGTATATACTCTGCAGAAATAGGCCCCTTAGTTGTTGGTGTTGGCACAACACTGTAAGCACTCACAGTTACTCTTGGTTGGTGCTGGAACGCCCTGCTGTCAACTATTATATCAGGAATTTTAATTACATATAATTGTTGAACAGTGGTAGTAAAAATTGGGCCTTTGATGGTGGTGCTGGTGCCACAACACTGTAAGCCCTGACAGTTACTCTTGGTGGGTGCAGCAATGGGCCCTGCTGTGAATTATTAGATCAAGAATTGTAATTACATGCCCCTGTTGAACAGGGGCTGAAAAATTGGGCCTTAGGCACTGGTGGCACAACACTGCAACCCCTCACAGATACTGTACTTGGAGCACAGCAATGAGCCCTGTTGCAAAGTATTGCTTCAAAAATTGTAATGACACGCCCCTGTTAAACAGGGGCTGAAAAATTGGGCCTTAGGCACTGGTGGCACAACACTGCAACTCCTCACAGATACTGTACTTGGAGCACAGCAATGAGCCCTGTTGCAAAGTATTGCTTCAAAAATTGTAATTACACGCCCCTGTTAAACAGGGGCTGAAAAATTGGGCGTTAGGCACTGGTGGCGGCACCCATAAACAAAAATGATCTTCCAAGCTATCATCATCAATCGTATCATTGAGGACTCGGAGGAGGAGGATAGCCAGTCAACATAACAGCACAGGCACTCAGCATCAGCATCAGTCTTGAAGGGATGTGACATTTTAAAATCAATTAGTCTGTTATATCAGCATCAGGTGTGTGGTAGCTGGTGGTGATCCAAGACTGGTTCATCTTGATGAAAGTCAGTCGATCAACCGAGTCGGTGGACAGGCGCACCCTGTGATCCGTGACAAATCCTCCAGCAGCACTGAATGTGCGTTCCGAAAGAACGCTGGATGCAGGACAGGCCAGTAGCTCAATTGCATACTGTGCAAGCTCTGGCCAGTGATCCATCCTCAAGACCCAGTAAGCCAGAGGATTTTCGGTGGGGAAGGTGTCCAAGTCTGACCTTGCCCCTAGATATTCCTGCACCATGTTTATCAGACGCTGGCGATGGTTGCTGGAACCAATCATACTTTGGGGCTGCGGACTAAAGAATTGTCTGAACGCATCGGTCAGACGGCCACCTTCCCCACCGCTCCTTCTTTGACTGGCCGAAGCCTCAGCAACTCGTTGTCCAGGACCAGGAGTTTGCAACCTCCCAGTCTCTGGGAACGCGTTGCACAGACCTTTCTGCAAGGCCTCCCGGAGTTGTCTCATCCTCTGCTCCCTCTGCGACGGTAACATAAGGTCCGCAACCTTACCCTTGTACCGTGGATCAAGGAGAGTGGCCAGCCAGTAATGGTCCCTCTCCTTGATCCGAAGAATACGAGGATCCTTCCGCAGACTTTGCAGGATCAGGGAGGCCATGCAGCGTAGGTTTGCTGAGGCATTCGCTCCGGAGTCCTCTGGGTCACTAAGGACGACATGATCCGCAGCCACCTCCTCCCAGCCACGTACAAGTCCACTGGTTTCTTGGGACTGTAAATCATCCCTAAAAGACTGCTGCTGATGATGCTGAGTGCCAGCCTCCACCTCCATGCTGACACAATCCTCCTCCTCCTCCTCCTCCTCCTCCTCCTCTTCCTGTGCGATGGGTGGGACAGAAGGAACACTGTCTGGGTAAAGGGGGCCTTGAGAGGCAAGGAAGTCCTCCTCTTCCTGCCTCTGTTCTGCCTCAAGTGCCCTGTCCATTATTCCACGCAGCGTGTGCTCCAACAGGTGGACAAGAGGTACAGTGTCACTGATGCATGCACTGTCACTGCTCACCATCCTCGTGGCCTCCTCAAATGGTGCCAGGACAGTGCATGCATCCCTGATCATGCCCCACTGGCGTGGAGAAAAAAAACCAAGCTCCCCTGACCCTGTCCTGGTGCCGTAGTCGCACAGGTACTCATTGATGGCCCTCTGCTGCGTGTGCAGCCGCTGCAGCATGGCCAACGTTGAGTTCCACCTGGTGGGCATGTCACATATAAGGCGGTTCTTGGGCAGGTTCAACTCCTTTTGCAGCTCAGCCAGGCGAGCACTGGCATTATAAGATCTGCGGAAATGCACACAGACTTTCCTGGCCTGCCTCAGGACATCCTGTAAGCCCGGGTACCTGCCCAAGAACCGCTGCACCACCAGGTTAAGGACGTGAGCCACACAGGGCACATGGGTCAGTTGTCCCTGTCGGAGGGCGGAGAGGAGGTTGGTGCCATTGTCGCAAACCACCATTCCTGGCTTAAGCTGGCGTGGCGTCAACCACCTCTCGGCCTGGCCCTGCAGAGCAGACAGGACCTCTGCCCCAGTGTGGCTTCTGTCCCCCAAACACACCAGCGCAAGCACGGCATGGCATCTTTTTGCCTGCGTACTTGCGTAGCCCCGTGAACGGCTACGGAGCACCGCTGGTTCATAGGACAAACCACAGGAAGAGGCCATGGAGGAAGAAGAAGAGGAGGGGGTGGAGGAGAGAGGTGTGTCACAACCAGTAGTAGCATTTTGGAGGCGTGGCGGTGGGACAACCTCCAACACTACTGCACCTTGTCCTGAATCCTTCCCAGCTGCCAAAAGAGTGACCCAATGGGCCGTGAAAGAAAGGTAACGTCCCTGTCCATGCCTGCTGGACCATGAGTCAGCGGTAATATGCACCTTACCGCTGACCGCCCTGTCCAGCGAGGCCAAGACATTGCCTTCCACATGCCGGTAGAGAGCCGGAATAGCCTTCCGTGAGAAAAAGTGGCGTTTGGGAACCTGCCACTGAGGAACCGCACATTGCACAAACTCACGGAAGGGGGCCGAGTCTACCAACTGAAAAGGCAGCAGTTGAAGCGCTAGCAATTTAGCCAAGCTAGCATTCAACCGCTGGGCATGTGGATGGCTGGGAGTGAACTTCTTTCGACGGTCCAGCAGCTGGGGCAGGGAAATTTGCCTGCTAGAATCGGACGTCGGTGTACTGCTAGCAGAGTGGGCGCAAGTACTTGGCTGTGACACACCTAATTCTACACCTTCATTCCTCTCAGTGCATGTTTCAGAGAGGACTGAAGTTATAGTGGGGTTGGAGATCCCAGCTGATGCGGTGCAAGGAGAGGTCCGCTTTGTTCTTTGGTGTGGGTCTTTGAGGTAGGCTTGCCAACGAGCTGCATGGCAGGTCAACATATGTCTGGTCAGGCATGTGGTACCCAAGCGGCTGATGTTTTGGCCACGCGATATACGCTTGAGACATATGTTGCAAACAGCAGCTGTGCGATCTGATGCACTAGCCTCAAAAAAGGCCCACACCAAAGAACTTTTTGAATGACGGGCAGAGGCAGCGCCCTGCACAGGCGGAGCTCTGCGGTGTGATTCCGTCGGTGTACTGCCCTTACGCTGGCCACCAAAGGGCATCCTGCCTCGTTGGAGATGTGCCTCCTCCTCATCCTCCTCCTCCTCCTCTCTCCTATTAGGCACCCACGTGGAGTCATTGACCTCATCATCCCCTCCCTCCTCATCACTGGAGCCAATCTGGCAGTATGCTGCAGCTGCTGGAACATGACTGCCAGATTGGTGTCCTTCTTGAGCATCCCCTCTGTCTGCTCTCACGCTACTGCCTTCCTCTAGCTGGGTTTCATCATCAGACCCTTCGAAACGCTGGGCATCCTCCTGGAGCATGTACCCAACACTGTGCTGAAACAGTTCGGGGGACTCCTCAGGAGGAGGACATGGTGGGTCTAGGGAAGGAGTGACTGATGATTTGTCTGACATTGATACCAGGGAAGACGACGCTTTGGCAGCTGCTTTTCCAGTACCCTGAGCCTGGGTGAGAGAGGATGAGGAGGAGGAGGAGGGCTTGGTCATCCACTCTACCAAGTCTTCGGCATGATGTGGCTCAACATGTCCAGCTGCCGAAAAGAAGGACAAGCGTGTCCCATGGCCATGTGCTGATGACAATGCACCGCGTCCACGACCAGCACTGTTGCCCCCAGACACAGAGCCTGCTTGCCCTCTTTTATTGCCTCCTGACTGTCTGCCTCTCCTTGTTTGCCTTCCAGACATTCTAATAGATGGCCTGCAGGGAGATGGGAAAAAAGCAATAAGGGCTACCTTCAGGTGTCCTTCTCTGTCCCTGGAAACAAGGACTTGCAGAGTGAAAGAAAAAAAACACTCTCCCTACCTACAGTTTTCTGTCCCTAGAAAAAATGTTTTTTTTAATCACAATATAGCACAAGGAAAATTAACTCACTGTCCTTACAGGTCCCTGGAAACAAGGACTTGCAGAGTGAAAGAAAAAAAACACTCTCCCTACCTACAGTTTTCTGTCCCTAGAAAAAAATGTTTTTTTTAATCACAATATAGCAAAAGGACAATTCACTCACTGTCCTTCCAGGTCCCTGGAAACAAGGACTTGCAGAGTGAAAGAAACTGACACTGTCCCTACCTAGAGTTTTCTGTCCCTAGAATAAATGTTTTTTTTAATCACAATATAGCAAAAGGACAATTCACTCACTGTCCTTCCAGGTCCCTGGAAACAAGGACTTGCAGAGTGAAAGAAACTGACACTGTCCCTACCTAGAGTTTTCTGTCCCTAGAATAAATGTTTTTTTTAATCACAATATAGCAAAAGGACAATTCACTCACTGTCCTTCCAGGTCCCTGGAAACAAGGACTTGCAGAGTGAAAGAAACTGACACTGTCCCTACCTAGAGTTTTCTGTCCCTAGAATAAATGTTTTTTTTAATCACAATATAGCACAAGGAAAATTAACTCACTGTCCTTACAGGTCCCTGGAAACAAGGACTTGCAGAGTGAAAGAAAAAAAACACTCTCCCTACCTACAGTTTTCTGTCCCTAGAAAAAAATGTTTTTTTTAATCACAATATAGCAAAAGGACAATTCACTCACTGTCCTTCCAGGTCCCTGGAAACAAGGACTTGCAGAGTGAAAGAAACTGACACTGTCCCTACCTAGAGTTTTCTGTCCCTGGAATAAATGTTTTTTTCAGCACAATATAGCACAAGGACAATTAACTCACTGTCCTTACAGGTCCCTGGAAACAAGGACTTGCAGAGTGAAAGAAAAAAAATACTCTCCCTACCTACAGTTTTCTGTCCCTAGAAAAAAATGTTTTTTTTAATCACAATATAGCAAAAGGACAATTCACTCACTGTCCTTCCAGGTCCCTGGAAACAAGGACTTGCAGAGTGAAAGAAACTGACACTGTCCCTACCTAGAGTTTTCTGTGCCTAGAATAAATGTTTTTTTTAATCACAATATAGCAAAAGGACAATTCACTCACTGTCCTTCCAGGTCCCTGGAAACAAGGACTTGCAGAGTGAAAGAAACTGACACTGTCCCTACCTAGAGTTTTCTGTCCCTAGAATAAATGTTTTTTTTAATCACAATATAGCAAAAGGACAATTCACTCACTGTCCTTCCAGGTCCCTGGAAACAAGGACTTGCAGAGTGAAAGAAACTGACACTGTCCCTACCTAGAGTTTTCTGTCCCTAGAATAAATGTTTTTTTTAATCACAATATAGCAAAAGGACAATTCACTCACTGTCCTTCCAGGTCCCTGGAAACAAGGACTTGCAGAGTGAAAGAAACTGACACTGTCCCTACCTAGAGTTTTCTGTCCCTAGAATAAATGTTTTTTTTAATCACAATATAGCAAAAGGACAATTCACTCACTGTCCTTCCAGGTCCCTGGAAACAAGGACTTGCAGAGTGAAAGAAACTGACACTGTCCCTACCTAGAGTTTTCTGTCCCTAGAATAAATGTTTTTTTTAATCACAATATAGCAAAAGGACAATTCACTCACTGTCCTTCCAGGTCCCTGGAAACAAGGACTTGCAGAGTGAAAGAAACTGACACTGTCCCTACCTAGAGTTTTCTGTCCCTAGAATAAATGTTTTTTTTAATCACAATATAGCAAAAGGACAATTCACTCACTGTCCTTCCAGGTCCCTGGAAACAAGGACTTGCAGAGTGAAAGAAACTGACACTGTCCCTACCTAGAGTTTTCTGTCCCTAGAATAAATGTTTTTTTTAATCACAATATAGCAAAAGGACAATTCACTCACTGTCCTTCCAGGTCCCTGGAAACAAGGACTTGCAGAGTGAAAGAAACTGACACTGTCCCTACCTAGAGTTTTCTGTCCCTAGAATAAATGTTTTTTTTAATCACAATATAGCAAAAGGACAATTCACTCACTGTCCTTCCAGGTCCCTGGAAACAAGGACTTGCAGAGTGAAAGAAACTGACACTGTCCCTACCTAGAGTTTTCTGTCCCTAGAATAAATGTTTTTTTTAATCACAATATAGCAAAAGGACAATTCACTCACTGTCCTTCCAGGTCCCTGGAAACAAGGACTTGCAGAGTGAAAGAAACTGACACTGTCCCTACCTAGAGTTTTCTGTCCCTAGAATAAATGTTTTTTTTAATCACAATATAGCAAAAGGACAATTCACTCACTGTCCTTCCAGGTCCCTGGAAACAAGGACTTGCAGAGTGAAAGAAACTGACACTGTCCCTACCTAGAGTTTTCTGTCCCTAGAATAAATGTTTTTTTTAATCACAATATAGCAAAAGGACAATTCACTCACTGTCCTTCCAGGTCCCTGGAAACAAGGACTTGCAGAGTGAAAGAAACTGACACTGTCCCTACCTAGAGTTTTCTGTCCCTAGAATAAATGTTTTTTTTAATCACAATATAGCAAAAGGACAATTCACTCACTGTCCTTCCAGGTCCCTGGAAACAAGGACTTGCAGAGTGAAAGAAACTGACACTGTCCCTACCTAGAGTTTTCTGTCCCTAGAATAAATGTTTTTTTTAATCACAATATAGCAAAAGGACAATTCACTCACTGTCCTTCCAGGTCCCTGGAAACAAGGACTTGCAGAGTGAAAGAAACTGACACTGTCCCTACCTAGAGTTTTCTGTCCCTAGAATAAATGTTTTTTTTAATCACAATATAGCAAAAGGACAATTCACTCACTGTCCTTCCAGGTCCCTGGAAACAAGGACTTGCAGAGTGAAAGAAACTGACACTGTCCCTACCTAGAGTTTTCTGTCCCTAGAATAAATGTTTTTTTTAATCACAATATAGCAAAAGGACAATTCACTCACTGTCCTTCCAGGTCCCTGGAAACAAGGACTTGCAGAGTGAAAGAAACTGACACTGTCCCTACCTAGAGTTTTCTGTCCCTAGAATAAATGTTTTTTTTAATCACAATATAGCAAAAGGACAATTCACTCACTGTCCTTCCAGGTCCCTGGAAACAAGGACTTGCAGAGTGAAAGAAACTGACACTGTCCCTACCTAGAGTTTTCTGTCCCTAGAATAAATGTTTTTTTTAATCACAATATAGCAAAAGGACAATTCACTCACTGTCCTTCCAGGTCCCTGGAAACAAGGACTTGCAGAGTGAAAGAAACTGACACTGTCCCTACCTAGAGTTTTCTGTCCCTAGAATAAATGTTTTTTTTAATCACAATATAGCAAAAGGACAATTCACTCACTGTCCTTCCAGGTCCCTGGAAACAAGGACTTGCAGAGTGAAAGAAACTGACACTGTCCCTACCTAGAGTTTTCTGTCCCTAGAATAAATGTTTTTTTTAATCACAATATAGCAAAAGGACAATTCACTCACTGTCCTTCCAGGTCCCTGGAAACAAGGACTTGCAGAGTGAAAGAAACTGACACTGTCCCTACCTAGAGTTTTCTGTCCCTAGAATAAATGTTTTTTTTAATCACAATATAGCAAAAGGACAATTCACTCACTGTCCTTCCAGGTCCCTGGAAACAAGGACTTGCAGAGTGAAAGAAACTGACACTGTCCCTACCTAGAGTTTTCTGTCCCTAGAATAAATGTTTTTTTTAATCACAATATAGCAAAAGGACAATTCACTCACTGTCCTTCCAGGTCCCTGGAAACAAGGACTTGCAGAGTGAAAGAAACTGACACTGTCCCTACCTAGAGTTTTCTGTCCCTAGAATAAATGTTTTTTTTAATCACAATATAGCAAAAGGACAATTCACTCACTGTCCTTCCAGGTCCCTGGAAACAAGGACTTGCAGAGTGAAAGAAACTGACACTGTCCCTACCTAGAGTTTTCTGTCCCTAGAATAAATGTTTTTTTTAATCACAATATAGCAAAAGGACAATTCACTCACTGTCCTTCCAGGTCCCTGGAAACAAGGACTTGCAGAGTGAAAGAAACTGACACTGTCCCTACCTAGAGTTTTCTGTCCCTAGAATAAATGTTTTTTTTAATCACAATATAGCAAAAGGACAATTCACTCACTGTCCTTCCAGGTCCCTGGAAACAAGGACTTGCAGAGTGAAAGAAACTGACACTGTCCCTACCTAGAGTTTTCTGTCCCTAGAATAAATGTTTTTTTTAATCACAATATAGCAAAAGGACAATTCACTCACTGTCCTTCCAGGTCCCTGGAAACAAGGACTTGCAGAGTGAAAGAAACTGACACTGTCCCTACCTAGAGTTTTCTGTCCCTAGAATAAATGTTTTTTTTAATCACAATATAGCAAAAGGACAATTCACTCACTGTCCTTCCAGGTCCCTGGAAACAAGGACTTGCAGAGTGAAAGAAACTGACACTGTCCCTACCTAGAGTTTTCTGTCCCTAGAATAAATGTTTTTTTTAATCACAATATAGCAAAAGGACAATTCACTCACTGTCCTTCCAGGTCCCTGGAAACAAGGACTTGCAGAGTGAAAGAAACTGACACTGTCCCTACCTAGAGTTTTCTGTCCCTAGAATAAATGTTTTTTTTAATCACAATATAGCAAAAGGACAATTCACTCACTGTCCTTCCAGGTCCCTGGAAACAAGGACTTGCAGAGTGAAAGAAACTGACACTGTCCCTACCTAGAGTTTTCTGTCCCTAGAATAAATGTTTTTTTTTAAGCACACTATAGCAGAAGCACAAAACACACTGACACTCTCCCTACCTATCCTTCTCTTTCCCTAAACTAAAGGAATCCAGGTTAAGCAAGAAAGAAATAACAGTCACTGTCCCTGCCTATGCTACTCTATCCCTGCTCCGGAACACACTACACTAGGCCGCCGTGCTGGCGGCCTTTTATAGTGTGGGGCGTGTACTAAACACCCTCAGCAATAATTGGCCACAGGCATCCTGCCTGTGGCCAATCATTGCTCTCCTCGCTGCCGGCGCTGTGATTGGCCAAGCATGCGGGGTCACAGTGCATGCTTGGCCAATCACAGCGCCTGGATGACACTGCGATGGCGTAGTGCATTGTGGGCCGTTCGCGTCACTCGAATTTGGCGCGAACGGCCCAAATCGTTCGATCTTCGTCGAACGATCGAACAGCCAATGTTCGAGTCGAACGTATGTTCGACTCGAACACGAAGCTCATCCCTATTCAAGAGATAAAAGCAAGAACATTATGCTTCTTAGTAGCGCAATTGATCAGGTAATAATAATAATACATTAATCAAGTGCATAAACTGTAGATATCTTAACAGAAAACCTATGGTAATAAGAGGGGTAAAGGGGAGGGAGAGAGCACATGTGTGAGGTAATCTCATTTAATTTGCCTTACATAACAAGAGTATCGTAGAGCTAGTTCAGAGGTCAGTTCTCCCAAAGAGAGGGAGTATTCTAGGGTCTTTTCCCCTTATGCAGGTTGCATAGTACCAAAAGGGGATGTTCAGATCTGTAATCAATTGACACTTTTCTCGTACCAGCTTTCCCAGGGTTGCCAGAGTTTAAGGAGATTCAAATGTCATTAAACGTTCATAAGAGTAATGGGTGTGTGCCAAGGCTATCACATCCAGGACTTTTGGAATAGTGTTTGTCTTCCAGTGTCTTGCAATAAGTAGTCTAGTTGCTAAGAGTATAAGGGTAATTACCAATCTAAACTGCGGGTGAATTGAGTCAATGTCTAAGTTTAGGATGGCTAATTGAGGGGTGATTGTGCATTGTAGTTGTGTAATATATTTTAGTATATTTAATATGCCTGTCCAGAGATCCCTCAGATTCAGACAGGACCAGAATATATAGTACAAAGTACCTACTTGGCCACAGTTTCTCCATCATGTAGGTGTGGAATAGGTATAGACTTTTGCAAGTCTCTGGGGTGTCAGATACCACATCAGAAATATTTTCTGGCGTCAATTCCCAGAGTGATGCACTACTTGTGACTTTGTAAATTGACAGCAAAGCCATCTGCCATTGTTGATCAGTAAATTGCTGTTGTAAGTCTTCCCCCCATCTCCTAAAGGCAATGGATTTAGTAAAAAAAAAATCCTGTAGTATTGAATAGATTAAGGAGATGCCTTTGTATCTCCGGTTGTTAGTGAAGTAGTAGTGCCACAGTTCAGTAGGTATAGCTCCTTCAAGGTGAGGATAGGAAGAAAGACAATTTTGGATTCTATATTAGTTAAGAAAGTCTTTGCCAGGGGCTTTACAATCTGTTTGGGTTTGAGTAAACATTTTGTGTGACAATCTGTCTCGTAGTTCAGAAGTGTGACCCATCTGACCTGTTAACCAGGCGGGTATGACTAAGTCTGGGATTAATAAATGCAATGTTTCAAGAGGTATTGAGAGGGCTCTGGTGGAGAGATGTGTCCATTTAGAGGAAAGTAATGTTTTCCAGGCTTTAACAGAGGCCCGGCTAGTCGGAGAGAGAAGTTTGAGTCCCGGGGGGTTGGAAGTCTAGCTGAGTAGCCAAAGTTTGAGATTGCCCCCTGGTATCATGGTAGCTTCTATGTTTTCCCATAGTGTTGTGGGGGGTGAAGACATCCAGTCTTTCAATTGTGTTAGTATAGTAGGATTATAATAGTCTTTTATATCTGTATATCCTGTGCCACCTGCTAGTCTGTGCTTAATGAGTTTAGCGTGGTTACATCTGTCTTTTTTTCCCCTGTCAAACATATTGGTGTATGACTGATTAGAGGGATTTGATGTATGTAAGAGATAGTGGTATGGGGAGTGTGCGAAAGAGGTATAGAAGTCTAGGAAGGAGCAACATTTTGAAGGCGGACAACCTTCCAGACTAGATGAATTTAAATTTAGAAAGATTTGACATTCCTTTAGCGAGCATATGTTTTACTTCTGCATAGTTTTTGGTGAAAAGGTGATTTGTGGACTTAGTGAGTGTGATTCATAGATAGGAGATACCTGTGTCGGCCCATGAATAAATGTACAAGTTGCAAAGTAGATTGCTGGTAATGCCATCTAAGCCAAGGTCTAGTATAAAGGACTTGTTTTCATTTACCATATAATATGAAATATTGCTAAAACCTCTGTAAGAGAGATTGAACCGAAGACAGAGAAGTAATTGGGTTGGTCATCAATAATATCACGTTATCCGCAAACAAGTTAATGTTTTGTTCCTTAGAGCCAATTTGAAAACCAGAGATGTTGGGTTGCGATCTGATATGTTCTGTGAGGGGTTTCTATCATTAAGTTAAATATGAGTGGTGATAGGGGCAGCCTTGGCGGGTTCCATTGGATATATTTAATGGTTTGGATAACATTTTTGATGTATACACTTGAGCTGATGGGGATGTGTATAGGGCCATAATGGCTGAGAGGATAGGTCCCTTAAAGCCAAACTTACATAGTGTAGCCTGAAGGTATGACCAGTGTACTCTATCAAACGTCTTCTCTGCTTCCAAAGATAGGAGCAGAGAAGGTGTTTGAGTACTCTCAGCATTGTGGATGATATTGATTATCCTTTGTGTAGCACAGCATCAAATGTTTGGCATCCTGTTGTAAATCCAGATTGGTTAGGGTGTATCAATGAGGGCATAATATTGATTAGTCTAGTGGCTAGTATTTTGGCATATATTTTTGTGTCTATATTAAGTAGGGATATTTCTCTAAAGTTTTGCGGTGAGGTAGGTTCCTTCCCTGGCTTCAGTAAGGTAATGATAAGAGATTTAAGCATTTCTGGAGGAAGAGAGAGCAGAGTTATTGCATAGTTGGGTCACAAATGGTGCAAGTATCATCTTAGATTGTTTATAATATTCTCCAGTGAGTCCATCTGGACCTGGGGATTTATTTGAAGGTAGACTTGAGATTATCTCTATTAACTCTTGGGTCATAAATGGGGCGTTTAGCTTAGAGAGCTGCTCTGGAGAAATTGTAGGGAGATGAATTTCTTGTAGGAAGGTGTCAATCTCAATTTTGGATGGTTGTGGGATCGAGGTGTCCTCTTTTAGATGGTATAGTATATTGTAGTAGTGGCTGAAAGCATCTGCTATAGCTTGATAGGTTAATAAGTTTATGTTTCGTGGCTGGGTGAAACAGGAGTGATATTTTAGTTTTGTTGTGGTAGCCTTTTATTCTTAGGGCCATGGCTTTTCCTGCTCTATTGCCAGTAGTGTAATGCCTGGCTTTACATTTTCTCTGAGATTTTTCAAATGAGTCTAACAGAAATGTTCTTAGTTCTTATCTAAGAAGCATGAGTTTCTATTGAAATTAGGGGTTGTGATTAGTTTAGTTTAGATTTTCTATGTCTTTAATGGACGATGTGAGGGAATTTAGATGCGGTGTTCTCGTTCTCTTCTCTCTAGCACTTAGTTGTATAATAATCACCCTTATAAATGCTTTGTGGGCTTTCCGTAGGGATAGTGTTGTTAGTTGTAGATCCCTTGTTGATGGTGAAGTATTTTTCTAGTTGTTCCTTTAGGTACGTGGCATATGTGGGAGATTGCAGAATTGATGCATTGGCTCTCCAAATTCTTGTAGTAGAGACAGATGGCAAAGTAGAAATGGTAATAGTAATGGGTGCATGATCTGACTAGGTAATTGTGGAAATATATGACTCAGTGATGCTGGGCAGTAGCCATTTATCAACCATAAATTAGTCAATTCAGGTATATGAGATGTGGCGATGGAAGAAGAAGGTGTAGTCACGTTTGGCGGTATGGTGACATCTCCAGACATCATAAATAAGTCATTGTTTCTTAAGAGGGTCCCCATTGGGGAGGGAAGTCTATCAGAACGAGAAGAAGTATCTAGTGCCATATTGAAATCCCCACACATAATGAGATGGCCATGCCGAAACTTGTGGATTAGTTTCAAGAGTTTCTTTAGAAACTTGATTTGTCGGGGATTGGGCGCATATATGTTGACTAAAGTAAATCTAGTGTTATCCAGTGTACAATCAAGGGCTAGATATCTTCCCTCAGTATCCACTAGACTGTCATGGAGGATGAAGGATGTTGTACTTTTGCTCACTATTAGTACTCCATTCTTCTTCATTGGACCTGAAGCTCTAAATATGTGGGGGAAGTGTTTGTTAGTGCAATGAGGTTCCTCATTGATTTTGAAGTGTGTCTCTTGTATACATAAGACATCACAATGGGATTCGTTGGCCGTTCGCCATAAAGAGGCTCTCTTTGCTGGGTTATTTATTCCCTTGGTGTTGAGGGACAGGAGTTTTGTCATTGTATTAAATGCAGTTGCGGTTGGTGGAGTAAGTAGGTTGCTTACTTACGGTTAGGCGAAGATATGATCGGGATTGACATGGAATGGTAGTCAGAAGGTGGTTGAGATTCCCGGTGTTGTTGGAGGTCTGTTGAGGCTTGAGGACTTCCGTGTGCTCTCAGGGAGGTGTTTGGATGAAAACTGTAAGCTGTAGTACACTATAACTCCTGTGTGTACAGGAAGCAGAACTAAAATAACACAAATAACAAAATGGAAAAAAAACAAAGATAAATCAGCAGAGATTGTGTCAAGAGCTGCTGATATATGTGGGGGGAAATTTTTTGTAACTGGTTGCAATGAGCAGAGTACCAAACCGGAATGTAGAACTTTTGAAATTATGTTGGTGGAAACATTCACTTTGGTGCATATGCATTGGTGTTGGCGTAGTGGCGTCCAGATGGAGTTGGGTTGTTGCCTCTATAGTTGGGTTGAATATATTTTTATTAAACTTTTTTAAGGTAAAGCAATAAAGGATACAAAATAAAGATATATGGGGGTGGGGAGCAGTGTTAAACAAAAATCACAAAACAATTGGTACATAACATTAAAATATGTAGATGTGAAGAACAATGTTTAAAGTTGTAGTCAATATCATAAACATATTTTATATCCATGCAGTTGGACGTGTACATTCGTCAAAATAAAAAAATAGGGGGAGGGGGGGAGAGAGCGGGGAAAAGGAAAGAAAGGGGGAGGGGTGGGGTATGGGGAAAGTCATAGATATACATTCAGCGTGTACGTAGTAGTTCTCTCTCAGTGTACTCAACATAGAATAAGTGGGAAGTAATTCACTGGAGCGTGGTCATCAGCACTCGGGGACCACATACCCCAGTGAAACTCTGGGGTTGAACACCCGGAACTCTCTGCAACTCCTTTGGATAGTCTGTGTAGTAATCTATCTGAGGCTGAGTGGTGGACCCAGACATACCATAGTATGAGGTGTTTTTCCCAGGTGTCTCACTCTCTAGCCTGCATCTCCTCCATTATCATGACATCATTGAGGATATCAATCCACCTATGAAGGGGGGATTACTTCCGATTTCCAGTATTTTGCAATCATCTGACGGGCTGCTGATAGAAAAAATCTGAGGAGTTTTGTTTTCTGGGATTTGATTGAGCTCGGGAGGATGGACAGCAGGTTCACCTTAGGGGAGGAGGCGAGAAAGTCATTGTACATTTCGTTATATACCTCAAATATTCGCTTCCAGAAGGGGCAGACTCGATCACACTCCCATCAGATGTGGAAATAGGTTTCTTCTCCTCTGTAACAGTGCCAGCAGGTATCGGAGTGCCAGGAAACATTCTGTGGACTGTGACTGGATCTCTGTACCATCTAGGGAGTAGTTTGTAGTTCTTCTGTGTAAAGCTGGAGATCGATGATTTATGGGTAAATGTAAAGGAGGTTTGCCATTCACCCAAGGAAATTTCCGTTGCTATGTCGCTGGACCACTTTTGTGTAAAAGTGGGCAGGGTATTATGTGTGTGGGAGAGAATTTCTTTGTATATTACAGATAACGAGTGTCTAGGAACCTGGGAGAGACCACACATTTCCTCAAAAGCCGACGGGGCTCTATGTATCTGACCCGATAAGTGTAGGGTAGAACAGAATTTTGTCAGGGACATCATGGGTAACCAGTCGGTCGTGGGGGGTTGGTGTCCCCTAAGTGCGATAAACCTGCCTGTCCATGTATGAATAACTGAATGTACTGTTGGCCATTCCGCTCTCTCATAGTAACCCAAGTGTTCCGAGGCTTCATAGTCGGAAAGTGTCGGGTTGTCAAATAAAATGGTTATGGGACTAGGGTCAGTAGACGGTGCAGATGCTGTTTGTTGCCGGTACCATAGAGCTAGTGCTGCCAAGGTCAATGGGGATAGCATAGGCAAGGAGTGGTATTTCATATTGTATCCCCAAAGCAGGGCCCGTAGGTCTACCTGTGCCATGTCTTGTTTGACCAGCGTGGACAGCTTGGTAAACGGGTGTGGGAATCATTAAGCCGTGTACACACGATCAGTTTTACCGCTGAAAACAGTCCGATGGACTTTTTTCATCGGACAAACCGATCGTGTATGGGCCCCATCGGTCTTTTTTCCATCGGTGAGAAAAAATAGAACATGTTTTAAATTTATCAGATGGGCAAAAAACCGATAGCAAATTCCGATCGTCTGTGTGGAAGTCCATCGGACAAAAAACCCACGCATGCTCAGAATAAAGTCGACGCATGCTCAGAAGCATTGAACTTAATTTTTCAGTGAATTGGAAGCTGTTGTAGGTAAAGTATAGGGGATACTGACAAACGCTATAGGGAGAAATTAGGGTCAGTTAGGAAACTTTACCTTAATTCTGATTGCTGGCTAATTGGGCATGCAACACTTTTGTTGCTTTTTTTGCTATTACTGGGTGTATTTTTGTCTTTCATTTTATTTTGTGGTTGATTTGAGGTCAGTCATCACTTTTAGGTGCTCACCTGACCATAGCCCTTTCTAAACTTTTTTTTTACGTAGAAACTTTTCCCACTGCAAGGCTTCCTTTTAACCACTTGCCCTCCGGAAGGTTTACCCCCCCCTTCATGACAGGCCAGTCTTTACGGTATTGCGTTACTTTAACTGAAAATTGCGCAGTAATGCAACGCTGTACCCAAATAAAATTTATGTCCTTTTATCCCACAAATAAAGCTTTACTTTGGTGGTATTCGGTCACCTCTGCGGTTTTTATTTTTTGCGCTATAAACGAATAAGGCCGCAACACTCTTAAAAAATAAATAAATATATATATGTATATATATATATATATATATTTCCTGACAGACTCCATGGCAGACTACGCGTGGGTTAACCCCGCCTCCTCTCCATAGCTATAGGACCCCTTACACATAAATTTGAGCTCACCTCCACAGATAGGTGTTCCTTTTTTGTCCTCCTCATATGGACCCTTCATCATGTGATTCAGTGCATATCCAGGATGTCCATTGGATCAGGTACCAGTTATGTGGTGCACCCAGGGCCCAGCTATGAGTGGGCGAGTGGTTTTCGGGCAGTTAATACCCCTATGGTGGAAGGGATGTGGCCCAGTGTACCAGGACGGACGTAGGACTGGCTGGCAAGGTCTGAAGACTTTTCATGTATTCCCATGGCAGACCATTTATGTGTGTTGTTTGTCTGTATTCCCTCTTGCCTTGTGCATTTTTTGTTTTCCCTATACCGCGCCGTGTGTGGAACGCTTCTGCGTTCCAGGACACCACTTCACTTCCTGATTCACTGGTCCGCCGTGCGTCTGCGCATGCGCGAAGCTGCGGTGAAACCGAGGCTTGGTTTTCGCGCATGCGCAGTGTGGCGGAGGGGTCAGGGGCCGCGCAGGCGCAGTAGGTTCGGTCTCTTCGGCGCATGCGCGCAGCGGGACCGGCCATGACGTCATTCCGGCGGGTTATTTAAACCGCTGAAGAGACCTATACAGGTGGGACAACCTGTGGGCATATAGCGGCAGCCTCCCGGAGCCTCAATACTACCAGAACGGGGTAAGCACTTCTTGACAATGTAATGCATGTAATGCTTAATGCTTAGTGACTTTTAAAGGGACAGTTTAAAAAAAAATAATAATAATAATAATTTTTGTGCTGTTCTTGCATTGATATGCTTATCCTTAGTCTAGGTAGAGTAGTCACGGATCATTGTGTATCTTCCTCGTCATGGACTCATCTTCACCACCGTGTGGCCAGCCCTCCCGCACAAGGTATGTGCGGAGTGGGTAGGGGGTTGGTGTCTTGGTGTCATTATGCTGGTGGTTGCTAACGGTTACAACCTGCCCACCTCCCCCCCTCCCTCTGTCTGTATTATCTCTTACAGCCCGACTACATCATCTCATCGGTCACAGGATATGGACCTTGCCAGGCCACAACATCATCATCACCAATCATCTTCTAGGTCCAGACGTGATACTCCGTCTAGGACCCACCATCATAGGGGATGCTCACATTCCCCCTCTAGACATAGGAGACGTTCCCATTCCTCCTCTAGTCACCGCCACCACCACCGCGATAGTCGCTCTGACCACAGAGCCGGTTGGGGATGTAAAACTAGAATCCCAGAGGGCAAATTGCTGTGTGAGTCATGCTATGCCCGAGCGGTCGGTGAAAAAGAGACTGAAAAATCTTGAGTCTCTTGTCAAACGTGTGGTACAGCAGTCTATAATGGAAATAGATGCCCCCCACACAAGGAGCCAGTCCACCACCTTGTCTGGCTCCTTGGCTGATGAGGCCCAGGAGGATCCCGGCCAATTCCAGCCCCATGATGCCTCCCATGTTTCCTCGCAAGACGAGATGGAGGGAGATGATTATGTAATGGGATTCGACTACGCTTTAGTCGCTCCACTGATCAAGGCAGTGAAGGAAACCTTAAAGCTGGAGGATGCCACTGCCCCCCCAGAAAAACAAACAAAACCGTTTAAACAACTGGGGAAGGAACGCTCCAATTTCCCTTTTCCCTCCGAGCTGAAAGGAGTGTTTGAGGAAGAATGGAGCAAGGGATATAAGAAGGTTTCTATGCTAAGCAAAACCTCTAGACTATATCCCTTTAAATCCGAGGAAGTTAAGCATTTGGAAAATGCTCCCCTCGTGGATGCAGCAGTAATGCGCCTAGCGAAGCATGTCACCCTCCCACTAGATGACACCGTGGCTTTTAAAGATGGTCTGGATCGAAAGATTGACCAAGATCTTAAGAGGATATATAACTTGAACGGTATGGCTTGCAAACCAGCCCTAGGCCTTGCAGTCACCTCCAAAGCAATGGAGGCCTGGGTGGAAAACGTAGACTCCGTTCTGAAAGGTGTCTCAGAGGAACTAGCACAAAGTTCAGCAGTACAGGAACTTAAACTAGCTGTTGCCTTTTTGGGAGAAGCATCAATTGATCTCATCCGCTTGATGGCTAAATCCATGCTATCCTCGGTCACAGCCAAACGAGCACTATGGTTGCGCCCCTGGCTTGCTGATCCAGACTCAAAGCAGGCATGGTGCAAAATTCCTTTTGAAGGAACTTCCTTGTTTGGAAACAAACTAGACAATGCCATTTCAAAGGCTACAGGCGGAAAGTCGGGGTTCCTCCCTCAGGACAGACGTCCGTTTAACCAAAGAAAACCTCAGCAGAGATGCGGTACAGAGCGTTCAAGAGAGGCACGCTCCTATAGGCCCGGACGGGATTTTAGGAAAAGTTGGAACTGGAACAGGCAGACATCTTTCCAGAAAACTGGCAAGAAACAGACGCCAGGTGGGCGCGAGCCAACCAAGTCCTTTTGAGATTGGGCCCGCCCAAGCGGGTCAGGTAGGGGCTCGCCTACGTCTCTTCCGGCACGTTTGGGTGGCCTCGATCTCAGACCATTGGACCATCAAAACGGTCTCAATAGGTCACACATGGTCCTTCACCAAGGTCCCTCCATGCAGACCAATGCAAACTTCTATGCCTCATTCAGAAGAAAAACAACAAGTTCTTCTTTCTTATGTGAATGCCCTGAAAGGTCAAGGAGCAGTGGTGCCCGTCCCAAAGGACGAGGAATTCCAAGGGGTATACCCCCCCCTCTTCTTAGTACAAAAGAAGAACGGCTCCTGGCGACCAGTTATAGATCTCACTTTCCTAAACAGGTACATAAAACACGAGAAATTCAAGATGGAATCACTCTCAACCATCCAAAAAGTCATACAACCAGGCGACTGGTTGATCTCAATAGATCTAAAGGACGCGTATTTTCATGTTCCCGTGGCAAAAGAATTCCACAAATACCTTCGATTTCAGGGCACTTACAATTTATTTGTCTTCCATTCGGACTAACGACCTCTCCAAGAGTCTTTTCCAAGGTACTGTTGGCGATTGTGTCTCTTATCAGAATACAGGGTGTGCGTCTGTATCATTATCTAGACGATCTGCTACTACTGTCCCAAGACAAGCAGCAGCTGTTGATCCACAAAGACCAAGTGATCTCTACATTGATAGAGTTCGGATGGCTCCTAAACTGGGAGAAAAGTCAGCTAGAGCCGACCCAACGCCTAACCTATCTAGGAGCCCAATTCGACACCGCAGAGAATACCATCTCTCTTCCCGAAGGAAAAATCCCGGTCATTCGGGAAAGAATATCCTTAGCCCTACACTACCCTCACCTAAGGGTGTCACAGTGCCTGAAGATAATCGGCACGATGGTGGCCACATCCCCCATGGTCAAATGGGCAATGTGGAGGCTTCGTCCTTTCCAATCAGAATTCCTCCAGCAGTGGAAGACAGACGATCTCAATCAGCTGATCAGGATTACTCAGTCGATGAGGAACAGTCTCCCCTGGTGGCTTCAACACAAAAACTTGTTAACATGTCACTCCCTTGCTCCCATCCAATGAATGACTGTTACATCCGATGCCAGCAATGCGGGCTGGGGGGCACATTGTGGGGCAGAATTGGCTCAGGGCAAATGGGATGCCCGTCTCCACATTCCAGGGTCAAACGTTCTGGAACTGCTTGCGGCATGGTGCGCCCTTAAAGCCTTCTCCCACCTTCTGAAAGGGAAGTCGGTCCTACTCAAAATGGACAATACCACCACTGTGGCATATGTGAAGAGACAAGGGGGCACTCGGAGCTCCACCCTTCTCCAAGAGGTCGAACCTATCATGACCCTGGCTCAGAGGAATCTGCTCAACTTAACAGCAGTCTTAATTCCAGGGGAGCAGAACATTCAAGCGGACTTTCTGTCACGCAGCAACCTAGACAACAACGAATGGTCACTGCATCCACAAACATTCAAGTGGATCCTATCGTTGGGAATTGATCCATAAGTGTATCTGTTTGCACCCCCTGCAATCACAAAGTAGACAGATACTTCACTCGAGGTCGGTGCAGTCAAGCCTTCGGAGTAGATGCATTAACAAGCCAATGGAGATTCAACAAGGCATACGCCTTCCCTCCACCTCCGATCATGCTGAAATTCCTGCAGCGGCTCCAGTTGGAGAAAGTCGAAGTAATAACAATAGCACCATACTGGCCGAGCAGGCCATGGTTTCCTCTCCTGAACCTGATGAGCTTCAGGGACCCGCTGCCTCTTCCTCTCAGGCAGGACCTTCTTTCTCAGGGGGCGACCCTGCACTCTTGTCCAGCGATACTGAGACTGATGGTTTGGTTTTTGAGAGGGACAGGCTAGAGTCTCTTGGGTGTGCCTCAAGGGTAATCTCTACCCTTATGAGCTCCAGAAAGCCTAACACAAACAAAACCTATAACAGAATCTGTACAAGATTTGTCAGCTTCATGACTTCTGCCGGAAAATCCTTCAGAAATCCTGGAGTTCAAGACGTCCAGAGTTTTCTCCAATCAGGCTTGGATCTTCCTTTGTCAATCAGTTCCCTCAGGGTACAAGTTTCAGCCTTATCGGCATTTTCAGGAACATCATGGGCAACTCATCCCCTGGTTCAACAGTTCTTTCGGGGGGCTTTGAGAATCAGGCCTCTGAGGAAACCCAGATTCCCCAAATGGGATCTTCCGCTCGTCCTTGATGCTCTTTCAGCGCTCAACAACAAGGATCTTTCTGTTAAAGACTTATCAATCAAACTGGCCTTTCTAGTGGCCATTACTTCAGCCAAAAGGGTTTCAGAAATAATCTTCCTGGTTTATCAAGAACCCTTTCTGACTTTCTTTCCGGACCGTGTGGTCCTTATTCCCATGCTTGGGCCTAAACCCAAAGTCACGTCAGTTTTTCACGAAAACCAGGAAATAGTCCTTCCTACCTTCAATTCTCCAGAATCAGCAGATGCTCATCCCCTGGATGTTGGCGAGACTCTGAAAGAGTATCTGAGAGTCACTTCATCTTTTAGAAACTCGAACTACCTGTTCTTATTACATTCTGGCAGCAACAAAGGAAAGAGAGCTTCCTCCAGAACGATAGCAGCCTGGATCGTTCAGTCTATTCAACAGGCCTACAGGGCAAAGGGCTTGGCCCCTCCAGAGGCGGTGACGGCTCATTCCACCAGAGGCATGGCAGCCTCATGGGCAGCAGCTCGACACGTGGCTCCTGAAGTGATTTGCAAGGCAGCTTCGTGGTCTTCCATTAATACTTTTATGACTCATTATTGTATTGAGCCTGCTTCCCTTTCCTCTGTAAATTTTGGTCGAAAAATCCTATCAGTCGATGGTAAAGATTAAATATTTTTTGCTCAAGCATACCCTGCCGTGTGGATTGGCTAGTTATTTCCCACACGTAGTCTGCCATGGAGTCTGTCAGGAAAACTGAAAATTTATTACCAAATACTTACCATAATTTTCCTTTCCTGATAGACTCCATGGCAGATGGAGTTCCCACCCATGAATAAAATATGAGAGCTGAAATTTGAGTCGAGTAGTTACGGAACACCTGTCTGTGGAGGTGAGCTCAAATTTATGGGTAAGGGGTCCTATAGCTATGGAGAGGAGGCGGGGTTAACCCACACGTAGTCTGCCATGGAGTCTATCAGGAAAGGAAAATTACGGTAAGTATTTGGTAATAAATGTTCTGTTTTATATATATATATATATATATATATATATATATATATATATTGTTTTCAAAAACAAGGGTGTATATAAGGCCTTCAATATACCGCTCAGTGCCAGAGGAAATATCTAAAAGTAATGCTAGACCTAAAATTGGGACCAAAAAAAGGTCATCCACAAATGAACAGTGAGTAATGACAGAAATATTCCTTAAAACTCCATCAAGCTAAGATAATATCTGAGCGGCTGTTTAAAACATGGCAAAATATAAAAAAAATTGTGTAGAAAACTAGAAAACAGTAAAAACTATATCAGACAAACACTATAAACAGCGCTGATGTTGAAATGTAAATAAGTGGTCAACTCCACATAAAAGTCTTTAGACAGATGATAGATAAACACAGTGCTTCAAATAGTGTCCATAGGTGATCCTAAAGTAATTACAGTGTGCACCTTCTACCGAACTCTTCAGATCCACCACGTGAGAACACACTCCCCTCGGGGGTTAAACTCACCAGAGCAATGATAAAACACAGTCTTGAACAGAGGATTTTCATCAGAACCAAACACTGTGATCTGCATCAGTCAGGGGGACAGTAGAATGTAGTGGGCTCCCAATATGGCAAAATAAACAAAAGAGAGCGCAATAACGTAATCCTGTTTTATTTTATAAGACACCCCTCACAAAAGATATCCCCTCATACATTAAACGTACATCCAAAATAAATAACAATGAGCATGAAAGAAAGTGATGGCACTTCACCGTATCCGCCGTCCGGCGTGTATCGCTAGAACCGCAAGCTGTAAACAGCTTGCTTCCTTCTTCCTGGTTCTGCTCGGTGGAGTGCAACAAACACTTCCGGCGTGTCGTGTGGGTCATGCCCTGACGCGTTTTGTCATTGGCTGACTTCAACAGAGGCTATGCCTACATGACTCACACGCAGGCTTAAATTGTCCCCCCCTCCCCCGCCTTAGCCAATCAGCGGCCGTCCAGCATATAGATAGGCGCACATCATAATACAAAAACAGCACACTGGAGGCTTCCTACAGGCGGGGAAGTGGGACAAAACAGATACGAGCGCCGAGCTCGTCCGCGTCACCTCTGGTGCTTGCACTTCCCTAGGGGAACATTTTAATGTGAGTACTTTTAAACTATGTGATTAAATGTTTTTATAAAAAACAATATCACACTATTTGGTATTCCTTCGCTCTTCCCCATCATTACATGCACACAAATCTGTGGAGCCTCTATAGGAATCGCGATCCCCCCCCTCCCCCCAACACCCTACATAGAACCAGGCAGGACCCCAGCCAAGGCTGTGAAAGGACCATCTGAATAAGAGGAGGTCGGACAAAAGGCTCTATTATATACAAATGCTGTAACCTCACAGCAGTGAGGTAAGGGGCCACCCATATACTTAAGGAGTCACAGTTTGAAAAGCACGAAGCTACCTGTACCACCCACAACCCAGCACAAATCACAGCACGTCAATAAGGGATCTCTTCCCAATCCTGGACCATATTTATTTTTTATTTTTTTGATGCACGATTGACATTACCAATCCTTCTTTCTTTCTTTTACATTCTCAAGAAGGATAGCCACTTTTACTGGATCCACTTTGGACTTTATTGTTACTGCTTAGTAACATAATTTATGCACATTTGCACTATAATAGCTATGTACTGCTTAGTACCATCACAGACACATGCACTTTGTATTATATTAATTTTATCTGTCTTTTAGATTTATTTATTACTGTGTCACAGAATATTTGCACTTTTTTGCACTTTACCATCACCACACCTTTGTTGGTAAATTAGTAATTTATTAATGCAATTAATTTTCTGTATGTTTATGTGTAAGTTACCTCAAAATTAATTCCAGGATGTCATATGAATAATTTAAAGATAGAGGTTTAGCACAGAAACACAGTACACTATATACATCAGCTCAGCACTACTCCCATATACCATATTCACTTCAAGGCACACGGAATTTACCTTTCAGTGCTTTGTAGCAGATGACCCTTATACCTGGATCTTTTTAGTAGTGCGGTATTATTTTCTATACACATTAACTACATCACCGCCACATTGCAAGTTCATCATAGATAATATCTAATCATAATAAACAAATAAATAGATTTAAGTAAATTTCATATATAAATCACAAGACACACGTAACATCAATGTAAATGGTAAACATTCTACACTAAGGAGACTGTGGTCTGTAAAGAACACTTGAAAGCAAACACATAAATATATGTAATAAAAAATGCTAAAATTCATATATTATGCCAAGTGACTCAGATAATCATATTATATGGATAAAAAACTGATAGCAAACATAAGTACTATTTATAAAAACATAATATTTAAAATGTAAAAATCACTGATAAAACAGTTAATATCCAAATCCACGTTTAATCCCTTCGGCGATAAAGTATCTACCAAAAAGATCCATTGAGTCTCTCTCTTGGAGAGGTCTCTCACCAAGTTAGAGCCTCTCCATACTGGCTTTAGGTGGTCAATGCCCCAAAATTGGAGACCATTGGGATCCTGGTTGTGAAATAATTTAAAATGGAGTGACACGTTATGGTCTTTAAAACCAATAATAATATTCGCAATATGTTCAGCAAATCTGATGCAAATCTTGACGTTTGGTACGGCCTATATAAATAAGCCCGCACGGGCATTGGAGGGCATACACCACGTAGGAGGTGTTGCACGTAATGAATTCTCTAATAGTGAATTCCTTATGGTTTGAGGTAGATGAAAAGACCTCCACAGCCCTTAATGGTCTATCCACCTCTCTACATGCACGACACCTCCTACAGGCAAAAAACCCATCCCTATCCCAAAAAGTGGAAAGCCTGGATGGAGGATCCAAAACTTTCCTCACTATTTTGTCAGCAAAGCTCAAGGCTCTTCTGTAAATAAATCCTGGCATCCGAGGTAGTACTGTAGAGAGCACTTTATCCATAAGGAGGACATGCCAATGAGTGGCAAATATCTCCTCAACTTCTCTGTATTGAGAGTGGAAGAAATTCCACTCACATCCATTATCGGTACGGGAGGGAGAGGAGTCTCTAAGAAAGTCTTCCCTATGGAGTACAGCCAGTTCATGGATAATAGAATCCAATGCCTCCTCATGGTAGTCCTTTTCAGTAAATTTGCCCTTTATGATCTGCGCTTGTGATAAAAAGTCCATCTCCTCAGAACAATTTATTTTTACTCTCGTGATTTGCCCCTTGGGGATGTTCTTTAACCACATAGGATGGTGACCACTGCTGATAGGTAACTAACTATTAGAGTCTGTAGGTTTAAAAAATACTTTTGTTCCCAACCTATTCCCTTGTCTAAAAATGTGAACATCTAAAAAGTGTATGTCGCTAAAACTATATTCACTAGTCAACTTGATGTTATTTTTATTAGTATTCAATTCTTTAAAAAAATCATGTAACCTGTCCACTGGCCCCTCCCAGATAAAAAATAGGTCATCAATATATCTTTTATACATTAAAAGATGAGGATGGGCCACAGAGAAGATCGATTTATCCTCCCATTCCCCATAAAAAGATTTGCTATACTGGTGGCAAACTTGGCCCCCATAGCAACACCTCTACACTGGGAATAAATGTCACCCTTGAACTAAAAAAAAATTGTGGACTAAACAGAAGTCAAGAGCGTTCCTTATAAAGACCTTCTGATTATGCGGTATATCATCACGTTTGCATAATGCCCAATTAAGGGCCAAGAGTGCATCATTGTGTTGGATGACAGTGTATAAGGAAGAAACATCCGCAGTTACTAAATACACTTCCTCTTTCCCTGTAAGGTCAATCAGTTGTAACATCTGAAGTAGGCTCTTGGTATCCTTGAGATAAGTTCGAGTTTGAACAACACTTTTTTATAGATAGAGGTCCAGATATTGCCCTAGACGAGATGTAATGGACCCTATCCCATTAACAATAGGTCTCCCAGGGGGGCAATTGAACACTTTATGGATTTTGGGGAGGGTGTAGATTGTAGGAATTCTACTACTACTGGGCACCAGGTACATTCTCTCACGGTTGGTTAAGACTCCAGTTGAGTAGCCCATTTCAACTAAACACTTCATATTAATCTCATACTGTATAGATGGATCGTTTTCTAACTTAGTGTAAGTATTACCATCACTTAACATCTCAATAAGTTGATTAAGAAAAATTTATTTGTTTAAAATAACAACCCCTCCCCTTTTATCAGCGGGCCTAATCACTATGTCCTTCCTTTCTTCAAGCATTGTTATTCCGTCCAAGATATGGCGCGGATTACCATCTTTTTTGGGAACTATGTGCTCAAGGTCTCGTATCACCACACCCTTAAAGGTTTCCAATTGATGGTTTGCACTGTTAAGAGGGTTGAAGAGGGATTTGTTACGAAGGAAATACTGGTCACTGGTTGGGAATTTTTGTTCAAAATTTTTTTTTTCATATTTTCTTTGCGCATGTATTTATGTATGTCTATAAAGACATCAAACTTGTTAATTGGCCTTTTCAGGCCACATTTCAAGCCTAGATGCAGAATATTAGTTTCTTTATGCAATAAAATTGTGTCACTCAACCTAAATATACCACCTACTCTGGGCCTCTCCTTCTTTTTCTGGACTTTTCGTCCCGCTCGACATCCTCTCGTTCTTCTCTCCTTTGACTGGGATATTGAGTCTGATCCTTTTCCCAATACAGTGGTTCTTTCCAATGAGGATCTCTGTAATCTTGGGTTTGCTGGTACTGAGCTGGCGGTCTCCCTCTTCGTTGGGGAAAACCCCGGCCTCGCTTCTGCCATCCTCTCCCCCTCCATAAAAAAGGACAGGGAGATTGATAACCACCTCTTGCCCCGTTTTCCCATAATAGTTCAAATCTATTATTGACTGGAACATGGTACTGTTGATTATGGGGTGTGTGATAATGAGCACCGTTTTGTCCATCTCTCACTGAACTACCTTTACCATAATCAGTAGTGTTTCTAATAGGTGTAGAGTGATCCCTCAGGGAGCGAGGTGGAACATCACTCCTCCTAATACTACTTGTGTTGGGAGCACTAGTGGGTAATATGGGTCGCCTTATCCCAGGAACATCCAACTGAACACTCTCTCCATTAGTTTCCATATTTTCTGGAGTCTTTGTTTGTTGCCAAAGATACACACAATTAGAGCGAAAGTCACCCAAATCACGGTGAAACTTTCTAATCTTTTTCTTCTGAGTGTCTTTGTCAACTTTTTTCATTCCCTGATGAAGTCACGTGGTCTATGACGATACGCGTAGGGACATCACAAGCACCGGATGTGACGCGGATGAGCTCGGCGCTCGTATTTGTTATGCGTTTTTTATGATTTTAAATGTGAGTACAAATATTTACTTTATTGTTTAAATAAAATTTGTACGTAAAATACTACACTAACTTGGGATTCCTTCGCCTCCCCCCCCCATTTATGTACGCTACATTGGAGTCTCCACGGCCAGAGGATTGATCTCCCTAACCAGGCAGCACACACCCACATGTCCCAAGAGACCATGCAGGCAGTAGAAGGTTGGACCAACAGAGGGTTTTTTCATATGCTGTAACCTCACAGCAGTGAGGTAAGGGACCATCCTTATATCACAGATAGAGGAGTCACATTGTGGAAGTCACTGAAGAACACATTCAGCACCTTATCACAGCACCTAGTCCATGAGGACTTGCTTTGGACTCTTTTGCTAGCAGCACTGTTTGCAGGCTTTCTTCAAAAGTTTTTATTGCTCAATTTTAAAAGGACAATCCTCAACACATTTTTGTATTGTTTCAGCAACTTTTTTGTTACTGCTTAGTAATAATTTTTTCTTTGTATCACAAGATTTCATGCACATTTGCACTTTACCGTACTTCAGCACATGCTGTTAGTACAGGTTATTGCGCAGGATTTTTTCACGGATACATGCACCTTTCTTAGCACTATACCATCGCTTCAGCTACATTTTTTATCTGTCACGGATTCATGCACCAGTGCACTTTACCATAGCTTCAGCACTTGCTTGTAGCATTAGCACCTTACTAATACAGTTGTATATTAAGGTTATTTTTGGTATTAAGCTATCACATACTGGTATATATACCCCTCCCCCCTGGACAACTGTTACGGATTCATTACTATTGCACTTTACCATAGCTTCAGCACTTGCTAGTAGCACAGGCACCTTACTAATACAGCCGTATATTAAGGTTTTATTGATTGGTATTATATTTATGATATTCCATACTGTCTAAGCATACCTCCCTGGATGTTCGGACAGTAAACCTTTGAGTTTTAGATTACTATCCTATTCGTCAGCTCAGCACTACTTTCTATATACACTTTTCATCCAGGTCACGGTACTCACCTTTCAGTGCTTTGCAGCAGATGATTTAATCATTTTATAGTATCGCGTAAATACTTTTTTACACAGACCTCCCATCGAAGGCTCCTAATTATAATTTTTTCTTTAATGTACTGTTCTAGTGTACAAATGTCCCACCACGTGCAGACTTGTTTTTCAAGTACATTCCCTAGTGCAGTCATTACCCCATTAAAATTAACTTGTGCAGAGGTCTGCTCATTGATTGAAAACACATTAGCAATGTCCATAGTTCTACTGCTTAGGAAATGCAAAACATCCATGGCTGCCGAGAAAAAATGAAATTAGAAACAAAAACAAAGGTGTATATAAGGCCTTCAAATTACCGCTTGGGTTTCAAGCTGCAGGATCTTATCCTTAAACGTAAATGGAAAAAAAAATCAAAATTGGAAAGTAGGATTAATGATCCTAAACTGCAGCTTGACCCCATCAAAGATTCCCAACAGGTGATTGATTTCAATACTCGGATAAAAAAGAAGCTTGAAAAAGTTGACAAAGACACTCAGAAGAAAAAGATTAGAAAGTTTCACCGTGATTTGGGTGACTTTCGCTCTAATTGTGTGTATATTTGGCAACAAAGACTCCAGAAAATATGGAAACTAATAGAGAGAGTGTTCAGTTGGATGACCCTGGGATAAGGCCACCCACATTACCCACTAGTGCTCCCAGCACAAGTAGTATTAGGAGGAGTGATGTTTCACCTCGCCCCCCGAGGGATCACTCTACACCTATTAGAAACACTACTGATTATGGTAGAGGTAGTTCAGTGAGAGATGGACAAAACGGTGCTCGTTATCACACACCCCATAATCAACAGTACCATGTTCCAGTCAATAATAGGTTTGAACCATTATGGGAAAATGGGGCAAGAGGTGGTTATCAATCTCCTCGTCCTTTTTTAGGGAGGGGGAGGGGATGGCAGAAGCGAGGCCGGGGTTTTCCCCAACAAAGAGGGAGACCGCCAGCTCAGTACCAACAAACACAAGATTACAGAGATCCTCATTGGAAAGAACCACCGTATTGGGAAAAGGATCAGGCTCAATATCCCAGTCAAAGGAGAGAATAACGAGAGGATGTCGAGCGGGACGAAAAGTCCAGAAAAGGAAGGAGAGGCCCAGAGTAGGTGGTATATTTAATTTGAGTGACACAATTTTATCGCATAAAGAAACTAATATTCTGCATCTAGGCTTGAAATGTGGCCTGAAAAGGCCAATTAACAAGTTTTATGTCTTTATAGACATACATAAATACATGTGTAGCGACCTCTCTCTCTCTCTCGCTTTATCGGTTATGCGGCTGTTGTCTAGGGGTCCCTGGGAGGGAGAGATGAGATACACCACGGCCCATGTCCTCCATGACTAAGAGGTGAAGGCCAGAAGATTGAGCCCTGTGCAGGTGTCCTAGAGTCAAGTCCAGTACTTCGTTCCTGACTCCTTTGCTCCTAGTAACCAGAGTTCCACACAGTGAATAGGTCCAACTCAGTTTTATTCTTCTTGCCAAACAATAAACAGTTTCTTCTACTGAGTAATAAGGGGGAATAGATCGAGGCACAATCCTTTCCCTTCTGATGCTAACCACTGTGATATCACCAGTGGCGGATATTCACTGCCACTGACCATGTGAGGTAGAACGTGAATTACCTTCGCTAGCACGGCCCCTGTCAGGGGAAGGAGATCCATCCAAGGGAGAAACAGGAGGCCTCTCTGTCACCAGCGATGCTGCGCCGGACTCTCCAGAGAAGTTCCGCACACCAGTCCTCACGAACTCAGACACGGGCACCCAAGGAATTAGGGCCCCCCTCGGATTCCTCCACCCTCGCGGAACTCAGTCGAAGGTACTGAGCCCCAGGCCTCCGCCATAGTACCTCACCCCAGGCTAAAGGTGCCTGGGATGGACTCCATCCTCGCTCTGGCCAGGTCAAGGGCACCTAGGCCCAGAACACTGGAACGCCAGCACCCAGGCCGAAGGTGCCTGGGTGCGGCCGAATCCTCCAACTCTGAACTCTGAACCCCCGTGGTAAGGGCGTCAGCCCCTTTTATCCCCTCTCCCTTTGCATCACAGCGGGTTCCCCGCCCCGCTGTACCAGCTCCAGGGGAGGACAAAAAGGTACAGTCTTGCGGCGTGAGTTCAGCCCCGGCCCAGGGCAACAGTACCTTTGACTGAGTTCCGCGAGGGTGGAGGAATCCGAGGGGGGCCCTAATTCCTTAGGTGCCCATGTCTGAGTTCGTGAGGACTGGTGTGCGGAACTTCTCTGGAGAGTCCGGCGTAGCATCGCTGGAGACAGAGAGGCCTCCTGTTTCTCCCTTGGACAGATCTCCTTCCCCTGACAGGGGCCGTGCTAGCGAAGGTAATTCACGTTCTACCTCACATGGTCAGTGGCAGTGACTATCCTCCACTGGTGATATCACAGTGGTTAGCATCAGAAGGGAAAGGATTGTGCCTCGATCTATTCCCCATTATTACTCAGTAGAAGAAACTGTTTATTGTTTGGCAAGAAGAAAAAAACTGAGTTGGACCTATTCACTGTGTGGAACTCTGGTTACTAGGAGCAAAGGAGTCAGGAACGAAGTACTGGACTTGACTCTAGGACACCTGCACAGGGCCCAATCTTCTGGCCTTCACCTCTTAGTTATGGAGGACATGGGCCGTGGTGTATCTCATCTCTCCCTCCCAGGGACCCCTAGACAACAGCCGCATAACCGATAAAGCGAGAGAAAGAGAGCGGTCGCTATACGTGGGGGCTCTCGAGTCCGGAATTCTGTTACAGCAAGTAACGCGCCAAAAGTACCAGCATGGACCCACTGGAAGTAGAACAGTGGTGCAAGGCAGCCTACACAGATTCAGCCGCGGCAGTAGTCATAGAACTCCCAGGGACCTGGCAAGAAGAAGCGGTGAAGCGGCTAGTAACGTCGCTGTCCCCAAACCAGAAGGTATGGGTGATGGATGTCAGAATGAATTCCACACTGACCCACACACTAATAGCTTGGATGAAGGAAATCCCAGAACATTTCAAGGGTCCAAGTATAAAACCAATGGATGATCAGACCTATAGCTTAATACATGCGCTGCCACTCATACCAGGAGGATGGGTTCAGACACCTAAACCATCATCCCCACAGGTATCTCCACCGCAGTCCCCAAAAGCAGAAAACCGGAAGGCTAAAGAGAGCTCCGGGTCACCGCCTACCACCCTCAGCGCAGAGTTATGCGCGGTCCTGGGGGAGATTGTAGCCCAGTGTAAGAAGGATCCTACAGACTATCAAATGTCGGGATACAGAAAACTCAGAATATTCTCTGGGAGGAAACCTGTACCTTCGGGTGAAGAGGGGTTTGAGGAGTGGTTAGACGGTGCCACTCAGACCTTAGAAGAATGGGAAGTCCCAGAACACAGAAAGAAGCAGAGAATTGCTGAAAGTCTGAAGGGGCCTGCTCTAGAGGCCATACGCAACCTCAAGATGAGCAAAACAGACTGTGATGCGCAGGATTATCTGGACATTCTACAGAATGTGTTCGGTGGAACAGAGAAAATCACTGAGCTCACTTACCAGCTGGAGCACTGCTACCAAAAGACAGGAGAGAAACTGTCAGAGTTCATGAGGCGCCTGGATAAGATCCTGCATAAAATGATCCTGAAGAAGAGGATCGACCCGCGGAAGGTGGATGAGGCCCATGTTTAGCAGGTGATGAGAGGATCTCAGCCCCTGGACCCCATCGCATTGGCGCTACGCACAAGACAGGACAGGAAGAGCCTGGAGTACCCTGACTTGATCCGAGTGGTCAGAAAGGAAGAAGCGATGCTGGAGGAGAAGAAGAGGAACCAACTAGTTGAGTCAGTTAATCCTCCTCCGGTGATGGTCAGGACGGCCATGACCCTGGAAAGAGACTCAGAGGTGGATACCTTGAAGTCACAGATGTCCCAAGTATTGGGGATGCTGACCTCCCTGATGGAAAAGGAGTCAAGGGTACCAGAGAGGGAAAGTCCGAGGAAGGAGCTGTTTCCAGATACCTCAGCGCCCGCATCCCTTCAAGATTGGGGGGACATGACTTGTTTCAACTGTGGAGGGGTTGGCCATGCGGCCAAAGTGTGTGCCAGTCCAAAGAAAAAAAGATGAATAACCGCAAGCCGCCGGAAAACTTCAGCGGGCCCCGGTGAAGGAGTCAACCGGGTGCCCATCATCTCCAGTGAACTCCAAACTGAATGAGAAGCACATGAAAAGAGTGGAGAAGACCCTCAGAAGAAACACAAGGTTCCTCAGTGGGAACGTACCCCAAAAAAAGAGAGTAATGTCCCTCAGCAGATAGTTACACCCATTAAAAGGAGGGAGATCAATGCATACCAGGCCCAAGAGAGACTTAAGTCCAAAGAGAAATGGAAGAAAGAAAGTCCAAAAGGAAAACTCAAAGATCCAAGGAAAGAGACTCCTTCGAAGCGATATCCAGAGAAGCTGGTAGGTCCCTCCCTGATAGTACCTGTCCAAATGGAGGGAGTCTACACAAGAGCCATATTGGATACTGGGGCACAAGTGACCCTGTTGTACCGGGACTTTTATGACAAGCATCTAAGCCACCTGAATAGAAAAAAACTTGCGCCACCTAAAGTGTATATAAAAAATCTGCACCTAAAATTTCAGTGATGACTGAAAACAATGTGAATAGTGAGAGATAAGGGTGCTCAGTGGTAGTAAAACTAATATTAGTCAATAGTTAAATTGATATAATTACACCTGCCTAAAGTATATAGTGCAATAAACAAGTGAATATTTATAATCACAAAACAATGAAAATCAATGAACCAATGATTCCCACAGAAACAAATAATAGTGAATAGTGCATCAAAGTCCAAAGAAACACACAAAACGTCCCACAATGATAGTGAACAACGAATATGTTTCCTGCGTGTGTAATAAGTCTTCAATCTTCAATAAACATGATATTTATAATCAAATCAACTCTTGTGACTGTTCAAATCCACCTTCACCAAAAGCAGTGACACCCGATAGTGCTGAAGTAATGATGGCAGCTTACCCCAACAAATTGACCCTTTTAACTAAAAAAGAGGTCAAGCAGGCTTTCTGCAAGTATCGACTTGCCAGATATCAAAGCTATGATGTCCACAGAGCAGGCAGCGGTGGATGATGGGATAAGAACTCCGATGCTATGCAAATTAGGAGAAGAGAAGCAAAAAATAGTGTAATACCATTTATTGCACAGAATAGTTTAAAAAGCCAAAAACGCGCTTACTTTGTAAGTGCCCCGACCCGGCACTGAGGCTGTAAAGGCATGGGTATATGAATGGCGGTCCCAAACCTGTGGATAGTGGCGTGCGTTCCACCTCTTCGGAACGAACAGCCAGCGGGACCGGAAGTAACGTCAGTTGCGTGACCTGTATTGCGCCTCGACGTACGTTTCGGGTTCCGTCATCAGGAAGCGCTACAGGTCACGCTCAGAATACAATATTTATGTCGCTCATAATTTGAATATGGGAGGGGATATATACATAAGCAGCCTCTGTCCCGGCAGAGCGGCACAGCATATTATGCACATTATACATAATAATAACATATATATTAATACATATCAATACAATAATAATAGTTTATATAAAATGTTAAAAAATGGTTATAAACCAATCCCAAATATTAAAATAAAATAATTGTAAAAATAAAAAAGTCTAAAATTCATATAACTGAATGGGATAAACAGGGCCCCAACAGATGGAGACCTTATTCATTAGTAAGGAAGCAATTCAAGTCCAAATCAATATTTAAACCAGAAGGCTGCATCGTTCTGAGTTGGTATAACCATTGAGTCTCATTCTGTGATATAGATTTCTTTAAATCTGTTCCTCTCCAGTGTCCCACGACCTTGTCAATCCCATAAAAGGTCATTTTTCCAGTGTCCTAATCATGGTATCGGGCAAAGTGACGTGAGACACTATGGTTAGGAAATCCTTTAAGAATATTTGTATTCATTTACCCTAACTTTTAGCTCCCTTGTAGTCCTACCTACTTATTGAAGGGAGCAAGGACACTCCAGGACATATGTGACATGCCTGGAGTCACAGGTTATGAGGGGTTTAATTTCAAATTTTTGATGTGTAACATTGGACCTGAATTTGCTAATTTTCTTAGTATATCTTTTGGTTTTCCGACAAGATTTACACCGAGTCCAGTAGTGGAAACCAGAACCATCTAAAAAGGTGGGAGGTTTCTTAGGGGGATCAGGTATATTGGGCGCAATCATGTTTCGCAACACTGGTGCCCTCCTGTAAATAAATTTTGGTTTGGGAGGTAAAATTTTGGCCAAGTCATTATCCTTAAGAAGGATAGGCCAAAATTTCTTAAAGGTTTTTTCTACATCCCTATATTGCCTATGAAAACCTGAAAGAAAGGCTAATTCACCCGAAAAAGGAGTTTTTTTCTTTGAAACCAGAAGAGATTCCCTCTCCATCAAAAGAACTTCATTTTTGTTTTTTTCAAGTGTGTGTTGGGGGTAACCCTTTTCCCTAAACCTCTCAATGAGAGTGGCAGCTTGCGTTTCAAAATCTGAGACTTGATCACAGTTACGCCTAATGCGCATAAGTTGCCCCTTAGGGACTGCCCCCAACCACTGAGGATGATGACAACTCGATGTAGGCACAAATCCATTCCTATCTGTGGTCTTGAAATTAGTTTTTGTGCCTACTCGACCCTCTTTTTTAACTAATGTTAGATCTAAGTAATTGATGGAGGTAAGACTGATTTCTGCTGAAAACTTGAGACCATAATGATTAATATTCATGGCCCCCAAAAACTTTTCAAACGAGGGTAATGACCCCTCCCACAGCAGAATAATGTCATCAATATATCTTTTGTAAAAGATCAAACACTTGGAGATGTCAAGGTAGATGGACTCATTTTCCCATTTGTTTAGGACAAGGTTGGCCACACTGGGGGCATAACGAGCCCCCATCGCCACACCTTTAATCTGATTATAGAAACTACCCCGTGCCCAGAAATAATTGTTACCCATTGCTAATTGTAATCCTTCTCCCAAAAATTCAATTTGATCCCCAGATAAACTGGAATGCTCTATGAGGGCCAATTCGACCGCCACAGAAGCATCTTCCTGCTGGATATTGGTGTAGAGAGACTCTACATCTATGGTAACCATCAAGGTCTCCTGGGTGACTACTATAGAGGACAGTAATTTAATAAGTTCTCTACTGCCTTTGAGATAGGACTTCCCTTGTGTGACCAAGGGTTGTAATTATATGTCCAAATATTCTCCCACCCTGGAGTAGAGGGACCCAATACCACTAACAATTGGTCGCCCAGGGGGATTGTCAATGTTTTTTATGGACTTTCGGTAATATATATAGCACCGGCGTCCGGGGCACTCGAGGTACAAGGTATTGGGTGTCAGGGTCACCTGTGGCCAGGTGACAGATGCACACCGTAGGGGGACAGGAGTGCTCCGCGAGGTAGTGAACCCTATGGCTGGCTTCTGTGGATAGGAAACTGGGTGGTTGTGGAAAGCGGGACCAGAGGAGCACAACCGGGATCCCAACGGAAGCGAGAGCCAAGATTCCCCAGGGCGCGGAGTCTAAGACCCAGCTGGTCTTCTCCAGGGCCTCTAGTGGTGAGGATGTTACGCTGCAGGCTGGGACCAGGTCGCGGCCCCTGGAGTTTCCTAGCTCACGCCCCGTAGGATAAGGGGAAGCAGCAGCACACGATAGAGAGAACCGAATAACAAGCCGAAGGTCAGGGGCCACAAGCAGACAAGGATAACGAAGAACGAGCCGAAGGTCAAGGGTCACGAGCAGACAGGGATGGTCGGGGACAAGCCAATAACGTAACAGAGAGACAGACGTAGCACACGGCAGGCAGGAACCCAAACACACAATGCCTAACAAACACGTTGATCAGCAAAGCAGGCTTGCAGTGCACAGGTTAATATAGTGTTCAGTGATAGGGCCTGGGGTGGAGTCAGGCTGGGAGGAGATTATAAAGGAAGCCAGGTGAAGGAGGTCTGGTCTCTAGATGAACACATGAGGAGGAAGGTAAGATGGCAGACAGACATTAATGCATATCCATGACAGTACCCTCCCTCTTACGAGGCCTCCCCCTTCCCCGCCTGGGCCCAGGTTTAGAGGGAAACTTCAGATGAAACTCCTTTAACAGACGAGGTGCAAAGACCTCAGATGCAGTGATCCAAGACCTCTCCTCAGGACCAAACCCTTTCCAATGAACGAGGTACTGAAGAACGCCTTTACAGAGTCGGGAGTCCAGAATTTGACTGATCTCGTACTCCTGATTATCCTCAGAGACAGGCGCCACGGTAGGAAGAGGACGAGAGAATTTATTGAGGACTAAAGGCTTTAGAAGAGCAACATGAAAGGAGTTAGTGATTTTAAGGCTCTTAGGAATCTGGAGTTTGAAACAAACCGGATTCAGTTTAGCAGTTACCGTGTATGGACCGATGAATCGTGGAGCAAACTTCAGAGAAGGAACTCGGAGCTTGATGTTCCTGGTAGAGAGCCAGACTTTGTCCCCTGGCTGAAGAGAAGGCGGTTTACGCCTGCGGCGGTCGGCAAAGCCTTTGAATTTTTCAGCAGCTGCCCGGAGGGAATCATGAACGTGACCCCAAACGGAATTGAGAGACTCCTGAACCGAAGCCAAAGCTGGAATGTCTGGAGAACAGATCATAGGAAGAGGAAGTTGAGGGTGTTTTCCATAAACTGTGAAAAAGGGTGTCTTCTGCGAACTGGTATTCACATGATTGTTATGGGAGAATTCTGCCCACGGGAGTAGAGAGGACCAATCGTCATGGTGAGAAGACACAAAGGTGCGAAGAAAGACCTCTAACTCCTGATTAACCCTCTCAGTCTGTCCATTGGATTGGGGATGGTAAGAAGAAGAAAAATCCAAGACAATATTGAGGGATTTGCAAAAGGCTCTCCAAAAACGAGACGTGAATTGGACTCCCCTGTCGGAAACAATATGAGAAGGGACCCCATGTAGGCGGAGAATTTCTCGAATGAAAATGGGAACCAAGGCAGGGGCAGAAGGAAGACCAGGAAGAGGAACAAAATGAGCCATCTTGGAGAATCGATCGATTACCACCCAAATGACTGTATTATTCTCAGACAGTGGGAGATCGGTGATAAAATCCATGGCAATATGGGCCCAGGGTTCCTTAGGAATAGGCAAGGGCATGAGGAGACCAGCAGGAGCTTGTGTGGAGGATTTGGACTGAGCACAGACATGACAAGCTTTAACGTAGTCTTTGACGTCTGAGCGGAGATTAGGCCACCAGTAGTGACGACTGATGAGTAGGAAGGATCGGAGGAATCCAGAATGCCCTGCCACCTTGGAATCATGTCCCCAACGAAGGATCTTAGCTCTTAGCCCAGTGGGGACAAAGGTCTTACCAGGCGGAATTTTAGACTTCAGGGTGGTAGAGTGGGCAACAATGCATGAGGTGGGAATGATCGGCTCAGGTTCAGGGGCGGACTCCTCGTCCAAAGTGTCAAATGACCTAGAGAGCGCATCAGCCCGACCGTTGCAGGAACCAGGTTTGTAGGTAATCGTGAAATTAAAACGGGCAAAGAAGAGACTCCACCTGGCCTGTCTAGGATTCAGACGTTTAGCATTCTGTAGATACTGTAAATTCTTGTGATCGGTAAAGATCGTTATGGAGTGAGGGGAACCCTCCAAGAGATGACGCCACTCCTCTAACGCCAATTTAATTGCGAGAAGTTCCCGATCACCGATGGCATAATTCCTCTCTGCCTGAGAAAATTTTTTGGAGAAGAACGCACATGGTTGGCGTCTCTTCTCAAAGATTTGAAGAAGCACAGCTCCCACCCCCATTGAGGAAGCGTCCACTTCAATAAAAAATGCATTCCCAGGATTTGGTCTCCTCAAGAGGGGGCCAGAAACAAAGGCCTGTTTCAGGTTGTGAAATGCAGAGACAGCTTCGGGAGGCCAGTCTCTGGCATTCACACCCTTCTTGGTCAAAGCGATAATAGGCGCGGCAATGGAAGAGTAATTCCTTATGAACTGCCTATAATAATTAGTGAAGCCAAGAAAGCGCTGTGTGGCCTTGAGGCTAGCAGGAAGAGGCCAGTTGGTGATAGCCAAGACCTTCCCAGAGTCCATACGAAGCCCCGAACATGAGACAAAGCACCCCAAAAACAGGACCTCAGAACATTCAAAGGAACATTTCTCCAGCTTGGCATAGAGATTGTTCTCTCTAAGACGTTGAAGTACAGTGCGGACATGGTTTCTGTGGACAAGCAGATTTTCAGAAAAGATCAGAATGTCATCCAGATAGATGACAACAAACTGGTACAGCAGATCTCTGAAGATTTCATTGACAAAGTTTTGAAACACGGCTGGAGCATTACACAGACCAAAAGGCATCACCAGATATTCGTAATGCCCGTCTCTAGTGTTAAATGCAGTCTTCCATTCGTCACCCTCCCGTATTCGAATGAGATTGTACGCGCCTCTGAGATCCAACTTGGTGAAAATGGAGGCACCCTTCAACCTATCGAATAGCTCAGATATTAAGGGTAAGGGATATCGATTTTTAATAGTAACCGCATTTAAACCCCGATAATCGATGCAGGGTCTTAAGGTACCATCCTTTTTGGCAACAAAAAAGAACCCTGCCCCTGCAGGCGATGAGGATTTCCGGATGAACCCTCTCTCCAGATTCTCTGCTACATACTCCGACATGGCCTGGGTCTCTGGGATGGACAGAGGGTAGGTACGACCCCTGGGTAGAGTTGCTCCGGGGACAAGAACAATAGCACAGTCAAAAGACCTGTGGGGAGGAAGCACCTCAGCTGATTTTTTACAGAACACATCCCGGTAATCGCTGTATGCGGCGGGAAGATCAGAAGAAACAGAAGTGGCAGCAACCGGAAGACTCTCCTTGGGGGTCACCTTGAGAAGACACGACGAGAAACATGAGGAACCCCAGGCCAGGATCTGCCCAGAGACCCAGTCCACATGTGGAGAGTGGAGCTGTAGCCAAGGGAGGCCCAATACAACTGGGGTAGAGGCCTTGGGTAGAATAAGAAAGGATATCCACTCCTGGTGGAGAATCCCTACCGACATCCTAATGGGTAGCGTCTGGAAGCGAATAGGGCCCCCTGGGAGAACAGTGCCATCAATTGCCGAGACTACCAATGGGGTAGTGAGAGGTGAAAGGGTAAGCTTCATAGAAGAAGCAGTTCTCCAATCCATGAAATTGCCGGCAGCCCCGGAATCCAGGTATGCAAGGGTTGACTGAGGAGAAGTGCCTACATGAAGGGACACCGGCAAGAGCAGGCGAGAAGGTGATGTTTCTGGGTCCAATACTCCACCTTCCAAATGTATTAGACCCGAGCGTTTCCCGGACGAAGCGAGCAGGAGTCACGAAAATGACCCTTGCCCCCACAATAGAGGCACAAGCCCAGAGTTCTGCGCCTAGCACGTTCTTCGGGGGTTAGTCTGGTCCGGCCCAGCTGCATAGGTTCTTCAGCAGGAAGAGGATGCTCCACGGAATGAAGGGAGGGGAGCTCAGACTGGCTAGGACCCAGAGAGTGCTGGCGTCTTTTTTCTAAGGACCTCTCTTGAAAACAAATGTCGATCTGGTTGCATAATGAAATTACATCGTCCAGACCGACGGGAATGGCTCTTCCCGCTAATTCGTCTTTCACTCGGTCAGAGAGGCCATGTAAAAAGGTAGCGACCAGGGCCTCATTATTCCAGCTCAATTCAGCTGTGTGGATACGGAACTGAAGAGCATATTGCCCCACTGAACTAGATTCTTGGCGAAGACGTAAGACAGCACTAGCCGCTGAAGAAGCCCGAGCCGGCTCTTCGAAGATATTACGAAAGAGCTTCAAGAATTCGGACAGACTGGAAACCACCGGATCGTTCCTCTCCCACAGGGGGGCAGCCCAGGCCAAAGCTTCACCGGAGAGGAGGGAAATGATATAGGCTACCTTAGCCCGGTCAGATAGGAAGCTTTGAGGCTGAAGCTCAAAATGAATAGTGCATTGGCTGAGAAACCCCCTGCAGGCCTTGGAGTCCCCAGAGAAACGGAACGGAGCTGGCAATCTTAGTGAGTGTGAGGCTGCGACTGGTGCGATAGGTACAGCCGCTGGTTGTACTTGGGGTTGCGGATTCGGGGTTCCCAAGGAGACCTGAAGCTGCTCGAATCGAGAAGCCAGATCCTGGAGGAATCGCATCGCCTGGGTCTGATTTGATTCCTGGGTCTCAAGTCTGCGAACTATGCCCTGCAATGGATCATCCGCGGGAAGCGGGATGTCAGCCGGGTTCATGGCTGATCAAACTGTCAGGGTCACCTGTGGCCAGGTGACAGATGCACACCGTAGGGGGACAGGAGTGCACCGCGAGGTAGTGAACCCTATGGCTGGCTTCTGTGGATAGGAAACTGGGTGGTTGTGGAAAGCGGGACCAGAGGAGCACAACCGGGATCCCAACGGAAGCGAGAGCCAAGATTCCCCAGGGCGCGGAGTCTAAGACCCAGCTGGTCTTCTCCAGGGCCTCTAGTGGTGAGGATGTTACGCTGCAGGCTGGGACCAGGTCGCGGCCCCTGGAGTTTCCTAGCTCACGCCCCGTAGGATAAGGGGAAGCAGCAGCACACGATAGAGAGAACCGAATAACAAGCCGAAGGTCAGGGGCCACAAGCAGACAAGGATAACGAAGAACGAGCCGAAGGTCAAGGGTCACGAGCAGACAGGGATGGTCGGGGACAAGCCAATAACGTAACAGAGAGACAGACGTAGCACACGGCAGGCAGGAACCCAAACACACAATGCCTAACAAACACGTTGATCAGCAAAGCAGGCTTGCAGTGCACAGGTTAATATAGTGTTCAGTGATAGGGCCTGGGGTGGAGTCAGGCTGGGAGGAGATTATAAAGGAAGCCAGGTGAAGGAGGTCTGGTCTCTAGATGAACACATGAGGAGGAAGGTAAGATGGCAGACAGACATTAATGCATATCCATGACATTGGGCTTCTTAAGTATTCAGTATATTTCTATCGGCTCCCTCCGTCACCCATTCCAATAATTCTTCCTTTAATCTCCTCAAAGGATCCCCTGAGAGAAGTTTATAAGTACTTTGATCTTCTAGTAGGCGATTGATTTCATCGTGGTATTTTTGTATGGGAAGTACCACTACCCACCCCCCCCCCCCTTATCCGCGGGACGGACAACAATGTCTTTATTTTTCTCAAGTGATCTAATTCCCTCCATCAATAATTGGTTATGTCTACCCTGCTGGATTTCTAGGTCTCTAATGTCATCTTGCACCATATGCTTGAAAACCTCCACATGATGATGTGAGCCTTTTTTAGGATTAAATGTGGAATTATTTTTTAATCCACTATGTGAATAGATACTACCCTCTCCAACCAAGGGAGTATTGGGTAATTGGGATGCAAAGTGTTTTTTAATATTACGTTTTCTAATGTATTTTTCAATATCAATAAAGAGATCGAATTTATTTATTTTCCTATCAGGTGCAAATTTCAAACCCTGTGATAGAACTTGTAACTCCGCCTCCGAGAAGTCAATTCCTGTAAGATTGAAAATACCTCCATTTAATTGTCTCGCGGCCTTTTTCTTTCTGGTTCCCCCTCTTTTGCCTCTTTTTCTGATTGTTCTTTGGGGTATTGTGGAGTATTGGTTGGAATTTTGTAGGGCTCTTTCCATCCTCTCCATTCCCCCCCTGTGGGTAATTATTCTGATGTTGGACCGGTCTTCCTCTATGATTTCCTCTAAACTGACCCCTAGGTGGTCTGGGGGCATAGTGATTGGGTCCCTGGTTGTAATACTGGTGATTATAGTCAACAGATCTATCATCAAAAGGACCATACTTATTATAGGTGGATACCATGTATGGAGCTGGATAATAATCATTAGACTGGGAATATCCCACTCCATAATAGGAAGTGGGGGGGTAGAGGAGGCCCCCTCCCATTGGAACTAGCTTGCCCCTTGTTTTTAGATGGAGTTTTAGTTTTAATAGGGGTATGTACTTTATTTTTAAATTTATTAGCTAGTTGAGTGACGACATTATGAACTTCTAAATCCCTATCCACAGGGGATTCGTTTAAACTGGAGGGATCAAAATCCACCTGCCATTTATACACCTTATTATCCTCATAAACTTTAACATCTCTCTGATACTTTTTTAATTTTTTCTGTTTAATGTCCCCGTCATACTTGGATAAATGGGTCTGTAACCCTTGAGCCTTATCCAAATACTCTTTAGTTCCCATTAGGGGCCCCATTTTCTCTTTCAGGTTGGCTATATTGGCTTCCACTAAAACATTTTTTGCTCGTCTTCTCCGTATCATTAATTGCATAAGTTTTTGTTCACATGGGTTAAAGAATTGAAACCACTCATCTACAAGGGTAAAATCTTCTACGCCGTCATTTGGATGCACATCCCACCTCAACCTCCTGGGAGTGAGATTCCTCCCGATGTACATCTCAAATGATGCTATGTCCCACCAGAGACGTATCTGTTTCTCCATGTCATACTGGAGTTGCTTAAACCCCCTTTCCAGATCCAAATTAGGGCTAGGTGTTTGTAAAAAGATCTCCTCAATATTGGTCTGGTGACCCTGCATAAAATTGAAGACATCCATGGCTGCAGAGTTTGAAAAGTTGTAGAAAACTCCAAAAGAATGAATAGAAAAAAACTTGCGCCACCTAAAGTGTATATAAAAAAGCTGCACCTAAAATTTCAGTGATGACTGAAAACAATGTGAATAGTGAGAGATAAGGGCGCTCAGTGGTAGTAAAACTAATATTAGTTAATAGTTAAATTGATATAATTACACCTGCCTAAAGTATATAGTGCAATAAACAAGTGAATATTTATAATCACAAAACAATGAAAATCAATGAACCAATGATTCCCACAGAAACAAATAATAGTGAATAGTGCATCAAAGTCCAAAGAAATACACAAAACGTCCCACAACGATAGTGAAGTGGGATAAACAGGGCCCCAATAGATGGAGACCTTATTCATTAGTAAGGAAGCAATTCAAGTCCAAATCAATATTTAAACCAGAAGGCTGCATCGTTCTGAGTCGGTATAACCATTGAGTCTCATTCTGTGATATAGATTTCTTTAAATCTGTTCCTCTCCAGTGTCCCACGACCTTGTCAATCCCATAAAAGGTCATTTTTCCAGGGTCCTGATCATGGTATTGGGCAAAGTGACGTGAGACACTATGGTTAGGAAATCCTTTAAGAATATTTGTAACGTGTTCATTTATCCTAACTTTTAGCTCCCTTGTAGTCCTACCTACATATTGAAGGGAGCAAGGACACTCCAGGACATATGTGACATGCCTGGAGTCACAGGTTATGAGGGGTTTAATTTCAAATTCTTGATGTGTAACATTGGACCTGAATTTGCTAATTTTCTTAGTATATCTTTTGGTTTTCCGACAAGATTTACACCGAGTACAGTAGTGGAAACCAGAACCATCTAAAAAGGTGGGAGGTTTCTTAGGGGGATCAGGTATATTGGGCGCAATCATGTTTCGCAACACTGGTGCCCTCCTGTAAATAAATTTCGGTTTGGGAGGTAAAATTTTGGCCAAGTCATTATCTTTAAGAAGGATAGGCCAAAATTTCTTAAAGGTTTTTTCTACATCCCTATATTGCCTATGAAAACCTGAAAGAAAGGCTAATTCACCCGAAAAAGGAGGTTTTTTCTTTGAAACCAGAAGAGATTCCCTCTCCATCAAAAGAACTTAATTTTTGTTTTTTTCAAGTGTGTGTTGGGGGTAACCCTTTTCCCTAAACCTCTCAATGAGAGTGGCAGCTTGCGTTTCAAAATCTGAGACTTGATCACAGTTACGCCTAATGCGCATAAGTTGCCCCTTAGGGACTGCCCCCAACCACTGAGGATGATGACAACTCGATGTAGGCACAAATCCATTCCTATCTGTGGTCTTGAAATGAGTTTTTGTGCCTACTCGACCCTCTTTTTTAACTAATGTTAGATCTAAGTAATTGATGGAGGTAAGACTGATTTCTGCTGAAAACTTGAGACCATAATGATTAATATTCATGGCCCCCAAAAACGTTTCAAACAAGGGTAATGACCCCTCCCACAGCAGAATAATGTTGTCAATATATCTTTTGTAAAAGATCAAACACTTGGAGATGTCAAGGTAGATGGACTAATTTTCCCATTTGTTTAGGACAAGGTTGGCCACACTGGGGGCATAACGAGCCCCCATTGCCACACCTTTAATCTGATTATAGAAACTACCCCGTGCCCAGAAAAAATTGTTACCCATTGCTAATTGTAATCCTTCTCCCAAAAATTCTATTTGATCCCCAGATAAACTGGAATGCTCTATGAGGGCCAATTCGACCGCCACAGAAGCATCTTCCTGCTGGATATTGGTGTAGAGAGACTCTACATCTATGGTAACCATCAAGGTCTCCTGGGTGACAACTATAGAGGACAGTAATTTAATAAGTTCTCTACTGTCTTTGAGATAGGACTTCCCTTGTGTGACCAAGGGTTGTAAATATATGTCCAAATATTCTCCCACCCTGGAGTAGAGGGACCCAATACCACTAACAATTGGTCGCCCAGGGGGATTGTCAATGTTTTTATGGACTTTTGGTAATATATATAGCACCGGCGTCCGGGGCACTCGAGGTACAAGGTATTGGGCTTCTTTAGTATTCAGTATATTTCTATCGGCTCCTTCCGTCACCCATTCCAATAATTATTCCTTTAATCTCCTCAAAGGATCCCCTGAGAGAAGTTTATAAGTACTTTGATCTCCTAGTAGGCGATCGATTTCATTGTGGTATTTTTGCATGGGAAGTACCACTACCCCCCCCCCCCTTACCTGCGGGGCGGACAACAATGTCTTTATTTTTCTCAAGTGATCTAATTCCCTCCATAAATAATTGGTTATGTCTACCCTGCTGGATTGCTAGGTCTCTAATGTCATCTTGCACCATATGCTTGAAAACCTCCACATGATGATGTGAGCCTTTTTTAGGATTAAATGTGGAATTATTTTTTAATCCACTATGTGAATAGATACTACCCTCTCCAACCAAGGGAGTATTGGGTAATTGGGATGCAGTGTTTTTTAATATTAAGTTTCCTAATGTATTTTTCAATATCAATAAAGAGATCAAATTTATTTATTTTCTTATCAGGTGCAAATTTCAAACCCTGTGATAGAACTTGTAACTCCGCCTCCGAGAAGTCAATTCCTGTAAGATTGAAAATACCTCCATTTAATTGTCTCGCGGCCTTTTTCTTTCTGGTTCCCCCTCTTTTGCCTCTTTTTCTGATTGTTCTTTGGGGTATTGTGGAGTATTGGTTGGAATTTTGTAGGGCTCTTTCCATCCTCTCCATATTTCCTGGAGTGTCCTTGCTCCCTTCAATATGTAGGTAGGACTACAAGGGAGCTAAAAGTTAGGATAAATGAACACGTTACAAATATTCTTAAAGGATTTCCTAACCATAGTGTCTCACGTCACTTTGCCCAATACCATGATCAGGACCCTGGAAAAATGACCTTTTATGGGATTGACAAGGTCGTGGGACACTGGAGAGGAACAGATTTAAAGAAATCTATATCACAGAATGAGACTCAATGGTTATACCGACTCAGAACGATGCAGCCTTCTGGTTTAAATATTGATTTGGACTTGAATTGCTTCCTTACTAATGAATAAGGTCTCCATCTATTGGGGCCCTGTTTATCCCATTCAGTTATATGAATTTTAGACTTTTTTATTTTTACAATTATTTTATTTTAATATTTGGGATTGGTTTATAACCATTTTTTAACATTTTATATAAACTATTATTATTGTATTGATTTGTATTAATATATATGTTATTATTATGTATAATGTGCATAATATGCTGTGCCGCTCTGCCGGGACAGAGGCTGCTTATGTATATATCCCCTCCCATATTCAAATTATGAGCGACATAAATATTGTATTCTGAGCGTGACCCGTTGCGCTTCCTGATGACGGAACCCGAAACGTACGTCGAGGCGCAATACAGGTCACGCAACTGACGTTACTTCCGGTCCCGCTGGCTGTTCATTCCGAAGAGGTGGAACGCACGCCACTATCCACAGGTTTGGGACCGCCATTCGTATACCCACGCCTTTACAGCCTCAGTGCCGGGTCGGGGCACTTACAAAGTAAGCACGTTTTTGGCTTTTTAAACTATTCTGTGCAATAAATGGTATTACACTATTTTTTGGTTCTCTTCTCCTAATTTGCATAACATCTGAGATCTTATCCCATCATCCACCGCTGCCTGCTCTGTGGACATCATAGCTTTGATATCTGGCAAGTCGATACTTGCAGAAAGCCTGCTTGACCTCTTTTTTAGTTAAAAGGGTCAATTTGTTGGGGGTAAGCTGCCATCATTACTTCAGCACTATCGGGTGTCACTGCTTTTGGTGAAGGTGGATTTGAACAGTCACAAGAGTTGATTTGATTATAAATATCATGTTTATTGAAGATTGAAGACTTATTACACACGCAGGAAACATATTCGTTGTTCACTATCGTTGTGGGACGTTTTGTGTGTTTCTTTGGACTTTGATGCACTATTCACTATTGTTTGTTTCTGTGGGAATCATTGGTTCATTGATTTTCATTGTTTTGTGATTATAAATATTCACTTGTTTATTGCACTATATACTTTAGGCAGGTGTAATTATATCAATTTAACTATTGACTAATATTAGTTTTACTACCACTGAGCGCCATTATCTCTCACTATTCACATTGTTTTCAGTCATCACTGAAATTTTAGGTGCAGCTTTTTTATATACACTTTAGGTGGCGCAAGTTTTTTTCTATTCATTCTTTTGGAGTTTTCTACAACTTTTCAAACTCTGCAGCCATGGATGTCTTCAATTTTATGCAGGGTCGCCAGACCAATATTGAGGAGATCTTTTTACAAACACCTAGCCCTAATTTGGATCTGGAAAGGGGGTTTAAGCAACTCCAGTATGACATGGAGAAACAGATACGTCTCTGGTGGGACATAGCATCATTTGAGATGTACATCGGGAGGAATCTCACACCTAGGAGGTTGAAGTGGGATGTGCATCCAAATGACGGCGTAGAAGATTTAACCCTTGTAGATGAGTGGTTTCAATTCTTTAACGCATGTGAACAAAAAATTATGCAATTAATGATACGGAGAAGACGAGCAAAAAATGTTTTAGTGGAAGCCAAAATAGACGACCTGAAAGAGAAAATGGGGCCCCTAATGGGAACTAAAGAGTATTTGGATAAGGCTCAAGGGTTACAGACCCATTTATCCAAGTATGACGGGGACATTAAACAGAAAAAATTTAAAAAGTATCAGAGAGATGTTAAAGATTATGAGGATAATAAGGTGTATAAATGGCAGGTGGATTTTCATCCCTCCAGTTTAAACGAATCCCCTGTGGATAGGGATTTAGAAGTTCATAATGTCGTCACTCAACTAGCTAATACATTTAAAAATAAAGTACATACCCCTATTAAAACTAAAACTCCATCTAAAAACAAGGGGCAAGCTAGTTCCAATGGGAGGGGGCCTCCTCTACCCCCCCCCACTTCGTATTATGGAGGGGGATATTCCCAGTCTAATGATTATTATCCAGCTCCATACATGGTATCCACCTATAATAAGTATGGTCCTTTGGATGATAGATCTGTTGACCATAATCACCAGTATTACAACCAGGGACCCAATCACTATGCCCCCAGACCACCTAGGGGTCAGTTTAGAGGAAATCATAGAGGAAGACCGGTCCAACATCAGAATAATTACCCACAGGGGGGGAATGGAGAGGATGGAAAGAGCCCTACAAAATTCCAACCAATACTCCACAATACCCCAAAGAACAATCAGAAAAAGAGGCAAAAGAGGGGGAACCAGAAAGAAAAAGGCCGCGAGACAATTAAATGGAGGTATTTTCAATCTTACAGGAATTGACTTCTCGGAGGCGGAGTTACAAGTTCTATCACAGGGTTTGAAATTTGCACCTGATAAGAAAATAAATAAATTCGATCTCTTTATTAATATTGAAGAATACATTAGAAAACTTAATATTAAAAAACACTTTGCATCCCAATTACCCAATACTCCCTTGGTTGGAGAGGGTAGTATCTATTCACATAGTGGATTAAAAAATAATTCCACATTTAATCCTAAAAAAGGCTCACATCATCATGTGGAGGTTTTCAAGCATATGGTGCAAGATGACATTAGAGACCTAGAAATCCAGCAGGGTAGACATAACCAATTATTGATGGAGGGAATTAGATCACTTGAGAAAAATAAAGACATTGTTGTCCGCCCCGCGGATAAGGGGGGGGGGGTAGTGGTACTTCCCATACAAAAATACCACAATGAAATCGATCGCCTACTAGGAGATCAAAGTACTTATAAACTTCTCTCAGGGGATCCTTTGAGGAGATTAAAGGAAGAATTATTGGAATGGGTGACGGAGGGAGCCGATAGAAATATACTGAATACTAAAGAAGCCCAATACCTTGTACCTCGAGTGCCCCGGACGCCGGTGCTATATATATTACCGAAAGTCCATAAAAACATGGACAATCCCCCTGGGAGACCAATTGTTAGTGGTATTGGGTCCCTCTACTCCAGGGTGGGAGAATATTTGGACATATATTTACAACCCTTGGTCACACAAGGGAAGTCCTATCTCAAAGACAGTAGAGAACTTATTAAATTACTGTCCTCTATAGTAGTCACCCAGGAGACCTTGATGGTTACCATAGATGTAGAGTCTCTCTACACCAATATCCAGCAGGAAGATGCTTCTGTGGCGGTCGAATTGGCCCTCATAGAGCATTCCAGTTTATCTGTGGATCAAATTGAATTTTTGGGAGAAGGATTACAATTAGCAATGGGTAACAATTATTTCTGGGCACGGGGTAGTTTCTATAATCAGATTAAAGGTGTGGCGATGGGGGCTCGTTATGCCCCCAGTGTGGCCAACCTTGTCCTAAACAAATGGGAAAATGAGTCCATCTACCTTGACATCTCCAAGTGTTTGATCTTTTACAAAAGATATATTGACGACATTATTCTGCGGTGGGAGGGGTCATTACCCTCGTTTGAAACGTTTTTGGGGGCCATGAATATTAATCATTATGGTCTCAAGTTTTCAGCAGAAATAAGTCTTACCTCCATCAATTACTTAGATCTAACATTAGTTAAAAAAGAGGGTCGAGTAGGCACAAAAACTCATTTCAAGACCACAGATAGGAATGGATTTGTGCCTACATCGAGTTGTCATCATCCTTAGTGGTTGGGGGCAGTCCCTAAGGGGCAACTTATGCGCATTAGGCGTAACTGTGATCAAGTCTCAGATTTTGAAATGCAAGCTGCCACTCTCATTGAGAGGTTTAGGGAAAAGTGTTACCCCCAACACACACTTGAAAAAAACAAAAATGAAGTTCTTTTGATGGAGAGGGTATCTCTTCTGGTTTCAAAGAAAAAACCTCCTTTTTCGGGTGAATTAGCCTTTCTTTCAGGTTTTCATAGGCAATATAGGGATGTAGAAAAAACCTTTAAGAAATTTTGGCCTATCCTTCTTAAGGATAATGACTTGGCCAAAATTTTACCTCCCAAACCGAAATTTATTTACAGGAGGGCACCAGTGTTGCGAAACATGATTGCGCCCAATATACCTGATCCCCCTAAGAAACCTCCCACCTTTTTAGATGGTTCTGGTTTCCACTACTGTACTCGGTGTAAATTTTGTCGGAAAACCAAAAGATATACTAAGAAAATTAGCAAATTCAGGTCCAATGTTACACATCAAGAATTTGAAATTAAACCCCTCATAACCTGTGACTCCAGGCATGTCACATATGTCCTGGAGTGTCCTTGCTCCCTTCAATATGTAGGTAGGACTACAAGGGAGCTAAAAGTTAGGATAAATGAACACGTTACAAATATTCTTAAAGGATTTCCTAACCATAGTGTCTCACGTCACTTTGCCCAATACCATGATCAGGACCCTGGAAAAATGACCTTTTATGGGATTGACAAGGTCGTGGGACACTGGAGAGGAACAGATTTAAAGAAATCTATATCACAGAATGAGACTCAATGGTTATACCGACTCAGAACGATGCAGCCTTCTGGTTTAAATATTGATTTGGACTTGAATTGCTTCCTTACTAATGAATAAGGTCTCCATCTATTGGGGCCCTGTTTATCCCATTCAGTTATATGAATTTTAGACTTTTTTATTTTTACAATTATTTTATTTTAATATTTGGGATTGGTTTATAACCATTTTTTAACATTTTATATAAACTATTATTATTGTATTGATTTGTATTAATATATATGTTATTATTATGTATAATGTGCATAATATGCTGTGCCGCTCTGCCGGGACAGAGGCTGCTTATGTATATATCCCCTCCCATATTCAAATTATGAGCGACATAAATATTGTATTCTGAGCGTGACCCGTTGCGCTTCCTGATGACGGAACCCGAAACGTACGTCGAGGCGCAATACAGGTCACGCAACTGACGTTACTTCCGGTCCCGCTGGCTGTTCATTCCGAAGAGGTGGAACGCACGCCACTATCCACAGGTTTGGGACCGCCATTCGTATACCCACGCCTTTACAGCCTCAGTGCCGGGTCGGGGCACTTACAAAGTAAGCACGTTTTTGGCTTTTTAAACTATTCTGTGCAATAAATGGTATTACACTATTTTTTGGTTCTCTTCTCCTAATTTGCATAACATCTGAGATCTTATCCCATCATCCACCGCTGCCTGCTCTGTGGACATCATAGCTTTGATATCTGGCAAGTCGATACTTGCAGAAAGCCTGCTTGACCTCTTTTTTAGTTAAAAGGGTCAATTTGTTGGGGGTAAGCTGCCATCATTACTTCAGCACTATCGGGTGTCACTGCTTTTGGTGAAGGTGGATTTGAACAGTCACAAGAGTTGATTTGATTATAAATATCATGTTTATTGAAGATTGAAGACTTATTACACACGCAGGAAACATATTCGTTGTTCACTATCGTTGTGGGACGTTTTGTGTGTTTCTTTGGACTTTGATGCACTATTCACTATTGTTTGTTTCTGTGGGAATCATTGGTTCATTGATTTTCATTGTTTTGTGATTATAAATATTCACTTGTTTATTGCACTATATACTTTAGGCAGGTGTAATTATATCAATTTAACTATTGACTAATATTAGTTTTACTACCACTGAGCGCCCTTATCTCTCACTATTCACATTGTTTTCAGTCATCACTGAAATTTTAGGTGCAGCTTTTTTATATACACTTTAGGTGGCGCAAGTTTTTTTCTATTCATTCTTTTGGAGTTTTCTACAACTTTTCAAACTCTGCAGCCATGGATGTCTTCAATTTTATGCAGGGTCGCCAGACCAATATTGAGGAGATCTTTTTACAAACACCTAGCCCTAATTTGGATCTGGAAAGGGGGTTTAAGCAACTCCAGTATGACATGGAGAAACAGATACGTCTCTGGTGGGACATAGCATCATTTGAGATGTACATCGGGAGGAATCTCACACCTAGGAGGTTGAAGTGGGATGTGCATCCAAATGACGGCGTAGAAGATTTAACCCTTGTAGATGAGTGGTTTCAATTCTTTAACGCATGTGAACAAAAAATTATGCAATTAATGATACGGAGAAGACGAGCAAAAAATGTTTTAGTGGAAGCCAAAATAGACGACCTGAAAGAGAAAATGGGGCCCCTAATGGGAACTAAAGAGTATTTGGATAAGGCTCAAGGGTTACAGACCCATTTATCCAAGTATGACGGGGACATTAAACAGAAAAATTTAAAAAGTATCAGAGAGATGTTAAAGATTATGAGGATAATAAGGTGTATAAATGGCAGGTGGATTTTCATCCCTCCAGTTTAAACGAATCCCCTGTGGATAGGGATTTAGAAGTTCATAATGTCGTCACTCAACTAGCTAATACATTTAAAAATAAAGTACATACCCCTATTAAAACTAAAACTCCATCTAAAAACAAGGGGCAAGCTAGTTCCAATGGGAGGGGGCCTCCTCTACCCCCCCCCACTTCGTATTATGGAGGGGGATATTCCCAGTCTAATGATTATTATCCAGCTCCATACATGGTATCCACCTATAATAAGTATGGTCCTTTGGATGATAGATCTGTTGACTATAATCACCAGTATTACAACCAGGGACCCAATCACTATGCCCCCAGACCACCTAGGGGTCAGTTTAGAGGAAATCATAGAGGAAGACTGGTCCAACATCAGAATAATTACCCACAGGGGGGGAATGGAGAGGATGGAAAGAGCCCTACAAAATTCCAACCAATACTCCACAATACCCCAAAGAACAATCAGAAAAAGAGGCAAAAGAGGGGGAACCAGAAAGAAAAAGGCCGCGAGACAATTAAATGGAGGTATTTTCAATCTTACAGGAATTGACTTCTCGGAGGCGGAGTTACAAGTTCTATCACAGGGTTTGAAATTTGCACCTGATAAGAAAATAAATAAATTCGATCTCTTTATTAATATTGAAAAATACATTAGAAAACTTAATATTAAAAAACACTTTGCATCCCAATTACCCAATACTCCCTTGGTTGGAGAGGGTAGTATCTATTCACATAGTGGATTAAAAAATAATTCCACATTTAATCCTAAAAAAGGCTCACATCATCATGTGGAGGTTTTCAAGCATATGGTGCAAGATGACATTAGAGACCTAGAAATCCAGCAGGGTAGACATAACCAATTATTGATGGAGGGAATTAGATCACTTGAGAAAAATAAAGACATTGTTGTCCGCCCCGCGGATAAGGGGGGGGGGGTAGTGGTACTTCCCATACAAAAATACCACAATGGAATCGATCGCCTACTAGGAGATCAAAGTACTTATAAACTTCTCTCAGGGGATCCTTTGAGGAGATTAAAGGAAGAATTATTGGAATGGGTGACGGAGGGAGCCGATAGAAATATACTGAATACTAAAGAAGCCCAATACCTTGTACCTCGAGTGCCCCGGACGCCGGTGCTATATATATTACCGAAAGTCCATAAAAACATGGACAATCCCCCTGGGAGACCAATTGTTAGTGGTATTGGGTCCCTCTACTCCAGGGTGGGAGAATATTTGGACATATATTTACAACCCTTGGTCACACAAGGGAAGTCCTATCTCAAAGACAGTAGAGAACTTATTAAATTACTGTCCTCTATAGTAGTCACCCAGGAGACCTTGATGGTTACCATAGATGTAGAGTCTCTCTACACCAATATCCAGCAGGAAGATGCTTCTGTGGCGGTCGAATTGGCCCTCATAGAGCATTCCAGTTTATCTGGGGATCAAATTGAATTTTTGGGAGAAGGATTACAATTAGCAATGGGTAACAATTATTTCTGGGCACGGGGTCGTTTCTATAATCAGATTAAAGGTGTGGCGATGGGGGCTCGTTATGCCCCCAGTGTGGCCAACCTTGTCCTAAACAAATGGGAAAATGAGTCCATCTACCTTGACATCTCCAAGTGTTTGATCTTTTACAAAAGATATATTGACAACATTATTCTGCGGTGGGAGGGGTCATTACCCTCGTTTGAAACGTTTTTGGGGGCCATGAATATTAATCATTATGGTCTCAAGTTTTCAGCAGAAATCAGTCTTACCTCCATCAATTACTTAGATCTAACATTAGTTAAAAAAGAGGGTCGAGTAGGCACAAAAACTCATTTCAAGACCACAGATAGGAATGGATTTGTGCCTACATCGAGTTGTCATCATCCTCAGTGGTTGGGGGCAGTCCCTAAGGGGCAACTTATGCGCATTAGGCGTAACTGTGATCAAGTCTCAGATTTTGAAATGCAAGCTGCCACTCTCATTGAGAGGTTTAGGGAAAAGTGTTACCCCCAACACACACTTGAAAAAAACAAAAATGAAGTTCTTTTGATGGAGAGGGTATCTCTTCTGGTTTCAAAGAAAAAACCTCCTTTTTCGGGTGAATTAGCCTTTCTTTCAGGTTTTCATAGGCAATATAGGGATGTAGAAAAAACCTTTAAGAAATTTTGGCCTATCCTTCTTAAGGATAATGACAAAATTTTACCTCCCAAACCGAAATTTATTTACAGGAGGGCACCAGTGTTGCGAAACATGATTGCACCCAATATACCTGATCCCCCTAAGAAACCTCCCACCTTTTTAGATGGTTCTGGTTTCCACTACTGTACTCGGTGTAAATTTTGTCGGAAAACCAAAAGATATACTAAGAAAATGAGCAAATTCAGGTCCAATGTTACACATCAAGAATTTGAAATTAAACCCCTCATAACCTGTGACTCCAGGCATGTCACATATGTCCTGGAGTGTCCTTGCTCCCTTCAATATGTAGGTAGGACTACAAGGGAGCTAAAAGTTAGGATAAATGAACACATTACAAATATTCTTAAAGGATTTCCTAACCATAGTGTCTCACGTCACTTTGCCCAATACCATGATCAGGACCCTGGAAAAATGACCTTTTATGGGATTGACAAGGTCGTGGGACACTGGAGAGGAACAGATTTAAAGAAATCTATATCACAGAATGAGACTCAATGGTTATACCGACTCAGAACGATGCAGCCTTCTGGTTTAAATATTGATTTGGACTTGAATTGCTTCCTTACTAATGAATAAGGTCTCCATCTATTGGGGCCCTGTTTATCCCATTCAGTTATATGAATTTTAGACTTTTTTATTTTTACAATTATTTTATTTTAATATTTGGGATTGGTTTATAACCATTTTTTAACATTTTATATAAACTATTATTATTGTATTGATTTGTATTAATATATATGTTATTATTATGTATAATGTGCATAATATGCTGTGCCGCTCTGCCGGGACAGAGGCTGCTTATGTATATATCCCCTCCCATATTCAAATTATGAGCGACATAAATATTGTATTCTGAGCGTGACCCGTAGCGCTTCCTGATGACGGAACCCGAAACGTACGTCGAGGCGCAATACAGGTCACGCAACTGACGTTACTTCCGGTCCCGCTGGCTGTTCATTCCGAAGAGGTGGAACGCACGCCACTATCTACAGGTTTGGGACCGCCATTCGTATACCCACACCTTTACAGCCTCAGTGCCGGGTCGGGGCACTTACAAAGTAAGCGCGTTTTTGGCTTTTTAAACTATTCTGTGCAATAAATGGTATTACACTATTTTTTGCTTCTCTTCTCCTAATTTGCATAACATCGGAGTTCTTATCCCATCATCCACCGCTGCCTGCTCTGTGGACATCATAGCTTTGATATCTGGCAAGTCGATACTTGCAGAAAGCCTGCTTGACCTCTTTTTTAGTTAAAAGGGTCAATTTGTTGGGGTAAGCTGCCATCATTACTTCAGCACTATCGGGTGTCACTGCTTTTGGTGAAGGTGGATTTGAACAGTCACAAGAGTTGATTTGATTATAAATATCATGTTTATTGAAGATTGAAGACTTATTACACACGCAGGAAACATATTCGTTGTTCACTATCGTTGTGGGACGTTTTGTGTGTTTCTTTGGACTTTGATGCACTATTCTCTATTATTTGTTTCTGTGGGAATCATTGGTTCATTGATTTTCATTGTTTTGTGATTATAAATATTCACTTGTTTATTGCACTATATACTTTAGGCAGGTGTAATTATATCAATTTAACTATTGACTAATATTAGTTTTACTACTTCACATCTAAGCCACCTACCCATCCAGAAGATTGAAGAGCTGGAGATATGGGGGATTGGGACAGAGAGTTTCCCTTATGATGGCTATCTGCCTATAAAACTGACTTTCGACCCGTCCATAGCCGGGAAGGCCGAAGTGTTCGATACCTTAGCGGTGGTGTGCCCTCGACCGCCTGGAGCTAACAAGAGTTCCCTAATAATAGGGACCAACACGGATCTGGTCCGAAGACTCTTGGCCCCTCTTACAAAAGGAAAAGACCCCACAGCCACTGAGATCCACCCAATGTTGAAGACAGCCTAGCAACGACTGATCTTAGAACAGAAGGCCCCAGAGGAGGGGGTAGGGAAGGTCTGGAGGCTGGGAAGAAGAGGAATAGTGCTGCAGCCCGGTGAAGTAGCTTGTTTGAAAGCCACTGTGAAACTCACTTGGGAGCAGCCTGGGCCCTTTGTTATGTTGGACCCCGACCCAAGGGGAGAACATTCGGTCCTAGAAGTAGTCCCAGAAGTGGTCCCGTTGAGGGCTCGGAAGAAGGCTCACTGTAAGGTACCTGTGAGTGTCAGGAATACTACGGATGGCCTCATGGAGATCCCAGCCAGGATGTTGCTGGGCCAGGTGAGCCCTGCCACCCCAGTTGCTTTGTCGGATGTGGAGAAGACAGATGGAGAAAACACTGTGTGGGAGAAACTTTCGATGGAGAACCCAAACCTGCCCAGGGATTGGAAAGAGAGAGTTAAGGCCCAGTTGACCAGGTGGAAAAAGATCTTCTCCCAAGATGAGTTTGATGTGGGGTGTGCAAGGAGTGCCACCCATCGAATCTGCCTCCAGGAAGACAAGCCCTTCAGGGAAAGAGTCAGGCGAGTTCCATTAGCACACCTCGAGGACTTGAGGGAGCAGCTCGCCGAGCTCAGGCGAACCAGTGTGATTCGAGAATGTAGAAGCCCCTATGCCTCCCCGATAGTGGTGGTCAGAAAGAAGAATGGGTTGTTGAGGCTGTGCATAGACTACAGGACCCTCAACAGGAGAACCATACCCGACCAGTACACCACTCCGAGGATAGAGGATGCCCTACAGAGCTTGTCTGGAGCCAAGTGGTTCAGTGTTATGGACCTCAAGAGCGGGTACTATCAAATCCCAATGCATCCAGAAGACAAAGAGAAGACGGCTTTCATAACCCCAGTGGGGTTCTTTGAATTTGACCTCATGCCTCAAGGTCTGTCTGGAGCCCCAGCCACCTTCCAACGTCTCATGGAGAAGACTGTAGGAGACATGAACCTCATTGAAGTCCTTGTATACTTGGATGATATCATTGTCTTCGGGAGAACCTTGGAAGAACATGAGGAGAGGCTGGAGAAAGTTTTGAAAAGACTGAGTGAGGAAGGACTCAAGCTCTCACCTGAAAAATGCCAGTTTTATCAGTCATCAGTCAACTATCTGGGACACATAGTGTCCGAGGATGGGGTAGCCACAGACCCCGAAAAGTTGGAGGCAGTCACCTCCTGGCCAAGGCCCACCACAGTGACAGAGCTCAGATCCTTTTTGGGGTTCTGTTCCTATTACAGGAGGTTCGTGGAAGGGTTTGCTCAGATAGCCAGGCCTCTGAATGAGCTGCTCAAGACGGAGGGGGAAGAGGATGATTCGGGCCCCAGGAAGCCAGGGGAGTCAGTCAAGGACCAGTGGAATGAGAAGTGTGAGGATGCCTTTCAGATGTTTAAAAAAAAACGTAACCACTGCCGCTGTCCTGGCCTACGCAGATCCTAAGAAGCCTTATGAACTTCACGTAGATGCCAGTCATGATGGTCTGGGAGGAGTGCTCTACCAGGAGCATGAAGAGCAACTGAGGCCTATTGCGTATGTGAGCAATGAAAAGAACTCTGAAAAGAACTACCCCACCCATAAGTTGGAGTTCCTGGCCCTCAAGTGGGCGGTAGTTGACAAACTCAGAGACTATCTGTATGGCGCAGAATTCACTGTGAAAACCGACAACAACCCCCTCACCTATCTTTTCACCACAGCAAAGTTGGATGCCACAGGACATAGATGGCTGGCGGCACTGTCTGCCTTTAATTTAGCCTAAAATTTAGCCTAAAAAAAGCCTTGTCTAGAAGATCTCATGTCCCCACCTGCAGTACAGAAGATTGGACCCAAGTGGCGTCCGACGGGGTGTGGGCCCTCTGTCAAGGGGCTGAACTCCAAGCCAGTGGCGGCTCAAGAGCAGAAGAGATAGGGGTTACCATAGTAGGAGTTCCCAAGCAGTACTGTGGGGTAACCCAACTGGGGGAAGATAACTTGCCAAAATTGTCCAAAAAGGAGTTGAGATCTGACCAATTAGAAGACCCCATGGGGAGATTGGTTCTAGAGGCCCTGGAGAATCAGGATCCGAATAGACTCTTACATAACCCTTCAAAGGAAGCTCGCCTGTTGAGGAAGGAGTGGGACAGGTTGCAGGTGCATCAGGGAGTGGTCTACCGAAGGGGCCCCTCTGACAACCTGGAAGACAAATGGCAATTGTTCCTGCCCGAGAAACACAGAGAGACTGTCATGGTTGCTCTGCACGACAACCATGGCCACCTAGGGGCGGAAAGGACCTTCCAACTCGTTAGGGACCGTTTCTATTGGCCATGCATGAGGGCTGAAGTTGAAGAATACTGCCACTCATGTGCACGATGCATCCAGAGAAAGACTTTACCCCATCAAGCTGCCCCAATGGGCCATCTGCAAAGTCAAAGCTTGATCTGGTATGCATTGATTTTCTCTGCCTCGAACCCGACCTGAGTGGACTAGGAAATGTTCTGGTAGTAACCAACCATTTCACCCGGTATGCCCAGGCCTTTCCAACAAAAGACCAGAAGGCTTCCACGGTAGCCAAAGTCCTTATGGAAAAATACTTCGTACACTATGGGCTGCCACAACGGTTTCATTCAGATCAAGGGAGGGATTTTGAAAGTCGGTTGATCCAAAAGCTCCTGGATTCTTTGGGGATTAAGAAGACAAGAACTACCCCCTATCATCCACAAGGTGATGCTCAGCCGGAGAGGTTCAACTGAACCCTGCTCAACATGCTGGGGACCTTAAGCAGTGAGAAGAAACAGCATTGGAGCAGCCACATAGCGGCAGTTGTGCATGCATACAACAGCACCACCAGTGACGCTACAGGGTACTCACCCTATAGACTTATGTTCGGAAGAGAAGCAGGACTACCGGTAGATCTGGCCTTTGGCACCTCCATAGACCATTGTTCTGCCACTTCTCACAAAGGATATGTTGATAGACTCAGACACAATTTGAAATTGGCCTATTGACCAATTTGAAATTGGTCAGGCTCAGGCGGCCTCAGAACAAAGGGGGGCCCGCAACAAGAAAAACTTTGATCTGAAAGTTCGGATTCAAGATTTACAACCTGGAGACAGAGCGTTGCTACAGAACTTGGGGGTTCCTGGAAAACACAAGCTTGCAGACAGATGGAGACCTGAACCCCATGTTATTTGCAAGAGACTACCGGGCCTACCCGTTTACAGACTTAAGCCAGAGGGAAGGGTGGGGCCCTTAAAGACCTGGCATCGGAACCACCTACTCCCACAAGCTGAAGCAGTTCGGATTCCCCCTGCGACGAGTTCCCCCGAGCCAATTTCCATCCTGGATACTCCCAGACTGAACACTCGGTCCCAGACCCCTCAGATTGTGGATACAGAGACCTCGGAGCTAAGTGAAGACGAGGGAGAAGAACTTGATTGGCTTTGGCCTTCCCAGGCCCCAGAGACTTCTGCGATTGATCTTCTACGTGAAGAAGACACCATAGACGGAACACTGAATGCAGAAGCTACTGAGTTCATCCCGTCCAGTCCTTTGTCGGATTTTTGGGAAAATGCCTGTGATGTACTCTCAGAAGAGGATCCAAGAGATTCCATGTACCTCCCTGCTCCGGAGTCAAGTGTTCCTGAACCTTTGGAAACTCCCAAGTCGGTTCCAGAAGGGGAACCTGTTTTAGTAGAAATAGAAAACCCAAGAGGACAAAGAATGCGGAGGGCCATAAAGCCTCCCAGGAGATTGACTTACCCACAGATGGGGAGGAGCTCGGAAGACACTGTGGTTACTGCCAGGAGGAGTATGGAAGACCCTAATCCCTCCACTGTTCATTTGGTGGGGGGCAACCCCAACTCACTCTCTGGCAAAGTTAGGCAGGACACTAATGATAGTGTGACCTGTGGGCGGGGAAGTTCACCTCCTTGTTTTTGGTGGGAATTTCCTCTGCCAACATCATACGCAACTTTGGTTGATGTTGTGCGTGCTATAATTTAATGTTATCTTTGGGGACCAAAGAGTTTAAGTGGGGGGAGTGTGTAGCGGGGTCTCCTTTAAGGCCCCGGAACTACGTTACCCAGAACCCCGTTTGGCACCCAGGGTGCATGGAGCCACCGCAGAGACTCATGGGAGGGGCTATATAGGAAGAGGGGGAGGCTGAGCTCGGCCTCTTTTGGACACCGCGCTGCAATCAACAGGTCTTCCTGTGCGGATCTGCTGCAGTGCAGGGCCTGAAGCCAGGGCCTTGCACAACTTCCAGAGAGAGCCTTTCACCCCACTGCGGAGCCTGGGTGGCACCTGACTTTATCGAGTTTGGACATCAGCTAGACCGGAGACCCGGCCATTGCAGACACTGTGTGCGGAGAAACAGTAGGTGGAAGTCCCGGACTGGGATCGCGTCCGGAGTGGTGAGCGAGCACCTGCTCATTCATATAAACAGTACTTTGACTAGGCCTAGGGACTGCCTTGGCGCTCCGGGTTCTACTTTACTGTCCCGCAGGAGACTAGTGGCGGAACCGTCTTGAGTAGTCTCCTGTGAGGGGTTCATTCTGCCCTCTTAATTTTTCTACCCTTTGGATTACAAATTACTGTTCCTGTTGTGCACCACCAGTCAAGTTGCATGCAAAGAAACTGTTCTTCTAGAGACTGAGTTTAAAATCTGTATCAGGCCTGATCTGCAGTTAGAATTTAAGTTGCTGCGCCATAAGGGTTCATAGATAGAGATAGCAGTACTTGGCGGGTAATCGCCTGTGTTAGATTTTCTGCTGCAGTGCTCTGCAGATATATATGTGTTATGTCTTAACCTTATGCCTTTTACTCAAAGTAAAGAAACGTTATATTTTATCTCTTGCTATCAGTGTGTTGCCTTTATGCAAAGAGGTTACCTATGCCAGGGTTTCTCAACTCCAGCCCTCAAGGCGCCCCAACAGGTCATGTTTTCAGGCTTTCCATTATTTTGCACAGGTGATTTGATCAGTTTCACTGCCTTGTAATTACCACAGCTGTTTCATCTGATGGAAATCCTGAAAACATGACCTGTTGGGGCGCCTTGAGGACTGGAGTTGAGAAACACTGACCTATGCAATACAGATAGATTGTGATACTAGAGAAATCCCTAGACTAACTGTGCCAGAGTGGGTCGAGTAAATTGCCGGGGGTTGGCGGTGCTGTAGACAGGGCCCGAAACAAAATCCAGCGGCTCTCTTAACTGGGGGTAGCGCTACACGTGTAGCGACCTCTCTCTCTCTCTTGCTTTATTGGTTATGCGGCTGTTGTCTAGGGGTCCCTGGGAGGGAGAGATGAGATACACCACGGCCCATATCCTCCATAACTAAGAGTTGAAGGCCAGAAGATTGGGCCCTGTGCAGGTGTCCTAGAGTCAAGTCCAGTACTTCGTTCCTGACTTCTTTTGCTCCTAGTAACCAGAGTTCCACACAGTGAATAGGTCCAACTCAGTTTTATTCTTCTTGCCATACAATAAACAGTTTCTTCTACTGAGTAATAATGGGGAATAGATCGAGGCACAATCCTTTCCATTCTGATGCTAACCACTGTGATATCATCAGTGGCGGAGAGTCACTGCCACTGACCATGTGAAGTAGAACGTGAATTACCTTCACTAGCACTGCCCCTGTCAGGGGAAGGAGATCCGTCCAAGGGAGAAACAGGAGGCCTCTCTGTCACCAGCGATGCTGCGCCGGACTCTCCAGAGAAGTTCCGCACACCAGTCCTCACGAAACTCAGACAAAAGGCACCCAAGGAATTAGGGCCCCCCCTCGGATTCCTCCACCCTTGCGGAACTCAGTCGAAGATACTGAGCCCCAGGCCTTCGCCATAGTACCTCACCCCAGGCTAAAGGTGCCTGGGATGGACTCCACCCTCGCTCCGGCCAGGTCAAGGGCACCTAGGCCCGTAACACTGGAATGCCATCACCCAGGCCGAAGGTGCCTGGGTGCGGCCGCGTCCTCCAACTCTAAACTCTGAACCCCGTGGTAAGGGCGTCCGCCCCTTTTATCCCCTCTCTCTTTGCGTCACAGTGTGTGGGAAAGGGGGGTTCCTCTTAGGGGACTTTAAAGGGAACTTTACTCTGATAATAAGTGCGTAGTACGTCAATGGAAAGTACAAAGTTATTTTATTCCCACCAGGGTGGTGATAATAAGTAAGATTGTTTTACAAGAAATAAAGGGGTTTGAACATGGGAGGGATGCTAACACAACAAACCATATGATACATGAAATACTAATACAATCAGGGACACCATGTAGTTACAAAAAACATAATGGTGAGAGCCGACGCGTTTCGAAAATTTACAGTTATTTTCTTCTTCAGGGAGATGATTGTGTCAAAAAGCAGGCATGTTAGTGTGTCATGTATATAAACTTGGGGATCATAATGTTGCATCCATGGGGAGGGGATGGAAAGACATAAAATGAGAAAAACACCAGGGGAGAAAAACCTCTTGTTCCAGAAAGGGCCAGGTCCCACTGGCGTCCAGTGCCCAGGGATTCACCCAGGATGGTGCGCTCACACATCAACCCCAGCAGAGAGGAGGCTCCCCAGCAAGGGGCACGTGGCGCTCAAAGGTCAGAGACCAGTGTGTGGAGTCTGCACTGTGGGCTGATCCAAAAGTGGGAGGCTTGCCGTCATGCACTGATTCCTGATGCTGAGGGATTTTTGAAGGAGCTAGGTTGATGGTTCACCTCCGTTTCAGGTATTGATCGATGGACCATTGGGGTGGAGGGAGGGGGTTGATTTACAGGGTAGATATGTACCCCCTACCGACGGTACTCATCAATGTGGTTGGAGGAGACGGAAAAAAACCTTGGCCTTGGACAGGATCAGGGAGACAAGCAGGCAGCACAGCAGCGTCTGTTGGAATGCGATCAGCTGGTGATGTTGCGTCACAGTGGGTTCCCCGCCCCGCTGTACCAGCTCCAGGGGAGGACAAAAAGGTACAGTCTTGCGGTGTGAGTTCAGCCCCGGCCCAGGGCAACAGTGCCACCTGTGGGCCGCAAGGAACCTCACACCACCAGAGTCCTCCAAGAACCAGAAAAGGGTCTCGGATACCCTTGCAATCTGTGCATCTGGGTTACACTACCACCCAGATGCCTCCCTTAAATTCAAGTACCCGCTACACTCTCCCCCTGGTGATTTGACACTGGTCCCCAGTGTCTGGTACAAACTTACATCCCACAAGGGTGGTGACATAAGTTCAGCCCAGAAACCAAACTACACAATTTAGCCCTGAATTGTGCCAAGACCTGAATGGGAAAGGGAAAACTTAAAACAATATAACTTTTTTCAATAAAACACTGTAAATATCTCACACATTTACATTCTTCCCTCCCCCTGGCTATCTAAGGACCACCTATTCTCAGCAGCCTTGATAGACGAGTCTCCTGCAGAGGGAAAGAAAAGAAACATACATCCTACCAACATATGTGTGTTTGCTTGGAATGAATGAGTCTATCCGGGAAGAAACCCATTCACTCCAATAAGTGCTGCATAATGTCAAAAAAACAAACAATCGTTGCGCAACACTACCACCTGGTGACAATGCCGCAGTCAAGACACTCATCACTTCCAGATGAACTTTCCTCTTCATCATTTCTCTGTGATTCTACACTAACTAAAACCCAAAGTCACTGCTTTCTCTGAAGTGCAAGGAGAAGGAGGGAGAACCAAACAAAAACAGCTCCCACTTCTCCGAAGAGTAGAACTGCCCAAATGCAAAAAAAACCTAGGGCACAGTCCCTGTGTTCCGGTGAAAACACTCCGGAAAGTTTAGCAATGAATAGGGATGAGCTTCGTGTTCGAGTCGAACATACGTTCGACTCGAACATCGGCTGTTCGATCGTTCGACGAAGATCGAACGATTTGGGCCGTTCGCGCCAAATTCGAGTGACGCGAACGGCCCACAATGCACTACGCCATCGCAGTGTCATCCAGGCGCTGTGATTGGCCAAGCATGCACTGTGACCCCGCATGCTTGGCCAATCACAGCGCCGGCAGCGAGGAGAGCAATGATTGGCCACAGGCAGGATGCCTGTGGCCAATTATTGCTGAGGGTGTTTAGTACACGCCCCACACTATAAAAGGCCGCCAGCACGGCGGCCTAGTGTAGTGTGTTCCGGAGCAGGGAAAGACAAGCATAGGCAGGGACAGTGACATTTATTTCTTTCTTGCTTAACCTGTATTCCTTTAGTTTAGGGAAAGAGAAGGATAGGTAGGGAGAGTGTCAGTGTGTTTTACTGTGCGAATCCTTGTTTCTAGGGACAAAGAAGGAAAGTGAGGGGAATTCTCCTTGTGCTATAGTGTGCTTTAAAAAAAAAAATTTCTAGGGACAGAAAACTCTAGGTAGGGAGAGTGTCAGTGTCTTTTACTGTGCGAGTCCTTGTTTCTAGGGACAAAGAAGGAAAGTGAGGAGAATTCTCCTTGTGCTATAGTGTGCTTTAAAAAAACATTTTTTCTAGGGACAGAAAACTCTAGGTAGGGAGAGTGTCAGTTTCTTTCACTGTGCGAGTCCTTGTTTCTAGGGACAAAGAAGGAAAGTGAGGGGAATTCTCCTTGTGCTATAGTGTGCTTTAAAAAAACATTTTTTCTAGGGACAGAAAACTCTAGGTAGGGAGAGTGTCAGTTTCTTTCACTGTGCGAGTCCTTGTTTCTAGGGACAAAGAAGGAAAGTGAGGGGAATTCTCCTTGTGCTATAGTGTGCTTTAAAAAAACATTTTTTCTAGGGACAGAAAACTCTAGGTAGGGAGAGTGTCAGTTTCTTTCACTGTGCGAGTCCTTGTTTCTAGGGACAAAGAAGGAAAGTGAGGGGAATTCTCCTTGTGCTATAGTGTGCTTTAAAAAAACATTTTTTCTAGGGACAGAAAACTCTAGGTAGGGAGAGTGTCAGTTTCTTTCACTGTGCGAGTCCTTGTTTCTAGGGACAAGGAAGGAAAGTGAGGGGAATTCTCCTTGTGCTATAGTGTGCTTTAAAAAAACATTTTTTCTAGGGACAGAAAACTCTAGGTAGGGAGAGTGTCAGTTTCTTTCACTGTGCGAGTCCTTGTTTCTAGGGACAAAGAAGGAAAGTGAGGGGAATTCTCCTTGTGCTATAGTGTGCTTTAAAAAAACATTTTTTCTAGGGACAGAAAACTCTAGGTAGGGAGAGTGTCAGTTTCTTTCACTGTGCGAGTCCTTGTTTCTAGGGACAAAGAAGGAAAGTGAGGGGAATTCTCCTTGTGCTATAGTGTGCTTTAAAAAAACATTTTTTCTAGGGACAGAAAACTCTAGGTAGGGAGAGTGTCAGTTTCTTTCACTGTGCGAGTCCTTGTTTCTAGGGACAAAGAAGGAAAGTGAGGGGAATTCTCCTTGTGCTATAGTGTGCTTTAAAAAAACATTTTTTCTAGGGACAGAAAACTCTAGGTAGGGAGAGTGTCAGTTTCTTTCACTGTGCGAGTCCTTGTTTCTAGGGACAAAGAAGGAAAGTGAGGGGAATTCTCCTTGTGCTATAGTGTGCTTTAAAAAAACATTTTTTCTAGGGACAGAAAACTCTAGGTAGGGAGAGTGTCAGTTTCTTTCACTGTGCGAGTCCTTGTTTCTAGGGACAAAGAAGGAAAGTGAGGGGAATTCTCCTTGTGCTATAGTGTGCTTTAAAAAAACATTTTTTCTAGGGACAGAAAACTCTAGGTAGGGAGAGTGTCAGTTTCTTTCACTGTGCGAGTCCTTGTTTCTAGGGACAAAGAAGGAAAGTGAGGGGAATTCTCCTTGTGCTATAGTGTGCTTTAAAAAAACATTTTTTCTAGGGACAGAAAACTCTAGGTAGGGAGAGTGTCAGTTTCTTTCACTGTGCGAGTCCTTGTTTCTAGGGACAAAGAAGGAAAGTGAGGGGAATTCTCCTTGTGCTATAGTGTGCTTTAAAAAAACATTTTTTCTAGGGACAGAAAACTCTAGGTAGGGAGAGTGTCAGTTTCTTTCACTGTGCGAGTCCTTGTTTCTAGGGACAAAGAAGGAAAGTGAGGGGAATTCTCCTTGTGCTATAGTGTGCTTTAAAAAAACATTTTTTCTAGGGACAGAAAACTCTAGGTAGGGAGAGTGTCAGTGTCTTTTACTGTGCGAGTCCTTGTTTCTAGGGACAAAGAAGGAAAGTGAGGGGAATTCTCCTTGTGCTATAGTGTGCTTTAAAAAAACATTTTTTCTAGGGACAGAAAACTCTAGGTAGGGAGAGTGTCAGTTTCTTTCACTGTGTGAGTCCTTGTTTCTAGGGACAAAGAAGGAAAGTGAGGGGAATTCTCCTTGTGCTATAGTGTGCTTTAAAAAAACATTTTTTCTAGGGACAGAAAACTCTAGGTAGGGAGAGTGTCAGTTTCTTTCACTGTGCGAGTCCTTGTTTCTAGGGACAAAGAAGGAAAGTGAGGGGAATTCTCCTTGTGCTATAGTGTGCTTTAAAAAAACATTTTTTCTAGGGACAGAAAACTCTAGGTAGGGAGAGTGTCAGTTTCTTTCACTGTGCGAGTCCTTGTTTCTAGGGACAAAGAAGGAAAGTGAGGGGAATTCTCCTTGTGCTATAGTGTGCTTTAAAAAAACATTTTTTCTAGGGACAGAAAACTCTAGGTAGGGAGAGTGTCAGTTTCTTTCACTGTGCGAGTCCTTGTTTCTAGGGACAAAGAAGGAAAGTGAGGGGAATTCTCCTTGTGCTATAGTGTGCTTTAAAAAAACATTTTTTCTAGGGACAGAAAACTCTAGGTAGGGAGAGTGTCAGTTTCTTTCACTGTGCGAGTCCTTGTTTCTAGGGACAAAGAAGGAAAGTGAGGGGAATTCTCCTTGTGCTATAGTGTGCTTTAAAAAAACATTTTTTCTAGGGACAGAAAACTCTAGGTAGGGAGAGTGTCAGTTTCTTTCACTGTGCGAGTCCTTGTTTCTAGGGACAAAGAAGGAAAGTGAGGGGAATTCTCCTTGTGCTATAGTGTGCTTTAAAAAATCATTTTTTCTAGGGACAGAAAACTCTAGGTAGGGAGAGTGTCAGTTTCTTTCACTGTGCGAGTCCTTGTTTCTAGGGACAAAGAAGGAAAGTGAGGGGAATTCTCCTTGTGCTATAGTGTGCTTTAAAAAAACATTTTTTCTAGGGACAGAAAACTCTAGGTAGGGAGAGTGTCAGTTTCTTTCACTGTGCGAGTCCTTGTTTCTAGGGACAAAGAAGGAAAGTGAGGGGAATTCTCCTTGTGCTATAGTGTGCTTTAAAAAAACATTTTTTCTAGGGACAGAAAACTCTAGGTAGGGAGAGTGTCAGTTTCTTTCACTGTGCGAGTCCTTGTTTCTAGGGACAAAGAAGGAAAGTGAGGGGAATTTTCCTTGTGCTATAGTGTGCTAAAGCATTCCTCATCAACCATCTTTGAAATCCTTGTTTTTTGGACAGTCAGGGAAATTGTCGTTGTGCTATTCTGTGCAAAAGCAATCATCCTCAACCATATTTAGAAATCCTTAAGTAAAGGGACAGAGAAGGACACCTGAAGGTAGCCCTTATTGCTTTTTTCCCATCTCCCTGCAGGCCATCTATTAGAATGTCTGGAAGGCAAACAAGGAGAGGTAGACAGTCAGGAGGCAATAAAAGAGGGCAAGCAGGCTCTGTGTCTGGGGGCAACAGTGCTGGTCGTGGACGCGGTGCATTGTCATCAGCACATGGCCATGGGACACGCTTGTCCTTCTTTTCGGCAGCTGGACATGTTGAGCCACATCATGCCGAAGACTTGGTAGAGTGGATGACCAAGCCCTCCTCCTCCTCCTCATCCTCTCTCACCCAGGCTCAGGGTACTGGCAAAGCAGCTGCCAAAGCGTCCTCTTCCCTGGTATCAATGTCAGACTCATCATCAGTCACTCCTTCCCTAGACCCACCATGTCCTCCTCCTGAGGAGTCCCCCGAACTGTTTCAGCACAGTGTTGGGTTCATGCTCCAGGAGGATGCCCAGCGTTTCGAAGGGTCTGATGATGAAACCCAGCTACAGGAAGGCAGTAGCGTGAGAGCAGACAGAGGGGATGCTCAAGAAGGACACCAATCTGGCAGTCATGTTCCAGCAGCTGCAGCATACTGCCAGATTGGCTCCAGTGATGAGGAGGGAGGGGATGATGAGGTCACTGACTCCACGTGGGTGCCTAATAGGAGAGAGGAGGAGGAGGAGGATGAGGAGGAGGCACATCTCCAACGAGGCAGGATGCCCTTTGGTGGCCAGCGTAAGGGCAGTACACCGACGGAATCACACCGCAGAGCTCCGCCTGTGCAGGGCGCTGCCTCTGCCCGTCATTCAAAAAGTTCCTTGGTGTGGGCCTTTTTTGAGGCTAGTGCATCAGATCGCACAGCTGCTGTTTGCAACATATGTCTCAAGCGTATATCGCGTGGCCAAAACATCAGCCGCTTGGGTACCACATGCCTGACCAGACATATGTTGACCTGCCATGCAGCTCGTTGGCAAGCCTACCTCAAAGACCCACACCAAAGAACAAAGCGGACCTCTCCTTGCACCGCATCAGCTGGGATCTCCAACCCCACTATAACTTCAGTCCTCTCTGAAACATGCACTGAGAGGAATGAAGGTGTAGAATTAGGTGTGTCACAGCCAAGTACTTGCGGCCACTCTGCTAGCAGTACACCGACGTCCGATTCTAGCAGGCAAATTTCCCTGCCCCAGCTGCTGGACCGTCGAAAGAAGTTCACTCCCAGCCATCCACATGCCCAGCGGTTGAATGCTAGCTTGGCTAAATTGCTAGCGCTTCAACTGCTGCCTTTTCAGTTGGTAGACTCGGCCCCCTTCCGTGAGTTTGTGCAATGTGCGGTTCCTCAGTGGCAGGTTCCCAAACGCCACTTTTTCTCACGGAAGGCTATTCCGGCTCTCTACCAGCATGTGGAAGGCAATGTCTTGGCCTCGCTGGACAGGGCGGTCAGCGGTAAGGTGCATATTACCGCTGACTCATGGTCCAGCAGGCATGGACAGGGACGTTACCTTTCTTTCACGGCCCATTGGGTCACTCTTTTGGCAGCTGGGAAGGATGCAGGACAAGGTGCAGTAGTGTTGGAGGTTGTTCCACCGCCACGCCTCCAAAATGCTACTACTGGTTGTGACACACCTCTCTCCTCCACCCCCTCCTCTTCTTCTTCCTCCATGGCCTCTTCCTGTGGTTTGTCCTATGAACCAGCGGTGCTCCGTAGCCGTTCACGGGGCTACGCAAGTACGCAGGCAAAAAAATGCCATGCCGTGCTTGCGCTGGTGTGTTTGGGGGACAGAAGCCACACTGGGGCAGAGGTCCTGTCTGCTCTGCAGGGCCAGGCCGAGAGGTGGTTGACGCCACGCCAGCTTAAGCCAGGAATGGTGGTTTGCGACAATGGCACCAACCTCCTCTCCGCCCTCCGACAGGGACAACTGACCCATGTGCCCTGTGTGGCTCATGTCCTTAACCTGGTGGTGCAGCGGTTCTTGGGCAGGTACCCAGGCTTACAGGATGTCCTGAGGCAGGCCAGGAAAGTCTGTGTGCATTTCCGCAGATCTTATAATGCCAGTGCTCGCCTGGCTGAGCTGCAAAAGGAGTTGAACCTGCCCAAGAACCGCCTTATATGTGACATGCCCACCAGGTGGAACTCAACGTTGGCCATGCTGCAGCGGCTGCACACGCAGCAGAGGGCCATCAATGAGTACCTGTGCGACTACGGCACCAGGACAGGGTCAGGGGAGCTTGGATTTTTTTCTCCACGCCAGTGGGGCATGATCAGGGATGCATGCACTGTCCTGGCACCATTTGAGGAGGCCACGAGGATGGTGAGCAGTGACAGTGCATGCATCAGTGACACTGTACCTCTTGTCCACCTGTTGGAGCACACGCTGCGTGGAATAATGGACAGGGCACTTGAGGCAGAACAGAGGCAGGAAGAGGAGGACTTCCTTGCCTCTCAAGGCCCCCTTTACCCAGACAGTGTTCCTTCTGTCCCACCCATCGCACAGGAAGAGGAGGAGGAGGAGGAGGAGGAGGAGGATTGTGTCAGCATGGAGGTGGAGGCTGGCACTCAGCATCATCAGCAGCAGTCTTTTAGGGATGATTTACAGTCCCAAGAAACCAGTGGACTTGTACGTGGCTGGGAGGAGGTGGCTGCGGATCATGTCGTCCTTAGTGACCCAGAGGACTCCGGAGCGAATGCCTCAGCAAACCTACGCTGCATGGCCTCCCTGATCCTGCAAAGTCTGCGGAAGGATCCTCGTATTCTTCGGATCAAGGAGAGGGACCATTACTGGCTGGCCACTCTCCTTGATCCACGGTACAAGGGTAAGGTTGCGGACCTTATGTTACCTTCGCAGAGGGAGCAGAGGATGAGACAACTCCGGGAGGCCTTGCAGAAAGGTCTGTGCAACGCGTTCCCAGAGACTGGGAGGTTACAAACTCCTGGTCCTGGACAACGAGTTGCTGAGGCTTCGGCCAGTCAAAGAAGGAGCGGTGGGGAAGGTGGCCGTCTGACCGATGCGTTCAGACAATTCTTTAGTCTGCAGCCCCAAAGTATGATCGGTTCCAGCAACCATCGCCAGCGTCTGATAAACATGGTGCAGGAATATCTAGGGGCAAGGTCAGACTTGGACACCTTCCCCACCGAAAATCCTCTGGCTTACTGGGTCTTGAGGATGGATCACTGGCCAGAGCTTGCACAGTATGCAATTGAGCTACTGGCCTGTCCTGCATCCAGCGTTCTTTCGGAACGCACATTCAGTGCTGCTGGAGGATTTGTCACGGATCACAGGGTGCGCCTGTCCACCGACTCGGTTGATCGACTGACTTTCATCAAGATGAACCAGTCTTGGATCACCACCAGCTACCACACACCTGATGCTGATATAACAGACTAATTGATTTTAACATGTCACATCCCTTCAAGACTGATGCTGATGCTGAGTGCCTGTGCTGTTATGTTGACTGGCTATTCTCCTCCTCCGAGTCCTCAATGATACGATTGATGATGATAGCTTGGAAGATCATTTTTGTTTATGGGTGCCGCCACCAGTGGCTAAGGCCCAATTTTTCAGCCCCTGTTTTACAGGGGCGTGTAATTACAATTTTTTAGCAATAATTTGCCATAGGGCTCATTGCTGTGCTCCAAGTACAGTATCTGTGAGGGGTTGGAGTGTTGTGGCACCAGTGCCTAAGGCCCAATTTTTCAGCCCCTGTTTAAAAGGGGCGTGTCATTACAATTTTTGAAGCAATACTTTGCAACAGGGCTCATTGCTGTGCTCCAAGTACAGTATCTGTGAGGGGTTGTAGTGTTGTGCCACCAGTGCCTAAGGCCCAGTTTTTCAGCCCCTGTTTAACAGGTGCGTGTCATTACAATTTTTGAAGCAATACTTTGCAACAGGGCTCATTGCTGTGCTCCAAGTACAGTATCTGTGAGGGGTTGTAGTGTTGTGCCACCAGTGCCTAAGGCCCAATTTTTCAGCCCCTGTTTAACAGGGGCGTGTCATTACAATTTTTGAAGCAATACTTTGCAACAGGGCTCATTGCTGTGCTCCAAGTACAGTATCTGTGAGGGGTTGTAGTGTTGTGCCACCAGTGCCTAAGGCCCAATTTTTCAGCCCCTGTTCAACAGGGGCATGCAATTACAATTCTTGATCTAATAATTCACAGCAGGGCCCATTGCTGCACCCACCAAGAGTAACTCTGAGGGCTTACAGTGTTGTGGCAACGCCACCACCACCACCACCACGAAAGACCAAATTTTTCAGCCCCTGTTCAAAAGGGGCATGTAATTACAATTCTTGATCTAATAATTCACAGCAGGGCCCATTCCTGCACCCACCAAGAGTAACTCTGAGGGCTTACAGTGTTGTGGCAACACCACCACCACCACCACCACCACGAAAGGCCCAATTTTTCAGCCCCTGTTCAACAGGGGCATGCAATTACAATTCTTGATCTAATAATTCACAGCAGGGCCCATTGCTGCACCCACCAAGAGTAACTGTCAGGGCTTACAGTGTTGTGGCACCAGCACCACCATCAAAGGCCCAATTTTTACTACCACTGTTCAACAATTATATGTAATTAAAATTCCTGATATAATAGTTGACAGCAGGGCGTTCCAGCACCAACCAAGAGTAACTGTGAGTGCTTACAGTGTTGTGCCAACACCAACAACTAAGGGGCCTATTTCTGCAGAGTATATACGGCAGGTCCCTACTTTCAAACATCCAACTTACAAACGACTCCTACTTGCAAACGCAAGAAGACAACAGGAAGTGAGAGGAAATCTACCACTAGGAAGGAAAATTCTCTCCTGTAAGAATAAATATGGGAGAAAGGTGTCTCCTCTGTACTGATGCTTTATCAGCAATCCTTGTTTCAAGAAAAACACCACATTTCAAAAACAGTTGTCATTGGGACGGAAAGTGAGGTGAAATGTTCTGAACAGGGGCACAGACAGCAAAACAAATGTTACAGGGGTGATAACCCTTACCTATGTTTTCCAAAAAGTTTAAAAATAGATTTTTGGGCTGGAGCTACACTTCAACAATGTACCTGTTCAAAATTACAAACACATTCTACATAAGAACAAACCTACAGTCCCTGTCTTGTATGCACCGCCTGTATACGGCTGTTCAGAGTATATAGGGCCTTTTTTATTTTATGTGCGGGGTTCCCCTTAATATCCATACAAGACCCAAAGGGGCTGGTAATGGGCTGGGGTAGGGGGGGGGGGGTCATGGGGTAGCTATGCCATTTTTCTTAAAGATTTTCATCCATATTACCGGGACCAGACATTACATTAAAGCCGCAAGCAGTTTTAAATGGCTTTTTTTTCCTTTAGAAGTGTCATTTTGTGCAGGGACAGTTCTAAACACGGGAAACACGTGGCACTTCACAGGCATACTTTAGACACCCCCCAGGTACGATATTTAAAGGAATATTTGACTTTTTTTTTTTCACTTTATGCATCATTAAAATGACTGCTCCCGAAAAACGACCGTTTTTAAAACTTCTTTTTGCATTGATACATGTCCCCTGGTGCAGAACCCGGGTTCCCAAACCCTTTTTAGGACAATAACATGCATAATAGTTGTTATAATTAGCACTTTAGAATTCGAACGTTCGCATCCATTGTATTTAATAGGGTTCTAATGTTCGTACGAACTTTCGGTCCGTTCGCGGGTTCTGGTGCAAACCGAACCCGGGGGTGTTTGGCTCATCACTAGCAATGAACAGCAAACAGTATACACAGGAGTCTTTCATTTTCTCCTTAAAGGTAAAACCATGGATGCGGTAGGAACACAGGCTTCAAATGTCTGTCCAAAACCTCCACATGGTACTCAGCATTTCCTCCTTCCTTACGGCAAATCACCACTCTGTCCGCATGGATATGCCTTCCCAGCATCCACTTAGCTTTACAGTCCTGGAACTTCTTGGTGACCGTTGGTGAACAAGAAAGGTATCGCCGTGCTTGCGGTACTTTAAGTTTGTCCCACACAAAGGTATCATACCATCTTTGGCGAAAAACTTCCACCTCATAAAGCAGCTCTCGAGGCAGGTATGGATATTCCCACCCATACTCCTGGGCAACCTTCTGGCCCAAGAGCCGCTGCAGCCTTGATAAAGGTGGCATGGTGGCCCGGTCTCCTTCTCCAGGCCGAACAATCGCTTCTGGGTGACAAGGTGCGTTCACCACCTCAGTAGATCTGGGCCTAGGAGCCCGCAATGACTGGCGTTGCACTCCCGCAACAGGAACAGGTGAAATGGATGTTGAGTCCAGAAGAGGAACTTCGGACAGGGGACCAGATTCTTCCCTAGGCGCCGAGGCCTCCACCCGAGGTGTACTATCTCCAGTAGACATGGGCAGGTCCCTGATGACACGGGACGAGGGTAGTTTCATCTTGTCCCATCCCATCTAGTGGAAGATTTTGTCTATCTCCCCATCATCACCATTGTCAGACAATGAATCCAGGTCAGAGGTGTCATAGCATTCAGCGGGCAGATAGTTCCCAGTCACGGAACTATCCCCCTTGACGGCCTCTACTGACTGTGGGCTTCCGCCACTTGTAACCACACAGACAGTCCCAACCCCTGGCTCACCTGGGCCTTCAGAAGAACAGGGATGTCCAGAACTCTTCCTACTGGATCCATCCAGGCCAGGCAAGCAGGGGGGCGAAGCTCTTCCACGACCACACAAGGCCATCACTAGGCTGACTTTCCACTTCGGTGGTCGGAGCAGGGAGCTGCTGGTGACCGAGGCAGCATCCTCGGATTTTTCTCTTTTCATCTCCGCTTGGGCAGTCACTTCGCCCGGATCAGTGCGCACGGGGAACGCACCAGCATCGATATCTCCTTCCGGAGTGGCAGTCCCTGTGAGGTAGTTGAGGTGGAAAGCCTGAGGCTTTTCTGTGGATGGTTCCACCTCGAAGAGAAACTCCTTGCAGACCTCACATCGCCCGAATGGATTCAGCTGGACCACCAGTCCCGAACTGCCGGGACAGATCACACCGAGGGCCTCCATGTCTCTGCAGGTGTACAGAGCCAATCGCCCCTGGGGCCTTAATCTTATCCCCGTATCCATAAGCAGAGCAGCCAGAGAAGTCATGTCCATGCGAGAAGAAGCTGAAATCCATGGAGTGGTTGCAGTCATCTTCTCTCTTCGCTGCTCCATTGCGCACTGACCCACTCGCGCTGGAATCTCCACGTGCATACGTCCACATGGCCAGACTCCTCCCACCTTCTGCACTTGTTCGCAGGCTTTTCTCTTTCCCCACCCACGAACTACGCAGCTATGGGTTGCCTTGTGGTGCGTTGGCCAATATGGCCGACATACTCGGAACTCCTCCAGGCAGCAAAGTTCAAATTCAGACACCATACACATCCCGGATACGATGCCCCCACGTGTAGCGACCTCTCTCTCCCTCTTGCTTTATCGGTTATACGGCTGTTGTCTAGGGGTCCCTGGGAGGGAGAGATGAGATACACCATGGCCCATGTCCTCCATAACTAAGAGGTGAAGGCCAGAAGATTGGGCCCTGTGCAGGTGTCCTAGAGTCAAGTCCAGTACTTCGTTCCTGACTACATTGCTCCTAGTAACCAGAGTTCCACACAGTGAATAGGTCCAACTCAGTTTTATTCTTCTTGCCAAACAATAAACAGTTTCTTCTACTGAGTAATAATGGGGAATAGATCGAGGCACAATCCTTTCCCTTCTGATGCTAACCACTGTGATATCACCAGTGGCGGATAGTCACTGCCACTGACCATGTGAAGTAGAATGTGAATTACCTTCGCTAGCACTGCCCCTGTCAGGGGAAGGAGATCCGTCCAAGGGAGAAACAGGAGGCCTCTCTGTCACCAGCGATGCTGCGCCGGACTCTCCAGAAAAGTTCCGCACACCAGTCCTCACGAACTCAGACACGGGCACCCAAGGAATTAGGGCCCCCCCTCGGATTCCTCCACCCTTGCGGAACTCAGTCGAAGGTACTGAGCCCCAGGCCTCCACCATAGTACCTCACCCCAGGCTAAAGGTGCCTGGGATGGACTCCATCCTTGCTCCGGCCAGGTCAAGGGCACCTAGGCCCGGAACACTGGAACGCCAGCACCCAGGCCGAAGGTGCCTGGGTGCGGCCGCATCCTCCAACTCTGAACCCCCGTGGTAAGGGCATCCGCCCCTTTTATCCCCTCTCCCTTTGCGTCACAGCGGGTTCCCCACCCCGCTGTACCAGCTCCAGGGGAGGACAAAAAGGTACAGTCTTGCAGTGTGAGCTCAGCCCCGGCCCAGGGCAACAGTGCCACCTGTGGGCTGCAAGGAACCTCACACCACCAGAGTCCTCCAAGAACCAGAAAAGGGTCTCGGATACCCTTGCAATCTGTGCATCTGGGTTACACTACCACCCAGATGCCTCCCTTAAATTCAAGTACCCGCTACACATGCGCAAAGTAAATATGAAAAAATACTTTTTGAACAAAAATCCCCAACCAGTGACCAGTATTTCCTCAGTTGCACTTAATAGTGGACTTCGTAACAAATCCCTCTTCAACCCTCTTAACGGTGCAAACCATCAATTGGAAACCTTTAAGGGCCTGGTGATACGAGACCTTGAGCACATAGTTCCCAAAAAAGATGTTAATCCGCGCCATATCTTGGACGGGATCACAATGCTTGAAGAAAGGAAGGACGTAGTGATTAGGCCCGCTGATAAAAGGGGAGGGGTTGTTATTTTAATCAACTTATTGAGATGTTAAGTGATGGTAATACTTACACTAAGTTAGAAAAAGATCCCTCTATACAGTATGAGATTAATCTGAAGTGTTTAGTTGAAATGGGCTACTCAACTGGAGTCTTAACCAACCGTGAGAGAACGTACCTGGTGCCCAGTAGTAGTAGAATTCCTACAATCTACACCCTCCCCAAAATCCATAAAGATATCAATTGCCCCCCTGGGGGACCTATTGTTATTGGGATAGGGTCCATTACATCTCGACTAGGACAATATCTGGACCTCTATCTACAAAAAGTGTTGTGCAAACTCGAGCTTATCTCAAGGATACCACGAGCCTACTTCAGATGTTACAACTGATTGACCTTACAGGGAAAGAGATAGTGTAATTAGTAACTGCGGATGTTTCTTCCTTATACACTGTCATCCAACACGATGATGCACTCTTGGCCCTTAATTGGGCATTATGCAAACGTGATGATATACCGCATAATCAGAAGGTCTTTATAAGGAACTCTCTTGACTTCTGTTTAGGCCACAATTTTTTTTGGTTCAATGGTGACATTTATTCCCAGGGTAGAGGTGTTGCTATGTGGGCCAAGTTTGCCCCCAGTATAGCAAATCTTTTTATGGGGGAATGGGAGGATAAATCGATTTTCTCTGTGGCCCGCCCTCATCTTTTTATGTATAAAAGATATATTGATGACCTATTTTTTATCTGGGAGGGCCAGTGGACAGGTTACAGGATTTTTTTAAAGAATTGAATACTAATAAAAATAACATCAAGTTGACTAGTGAATATAGTTTTAGCGACATACACTTTTTAGATGTTCACATTTTTAGACAAGGGAATAGGTTGGGAAAAAAAGTATTTTTTAAACCTACAGGCTCTAATAGTTACTTACCTATCACCAGTGGTCACCATCCTATGTGGTTAAAGAACATTGCCAGGGGCAAATCACGAGAGTAAAAAGAAATTGTTCTGAGGAGATGGACTTTTTATCACAAGCGCAGATCATAAAGGGCAAATTTACTGAAAAGGGCTACCATGGGCGTGGCCAAGCTATGGTGGAGTGAGGACGTGTGTGTTCTCAGCTCCGCTCACACCGCAGCAATATTCAGCTCTCCCCGGGGCATAATCGGCGGGTAACTTACCGAATCATGTCCCAGCGAACAAGGGCGTCCTCCCAGCCTCCGAAGGCGGATCGGGCGACACAGGGAACGATGGATTCGTTCTGCACGGAGCCGCGGCGGACCGGGAGAACAGACTCCAAGATGGCGGCGGAGAATAAAGGCCCCAAGCAGCACGAAGATGCAGCCTCTGGACCGGCGGCCTCTCCTATCCCATCTCCTCGACTGGTGAGTGATACGGCTCCCCCTGCATCCCCAGGCTCCCCTTCCTCACAGGAATTAGGCCCGGATCCTATGGACTTGCTGGGTGATGAGAATCTGAAGAGGCACATATGGTCTCTCCCCACTAGGGAGGACCTGGAGCATTTCACTGCCAGGATTGAGAAGGCTTTCACCCAGGACATAGCCCAGCTTAAAAATTACACTGCACACTTGGGGGGCAGGCTGGAGACCTTAGAGCAGCGCTTTGAGGACTCTCTCCCTAGTATAGCTCTATTGCAAGAGACTTGTAATGCACAGAACCACAAGATGAAGGCCTTAATATCCCAAATGGATGATTTTGAGAATCGCAGCAGGTGAGCTAACATCCGTATTCGGGGTATGCCGGAAGCCACTGCGCTGCGGGATATAATCTCTTCTTTGGAGGGAGTGTTCAGGGAAATACTGGGACTTCCATCCACCACTCCAATAGAGATTGATCGGGCTCACAGAGCTCTGAAGCTGCCTTCCCAGGACCCTGAATCCCCACGGGACATTATCTGTAAACTCCATAAATATACTTTAAAGGATCGCATAATGCAGAAAATGAGGAACAAGCCTTATTTTGACTTTGATGGAGCTAAACTTTTCTTCTACCAAGACCCCTCCCAGCGCACTCTTATGCAGTGCAGGGCTCTGCGACCCCTGCTATCAGCTCTTCAGGATGCAGGCCTCTCCTATCGCAGTCTTCAAGTAATGCATGACAGGCGCCAGGTGACGCTGCGCACTAAGGATGATCTGCCACACTTCCTCACAGCCCTGCACCTTGGAGATGTGGACTTTCCTGACTGGAGAGAAGTTCCAGTCCTATCGGCGCTCCCTCCCTCGCAGCCCTGGCAAACCGTGCCAGGTAGGGGATGCTGGAGGAATAACAGACGCCGCAATGCCAGCACTTCTTCCGGCCCTGCATCTGCCAGAGACTGAGGTGTTCTTGCTCCTTGCCCATCTGCAACTTCTTCCTTAACTGGGTTCGACGGACCCTGTGGTAGTTTTGCTTTCATTGGGAGAGAAGAAAAGAAAAAGGGGGAGTAAAAACATTATATTTTTTTTCTAATTTTTTTTCCCCCCTTTTTTGGTTTTGGGAGTTCTTGGCCCCCATAGAATGCACCGTGGACAGCTGGACTCCGTGTTCAGGGGGGGCTGGGGGTGGGTTTTGTTTTGTGCTTTGTAGCCCCCTTCCATCTGCAGCCGCAGACTCACCCCTTCCTGTCTGGGAGAACTGGCTAGGGACATGCACTGAGAGTGCCCCCGGATAGTATTTTGTTGCCTCATAGAGGCGGTGTGGGTGGAGTGAGATTCTTATCTCCCCCATGTTGGTCTATGTCCCCCCAGTAGGCCTACCCACAGTGGGCGTTTTCCCTTTACGGGACGGTGGGCTTTGGCCAGGGGCCTTCCTTGTGGTGGAAGGGTATCCCGGGTCGGGCTCGCTTCAAGTGTTTTTTTCTGGTGGGTTGGCTAGACATGGCTCGCTTCGGCGGGCTGTGCCTCCTGACCTGCTTAACCATGTTAATTTTTGTGTTCTCATGTTGTGTTTTTTTGTGTGTGTGTGTCTCTGTGTTGTGTCCCCTGTATGCCCTACACTATTCTTCTCTTCTCTCCACTTTCTCCTTTCTCTCCGTCTGGAATTTTCCCAGGTACTTCTTCCTCAGAATTGCTCCTGTTGGGTTCAACGGCTACCCCTTGGCTCTGACGGACTTCCCCGATCCCCATGGCTTCTATTAAGGTAGTATCTTATAATGTTCGGGGTCTTTGCTCTCCACACAAAAGGGGCAAGTTGTGATTGGAATTGAAACATTTGGGGGCACAGATAGTGTTCCTGCAGGAGACCCACTTTACCGTCCAATCCACTCCGAAACTTCCTACTCATTTGTTCAACCAATGGTTCCTTAGCACTTCCACGGTTCCTAGGGCCAAGGGAACGGCCATAGCTGTTCACAAGTCCTGTCCCTTCCGCCTTAAAGCACATTTCTCTGATCCTATGGGTAGGTTTGTTCTTTTGAAAGGGGAGATAGCTGGGACTCTTTACACTTTTGCTAACGTATATACCCCTAATGCCAACCAGCTGACTTTTGTAGAGGCCGTACTAGACCGCCTCACTGATTTTCTGGAGGGCCGTCTGATCTTGGGGGGGACTTTAATATTAGCCCGGATCCCTTATTCGATACTTCTCATAGTCGCTCGGCCCACTCACACGCGTTCCTGAAAAGGTTTAAGAAAACTATCCAATCTCATTACCTGTGTGACAGCTGGCGGGTGCTCCAACCCTCAGCGAGAGATTATAGCTATTATTCTAGAGTTCATGACGTGTACACCCGTATAGACCTCATATTTGTAGATCAGCATACCCTCGAGCTACTGCAGGCTGCATCCATAGAGAATATTACTATATCTGATCATGCAGCGATCACAATCACCTTTGAGGTGTCTCAGGGTGCGCAGCGCCCATCGTCATGGCGTCTGAACGAGAATCTATTGGATTACACTGTAGTGGTGGCGGAGGTTTTGGAGGCCATGTCGCACTATTTTAAGGAAAACACTACTGAGAGTGTGAGTGAGGGGATGGTTTGGGAGGGTCATAAAGCTGTCATGAGGGGGGAGCTGATTTCACAAGGGGCTAGATGCAAGAGGGCGCGACAAGCAGATTTTCAGAGGATCTTGACAAACCTCCAACAGGCAGAGCTTCGTCATAAGCGCTGCGGGACCCAGAGGCTTTGGAGAGACTGCTGGAGCTTAGGGAACTTTTTTCTCGCTATTTGGACGGTAAGGTTTGCAGACAGCTCCATTACCTTTCTCATAAGTATTATGAGCATGGTAACAAATGCAGTAGGATGCTTGCTAGGGCCCTCAGAAAACGTAGGGCCCAGACTCTTATTCACAAACTTCAATCCACTTCGGGTGGAGTTGTTTTTCAATCCTCCAAGATTGCCTCTTTGTTCCGTGATTACTATGCGAAGCTCTACTCTTTGGACTCGTATGCTACACAGGAGTCTGCGGCCTCTAAGTACAGTGCTATTAAGGAGTATTTGGTAAATTCTGGGCTCCCCTCCTTGTCCGAGGATCAGCAGGTGGAGTTGGAATCCCCTGTGCAACCCTCTGACATCGAGGCGATTGTTAAATCCTTGCCGAATGGAAAGAGCCCGGGGCCCGATGGGTATTCAAAGGCGTACTACAGCACATTTCTCCCGATCTTAGTCGACACCATGTGCAGATATTTTAACTTGATTGCCAAGAGAGACCCGATCCCTCCCGAGGCCTTGTTGGCTCACATAACAGTACTTCCTAAAGAGGGCAAGGACCCTTCTCTGGCTCAGAGTTATAGACCAATATCGTTACTGAGCGTGGATGTTAAAATCCTTGCTAAAATATTGGCCAATCGCCTTAAACATCTAGTCCCGACTATAGTACACCCAGACCAAAAAGGTTTTGTCACGGGGCGCGAGGCCCGAGACAATTCACTGCGAGCTATTCATTTGATTCATTGGGCACCCTCTAATCCGAAACCGTCCCCGTACCTGGTCCTCTCAACGAACGTGGAGAAGGCTTTCGACCGGGTCGACTGGTCCTTTCTGCATGCGGTCCTGGAGTCTGTGGGTCTAGGCCCATTCATGTTGACTTGGATCATGGCCTTCTACGCTACCCCAAGCGCCCAAGTCAAGGTGAATGGCATTCTCTCCTCAAGGTTTCCGATTAAAAATGGTACGAGACAGGGATGCCCCCTCTCCCCCCTCCTGTTTGCCCTTACCCTGGAGCCTTTGTTGCGCAGGGTGAGGGCCAACCAGGACATCAAGGGATTGACAGTGGGGAGCATGGAGCATAAGCTTTCGGCTTATGCGGATGACGTCCTGTTCCATCTTACCGAACCCCTCATCTCGGCGCCGAACCTTATGACAGAACTCCATGATTTTGGTGCCTTGTCCAATTTTAAAATTAACTACTCGAAATCTGAGATTCTGCCGATAGTGCTCCCACTGTCACTCAAAGATAGCCTGAAGGCGGCGTTCCCTTTCACGTGGGCTAGGTCCTCTATAAAGTACCTAGGTATCCAACTGACTGACCGTTATGAGACCCTGTATCAGGCCAATTATCCCTCCCTATTGGCGACTATCAAAACTGACCTATCCTATTGGACTAAAACGGCTTTTACCTGGCTCGGGCGGGTGAACATTATTAAGATGAATGTGCTCCCCAGAGTCCTTTTCTACTTGCAGATGTTGCCAATTCCCCTGCCGGGCACCTTTTTCAGTACAATTAATAGCATGCTCATAGATTTTGTGTGGAGTGCAAAGAAGCCTAGAATAGCCATGAGGGTGCTGAAACAATCTAAGAGGGCTGGGGGTTTGGGGATTCCAGACATTCAACGGTACTACAGGGCCATTGTCCTTCAAAGGATTCTGAACTGGAGGTTCCACACCCGTACTAGACTTTGGGTTCCCCTGGAAAAGAGCATGGCTGGTAGGGACTTGGCCTATGCCCCATGGCTCGCGAAGGAGCATAGGGGGCTGTCTTATTTGACATCTCCCCTAACGAGACAGGCCCTTAAGGTTTGGGATAGGATTAACACCTTATACTCTCTAGCACCTCCTGGGTCCCTACTGGCCCCGCTTGGGGGCTTTTGTTGGTTTCTCCCGGGGGAGCAAAGGGCCTTTTTCAGGAACTGGGTGGATGACCCTAATGCTCCCTGTGGTAAACTTTTGGTGGGTGGGAAACTCCCCCCGTTGGAATCGCTTAGGGCACGCCATGGCGCTTTTCCAATGGATTTTTGGTGACACGCGCAGCTTAGCCACTTTTTTGCAACGCAGGTTACCCATATTCGTACCGCATCTCAACTCTCACCCTTTGAGCTTCTCTTTGTCGCGGAGGACCCCATCTCTCACATGATATCTGAGCTCTATGAGCTACTCGGCTCATCCATGATGGAGACTAAGCCGGCCTACATTAGGGAATGGGAGCGTGATCTGGGGACAGAGGCGCAGTTGGCTCCCCTGTATCGCCTAACCCATTCTAGCTCCATAGAGTCTAGAACGCAAGAAACAAACTACAAGTTACTGACAAGGTGGTACAGGGTGCCTGCTGTGCTCTCACGCATATACCCCACTGTATCTGATCGTTGCTGGAGAGGCTGCGGCCTCCGTGGCACCTTGCTTCACATATGGTGGGAGTGCCCGAAAATTCAGCCCTTTTGGGAAACAATTCAGCAACAAATTAAGGCCATACTGGATATAGATGTCCCGCTTTTGCCAATACACTTCCTTCTCCATGTACCATCTATGCTGACCAATCGTTACGGGAAATGTGTACTGCCACATCTCCTGAACGCTGCTAGGCGCCTGCTCCCTATTTATTGGAAGCAGGCTCATGTACCTGGGCTCAAGGACTGGTCCAAGAGGGTACGGGAATTAAGGAAGCTGAAGAATGGGTGGCGAATTGTAATGGCACGAGTGAGCACTTTCAAACCATCTGGGCTGCCTGGTTGCAACATACTTCAGGTGGGGAGTTTGTTCCATCTAGTCTAGACATCGCCTTGTTGGAACTTGCAGAGCCCTCTCTTAGGGGACGTAGGGAAGCCGCGACGCACGCCCCCGGAGGCGGAGACTGAAGATGCAGGAGACCGGAGATTGAGCTGAGCACTAAAGACCTTCCCTTGGTGGGTGGAGTCGTGCGACGCTAAGGGTGCATTGCCTGATGGAGGTAGCCCTATTTCCCTTTACTTCTTTCTACTGTTCCCTTTTTCTGGCTTTCTTACCCTGCTGTTTCCCGTTTATGTTTGTCTGTCTTGTCTAGTTTTTATTTAATTTTTTCTCACTCTAATACATGGATCCTCTCTTATTTGTTCAGCTTAGGTTGTTTACTGGCGGCAGGGGTCTGCCCCTTGCCTGGGCCTGCTCTTATAATGCAGTTGAAGTCTCTTCTCCTTCTGTTCGGGGGAGGAGATTCCTAGATGAGCGGGGTCCCCTCACCTCTTTGTGCCCAAGGGCCGATTTTGGCCGGGGAGGGTTTGATGGAGGCTATATGACCCCCTCTCCCCACACAGGGCACGGGGAGGTGAGGGCCCCTTGTTTAGCTTGGTCCATGACCCCGGTAATTGTTAGCGGACTAGTAAGCAGGTTGGGGGGGGGGGGAGTGGTTCCCCTCGATGGAATTATTAGATTGTTTTGAAACTGGTACCTTGTTCTTTTTTTTGCTGAGTTATACCTTTTGTACCGTACTGGATTGTATGCTTGATGTGGACCATGTATGCCATAAGTTGCACTTTTGTTTGTGTGTACATGTTTTTTCTCAATAAATACAGATTATACAAAAAAAAAGAAGGGCTACCATGAGGAGGCATTGGATTCTATTATCCATGAACTGGCTGTACTCCCTAGGGAAGACTTTCTTAGAGACTCCTCTCCCTCCCGTACCAATAATGGACGTGAGTGGAATTTCATATCTGGGTTCCACTCTCAATACAGAGAAGTTGAGGAGATATTTGACACTCATTGGCATGTCCTCCTTATGGATAAAGTGCTCTCTACAGTACTACTTCGGAAGCCAGGATTTATTTACAGAAGAGCCTTGAGCTTTGCTGACAAAATAGTGAGGAAAGTTTTGGATCCTCCATCCAGGCCTTCCACTTTTTGGGATAGGGATGGGTTTTTTGCCTGTAGGAGGTGTCGTGCATGTAGAGAGGTGGATAGACCATTAAGGGCTGTGGAGGTCTTTACATCTACCTCAAACCATAAGGAATTCACTATTAGAGAATTCATTACGTGCAACACCTCCTATGTGGTGTATGCCCTCCAATGCCCGTGCGGGCTTATTTATATAGGCTGTACCAAACGTCAACTTAAAATCAGAATTGCTGAACATATTGCGAATATTATTATTGGTTTTAAAGACCATAACGTGTCATTCCATTTTGAATTATTCCACAACCAGGACCCCACTGGTCTCAAATTTTTAGGCATTGACCACCTAAAGCCAGTATGGAGAGGCTCTAACTTGGTGAGAGACCTCTCCAAGAGAGAGACTCAATGGATTTTTTCGGTAGATACTTTATATCACCGAAGGGGTTAAACATGGATCTGGATATTAACTGTTTTATCAGTGATTTTTAAATTTTAAATATTATGTTTTTATAAATAGTACTTATGTTTGCTATCAGTTTTTTATCCATTTAATATGATTATCTGAGTCACTTGGTATAATATAAGAATTTTAGCATTTTTGATTACATATATTTATGTGTTTACTTTCAAGTGTTCTTTACAGACCACAGTCTCCTTAGTGTAGAATGTTTACCATTTACATTGATGTTACATGTGTCTTGTGATTTATATATGAAATTTACTTAAATCTATTTTATTTGTTTATTATGATTAGATATTATCTATGATGAACTTGCAATGTGGTGGTGATGTAGTTAATACCGCAAAATTATGTCCCTTGCTTTTTTTAATAACCGTGAAGCTTAATCCGGGTGATGATTTATGTAATGCAGTGAGACTGTTTTGTCCCACTTCCCCGCCTGTAGGAAGCCTCCAGTGTGCTGTTTTTGTATTATGATGTGCGCCTAACTATATGCTGGACGGCCGCTGATTGGCTAAGGTGGAGGAGGAGGGGACAATTTAAGCCTGCGTGTGAGTCGTGTGGGCACGCCCTCTGTTGAAGTCAGCCAATGACGAAACACGTCAGGGCATGACCCACACGACACGCCGGAAGTGTTTGTTGCGCTCCACCGAGCAGAACCAGGAAGAAGGAAACAAGCTGTTTACATCTTGCGGTTCTAGCGATGTACGCCGGACGGCATATACAGTGAAGTGCCATCACTTTCTTTCATGCTCATTGTTATTTATTTTGGATGTACTTTTAACCACTTCAACACCGGGCTTTTTTTACCACATCAATACCGGGCCTATTCTGGCACTTCTCTCCTACATGTACAAATCATCATTCTTTTGCTAGAAAATTACTCAGAAACCCCAAACATTATATATGTTTTTTAAGCAGACACCCTCGTTAATAAAATGACGGTCATTGCAACTTTTTTTCTTGCACGGTATTTGCGCAATAATTTTTCAAACGCCTTTAAAAAAAAAAAAAATGGTTTCATGAATTAAAAAATAACAAAACAGTAAAGTTAGCCCAATTTTTGGAGAAAATATGAAAGATGATGTTACGCCGAGTAAATAGATACCTAACATGTCACGCTTTAAAATTGCGCACACTCATGGAATGGCGCCAAACTTCGGTACTTAAAAATCTCCACAGGCAACGCTTTATTTTTTTTTAAAGGTTACCAGGTTAGAGTTACAGCGGAGGTCTAGCGCTAGAATTGTTGCACGTGCTCTAACGCACGCGGCGATTCATCACATATGTGGTTTAAACAGCGTTTACATATGTGGGCGGGACTTACGTGTGCGTTCGCTTCTGATCGCAAACTTTTTTTATTATTTTTTTTTTTTTTTTTTTTTTTTACACTTATTTTACTTTTTTTTTTTTTTTTATCACTTTTATTCCTATTACAAGGAATGTAAACATTCCTTGTAATAGGAATGTGTGTGACAGGTCCTCTTTATTGAGAGATGTGGGGTCAATAAGACCCCACATCTCTTCTCCAGGCTGGAAAGCATGAGATTGTGAATTTTTTTTCACTGATCTCATACTTACTAGCCGCACTGGCGGCTTTCTTTACATATGAGGACCCGGGCGTGACGTTATCACATCGCGCCCGGGCCTCCAACGATCATAGAGATGACTGGTGACCATCTGGTCACCAGTCATCTCTATGCTCGTCACGTGACCCACCACCGGCGCCGGACGATTCTCTCCGGGTCCCCGATGGCACGGGAGAGCCCGGAGAAGCATCGAATGGCGGCGGGAGGGGGGGTGTCCCCTCCCTCCTCCTATAAGAACGATCAAGCGGCGGAACCTCCGCTATGATCATTCTTATGGTGCGTAGAATCGCCGACACAAGAAAATGATATCTGAATGATGCCTCTAGCTGCAGGCATCATTCAGATATCCCCCCTCAAAGCCGAGGATGTCATATGACATCCACCCAGGATGGGAGATCCCATCTGTGGACGTCATATGACTATGGGCGGTAGGGATGTGATTAATGTATGAGGGGATATCTTTTGAGAGGGGTGTCTTATAGAATAAAACAGGATTACGCTATTGCGCTCTCTTTTGTTTATTTTGCCATATTGGGAGCCCACTACATTCTACTGTCCCCCTGACTGATGCAGATCACAGTGTTTGGTTCTGATGAAAATCCTCTGTTCAAGGCTGTGTTTTATCATTGCTCTGGTGAGTTTATCCCCCGAGGGGAGTATGTTCTCATGTGGTGGATCTGAAGAGTTCGGTGGAAGGTGCACACTGTAATTACTTTAGCATCACCTATGGACACTATTTGAAGCACTGTGTTTATCTATCATCTGTCCAAAGACTTTTATGTGGAGTTGACCACTTATTTACATTTCAACATCAGCGCTGTTTATAGTGTTTGACTGATATAGTTTTTACTGTTTTCTAGTTTTCTACACTATTTTTTTATATATATTGTTTTACTTTCTGCTACGAAACACATCCAATAAAAAACTGTAAAAAATCTAATTTCTTCATCAATTTAGGCCAATATGTATTATGCTACATATGTTTTTGTAAAAAAAAATCCCAATAAGCGTATTTTGATTGGTATGTGCAAAAGTTTTATAGTGTCTACAAACTATTGGATATTTTTAGCACATCAGAGATAAAGAGGTTGGGATTTTAAATGTGCAAGAACACAAAAACCATATTAGAAAAATATACAATTTTATTTAAGAAACATTAAAATCAATATAGAGACATAAAGATGTCCAAATGACCATACAATACATAGACAGATGCAGACTGATTAAATCTCTATTAGGGATGAGCTCGGTGTTCGAGTCAAACATACGTTCGACTCGAACATCGGCTGTTCGATCGTTCGGCGAACATCGAACGATTTGGGCCGTTCGCGCCAAATTCGAGTGACGCGAACGGCCCACAATACACTGCGCCATCGCAGTGCAATCCCGGCACTGTGATTGGCCAAGCATGCACTGTGACCCCGCATGCTTGGCCAATCACAGCGCCGGCAGCTAGGAGAGCCATTATTGGCCACAGGCAGGTTGCCTGTGGCCAATTATAGCTCAGGGGGTTTAGCACACGCCCCACACTATAAAAGGCCGCCAGCGCGGTGACCTTGTGTAGTGTGTTCCGGTGCAGGGAAAGAGAAGGATAGGCAGGGACAGTGCTGATATTCTTTGTGCTATTCTTGTGTGCAGGGAGAGAGAAGGATAGGCAGGGAGAGTGTCAGTGTCATATTCTTTGCTAAACCTTGTGTGCAGGGAGAGAGAAGGATAGGCAGGGAGAGTGTCAGTGTCATATTCTTTGATAAACCTTGTGTGCAGGGAGAGAGAAGGATAGGCAGGGGACAGTGTCAGTGTCATATTCTTTACTAAACCTTGTGTGCAGGGAGAGAGAAGGATAGGCAGGGAGAGTGTCAGGCCTCGTACACACGACCGAGTTTCTCGGCAAGAACCAGCAAGAAACTTGCTGGCAGAGATGTCTTGCCGAGAAACTTGTTCGTGTGTATGGTTTCTCATCAAGAAAACCGACAAGTAATCTCGACGAGAAAATAGAGAACATGCTCTCTATTTTCTCGTCGAGATTCTCGTCGGCATGTTTCTCGATGAGAAAAGTGAGTGTGTGTACACTTACCTGTCCTCCCGGAAGCCCGCGCATGTTCGAAATGAATTCGACGCATGCGCGGTAGCTTCCTAGGCATAGGTAGGGTATACCAAGATGGCGGCGACGGCATCGAATGTGACGAGCGCATGCTCGTCGTAGTCGATGACGTCACCGCGTACGCTCCATTCAAAGAACCGCGGGTTCTTTGAATCGAGCGTGTGTACACTCGGCCGGGACAAGTTTCTTGTCCAAGAATCTCGTCGAAAAAAACGACATGTTTTTTTCGACGAGAATCTCGGCCGTGTGTACGAGGCTTCAGTGTCATATTCTTTGATAAACCTTGTGTGCAGGGAGAGAGAAGGATAGGCAGGGGACAGTGTCAGTGTCATTGTTGCTAAGCCTCCTGCACAGTATACACCTGAAGCTAGCCCTTATTGCTGTGTTTTCCTAGTGTGTTACACCAACAGGCATTTGCTGCACTTACAGCAGGCGTAGTGTGATTCCTGCAAAATATACTTCTGAAGCTAGCCTGTATTGCTGTGTTTTCCTGGTGTGTTACACTAACAGGCATTTGCAGCACTTAAAGCGGGCGGAGTGTGCCTCCTGCACATTATACACCTGAAGCTAGCCCGTATTGCTGTGTTTTCCTGGTGTGTTACACTAACAGGCATTTGCAGCACTTAAAGCGGGCGGAGTGTGCCTCCTGCACATTATACACCTGAAGCTAGCCTGTATTGCTGTGTTTTCCTGGTGTGTTACACCAACAGGCATTTGCAGCACTTACAGCAGGCGTAGTGTGATTCCTGCAAAATATACTTCTGAAGCTAGCCCATATTGCTGTGTTCTCCTGGTGTGTTACACCAACAGGCATTTGCAGCACTTACAGCAGGCGTAGTGTGATTCCTGCAAAATATACTCCTGAAGCTAGGCCTTATTGCTGTGTTTTCCTAGTGTCTTACACCAACAGGCATTTGCAGCACTTACAGCAGGCGTAGTGTGATTCCTGCAAAATATACTTCTGAAGCTAGCCCGTATTGCTGTGTTTTCCTGGTGTGTTACACTAACAGGCATTTGCAGCACTTACAGCGGGCGGAGTGTGCCTCCTGCACATTATACACCTGAAGCTAGCCCGTATTGCTGTGTTTTCCTGGTGTGTTACACTAACAGGCATTTGCAGCACTTACAGCGGGCGGAGTGTGCCTCCTGAACATTATCCACCTGAAGCTAGCCCGTATTGCTGTGTTTTCCTGGTGTGTTACACCAACAGGCATTTGCAGCATTTACAGCGGGCGTAGTGTGCTTCCTGCAAAATATACTCCTGAAGCTAGGCCTTATTGCTGGTTTTCCCATCTCCCTGCAGGCCATTAGAATGTCTGGAAGGCAAACAAGGAGAGGCAGACAGTCAGGAGCCAATAAAAGAGGGCAAGCAGGCTCTGTGTCTAGAGACAACAGTGCTGGTCGTGGACGCGGTGCATCGCCATCAGCACGTGGCCATGGGACACGCTTGTCCTTCTTTTCGGCAGCTGGACGTGTTGAGCCGCATCATGCCGAAGACTTGGTAGAGTGGATGACCAAGCCCTCCTCATCCCCCTCATCCTCTCTCACCCAGGCTCAGGGTACTGGCAAAGCAGCTGCCAAAGTGTCCTCTTCCCTGGTATCAATGTCATCATCAGTCACTCCTTCCCTAGACCCACCATGTCCTCCTGAGGAGTCCCCCGAACTGTTTGAGCACAGTGTTGGGTACATGCTCCAGGAGGATGCCCAGCGTTTCGAAGGGTCTGATGATGATACCCAGCTAGAGGAAGGCAGTAGCGTGAGAGCAGAGAGAGGGGATGCTCAAGAAGGACACCAATCTGGCAGTCATGTTCCAGCAGCTGCAGCATACTGCCAGATTGGCTGCAGTGATGAGGAGGGAGGGGATGATGAGGTCACTGACTCCACGTGGGTGCCTAATAGGAGAGAGGAGGAGGAGAAGGAGGATGAGGAGGCACATCTCCAACGAGGCAGGATGCCCTCGGGGGCCAGTGTAAGGGCAGCACACCGACGGAATCACACCGCAGAGCTCCACCTGTGCAGGGCGCTGCCTCTGCCCGTTATTCAAAAAGTTCTTTGGTGTGGGCCTTTTTTGAGTCAAGTGCATCAGATCGCACAGCTGCTGTTTGCAACATATGTCTCAAGCGTATATCGCGTGGCCAAAACATCAGCCGCTTGGGCACCACATGCTTGACTAGACATATGTTGACCTGCCATGCAGCTCGTTGGCAAGCCCACACCAAAGAACAAAGCGGACCTCTCCTTGCACCGCATCAGCTGGGATCTCCAACCCCACTATACCTTCAGTCCTCTCTGAAACCTGCACTGAGAGGAATGAAGGTGTAGAATTAGGTGTGTCACAGCCAAGTACTTGCGGGCACTCTGCTAGCATTACACCGACGTCCGATTCTATCAGGCAAATTTCCTTACCCCAGCTGCTGGACCGTCGAAAGAAGTTCACTCCCAGCCATCCACATGCCCAGCGGTTGAATGCTAGCTTGGCTAAATTGCTAGCGCTTCAACTGCTGCCTTTTCAGTTGGTAGACTCGGCCCCCTTCCGTGAGTTTGTGCAATGTGCGGTTCCTCAGTGGCAGGTTCCCAAACGCCACTTTTTCTCACGGAAGGCGATTCCGGCTCTCTACCGGCATGTGGAAGGCAATGTCTTGGCCTCACTGGACAGGGCGGTCAGCGGTAAGGTGCATATTACCGCTGACTCATGGTCCAGCAGGCATGGACAGGGACGTTACCTTTCTTTCACGGCCCATTGGGTCACTGTTTTGGCAGCTGGGAAGGATGCAGGACAAGGTGCAGTAGTGTTGGAGGTTGTTCCGCCGCCACGCCTCCAAAATGCTACTACTGGTTGTGACACACCTCTCTCCTCCACCCCCTCCTCTTCTTCTTCCTCCATGGCCTCTTCCTGTGCTTTGTCCTTGGAACCAGCGGTGCTCCGTAGGCGTTCAAGGGGCTACGCAAGTACCCAGGCAAAAAGATGCCATGTCGTGCTTGCGCTGGTGTGTTTGGGGGACAGGAGCCACACTGGGGCAGAGGTTCTGTCTGCTCTGCAGGGGCAGGCCGAGAGGTGGTTGACGCCACGCCAGCTTAAGCCAGGAATGGTGGTTTGCGACAATGGCACCAACCTCCTCTCCACCCTCCGACAGGGACAACTGACCCATGTGCCCTGTGTGGCTCACGTCCTTAACCTGGTGGGCAGGTACCCGGGCTTACAGGATGTCCTGAGGCAGGCCAGGAAAGTCTGTGTGCATTTCCGCAGATCTTATAATGCCAGTGCTCGCCTGGCTGAGCTGCAAAAGGAGTTGTACCTGCCCAAGAACCGCCTTATATGTGACATGCCCACCAGGGGGAACTCAACGTTGGCCATGCTGCAGTGGCTGCACATGCAGCAGAGGGCCATCAATGAGTACCTGTGCTACTACGGCACCAGGACAGGGTCAGGGGAGCTCTGGTTTTTTTCACCACGCCAGTGGGGCATGATCAGGGATGCATGCACTGTCCTGGCACCATTTGAGGAGGCCACGAGGATGGTGAGCAGTGACAGTGCATGCATCAGTGACACTGTACCTCTTGTCCACCTGTTGGAACATACGCTGCGTGGAATAATGGACAGGGCACTTGAGGCAGAACAGAGGCAGGAAGAGGAGAACTTCCTTGCCTCTCAAGGCCCCCTTTACCCAGACAGTGTTCCTTCTGTCCCACCCATCGCACAGGAGGAGGAGGAGGAGGATTGTGTCAGCATGGAGGTGGAGCCTGGCACTCAGCATCATCAGAAGCAGTCTTTTAGGGATGATTTACAGTCCCAAGAAATCCGTGGACTTGTACGTGGCTGGGAGGAGGTGGCTGTGGATCATGTCGTCCTTAGTGACCCAGAGGACTCCGGACCGAATGCCTCAGCTAACCTACGCTGCATGGCCTCCCTGATCCTGCAAAGTCTGCGGAAGGATCCTCGTATTCTTCGGATCAAGGAGAGGGACCATTACTGGCTGGCCACTCTCCTTGATCCACGGTACAAGGGTAAGGTTGCGGACCTTATCTTACCGTCGCAGAGGGAGCAGAGGATGAGACAACTCCGTGAGGCCTTGCAGAAAGGTCTGTGCAACGCGTTCCCAGAGACTGGGAGGTTACAAACTCCTGGTCCTGGACAACGAGTTGCTGAGGCTTCGGTCAGTCAAAGAAGGAGCAGTGGGGAAGGTGGCCGTCTGACCGATGCGTTCAGACAATTCTTTAGTCTGCAGCCCCAAGTTATGATCGGTTCCAGCAACCATCGCCAGCGTCTGATATACATGGTGCAGGAATACCTAGGGGCAAGGTCAGACTTGGACACCTTCCCCACCGAAAATCCTCTGGCTTACTGGGTCTTGAGGATGGATCACTGGCCAGAGCTTGCACAGTATGCAATTGAGCTACTGGCCTGTCCTGCATCCAGCGTTCTTTCAGAACGCACATTCAGTGCTGCTGGAGGATTTGTCACGGATCACAGGGTGCGCCTGTCCACCGACTCGGTTGATCGACTGACTTTCATAAAGATGAACCAGTCTTGGATCACCACCAGCTACCAAACACCTGAAGCTGATATAACAGACTAATTTATTTTCTTTTTTTAATCAAATATTTTTTTTTTTTTATTTCTTTATCACAACATTTATACATACATCCATTTCAATCCTGTGTTACAATACAAATATGCCTTGACTTATATTATACATTCTTCAACTCATTCCCGTTTCCCAACCCCCCCCCCTCCCTCATCCACCGTGCCCCCCCGTCAATCCATTTATTCCATATATTATTAAATTTATTTTTGTTACCTCTTTTAGTGTATATAAATTCTTCTTTTCTTATTGTGTCATTTATTACCTCCTCCCATTCTGTTACTGTAGGTGGGTTTACCGCTTGCCATTTCTGTGCAATAAGTTTCCTTCCCTGAAACAGACATCTCCTAATCGCTATACGCTCGCCCTTTGAGGGTACCCTCTCTTCCACCAAGCCCAGCACACATAGCCTCGCCTCCGGCTGTAATAATGTTCCAAATGTTCTATTGATCTTTTCGACTATTTGCTTCCAATATTGGTACAGCTTGGGGCATCTCCAGACCATGTGTATTAGGTCTCCTTTATCCTGTCCACATCTCTGGCATCCTGGGTCTGGTCTCCTGCCAAATTGGAACATTCTTTGGGGCGTGTAGTATGTCCTATGTATCAGATATAGCTGAGACATATACTGGGAGGGGGACATTGACAGTTCGGGGCCTATACCCAGTATTTGTTCCCATTGATCTTGTGAAATTGTGCCCACATCCTTCTCCCATTTCTCCCTAATTTTATTAGCCATGATCTCGCTTCGATCTGCCCTTTCTAGGGAGTCATAAATGGTTGAGATTACTCCTCTAGTGTCCTCAGTGTTTACTAAGTTTCGGAAGATGGCCATATTATTCCATTCCGGTATCCTATTTTCAAATTGTGCATTCAGCGCATGTCTGATTTGTAAATATCTATAAAAAGATCTATTTGGAACCGAGAACTCCTCTCTTATTTCTTGAAATGTTTTTATTCTACCAACAGCAAATAGTTGTTCCAGTAGATGTATCCCTAATCTGTCCCACTCATCAACCTTTCCCATGATTTTAAGTTCTTGTAGGTTGCTATTATCCCAGATAGGGGAGAATTCAGAGAAACCTGTATATCCTAGAATCTTCTTCCCCTCTTTCCAACATTTTACCATTAATTGGACTGTGGGGCATTTAGAATGAAATTAATCTGCCTCCACTGCCTCAACTTCCGTGTCATGGCTTGTGTCATTCATGACTACCCTGGGTCCTCTCTGATTACTATTCCTCATGTGCTGCAGCTGGGCCGCTAAGAAGTAAAATCTGGGGTTCGGGAGATCGAGACCCCCCTTCTCCCTTGGATATTGCAAGGCTCGGAGCGAGATTCTCGCTATTCCCCCCTTCCAGATCAATTCCCTGAAAACCCCTTCTATCTTCCTGAACCAGCGTTTTGGGATCCATACTGGGGAATTATGTAGAATATATAAGATTTGCGGCATCCACACCATTTTTATCAGATTACTCCTTCCTACTACAGATAGGGGAAGCCGATTCCAGAACCTGCATTTTTGTTTCATCTTTGTCAGTAATGGCACTAGATTTCCCCCTATATAGTGCCCAGGATCCTTTGTTATGTTTATTCCTAGGTATCTTATCTGGGGTACTACCTTCACTTGGTCTATCTGCCCTCTCAAGGGCTCTAGCGGCAGGAGGGCGGATTTCTCCCAGTTTATTGTTAGACCGGAAAATCTCCCAAATTCCCCTATAATATTCATTGCTGTCGCCAGTGAGGCCTGTGTATCCCCCAGAAAGAGTAGGATGTCGTCCGCATATAATGCGACTTTCTCCTCTCCTAGCTTTCTTTTGAATACTTTTATCCCCGGAGATGCCCTTATTGCAGTGGCTAGTGGTTCCATGGCCAGGGTGAAAAGCAGGGGCGACAACGGGCATTCCTGTCTTGTCCCCCTGGCCAGTCTAAACCAGTCTGAGCACTCACCATTGACCCTTACCTTTGCCCTGGGATTCCCATATAGTAAACTAACCCATTGAGTAAACTTAGGGCCGAATCTGTACTCTTCTAACACCTTCCACAGATATTGCCACTCAAGGCTATCGAATGCCTTTGTGGCATCCAGGGACAAGATTGCTCTTGCCTCTCTTTCTACTACTGGCAGCTGGATATTTAGGAATGTTCTTCTGATGTTAGAGCTAGTGGACCTTCCTGGTATAAATCCTGTTTGATCAGGATGTACCAGTTTTGTAACTATCCTATTTAACCTTGTTGCCAGTATTTTAGCCAGGATTTTGGTGTCAGCGCACAGGAGTGATATCGGTCTATAGGAATTTGCCTCTAATTGATCTTTCCCTTCCTTTAATAGTGTTATTATAGTTGCCTCTTCCATGGACCCAGGCATTTTCCCTGCCTCAGCCGCCCAGTTAAATACCTCTAGCAATTTTGGAAGCAGCACCTCACTGTAGGTTTTATATATTTCTATTGGGAGACTGTCAGGACCCGGTGACTTTTGACCCGCCATTTCTTTAGTTGCCAATTGTATCTCTCCCAGTGTCAGTGGTGCCTCCAGCTCTTCCCTATCTTGCTCTGTCAGCCGATGTATTTTCAGGCCTGCAAAGAAAGTGACCATTTCCCCTTCACTGTTGTTATGCCAATTACTGCTATGCAAATTCTGGTAATACCTTTTGAACACCTGCATTATTTCTGGTGTGTCTCTCTTAATCTCCCCGTTCTCATCATGAATCGCCGGTATAATGGTAGGGGAATTGTCAGCCCTCGCGGCCAGGGCGAGAATTCTCCCCACTCTCTCACCCTCACCAAACAAGTTCTGTTTCTGAAATAGTTTTTTATTTTCCGCCTTTCTTCTTATTATTTTTTTGTATTCCTCCTGTGCTTCTAGCCATTTCTTATGTTCCTCCTGGCTTGGGTTATTTATATAACGGATCTCTAAGCTCTTTACCTTTTCACTCGCCGCAAGTTCTATGGCACGCGTTTGTTTTTTAATAAGCGATATTTTTTGGATCAGGATTCCCCGCAGGAATGCTTTCAGAGTATCCCAAATTATTCCCATCGAGGCAGAGCCGGTATTTACTTCTATAAATTCTTTCAGACTGCCATTTATTCCCTCCGGCTCTTTGATAACCTCTAACCAGAATGGATTTAGCTTCCAGTCCCTTTTATTATATCCTCTATTCGTCTTTATTTCAAAAGTCATTGAGGAGTGGTCCGATATGCTTCTGGGTTCATATACCACCTCTCCCAACACCCCCATTGCCTCTTCATTGCAGAGTACGAGGTCTATCCTGGACAGAGTCGAATGTGTCCTTGAGTGGCAGGAGAATTGTTTTTCCATTGGGTGCCTCCTCCTCCACACATCTACCAGGCCCATCTCCCCACAAAATTGAGAGAGGGGGCTATCAGCCCGTGCAGATGGGGCACCCACCGGGAATTTATCTATGTTTTTATTCATGGTCATGTTGAAATCCCCCGCCACTATTACCGGTACTCCCGGTCTGTCCATGATAAACTCCATCAAGTCCCACAGTGTTTCTATCCCGAACGGAGGGGGGATATATATACCTGCCACCACATATTCCCTTGTTTCTATCCGGCAATGAAGAAACACATAGCGTCCCTCAGTGTCAATCTTACAGTGGCTGCAGGAAAACACCAACCCTGAGTCTATCAACACACTCACCCCCCTCGAATAGGAGGTGTGTGTGGAGTGGAATTGTATCTGATATTTCCTGTGTTTTAGCAAATTGACGGTTCCCTTATCCAGGTGTGTTTCCTGCAGACACAGTATTTTGATATTATTATTATTGGCGTCTGCAAAAATTACCTGTCTCTTTATTGGGTCTTTTACCCCTCGGACATTCCATGAGCGTACCTTAATGCCTATTCCCTGATTAGGAGAACTCTTCTCGCTATTATACTTCGGCATCCTCCCCTACTATTTCTTCCCTTTTTAGAATACCTCCCACCTTACCCGCCTTAACCATATATGCCATGATAATGTCAGGTTACAAAAACGTATTTTTTGTGGATCTACTCTTTCTAGTGCTCTATACAACCATACATTCCTTCTTACTTCCCCCTTCCTCCCTCCTCCCCTTCCCCACCCCCTACCCTCGTAAACCAAAGATATATTTTAGTGAGTTCATTCATCATTATGTGCCTTTCACAACGACTCCCTACCCTCCCTGCCCCTCCCCCCTCCAGCCCCCCCCCACCTCCGCCCTATTTGGGGCCCTTGTGAAGGGCCTCTACAGTGACCAGATTCCCTTTTGCTGTGTGACCTTTCCCCCTCCCCCTCCCCCCTCTTGGCACTTCCCTTGGTGTTCCTCGTGTATTCCTTTCTCTAGTGTTTCTCTTCCGTTTTACTTGACATCTAGTGTTTTTTCTCCACCTCTGTGCCACTTTCCACAAAAACCCAACCATTTCCAACAGCCTCTTCCTCCCTCCCGCTCCCCCCCCGCTCCTATATCAAAACCTCGACAAAAAAGAGAGATAAGAAAAACAAAAACAAAAAGAAACCCAGGCAAAAGGGTAATGGAGAAAACAACCAAAAAAATAAATAAAATAAAAAAATAAAAAAAATAAAAAGGGGGTAGAGATATGGGGTAAGAGTCTGAGTTCTGTACAATAAGTCAGCGACCAAATCTGTGACTGTTTCCAATTTCCTAGGTTTCCCCTTCTTTAGTGTTCATCCAGGACGTCAGTTCCGCAGGTGTGTTAAAGAATATATTTTCCCCATTTATAGTTATTCGCAGACGTGCCGGGTAAAACATTGCGTATTTAATCCCCTTTTCTTGTAGTCTTTGTTTCCCTTCAAAAAATTTAGCTCTTTGCCTCTGCAACTCTGGGGAAAAGTCTGGGTAAAATGAAATTTTGGTGCCATTAACCAGGACCTCTTTCATCTCTCTGGCTTTTTGGAGGATTGTAACTTTATCTGGAAAATGCAGAAGTTTAATAAGCATAGGTCTGGGGCGCCCTCCCTCAGCGGGGGCTCTGAAAGGTACTCTGTGGGCCCGCTCAATAGAAAAGTGCTTTGATAGACAGTCCTGTCCAAATACCCCCACAAGCCAGTTTTCCATGAATTCAGTGGGACGGTTACCCTTGCACTTTTCGGGGAGACCCAGTACCCTAATATTTTTCCTTCTTAACCTATTTTCCATGTCGTCGATTTTGTTAACGCACAAGTTTAACTGTTCTTTCATTGTTTTCATGTCCATTATCATAGGGTTAACATCGTCTTCCACCTGGCTGAGTCTTTCCTCCAAAGCAGAGGTACGCTCCCCAACCCCCTGTACTTCATGTTTTAATGTTGACATTTCGTCCTTTATCCCTTTCAACTGATCAAATATTTCCGTTAGGGAGGACTTGCAGTTGTTTATAGCAAATAAAATCTCTCTCATAGAGGGCTCGTCTTCCATCCCTGCTCCCGTATTTAAATCTGTCACTTTTTCCTGTGCCTTTGCTTTGATCCCACGCTCGCCCGTTGCCTTTCCAGCCATTTCTATGTTTGGACCCAAACTTCTCCGTTGGGCACTTACTTGTTGTCCCATTGGTGGTGTGTGGCCTGTTGTGCTTCCCGGAATGTGTGCGTATTTTTCCAGTTTAGCTGCCACTGCTGCCTGTCCAGTTCTTGTTCCCCGTACCGACTGGGGCTGTGGCTGGGAATGGGACCGGGGGCTGGATTGAGGTTGGGGCAACTGGGGATGGGACTGTGACTGTAGCTGTGCGTTTCTGGTCATCACTGACAGTGTACCTGGCATTTTCCTTTTCTTCCTCTTCCTCCTCCCTTGTAAATGTACCTTTATATGCCTTTGTAATTATTCTATGTACCGTTCTGTAAAAATAAATGTCCTTTCGCCTATGGTGTTCCAGCTTCCCAGTGTTCCAGCTTCCCCTGCTACGATCCTTCGCAGTTCCACAATTCCACAGTTTAACCCCCAACCAACTCCAGCTACTAATTGAAACAGAGGGAAAAAAAATAAAAATAAAATTTTCTCCTCACATCCACTTGCCCCAGCCTCTTCCTTTCAAATTTATGGCAGGTTCAGACACAGCGGGTTACCCTTGACATCAGCTAATTTAAACACTGTATATATGTATCTTTTTTTTTCTCTGCTCACCTCCGGCCCAGCCTCCGTCTTCAGGGTCTTCAGGGAGTAATGGAGGGGGAAACAGACACAGAAAGACACAGAAAGCACCCACAGCGTCTCTCCTCTTGGAAGTGGCCGGTTCTAGTGCACACGAAGCAGGACCGTACCTCATGTAGCTCAGACAAACAGCTGACAGCTGACAGTCAAGCGGGCATCACAGTTTCACCAGGTCCGTGATAGGTGGCTCAGACTCACTCCTCCAGCAGTCGGCGCTTGTTCCTTCCCGTGAAACAGACCAGCCAGCCTGGTCAGCTGAGAGCGAGGTACCTTGTCTGTGCTCGGTATCCCAGCGGCGTCCCAGCGCTACTTGCGGCTTGCGGTCTTTCTTCCTTCCCTGGTGCCGGTTTCCTCTCTCCCTTCTCTGCCGCTAGTTAATTATTCATTGCGGCATGTAATGTGAAGCGAGGTACGGGGAGCGAGAGCGAGCGGACTGCTCTCCTCTCACAGCTGCATCCGGTCACGCCCCCCACCCAAGCTCGACTAATTTATTTTCAAATGTCACATCCCTTCAAGACTGATGCTGATGCTGAGTGACTGTCCTGTTATGTTGACTGACTATCCTCCTCCTCCTCAATGATCCGATTGATGATGATAGCTTGGAAGAACATTTTTGTTTCTGGGTGCCGCCACCAGTGCCTAAGGCCCAATTTTTCAGCCCCTGTTTAACAGGGGCATCTAATTACAATTTTTTATGCAATGCTTTGCAGCAGGGCTCATTCCTGCACTCCAACTAGAGTATCTGGGAGAGGTTGCAGTGTCGTGGCACCAGCACCAGTGCCTAAGGCCCAATTTTTCAGCCCCTGTTTAACAGGGGCGTGTAATTAAAATTTTTGATGCAATACTTTGCAACAGGGCTCATTGCTGTGCTCCAAGTACAGTATCTGTGAGGGGTTGCAGTGTTGTGGCACCAGTGCCTAAGGCCAAATTTTTCTGCTCCTGTTTAACAGGGGCATGTAATTACAATTCTTGATCTAATAATTCACAGCAGGGCCCATTCCTGCGCCCACCAAGAGTAACTGTGAGGCCTTACAGTGTTGTGTCAACACCACCACCACCAAAGGCCCAATTTTTCAGCCCCTGTTCAACAGGGGCATGCAATTACAATTCTTGATCTAATAATTCACAGCAGGGCCCATTCATGCGCCCACCAAGAGTAACTGTGAGGGCTTACAGTGTTGTGGCAACACCAACATGTAAGGGGCAAATTTCTGCAGAGTATATAGAGCAGGCCCCTACTTTCAAACATCCAACTTACAAACGACTCCTACTTGCAAACGGAAGGAGACAACAGGAAGTGAGAGGAAATCTACCCCTAGGAAGGGAAATTCTCTCCTGTAAGAGTTAATATGGGAAAAAGATGTCTCCTCTCTACTGATGCTTTATCACCAATCCTTGTTTCAATAAAAACCCCACTTTTCAAAAACATTTGTCATTGGGACGGAAAGTGAGGTGAAATGTTCTGAACAGGGGCACAGACAGCAAAATAAATGTTACAGGGGTGATGATAACCCTTCCCTATGTTTTCCTAAAAGCTTAAAAATAGATTTTTTGGCTGGAGCTACACTTAAACAATGTACCTGTTCAAAATTACAAACAGATTCTACATAAGAACAAACCTACAGTCCCTGTCTTGTATGCACCGCCTGTATACGGCTGTTCAGAGTATATAGGGCCTTTTTTATTTTGTGTGCGGGTTCCCCTTAATATCCATACAAGACCCAAAGGGGCTGGTAATGGGCTGGGGTGGGTGGGGGGGGGGGTGATGGGGTAGCTATGCCATTTTTCTTAAAGATTTTCATCCATATTACCGGGACCAGACATTACATTAAAGCCGCAAGCAGTTTTAAATGGCTTTTTTTCCTTTAGAAATGTCATTTTGTGCAGGGACAGTTCTAAATACGGGAAACACGTGGCACTTCACAGGCATACTTTAGACACCCCCCAGGTACGATATTTAAAGGAATATTTGACTTTTTTTTTTTCACTTTATGCATCATTAAAATGACTGCTCCCGAAAAACTGCCGTTTTTAAAACTTCTTTTTGCATTGATACATGTCCCCTGGTGCAGAACCCGGGTTCCCAAACCCTTTTTAGGACAATAACATGCATAATAGTCGTTATAATTAGCACTTTAGATTTCGAACGTTCGCATCCATTGTATTTAATAGGGTTCTAACGTTCGTGCGAACTTTCGGTCCGTTTGCGGGTTCTGGTGCGAACCGAACCCGGGGGTGTTCGGCTCATCCCTAATCTCTATATGTTTTGCCACACCAATGGCTTCTTCAGGAGAATTATTATCAGGCACCGTACATATGGTCACTGAAGGTCAAGAGATAAAAAATATTTTTTTAGGAAAACAAAAAATATATATTACATCAACCATAACTTTAACATATAAATACACTTTTAATTTAATTTCCTGAATCGGCATTGGGCATCGGTGTGGCAAAACATGTAGAGGTCCAATCAGTCTGCATCTGTCTATGTATTGTATGGTCATTTGGACATCTTTATGACTCTATATTGATTTTAATGTTTCTTACTAATATGGTTTTGTCTGTTCTTGCACCTTTAAATTTCCAACCCTTTGATCTCTGATGTGCTATAAGTTTATATTAGGGATGTGGTGCTAAATGACTCTCAGGTGTTCAGCAAGTAATATTTCTCCCATTGTAGATTTTTTTTTTTTTTTTTACTAGTAATGACGGCAATCAGTGACTTATAGCAGGACTGCGATATTGCAGCAGATAGTCGGATACTAACTGACACTTTTGACACTTTTTGGGGACCGGTGACACTAACATAGTGATCAGTGCTAAAAGAAATGCACTGTCACTGTACTAATGACACTGGCTGGGAAGGGATTAACATCATGGGTGATCAAAGGGTTAAATGTGTGCTTAGCCTGTGTTTCTGTGTACTATGGGAGGTGCTTTCACTAGGCTTTGCAGGAACACAGAATCCATGCCTCCCCTACTGACAGAACAGCAATTTACCCTGTTTACATAGGCAGACCGCTGTTCTCCCTCAGTACCGAATGATCAGTGGTTGCCAGCAGACATCAAGTCCACGGTACCCGCTGATCAGCTGTCTATAATCACAGCGGGAGCCAGCCACTGGCGACACACATGAGAACCCCAGACCTGGAAGTGCAGATCACGTACAAGGTACGTGATTCTGGCACGGCAGTGCCACTTTGCCACCATATATGTAAGTTATACGGTCGGCAAGTGGTTAAAAATTGGTTTTCAACTACTTTTAGGTAAGTTTGTTTTTATTTTATGCCGATAGGGTCTTTATTTTAGGTTAAAGTGGTTGTAAACCCTGTACTACCACTTTTACCTACAGGTAAACCCATAATAAGGCTTACCTGTAGGTACTGTAAATATCTCCTAAACTTTCACAGTTTAGGAGATATTCACTGTATCTGCATGTGCTGACGTCACCGCACATGCACACTAAAGAAACGGCTTGCTCGTGCCGTTTCTTCAGTATCTGTACCGTGATCGGCAGCTCCCGTGCTCATGGGCGGGAGTGACATCATTGCGGCTCCAGCCAATCACAGCGCCAGAGCCGGTAAACTCAGAAATAACTCCGGGAGACATGTCGCTGGTTACAGCCATGTACGGGGACTGCTTCAGCAGCTTTGATCTAAGGTAAGTATTTCATAACGAGCAAGTATGCGATGCATACTAGCTCATTATGCTTTGTCTTGCAGGTGGTTGTTTTTTTTTGAGCATTTATAACCACTGTTTTTTTTCTTTGTATTTATTTTGTATTTTTTGCTGCAAGTCTTCACTTAAAGTGGTTGTAAACCCACTTAGACAACTTGCACCTACAGGTAAGCCTAGATTAAGGCTTACCTGTAGGTGCAAGAAATATCTCCTTCACCTACACGGTTAAGGAGATATTTACTATAAATACAGCGCAGATGATGTCACACCCATGCGCACTAGCGGGCCAGCATCCTTGCCGGTTTTCTGAATTGGGATCTTACTGGCCCGAGCGTGCATGTGTGTGACATCATCGCCGCTCCGGCCAATCACAGCGCGGGTCATCGAGGCAAGATGGCGGCGGTGGCGGTGGAGGGGAATGACGAGCAGTTTGGGGGCTTCGATCTCAGGTAAGTCATTCATAATGAGCTAATATGCTATGCATACTAGCTCATTATGGCTTTCATTTGCAGGGGTTTAAAAAAATAAATAAAATACATGTGTTTACTTCCTCTTTAAAAAGCTATTGGGATTTTTTTCAGGGGTGGTGTTTTGGGGGTTTAATTTCTGTTGTGGGTTTTGGCTGCATGCCACTGCTTCATTTAAAAGTCAAAAAAGGAAGAAGAAAAAAAAGAACAGAAGAACAGTGTGCACCTAAACCCCCAACCATTATATCACTGCAACCTCTGATGCACAAAATTATAATACAAGTTAAGCATACACCAGCTAGGCCTATTATGCCTGTTTAAAATTGTCCTACTATTGACCAGTTTCGTAGTGTTGTATCCTCTGCAGTACCTTAAGTCTTGTAGTAAAATGCAAGGCTGTGATTTTTGTTTCTAGTAAATTGGAGCCTGCTGCTGGCCAATTTTACACTACTGTATCATCTGTGGTCTAATAATTCATGTAGTAAAACACCTTCCTATACGCAATAAAGTTGATTTACAAATACTATAGAGCTTTTCACTTTGCAAGGGAAGTTGCATATTGCAAGGGAGTTTTTTCCAGAGCTTAGTGATATACCCAGCATTCCAAATTGCTTATAGAGTAACTAAAAGTCAATAGACCCATAACAAAAATGTCAAAAAGATCAATTACAGGTATGTCTCACAAAAAATATTTTATGGCCCTAACTGACCGTTAAGTTGCTAACATGAAATCAAATTTATGCTAGCTATGATGAGCAAACTGATTTTAACCACTTCCCGACCGCGCCATGTACAAAAGACGTCCACAGCGCGGTCGAGTTATCCTGAGTGGACGTCCCAGGGACGTCCTCACAGAATCTTGCTCCTGCGCGCCCCCTGGGGCGCGCTCCAGGATATGTCCGTGACCGCCGGGTCCGGAAGACCCGGCGCATCACGGATCACGGTAGATGGCCGCTAATCGCGGCCGTTTACCACGTGATCGCTCCGTCAAATGACGGAGCGATCACTTGTAAACAGACCGGCGTCCTGTGATGACGCCGGTTTCCTCCCTCCCCTCTCTGTACCGATCGGTACAGTGTGAGAGGAGAGGGGAGGGAGCGGATCATGTCCGCTCCCTCCCCCATGTCAGCTGTGGGCTGGATCTGTGACAATTGCAGTCACAGATCCAGCAATCCATCCATCCCTGCTCAGCCATCCCTGGTGAAATACCCTGCCAATACTCTGCAATACACCCTGTGCAATACTCTGCAATACACCCTGTGCAATACTCTGCAATACCCTGTGCAATACTCTGCAATACTCTGCAATACCCTGTGCAATACTCTGCAATACTCTGCAATACCCTGTGCAATACTCTGCAATACCCTGTGCAATACTCTGCAATACCCTGTGCAATACTCTGCAATACACCCTGCCAATACTCTGCAATACCCTGTGCAATACTCTGCAATACCCTGTGCAATACTCTGCAATACACCCTGCCAATACTCTGCAATACACCCTGCCAATACTCTGCAATACCCTGTGCAATACTCTGCAATACACCCTGCCAATACTCTGCAATACACCCTGCCAATACTCTGCAATACCCTGTGCAATACTCTGCAATACCCTGTGCAATACTCTGCAATACCCTGTGCAATACCCTGCCCATACTCTGCAATACCCTGTGCAATACCCTGTGCAATACCCTGCCCATACTGTGCAATACCCTGCCCATACTCTGCCCATACTGTGCAATACTCTGCCATATTCCGCAATACCCTGCCATACTCCGCAATACTCCTCAATACCCTGCAATACTCCACAATACCCGGCAATACTCCACAATACCCGGCAATACTCCACAATACCCGGCAATACTCCACAATACCCGGCAATACTCCTCAATACCCTGCAATACTCCTCAATACCCCGCAATACTCGGCAATACCCGGCAATACTCCTCAATACCCGGCAATACTCCTCAATACCCGGCAATACTCCTCAATACCCGGCAATACTCCTCAATACCCGGCAATACTCTGCAATAACCACTTCCCGCCCGCCGGCCGTCATATGACGTCCTTGATTTTGTGCGGAGATATCTGAATGATGGGAGCAGCTACAGGCATCATTCAGATATTCGCTTTTTCAGCTGGCGATTCCCTACACCATAAGAACGATCATAGCGGCTGTTCCACCGCTTGATCGCTCTTACGGGAGGTGAGAGGGGATGCCCCCCCCTCCCGCTGCCCTCCGGTGCTTCTACCGACTCACCGCTATGATCAAAGCCAGGATTGTTTTTTTTTTTTGTTTGTTTTTTTCAGGCTTCCCAGCCTAGAGGTGAGATGTGGGGTCTTATTGACCCCATATCTCACTGTAAAGAGGACCTGTCATGCCATATTCCTATTACAAGGGATGTTTACATTCCTTGTAATAGGAATAAAAGTGATCAAAAAAAATTTGGGGCGGAAAAACATGTCAAACTAAAATAAATAAAGTAAAATGAACAATAAAAAATATATATATTTTTTAAAGCGCCCCTGCCCCCGCGAGCTCGCATACAGAAGCGAACGCATACGTAAGCCCCGCCCACATATGAAAACGGTGTTCAAACCACACATGTGAGGTATCGTTGCGAACGTTAGAGCGAGAGCAATAATTTTGGCCCTAGACCTCCTCTGTAACTCAAAACATGTAACCAGTAAAAATATTTAAAGCATGGCCTATGGGGATTTTTAAGTAGCGAAGTTTGGCGCCATTCCACGAGCGTGTGCAATTTTGAAGGGTGACATGTTAGGTATCTATTTACTCGGCGTAACTTCATCTTTCACATTATGCAAAAACATTGGGCTAACTTTACTGTTTTTTTTTCTTTTAGGCACAAAACAGTTTTTTTCCGTAAAAAACGCGTTAGAAAAATTTCGCGCAAATACCGTGCAAGATAAAAAGTTGCAATGACCACCATTATATTCTTTAAGGTCTTTGCTAAAAAAACATATATAATGTTTTGGGGTTCTATGTAATTTTCTAGCAAACAAATTATGATTTTTACATGTAGGAGAGAAATGTCAGAATTGGCCTGGGTTCTCCAGAACGCCTGAAGGTGCTCCCTGCATGTTGGGCCTCTGTATGTGGCCACGCTGTGTAAAAGTCTCACACATGTGGTATCGCCATACTCGGGAGGAATAGAAGAATGTGTTTTGGGGTGTAATTTGTGGTATGCATATGCTGTGTGTGAGAAATAACCTGCTAATATGACAATTTTGTGGAAAAAAAAAAAGAAAAAAAAATCTTGATTTTTGCAAAGAATTGTGGGAAAAAATGACAACTTCAAAAAACTCACAATGACTCTTTCTAAATACCTTGGAATGTCTTCTTTCCAAAAAGGGGTCATTTGGGGGGTATTTGTACTTTTCTGGCATGTTAGGGTCTCAAGAAATGAGATAGGCCGTCAGTACTTCAGGTGTGATCAATTTTCAGATATTGGCACCATAGCTTGTGGACTCTATAACTTTCACAAAGACCAAATAATATGCACCAATTTGTACTTATTTTTACCAAAGATATGTAGCAGTATAAATTTTGGCCAAAATGTATGAAGAAAAAATACTAATTTGCAAAATTTTATAACGGAAACAAAGAAAAATTCATTTTTTTACAAAATTTTCAGTCTTTTTTCTCTTATAGCGCAAAAAATAAAAAAACCAACAGTGATTAAATACCACCAAAAGAAAGCTCTATTTGTGTGAAAAAAAGGACAAAAATTTCATATGGGTACAGTGTTGTATGACTGAGTAATTGCCATTCAAAATGTGAGAGCACCGAAAGCTGAAAATTCGTCTGGTTAGGAAGGGGGTTTAAGTGCCCAGTTGTCAAGTGGTTAAGCAGTCTGAGTCTGGTGCCAGAATATTATAGGTATTGGTTGTTTCCAAAGCAGTCCTGCCCTTTTGTCTTTATTTCTAAACTGTATTGGTGGTAAGTAGGCAATAATCCCTTGCATGTTTTCAAATTTACCATGGCTACAGCATTTTTAGCTCGGGTTTTTGTCAAGTGGCACTGCCTGTCAAACTTGCTCATTGAGTTCAATTGGGCCACGATGCAACCGCATGCAATGCACACAGCTACAGTGTGCTTAAATATTTTGGCCAAAAGTACAAATGAATACCTTATAATTTCATGTTTTGGTCTATTGGGGGAGTACAACTGGGGGCATCCGTAGTGGAGAAGGATCTGGGGGTTTTGGTAGATCATAAGCTCAATAATGGCATGCAATGCCAAGCTGCGGTTTCCAAAGCGAGCAAAGTCCTTTCTTGTATTAAGAGAGGTATGGACTCCAGAGAGAGAGATATCATTTTGCCCCTGTACAAATCATTAGTAAGACCTCATCTGGAATATGCAGTTCAGTTTTGGGCACTAGTTCTCAAAAAGGATATTGGGGAACTGGAGAAAGTGCAGAGAAGGGCAACCAAACTGATAAGAGGCGTGGAGGAGCTCAGCTATGAGGAAAAATTAGAGGAACTGAATATATTCACTCTTGAGAAGAGGAGAATAAGGGTGAATATGAGTAACACGTACAAATATATAAGGGGTCCATATACAGTAGGTGCCGCCGATATTGTGTTTCTATCACGCTCCCATCGCCGAGATTCTCAGCGACAGGAGTGCCGAGATGTCGGCAGCAGGGTGGCGACACGTGTCGCGCTCGCTGCAATGGCGAGGAGACGCGACACTGTATTGAGTGGGGATCCGACGCGGATTCCCGCCAATACCAGGCACTGCGTTTGGTATGAATCCTGAGCGGGAACTCCACGCCAATTTTTTAAGAAAAACCGGTGTGGGTTCCCCCTCCAGGAGCATACCAGGCCCTTGGGTCTGGTCTGGATTTGAAGGGGAACCCTACGCCGAAAAAACGGCGTGGGGGTCCCCCTCAAGACCCAAACCAGACCCTTATCTGAGCACGCAACCTGGCAGGCCGCAGGGGAAGAGGGGGGGACGAGAGCGGCCCCCCCTCCCTCCTGAACCGTACCAGGCCACATGCCCTCAACATGGGGGGTTTGGTGCTCTGGGGCAGGGGGGCGACCTGCGGCCCCCCCACCCCAGAGCACCCTGCCCCCATGTTGATGAGGACAGGGCCTCTTCCCGACAACCCTGGCCGTTGGTTGTCGGGGTCTGCGGGCGGGGGGCTTATCGGAATCCAGGAGCCCCCTTTAATAAGGGGGCCCCCAGATCCCGGCCCCCCCACCCTAAGTGAATGAGTATGGGGTACATCGTACCCCTACCCATTCACCTGGTGGAAAATAAATGGAAATAAAAACACAACACAGTTTTTAAAAGTATTTTATTGCACCGCTCCGGAGGTCTTCTTCCGACTTCGGGGGTCTCCGGTGTCGTCGCCGCGTTCTCCGGTTCTTTCTTCTGCCGGGCCTCCGCTAACTTCTTTTTAGCTCTTTTGCTAACGGAGGCCCGGTCTTCTCCGTCGTCTTCTTCTTCTTCTCCCGCTCTCCGGTTCTTCTCCCGCTCTCCGGTTCTTCTCCCGCTCTCCGGTTCTTTCTTCCGCCGGGCCTCCGCTAACTTCTTTTTAGCTCTTTTGCTAGCAGAGGCCCGGTCTTCTCCGTCGCCTCGTCCGGCTCTCCGTTGTCCTTCTGCCGGCCCCTCCACTAACTTCTTGTAGCTCTTTTGCTACTGGAGGAGCCGGTCTTCTCCGTCGTCGCCGTCGGCGTCTTCTTCCCTCTTCTCCTCCTCGATGTTGACTCGCCGCTTCCTCTCGCAGTAATGGTAAATCTTCGGTCCGCAGAGATTAATATAGGCTTCACATGACGTCACAGTCACATGGTCCCATGACGTCACAGTCACATGCTCCGGGGCACATGTGCACATGTGCCCTGGAGCATGTGACTGTGACATCATGTGCACATGTGCCCCGGACCATGTGACTGTGACGTCATGTGAAGCCTATATTAATCTCTGCGGACCGAAGATTTACCATTACTGCGAGAGGAAGCGACGAGTCAACATCGAGGAGGAGAAGAGGGAAGAAGACGCCGACGGCGACGACGGAGAAGACCGGCTCCTCCACTAGCAAAAGAGCTACAAGAAGTTAGTGGAGGGGCCGGCAGAAGGACAACGGAGAGCCGGACGAGGCGACGGAGAAGACCGGGCCTCTGCTAGCAAAAGAGCTAAAAAGAAGTTAGCGGAGGCCCGGCGGAAGAAAGAACCGGAGAGCGGGAGAAGAACCGGAGATCGGGAGAAGAACCGGAGAGCGGGAGAAGAAGAAGAAGACGACGGAGAAGACCGGGCCTCCGTTAGCAAAAGAGCTAAAAAGAAGTTAGCGGAGGCCCGGCAGAAGAAAGAACCGGAGAACGCGGCGACGACACCGGAGACCCCCGAAGTCGGAAGAAGACCTCCGGAGCGGTGCAATAAAATACTTTTAAAAACTGTGTTGTGTTTTTATTTCCATTTATTTTCCACCAGGTGAATGGGTAGGGGTACGATGTACCCCATACTCATTCACATAGGGTGGGGGGGCCGGGATCTGGGGGCCCCCTTATTAAAGGGGGCTCCCGGATTCCGATAAGCCCCCCGCCCGCAGACCCCGACAACCAACGGCCAGGGTTGTCGGGAAGAGGCCCTGTCCTCATCAACATGGGGGCAGGGTGCTCTGGGGTGGGGGGGCCGCAGGTCGCCCCCTGCCCCAGAGCACCAAACCCCCCATGTTGAGGGCATGTGGCCTGGTACAGTTCAGGAGGGAGGGGGGGCCGCTCTCGTCCCCCCCTCTTACCCTGCGGCCTGCCAGGTTGCGTGCTCGCATAAGGGTCTGGTTTGGATCTTGAGGGGGACCCCCACACCGTTTTTTTCGGTGTAGGGTTCCCCTTCAAATCCAGACCAGACCCAAGAGCCTGGTATGCTCCTGGAGGGGGAACCCACGCCGTTTTTTTCTTTAAAAATTGGCGTGGAGTTCCCGCTCAGGATTCATACCAAACGCAGTGCCTGGTATTGGCGGGAATCCGCGTCGGATCCCCGCCTATCGGCAATGCGTGTCGCTCATCGTGAAAGGAACATTTTTTCCTTTCCCGATGACGAGACAGCTCGGCGCTGGCTCTCGCGACGGAGCTCATAGGGTGTCAATATCGCCGCTAGAAGCGGCGAGATTGACACAATATCGGCGGCACCTACTGTAGTGAACTTGGTGTTGAGTTATTCACTTTAAGGTCATCACAGAGGACAAGGGGGCACTCTTTACATCTAGAGGAAAAAAGATTTAATCTCCAAATACGGAAAGGTTTCTTCACAGTAAGACCTGTGAAAATTTGGAACAGACTCCCTCCAGAGTTGGTTCTGGCCAGCTCAGTAGATTGCTTTAAGAAAGGCCAGGATACTTTCCTAAATGTACATAATATAACTGAGTACTAACATTTATAGGTAAAGTTGATCCAGGGTAAATCCGATTGCCTCTCGGGGTATCAGGAAGTAATTTTTTACCCTGCTGTAGCAAATTGGATCATGCTCTGCTGGGGTTTTTTGCCTTCCTCTGGATCAACTGTGGGTATTGAATTGGGTATATGGGATTGTACGATATTTTTTATTTTATTTATTTATTTATTTATGGTTGAACTGGATGGACTGGATGGACTTTGTCTTTTTTCAACCTGACTAACTATGTAACTATTGGTTGGTTTGTATTTTAATATGTTGTTGTGAACAATCAAATTATTACCTGGGTGTGGCCTGAGAGTGTATTCAGGTAACCTTGAGGCTGGGATCACACTGGTACGACACGACAGTCGTACTACTTTGGATCCGACTTTGCCCTGCGATTTGAAGTCCGACATGCGTCCGACTTCAATGAACAGGGATCCGACTTTGATCCCCGACATTACCAGACACTGTATCTGGTATGAATCTTTAGGGGGAACTCCACGCCAATGTTTTTTTTTAAAACGGCATGGGTTCCCCCTCCAAGAGCATACCAGGCCCTTCGGTCTGATATGGATTTTAAGGGGAACCCCTATGCTGAAAAAATGGAATGGGGGTCCCCCCAAAATCTATAGCATACCCTTATCCAGGCACACAGCCCGGCAGGTCAGGAAAGGTGGTGGGGATGAGCGAGCGTCCCTCCCCCTGAACCGTACCAGGCTGAATGCCCTCAACATGGGGGGGTGCTTTGGGGCAGGGGGGCCCCAAAGCACCTTGTCCCCATGTTGATGAGGACAAGGGCCTCGTTTTTTGGGGCATAGGGGTTTCCCTTAAAATCCATACCAGACCGAAGGGCCTGGTATGCTCTTGGAGGGGGAACCCGTGCCCCTTTTTATTTTTTCCTAAATGTAGCGTGGCGTTCCCCTTCAAGATCATCAAAGCACAAGTCGCATGCCAAAGTCGGATCATGCAAGAAGGTGATCTGACTTTGATCCGACTGCAGTGATATTCAATGGGCTGAAGTAGGATCAAAGTCGGACCAAAGTAGTGCAGGGAGCATTTTCAAAGTCGGATTGACTTGTGTCGGACCAGTTAAGAAGGCTCCCATAGGTAAACATTGATTTTCACACGTCATGCTACATGAGCTCCCAATGTCGGAGCATTTGTCGTACCAGTGTGAACCCGGCCTTAAAAAGGATCAGGTTTCTGTCCTTCTGTCATACGCAGCAGCTAATCAGCAGACACAGTGTCATACAGCTGCCTGTAAAAACATAGGAAACAGCTGCTGTCACCAATTTCAGTATGGCTTAGGAAAAAAGGAGGATTATTAGAACCACAAAGCTGAGCCTGGAATTAGTTGCTTGCTAAAAGAGTTGCACAGTAGTTGATGCCTGTTGTTTTCCAAGCACTGCAGTCTCCAGTAGCAATCTGCTTTTCGTTTTGTCAACTGTCTTTTTTTATTTGTCTATATTCTAATGTACTGTACATGGCTTGCTGGATAAGGCCGCTTTTGCACAAAAGAAGCTGACAGATGAGTTAGGCAGGGAGGACTTCTATGTATAGTGAGGATGAGAAGAAATTCTTAAAGTATTGGTTGAAGGAATCAGGGAATATTTTTGTTTAGTCTCAGCATTACTAAAAACAAAAACATTTTTTTCATGTTATTGTTGCATTTTTTTGTAACTCAAACAAAACAATTTCTAGTACATAAAGTTCCAGAATGTTTTAATGACCAAGTCGATAGGGCTAGGTTCACATATATGCAGGTGTTGAACTGCATGTAAATCACATTCTTTCCTGCACCCACAGGAAAAATACACTGCTTTTACCAAATTTGTGGTGGTTACAATAATTCATTGGAAACTGCAACGCTTTTTTCTGTTTTGGGAAACATATAGCACTTTGCAGTTTCCCATGGCTGCAATCCTAGGAAAGGTGCAGGTATCCCTTCCCTGCATTTCCCGCAGGTACAGCAGCCCATTCAAATGTATAGACTGTTGTGCCCACACAAACGCAGTCACAGAGAAACCGCAATAGAGTGAACCTAGCCTTAAAGGGGTTGTAAACCCTCAAGGTTTTGTACCTTTATACATTCTATGAATTAAGGTGAAAAACCTCCTGGGATGCAGCAGCCCCCCAGAGCCCCCCTTTTAATTACCTGAACCCGATCGTTCCAGCGACAGGGACTAGCACACAAGCTCTAGCCGGTGTCTCGGGACCTGATTGGATAGATTGATAGCAGCATAGCCATTGGCTCCCGCTGCTGTCAATCAAATCCAAGACATGGGAGCCAGGGGGTGGGACCGAGTCCTGCTGTCAGCAGCAGGACACGGCAGCGCACCCGCACGATTGCCCCCAGGGAAAGCGCTTCTCCGTCGGGACACTCGATGCGGGATAAGCCAGGAGCCCTGCTGTAGGACCCCAGAAGAGGAGGATCAGGGCCACTCTGTGCAAAACCCTTGCAAGGGTAAGGAGGAAAGTATGACATGTTTGTTATTTAAAAAAATAAACAAGGCTTTACAACCCCTTTAACCACTTAACGACCGCCCACTGTAAATATACGTCGGCAGAATGGCACAGACAGGCACAATCACGTACCTGTACGTGCCTGCCTTCGTATGGGTGGGGGGTCCAATCGGACCCCCCTCCGGTACAGTGAGTGGCCGGGATCGCTTCGGGATTTACTGATCACTGCAATCAGTGACATTTGTGACTGTAAACGTGTCAGGGCGGTTAGTTTTAGATCCAGTGTAGCCCCCTAACCCCCCCTAATAAAGGTTTAACCCCTTGATCGCCCCCCAGGTAACCCTTTCACCCCCTAGCACCGCCGTCACTAAGCGATCGTTTTTCTGATCGCTGTTTTAGTGTCGGTGATGGCGATAGGTAGCCAGTTATTTTTTTTAGGTTCGCTGCAGGTTTTTATAGCGTTGGGTACCCCCATATATTACCTAATAAAGGTTTAACCCCTTGATCACCCCCCCCAGGTAACCCTTTCACCCCCTTTTGCCAGTGTCACTAAGCGATCGTTTTTCTGATCGCTGTCTTAGTGTCGGTGATGCCGATAGGTAGCCAGTTATTTTTTTTAGGTTCCCTGCAGGTTTTTATAGCGTCGGGTACCCCCATATATTACCTAATAAAGCCCCTTGATCGCCCCCCCCAGGTAACCCTTTCACCCGTGTCACTAAGCGATCGTTTTTCTGATCGCTGTCTTAGTGTCGGTGATGCCGATAGGTAGCCAGTTATTTTTTTTAGGTTCGCCGCAAGTTTTTATAGCATCGGGTACCCCCATATATTACCTAATAAAGGTTTAACCCCTTGATCACCCCCCCCAGGTAACCCTTTCACCCCCTTTTGCCAGTGTCACTAAGCGATCGTTTTTCTGATCGCTGTCTTAGTGTCGGTGATGCCGATAGGTAGCCAGTTATTTTTTTTAGGTTCGCCGCAGGTTTTTATATAGCGTCAGTTACCCCCATATATTACCTAATAAAGGCTTAACCCCCTGATTGCCCCTAGTTAACCCTTTCACCAGTGATCACCATATAAGTGTTACGGGTGACGCTGGTTAGTTAGTTTGCTTTTTATAGTGTCAGGGCACCCGCCGTATATAACCCAATAAAGGTTTAACCCCCTGATCGCCCGGCGGGTGATATCAATTAGGTGTTAGCGTCAGAGAGGGTCTGCGTCGCCCCAGGCAGCGTCAGGTTAGTGCCAGGAACGCTAACACCCACGCGTAAAGCATACACCTCCCTTAGTGGTATAGTATCTGAACAGATCAATATCTGATCTGATCAGATCTATACTAGCATCCCCAGCAATTTAGGATTCCCAAAAATGCAGTGTTAGCGGGATCAGCCCAGATACCTGCTAGCACCTGCGTTTTGCCCCTCCATCCAGCCCAGGCCACCCAAGTGCAGTATCGATCGATCACTGTCACTTACAAAACACACATAACTGCAGCGTTCGCAGAGACATACCTGATCCCTGCGACTCCAGTGCTGTAGGAGGTGATTTCACCACCACAGTTTAAAAAAAAGAGCATATATGCCGAAGCATGGGGGCAGCAGGGGCGGAGGAGCGATTTTGCTCCTAATGCCGCGTACATACGGTCAAAATTCCGACTGAGGCATGCCCGTGGAAAAGTCCGACCATGTGTGTGCGGCATAACTTTTGCAGGAGGATGCCCCCATGCTTCGGCATATATAAATGGTGCATGTATGCCCATCATTAGAAGTGGGTGAATGAAGGGAGGTATTCTAATGGTGGGCATACCCACCGATCAATCTCTTTTTTTCGTTCAGCCAACAGGCTGCATGAAAAAAAAGATTACAATACATGTCCAACAAGGACCAGCAACGTACTGGTATGTTGCTGGACTTTGGTTATACCAGATTGATGCCTGCGGGTTTAGGTATCATCTTGGTATCATTCTTTTCAGCCAGCGGCCGGCTTTCATGTAAAAGCAATCCTAGCGGATAAATAGCCTCTGGACTGCTTTTACAAGCAGTGGGAGGGAATGTCCCCCCCCCCGGATATAAAAAGCGCCATTGGGAAATTGGGAAAGCATTTTATCACACCGATCTTGGTGTGGTCAGATGCTTTGAGGGCAGAGGAAAGATCTAGGGTCCAATAGACCCCAGTTTTTTCAAAAAAAGAGTACCTGTCACTACCTATTGCTATCATAGGGGATATATACATTCCCTGAGATAACAATAAAAATGATAAAAAATAAAGAAATATGGAAAGAACAGTTTAAAAAAAAAAAAAAAAGCAAAATGAATAATAATAAAAAAAAAAAAAAAAAAAAAGCACCCCTGTCCCGCCCTGCTCTTGCACAATGGCGAACGCAAGCGTCGGTCTGGCGTCATATGTAAACAGCAATTGCATCATGCATGTGAGATATCACCGCGAAGGTCAGATCAAGGGCAGTCATTTTAGCAGTAGACCTCCTCTGTAAATCTAATGTGGTACCCTGTAAAGGCTTTTAAAGGCTTTTAAAAATGTATGTAGTTTGTCGCCACTGCGCGTTTGTGCGAAATTTTAAAGCATGTCGTGTTTGGTATCTATGTACTCGGCCCTTGCTCATCTTTTTTATTTCATCAAACATTTGGGCAATATAGTGTGTTTTAGTGCATTAAAATTAAAAAAAGTGTATTTTTTCCCCAAAAAATGCGTTTGAAAAATCTCTGCGCAAATACTGTGTGGAAAAAAAAAATGCAACACCCACCATTTTAATCTGTAGGGCCTTTGCTTTAAAAAAATATATAATGTTTGGGGGTTCAACATAATTTTCTTGCAAAAAAAATAAATATGTTTTCATGTAAAAGTGGTTAGAAGACTGGATGTAAGCTTCCTAATGTTGTGTATAAAATGCCAGGACAGTTCAAAACCCCCCTAAATGACGCCATTTTGGAAAGCAGACACCCCAAGCTATAAACTGAGAGGCATGTTGAGTCCATGGAATATTTTATATGTTGACACAAGTTGCGGAAAAAAGACAATTTATTTTATTTTTATTTATTTTTTGCACAAAGTTGTCACTAAATGATATATTGCTCAAACATGCCATGGGCATATGTGGAATTACACCCCAAAATACATTCTGTTGCTTCTCCTGAGTACGGGGACCCCAAAAACCAAGCACCGCCTTCAGGCTTTCTAAGGGTTTCGGAGGCCATGGAATGCCCAGATGGCACAAAACCCCCCAAATGACCCCATTTTGGAAAGTAGACACCCCAAGCTATTTGCTGAGAGGTATGGTGAGTATTTTGCAGATCTCGCTTTTTGTCACAAAGTTTTGAAAATTGAAAAAAATTGAAAAAATACTCACCATGCCTCTCAGCAAATAGCTTGGGGTGTCTACTTTCCAAAATGGGGTCATTTGGGGGGGTTTGTGCTATTTTGGCATTTTATGGCCTTCGAAACCGTGATAGGTAGTGAGGAGTGAAATCAAAAATTTGTGCCCTTAGAAATTCTTAAGGCGGTGCTTGGTTTCGGGGTCCCGTACGCGGCTAGGCTCCTAAAAAGTCCAACACATGTGGTATCCCCGTACTCAGGAGAAGCAGCAAAATGTATTTTGGGGTGCAATTCCACATATAACCATGGCATGCGTGAGCAATATATCATTTAGTGACAACTTTTTGTAATTTTTTTTTTTTTGTCATTATTCAATCACTTGGGACAAAAAAAAAATATTCAATGGGCTCAACATGCCTCTCGGCAATTTCCTTGGGGTGTCTACTTTCTAAAATGGGGTCATTTGGGGGGGTTTTGTACTGCCCTGCCATTTTAGCACCTCAAGAAATGAGATAGGCAGTCATAAATTAAAAGCTGTGTAAATTTCAGAAAATGTACCCTAGTTTGTAGACACTATAACTTTTGCGCAAACCAATAAATATACGCTTATTGACATTTTTTTACTAAAGACATGTGGCTGAATACATTTTGGCCTAAATGTATGACTAAAATTGAGTTTATTCGATTTTTCTTATAACAAAAAGTAGAAAATATCATTTTTTTTCAAAATTTTCAGTCTTTTTCCGTTTATATCGCAAGAAAAAAAAAAATCGCAGAGGCAATCAAATACCATTAAAAGAAAGCTCTGTTTGTGGGAAGAAAAGGACGCAAATTTCGTTTGGGTACAACATTGCATGTCCGCACAATTTCCAGTTAAAGCAGCGCAGTGCCAAATTCTGAAAACACCTCTGGTCCTTAACCTGCATAATGGTCCGGGGCTTAAGTGGTTAAAGCATATGACAAAGTCAAAAACCTGAAATTTAAAAACTTGTTTTGAACTGAGTAGAAAATGATTAGAACTTCTGACAGGTTTTTACTGATATCCAGGGCTCCATTAAAGAGAATTCCCCTCTCTTCATTTCCTGCTGAAAACGAAGGAAAAGATTCCGTTTTGCGTCAGATTTGGTTATGGGGAAAATTCAGCCTGTTCACAAACCCACAGAATTAATGTGTGTTTGTTTGCCTGAATTTTTGACTGCTGTATTGTAAACAGTGCTGGGAATTCTGTGTTTTGACCAAATATTTATTGATAAAAAATAAAATTTGGTTTGCTAAAACACTGTGTATGGTAAACAATGGGCAGGTTTAATAATGCTGGGCATACACTCTTATGCCCTGTACACAGTGATCGTTTTTTCCGATGAAAAAAGTCCCCATCTGACTTTTTTCCATCGGTGTAAAAAAATAGAACATGTTTTACATTTTTCCGATGTAAAAAAAACGATAGGAAATTCCGATCGTCTGTGTGGAACTCCAACGAAGAAAAAACCCACGCATGCTCAGAATCAAGTCGACGCATGCTCAGAACCATTGAACTTAATTTTTCTCGGCTCGTCTGAGTGTTTTACGTCACCGCGTTTTGGACCGTCGAAATTTGTCTGATGGTGTGTATGCAAGACTGATGGAAGTCAGCTTCATCGGAATTCCGACGGAAAATTCCATCGGATTTTATTCCATCGGAAATCCGATCGTGTGTACAGGGCATTAGACTTTTATCGTACAACACGTGGACTAAATAGGAGAAATCTACCAATTCCTCTATCTAAGCTAAACAGCATCTATGGAACAATTTCCCCTCCTGCCTACCTATTGTATTCTAACAGCCTGCATCCACAGTCTGCAGTCTGCAGTCTGCAGTCAATGTTTGTCTGGCAATTTTCTGCCCGGCTCCTTCGATTTTCAGATCAAATTTTCTTTTGAGGGGCAGAATAAGGAAAGTTATAAAACCTACAGACTATAGTATACTGTATATACGGTACTTAACATTTATAAACCCAAAGTTCCAACATTTCATGGCTCTAAAATGCAAGGACAGTACAAACATCCCCAAAATTATACCTTTTTGGAAAATAGACACCCCAAGGTATTTAGCAAGAGGCATGGTAAGTCTTTTTGAAGATCTCACTTTTTATACTGATTTTGAAAGATTACATTTGATTTTGTGATTGAATTTTTTTACACAGTTCTAATATTAATACGATTTTTCTCACACACAGCAAGGGCATACTTAAAATTACACCTTTTTTTTTACTCCTCGTGACTGTGGAGATACTGCATTTGTGAAACTTTTTTGATGCCTAGCTGCATAGTGAGGCCAAAAATCCAAGAAGCACCTTCAGGTTTTTTAAGACTCATAAATGATGCATTTGGCTTCCTGGCTAACTGTGATCTGTGAACTGTGATCAGGTAAGAATACTGTTATCAGTACACTGTACATTCTAATTCTAGCTGTGATTGCCTTAAAGCTCTGTCTATCCTCCTAAAATGGCTCTGTGTGTGTGTGACAGGAAGGGGGGAACTGGCTGCTCATCACTACTAATGTTATACTTGTGATTACTGTGATCTCATTTTAAAACAAGAAGCACATTACTATCAGTATCACCAGCTGAAAATAAGAAAAAAAGCCTGAAAAAATAAAAATAAAGCAGCTACCATATGTTAGAACTGTTTAGCTGCAATGCATTACATTTTTATTCTTGGTTTTGGACACACTCTAAATATCTGTCATAACACCTGTCAAACAAAATTACAAGCAAAATCTGTGCTAGTCACAGATATTTTCTACAAACAGCAAAATAATAATATAAGCTTAGCTTAAAGATAAATTCCAGGTATGGATATTTTTACATGCTACTTTTACAGCTTGGACCAATTTAACTATGCATACACCATATCTGGCCTATCCCTCTGGAAGCTGGAAATCACTGTAGTAGGCACCGCTATTACAGTAATCTCCACTAGCTTCCATATCTTGTGATTGGTGGCTACTAGGGATGAACCAAACACCCCCCAGTTTGCTTCGCACCAGAACTTGCGAACGGGCAATAAATTTGTTCGAACATCCCAACACCGTTAAAGTCTATGGGACTCGAACATGAAAAATCTAAAGTGCTCATTTTAAAGGCTTATATGCAAGTTGTTGTCATAAAAAGTGTTTGGGGACCCGGGTCCTGCCCCAGGGGACATGTATCAATGCAAAAAAAGTTTTAAAAACGGCCGCTTTTTGAGGGAGCAGTAATTTTAATATTGCTTAAAGTAAAACAATAAAAGTGAAATATTCCTTTAAATTTCATACCTAGGGAGTGTGTATAGTATGCCCGTAAAGTAGCGCTTGTTTCCCGTGCTTACACAAAGTGTAATTTCTGAAGGAACAAAAGTCATTTAAAAGCACTCGCGGCTATAATGAATTGTCAGCTCCCGGCAATACAGAGAAAAGTCATTGATAAAAAAAAAAAAAAAAAAAATGCGTGGGGGTCCCCCCAAATTCAATTACCAGGCCCTTCAGGTCTGGTCTGGATTTTAAGGGGAACTCCACACCAAATTTAAAAAAAAATGGCATGGAGTTCCCCCCAAAAATCCAAACCAGACCCTTTATCTGAGCACGCAACCTGGCAGGCCGCAGGAAAAAAGCGGGGGACAACACAAGAGCGCCCCCCCTCCTGAACCGTACCAGGCCACATGCCCTCAACATGGGGAGGATGCTTTGGGGGTCTGTGACCCCTCAAAGCACCATGTCCCCTTGTTGATGGGAACAAGGGCCTCATCCCCACAACACTTGCCCAGTGGTTGTGGGGGTCTGCGGGCAGGGGGCTTATCGGAATCTGGAAGACCCCTTTAACAAAGGGGATCCCCAGATCCTGGCCCCCCCTATGTGAATTGGTAAGGGGTACAATGTACCCCTACCATTTCACAAAGAAAGTGTAAAAAATTGTAAAAAACCACGCAGACACCGTTGGGAAAAGTCCGTTATTAAAAAAAAAAAAAAAGATTCCAGCGGTGGTAATCCACTCTTGGTATCCTGCGATGGATGCTCTCCTCTCCGGGGTCCAGCGGTGGATGATCTCCTCTCCATCCAGGTCCAGGCTCCAGCGATGAGATGTCCAGCACAGCGCATCCGGTCTCCACCGGAGACACCCCGGGAATGACGCGGCTTCAGCCAGTGACAGCTCTTAAGTAGCTGAGGGCGGGGCCACCCGTCACATGACCCCGTCCCCCTATGACGCAAGGGGAAACCCGGGCTTCCCCAGTGACGTGCGGTTGACCCCGCCCCCCTCTGATGCAACGGAAACCTGCGTTACATTTAATAAAGGACTTTTCCCAACGGTGTCTATGTGTTTTTTTAAAACATTTTACACTTTCTTTGTGAAGTGGTAGGGGTACAATGTACCCCTTACCAATTCACATAGGGGGTCGGGATCTGGGGGTCACCTTTGTTAAAGGGGTCTTCCAGATTCCGATAAGTCCCCCGCCCGCAGACCCCCACAACCACCGGGCAAGGGTTGTGGGGATGAGGCCCTTGTCCCCATCAACATGGGGACATGGTGCTTTGAGGGGTCACAGACCCCAAAGCATCCTCCCCATCTTGAGGGCATATGGCCTGGTATGGTTCAGGTGGGGGGGCGCTCTGTCGTCCCCCCCCTCTTTTCCTGCGGCCTGCCAGGTTGCGTGCTCGGATAAAGGGTCTGGTATGGATTTTTGTGGGGAACTCCACAACATTTTTTAAAAAAAATTGGCGTGGAGTTCCCCTTTAAAATCCATACCAGACCTGAAGGGGGGATCCCCACGCATTTATTTTTTATTTTTTATCAATGACTTTTCTCTGTATTGCCGGGAGCTGACAATTCATTATAGCCGCGAGTGCTTTTAAATGACTTTTTTTCCTTCAGAAATTACACTTTGTGCAGGGACAGTTCTAAGCACGGAAAACAAGCGCTACTTTACAGGCATACTATACACACTCCCTAGGTACAACATTTAAAGGAATATTTCACTTTTATTGTTTCACTTTAAGCATTATTAAAATTACTGCTCCCGAAAAAATGTTTTTTTTGCATTGATACATGTCCCCTGGGGCAGGACCCGGGTCCCCAAACACTTTATATGACAATAACTTGCATATAAGCCTTTAAAATTAGCACTTTAGATTTCTCCCATAGACATTTACAGGGTGTTCCGCAGCTTTTCGAATTTGCCGCGAACACCCCAACAGGCAATATTCGAGTCAAACAAGAGTTTGACTCGAACTCAAAGCTCATCCCTAGTGGCTACATACATTGCAAACACAAGAACTCAATCATTTGGCATGGGAGCCATTTAGAGCATGCTTTTCACTTTTTCAATGGATGCAAAACCTTGGCTGAGGTGGAGGGGAGGTGATGTCAAAATCTCCATCTCATCTGAGAGAATGCTTTGCATGCATTGAAAAAATGCAAAGTGTTCTCTGAAGGGCACCCACACTGAGCAAGAAAATATGTTGTGCCAACTACAGTGAATTTCAGCTTCTAGGGGAATTGGCCAGGTATGATATTTGCATAGTTACATTGGTTCAGCTTTGATCAATGTAATTATATAAAAATATCCATACCTGGAATTCATCTTTAATGTTTATTTTAACCTAAAATTGGTTCCAAAGGCAGGAGTTCATTTTACATTAATGCACATTAATAAAAAAAACAAAAAAAATAACTTCTCTGTGCAGCTGACACCCTTATACTTACCTGAGCCTGATGTTGATCCAGCATTGTGCATGAGAGCAACAGCACTGCCCTGTATCTCTTCTCACTGGCTCAGACACAGCTTTTGGCTCCTGCTGCTGTCAATCAGTTATTGAGGAGGGAGCAGGGTGCAGGCTGAGCTGCACTGTGTGTGTCAATGGACACACAGGATGCAGCTTGGGAGCAAGCCTGCGTGAGTGCCCCCAAAGCAAGCGGCTTACTATGGGGGCACTCTGCGGGGGGGGGGGAGCCAGGAGCACCAGCGGGGGACCCAAGAAGAGAAGGATCAGGGCTTCTCTGTACAAAAATATTACATAGAGCAGGTAAGTATAACATGTTTTGTTATTCTTTTTATAAAATTTACAAACACTTTTTTTAAATATAAACCTTTCCCCCTTTCTCTAAAAATCACTGCAGCATACAGCTCTGCATGAAATCATCTTGCATTTATTAGTTAAACTTTTTTTTTTTCTTACAATTACATTTATTTTCTCAATATCTGGCTTCTTTAAGGAACTGATGATGTAACCCTGGCCTTACAGGTTCATCCTGGGAAGTTCCTCTCATATGTTCCAGGAGGAAGACCCAGAGTTGTAGGCTGAGTTCCAGGAAGTAAAGGGAGATGGATTCTTCTGCCCTTAGAAAAAATAGCCAACATGAGAATAAAGGGAAGGTGAATTAAAATAAGGTATGCAAAGAATAAAAAGACAGAAATTATTTATAAACACCACTTTGTAGATTGCCATTACTAATGTAGCAAGGTGTTATTATTGAACGTATTTTAACAGACTGCAATTGATGCCTAATTAGGAACTTGCCTCCCGTTTTGCATTATATTATTGAAGTTGTTTGGTTCAGTTATGTCAAGGACAAAGCATGATGGGCATTGTAGTATAAGAGGCAGAGACTCTATTGCCGTGGGTTGGATTGAGACTACAATACCCACAAATCCCACTGAGCTACCAAAATGCAGTGCACCACGCACAGCCTGCTGGGAGAACTGGTTTAAGGAATGGGCGGGGCCTCGGCCCTCTCTCGGAACGCCATCTTCAACAGGCAAGAGGCCTGCTGTGAGCGCGCCTAGGCCAGAGAAGCCTGGGCCTAAAGTTACAGAGAGAGCGGATCGCCTGACGTAGGGGTCCCTGTGGACAGCCTCGCTGAGAGAGACCGGTCTACATTACACAGCATCCGGAGTCACCTATCCACCGGCACCTTGTGAGCGGCTGCGCGGAGGACCAGGGGCCTTGTGTTACAGAGAGACTGAGAGCAAGGAGAGGTTCCAGACGGAGTGTACCGGCGAGGCGAGGCCTCATTTTGGTGAGAAGGCACTTGCCTATCAGCATAGTTAACTGGATCGCAGGAAAGGTGGTTTCCATAGTACCACGTGTACTTGCTGGCATCTGCAGTGTCGCAAGTAGGGATACGTTACACCTGAGAGTGATACAGCGGCTGGGAAGAACTAGTATTTATTCTACCAATACACTATATGCCTCAAGTGATTATCATTTCTCTTCACCCTGTTTATTGGAATACAAATAGATAAGTGCACCAACGGAGCTAGCAGAAGACTAACTGACATTTAAAGGAACAGTAATCCGCTTACTTTATTCTCAGAAGTTCTACAACGGGACACTCACCAGATGAACTGTCCACTAGGGGGAGCCATATAGCTTGTGAACACATATGTTTAGTATAACCGTTTGCATCACTATGTTATTTTGCTATTTTGGGTGAGTTGTGTGGGACTTGGTAGAGAGGTGTCCCAGTGCTGGTAACATTGCATTGGGAGATTCCTCCACCATTCACTCACTCAGATCTGACTTCAGGTCATGTTATTGGGGTCTGGGAGCAAAGAAATTGACCACTGACTTTTACAAGGAGCTGTGTGTAGTCAATCTTGTCTGTGTAACCATTGTTCTATTCTTTTGCCAAGTAGACACCTTACCACTGATTAAGCTACATCTTGTGTGGGACTCTGTCTATTGCAGCTGTGGGACAGGTGACCAGCACCAAGGTAACAATATTTAATTATATATATTACTGTGTGGTATTGCCATTGGGTTCCACAATCATATTATTGTCCAGTTGTGCCAAGGAGGGGATCGAGCCAAACTTCAGGGGTTGACAGGCAGAGTGCAGACCCAAAAAAATAACCAGCAGCTCCTACGGGGGTAGTGCTACACTAAATATTTGTAAAGGTGCTTTTGCTGTAATTTTTATGATTAGGGGACATTCCTTTTTAACCACCTCAATACCAGGCCTATTCTGGCACTTCTCTCCTTCGTGTAAAAATCATAATTTTTTTGCTAGAAAATTACTCAGAACCCCAAAACATTATATATATATTTTAGCAAACACCCTAGGGAATAAAGTGGCGGTCATTGCAACTTTTTATCTCGCACGGTATTTGCGCAATAATTTTTCAAACGCCTTTTTTTTTTTTAAAAAAACGGTTTCATGAATTAAAAAATAACAAAGCAGTAAAGTTAGTCCAATTTTTTTGTATAATGTGAAAGATGATGTTACGCTGAGTAAATAGATACCGAACTTGTGACACTTAAAAATTCCACACAAATTGGCACCAAACTTCGGTACTTAAAAATCTCCATAGGCGACGCTTTAATTTTTTTTACAGGTTACCAGTTTAGAGTTACAGAGGAGGTCTAGTGCTAGAATTGTTGCACACGCTCTAATGCATGTGGCAAATACCTCACATGTGTGGTTTGAATGGCGTTTACATATGTGGGCGGGACTTACGTGTGTGTTCGCTTCTGAGAGCGAGCTACCGGGACAGGGGTGTTTAAAAAAAAAATTATTATAGTTTTTTATTTTTTTACTTTTTGATCACTTTTATTCCTATTACAAGGAATGTAAACATTCCTTGTAATAGGAATCATTGTGACAGGTCCTCTTTATGGAGAGATGCGGGGTCGATAAGATCCCACATCTCTCCTCCAGGCTGGAAAGCATGAGATCAGGGAAAAAAATTCACAGATCTCATGCTGACAGCCGCGATCATGGTTTTGTTTACTTTCAGCGACCCGGGACCCGGACCATATGGTCACCAGACATCTCTATGCTTCCCATCTGGCGCCGGCCGATTCAAGCACCGGATGGCGGCGAGAGGGGGATGCCCCCTCCTGTTGCCTATAAGAATGATCAAGCAATGGAACTGCCACTATGATCATTCTTATGGTGTGCAGAATCGACGGCTGAAAAGAAGGATATATGAATGATGCCTGTAGCTGCAAGCATCATTCAGATATCCCCGTACAAAGTCCAGGACGTCATATGACGGCGTGCGGTATTGAGGCGGTTAACAATGAACTGCACTTATTTGCTCCCCCTTGGTCCGTAGAATATACCATTGCAAACATATCTGTTTGATAAGTTAGAAATTTGGAGCCTTGCATCCTCTGCCTACTTCTTGTGTTTCCGCAAAGAGCCCCCCTAGTTCTTACGGTCTGACATAAAATGTATTGAATCTTTATCGTGACTGGCAGACAACCATATGACTACTTGGGAAACTCACCAAGGGCATAAATCGTTGACCCAAATTAACCACTCGCAAAGTAAATTGCCACACTCGAAATCAGTGATCAAACACCCCGACACAGACATTGCCTTTCAGCAACTGCTAGGAAAAAACTGTCATTAAAAAAAAAAAATGTTGGTACGTCTCTGCAAAGCAAGCATATTTCATTTTTCTGACCTAATATTTACATTATGCACTACCACACACCTGATCCTCCAATCAGACTTGGACACCTGCATATTAATTTGTCTCCTGATGTCCTCAACCATTACCAGCAGCAAAAGTGATGGTTCCTCTACTTAGATACTGGCAATGTATGGGGATGTCACAGCTTTCAAATACACGGGCAAACATAAACAGTTTATTTTTTTTTTATTTATACCAAGATAGTACATAAGAAAAACTTTGGAATCTAAATGATGCTGTATAGTATTAGACATGTAAGTCTAAAGAGTATACCTGCAGACTTACGGATAAGCAGAGTGCTGCGGCAACCTACCTAAATATCGCAACTTATTGGATACAGTGAAAGATGTTACACTTCCTTTCTACAATACAGTGCCTGAACAATGTATTGCCAAATGGATATTTTATTTCTTTACTATATAACATTAAAGAGTATGTAAACCCAACATTGCATATTCCTGATATGTGACTGCTGTACCACGTACTTATATGAAAATGTATCTGGTTCTCTTTGTATTGCTTTGTGTGAAATCCATGGTGTTCCTGCCAGTGCCTCTGTTTTACTATTAAAAGCTGACCACATTAAGCAGGAGAACACAATGTTGTCAGTTCTCTAGCTATGCTGGGAACTCAGTGTGCTCTCCTCCAATATCACCTTTAGACACGCCTCCTCTGCACAGCATGTATGTATAATGTTTTTTATATCTATACACATTTCATTTATATTTTAAATGGGATTGGTTGTTTTACAAAGTGATCTTTTTCAATCACTTTAAAAAGATAAAAAGGTTTTAAAAAACAGTTTCCCTTACTGTTTTCATCTCACATTTATCTGTAATAAAAATTATCAAATAAGAATGCAGGGATAGTACAAATACCTCCAAAATGACCCATTTTTGGAAAGTAGAGGCATGTTGATGGTTGTGTGACATTTGTTTAATCACAGAGCTTGGAAATGGTGTACAAGATACATTATTAATGTATAGGTCATAGAGTGGGAGGATGGAGATAAGGGGGTTAAAGTGGTTCTAAAGGCAAAGCGTTTTTCCACGTTATTGTATGCATTAAGGTAAAAAATAATAATTTGGCTGTGCCCCCCATTAGTATTTACTTGAGCCCGATCTTGTTTCCTGCGATCCTGTGCTGTGCCCATCTGTACAGCTCTTCTTCCCTCAGTCTCTCTCTTCTCACAGAAGACTCAGCAGGAGTGGGAGCTATTGGCTGCTGCTGCTGTAAGTCAAATTCTGTGAGGAGGGAGCAGGGGGAGTGCTAAGCTGCACTGTGTGTCTATATATGTACACAGCCTGGCTCGGGATCGAACCCGCACATTTGCCACCATAGAAAATAACTTGCTATGGGGTCAGACTCAGAAGAGGAGGGGCCAAGGTCTCCGGTGGGGGACCCTGGAAGAGGAAGGTTCAGGGCCACTCTGTGCAATACCATTGCACAGAGCAGGTAAGTATAAACTATTACTTTAATTTAAAAAGCAAGCTTTAGAATCACTTTATTAACCACCTTACCCCTGGAAGATTTACCCCCCTTCCTGACCAGATAATTTTTTGCGATACGGCACTGCGTTATTTTAACTGGAAATTGCTGGGTTCTGCAACACTGTACCCATATAAAATGTATGTTTTTTTCCCCCACACATAGAGCTTTCTTTTGGTGGCATTTTAACACCTCTGTGGTTTTTATTTTTTGCACTATATTATTTTTTGCACACCGCGACTCGGCCACGCTCCCTCTCTCTCTCTTTATTGGCTCACTGGCTGTGATTAACAGCAGTGGGAGCCATTGCCTCAGCCAATGAAGGAGAGTCTCCAGAGAGCCGATGCTCTTGTGCACATCGCTGGATAGAGAGGGAAGTAAGTATTGGGGGGCTGGGGGGAATCGCTGCACACAGAAGTTTTTTTACCTTCATGCATATAAAAAAACCTTCAGCCTTTAGAACCACTTTAAAATGGAAGAAACCTAACAACGTTGTTCTTTAAAATATTTCCTCCCCCTTCTTTTATCTATCCTACTTAACCTGTATAAATAAGATATATGTACTTACCTATTTTTAATCTGTTCCAGTCTGGTGATGTGATGCTGCAGCAGCTCTGTAAGGGAGTGCTAAACATTGACTCTGAGTTCTGTGAGCCGTGACGTTACCCATTTTTTTTAATTTTTTTTAATTTTATTCTTATTTCATTTATCCATTTCATATATTTCTCCTTTTTGTATGATATATATATCTCATATCTGATTGGTTTTTTCTTTGTTTGATTGTCTTTTAGGCTTTAATTTATGTCTCTCTGCATTGTGAGACATTCTTTTGAATACAGATTCATTATTGGATTTATTGCCTCGATAGGGTTGGTGCTTCTTTGTTGCTAATATACATCAGGTGATTGTTTACATTCATATAGTTATTTATGAGTGATCTATTTTTCTTTTCTCTTTTTTCTTTTTCATTCTCTTTTACTTGTCACACACATTATAAATTAGCGTAATTATATACCTTTTTTCAAACTCTATCTTATTATATCAAAATGGGCTTTTTTCACTGAGATAACACAGTCATTTAATTATTAACATCATACTTACTTTCTGTTTCAGAACAGTGCAGATTCAATTCCGGTGATTGGACATTGGTCCGAACACTTTATTCAGCGCCCCAAATTAATTCTCTGTTGGTTTTAACTATTTTTTGGTAGGTCAGGAGACTAGGTTAGTCCCTTATGGGGTTGTCTATTATTTGCAGCAAGTAATTTGCTGCAATAGCCATCTCTGAATTATTATATATTCATAAAATTCCTTTTCTTTTCCCTTAAATAGCTACCTGTAGGCACAATTTGTGTCGGGCTCCTTTGGGGACCTTCGCGGAAGCGTGACGTGCCCTCTGTATGGACTGGCGGGTATGGCAGCCTTCATTCATTCATATTTTACATCTTTTTTGGGTCATCCAAATGTCTTTTCCCTGCTGCTTTGTGCTATAAATATTGATTTCTTGTCTTAATTTTGTTTCATAGATCTATTTAAATCACTCTGTACAAACTTCTTACCCCCGATGAAGCCAATGGATTGGCGAAACATGTAGGGTTAAATATGTGATTTTGCTGATGTATGTACAGTATGTTTTGCCTATATATTTCTTTATTTGTATAATTGTGTAAAAAAATGTTTTTCTATTGTCTGCGTAACATCATATAATATAATAAAAATACCCTTATATTTTTTTACTAAAAGTTTTTTGAATTCTTTGTGGCACCGTTATAATCCCATAGTCCCTACTACCTTCTTTCACTTAATTTACCAGGGATGAGGTGCCGTATCTTTCAGAGGACACACCAACCGCATAAAACTTTTTAGATAATAATAATATAACTTGCATGCATTTGCTGTTTTTTCCAAAAAAACAATCCTTCTTTGCATTTACTTTTAAAAGTGTCTCCCTAATTCTATACATTCCTCCCATGCCACCAGGTCTGATGGATTCCTGTAAGAGTCATAGTTACATAGTTATGCCGCGTACACACGATCGTTTTTAATGTCATTTTCAAAAACAATGTTTTTCTCGACGTGTTTTCTCTTGTTTCCTCTCAAGCCTGTCTTGCATACACACGTTCATTAAAAAAAAACGCTCGAGCAAAGCGCAGTGACGTACAACACGTACGACGCCACTATAAAGGGGAAGTTCCGTTCGAATGGCGCCACCCTTCATGTTAGTAAAGTTTGTTGAGCGACGATCCGCGCTTTTCAGCCTCATGCTTTTCAGTCCGTTACAGCGTGACGAATGTGCTATCTCCATTACGAATGCTAGTTTTACCAGAACGAGCGCTCCCGTCTCATACTTGGTTCTGAGCATGCACGTTTTTTTCCCCTCGTAAAAGCATACACACTACCGTTTTTCACGTCGTTAAAAAAAAACGACGTGAAAGACATCTCATTTTTTTAAGGCCATTTTTCACGTCATTAAAAATGCTCTGGAGCCTACACACAATCGTTTTTAATGCCCAATTTAAAAAATAGCATTTTAACAACGTGAAAAACTATCGTGTGTACGCGGCATTACATAGTAACATAGTAAGTGAGGTTGAAAAAAGACACAAGTCCATCAAGTCCAACCTATGTGTGATTATATGTCAGTATTACATTGTATATCCCTATATGTTGTGGTCGTTCAGGTGATTATCTAATAGTTTCTTGAAACCATCGATGCTCCCCTCTCGAGTCCTCTCTGTGTGTGCAGTCCAGCTGAACACACAAGGCAAAAGCCACATCTCTCCCTCTCCTCCTCCTCCACAGTCGTGATTGACAGACTTGCCAAACTATAAATCGAAATCTGCATTGAAAAATGTGCATCAACATATGCATGTCAATACACAAAGGAAACGCAATGACAATGCACTTGCCTACCACTATAAAAAAAAAATCTGCAATATGCACACTCATAAATATAAATGGACTGTAAAAGTTACCTGTATCAATTATTTGTGTGCTTCTGGTATCAATATTGAAATTTATCATGCCAAAATTCACTTTTAATCAGAGGAAAAGTATCTTACAGGGTCACATAGCTGACATAAAAAAGACATCCTGATAGAAATATATGTATGTGTCTATATTCCACTTAAAATGTTTGTGCACATTTGTTCCTTTGTTAAGAAGGGTTTAAAAACTACAGAAGTGTATATCTGGCCATGCTGTTAATAATATTATACTGCACTAGTTGTTTTGGCATTATTACAAAATGTACTTGAAAGACACCTGCTATGTTTTTTTGCTGGTTGTTTTGATGTCAAAAAATAGAATGTCTAAATGATAATTTAAAGTTTTGCTCATTTTCTGCTTAGTCTGTAATTAAGCTCATATCACCACTTCAGTGCAGCAGCTGCAGTTTCATTAAGAGAAGGTGGAGAAAGGTCTCTCTTGAGCCTTTGTCTTTTTTGTAGACTCATGCACAAACTGTGGTTTTGGCACAAACTAACTAAAGTCATTATTAGGCTGTATCCTGCTGCATGGAAGTCAAAATGCTTGTAATCTGACTAGGCTCAGCCAAGAAGCAGTTATTGTAGACACTTTTGGGTTCATGTACACAGAGATCAGTTATTTCTATACCTAGCGTACCCTTCCTGGTGCTTTCTCATGCCCGGGGAATTCATACAATTGAATAGCTGTTTGCGGTACATGCAGCTCCCCAAAGCATGGGTCTGTGGCAGAAAATGAATTCTGAATTAGCCAACATTCAAGCAGTGGGTGGTCCTGGAGGCACCCTCCTGCTCAACAAAAGTTGATTATTCAATCAACTTTTGTTGACGGTACCAGTCCATAAATTCTTAGTGTTTGCATCTAATCAGATGAAAGCAAGTCTGAATACAGTAGCTGGCAGCTGACAATTCTCTATCCACACTGCTTAGCATGGATAGGGGAACCCATAGATTTCTACTGATCAGCCTGCAGGAAATTTATGCTTTGTCCTTTTTTTACAAGTGAAAAAATTACATATTAGTATGCTTGCTGTATTCTTTTTTGCATGAAAGTAAATCTAAAAAAGGGCCTTACATCATTAGAAAATGATTGTTTTAAGAACATTTGTTCGAGTAAAGGGAATGATTTGACAATCAGTTTAGATGAGAGTAAGAAAAAACATTGGAGGACAATTCTAGAAGTTGTTTGTAGAATCTAATGGGAACAAACACATTTCCAATCATTGAGTTATGATTTTATGATTATAATTTTATGTCACCTTTAAAAGAAAAGAAAAATGTAGTCACATAAACTTCACCAATATCACCCCATATACAGTATATTAACCCCTTGCTTACTGGGCACTTAAACCCCCTTCGTACCCAGACCAATTTTCAGCTTTCAGCGCTGACGCACTTTGAATGACAATTGCGCGGTCATACAATGCTGTACCCAAATGATATTTTTATCTTTTTTTTTTCACAAATAGAGCTTTCTTTTGGTGGTATTTGATCACCTCTGCGGTTTTTAGTTTTTGCGTTATAAACAAAAAAAGACAGAACATTTTGAAAAAAAACACAATATTTCTTTACTTTTTGTTATAATAATATCCCATTTTTTTTTTTTTTAAAACGATTTTTTTTCTCAGTTTAGGCTGATACGTATTCTTCTATATATTTTTGTTAAAAAAAATTGCAATAAGCGTATAGTGATTGGTTTTCGCAAAAGTTATAGTGCCTACAAAATAGGGGATAGAATTATAACATTTTTATGATATATTTTTTTTTTACTAGTAATGGCGGCGATCTGCGATTTTTGTCAGGCCTGCGATATTGCGGCGGACATATCGGACACTTTTGACACTATTTTGGGACCATTCACATTTATACAGCGAACAGTGCTATAAATATGCATTGATTACTGTATAAATGTGACTGGCAGGGAAGGGGTTAACACTAGGGGGCGATCAAGGGGTGAAATATGTTCCCTATTAGTGATTCTTACTGTGTGGGGGAGGGGACTGACTGGGGGTGGTAACCGATCTGTGTCCCTATGTACAAGGGACCCAGCATCAGTCTCCTCTCTCCCTGACAGGACGTGGATCTCTGTGTTTACACACAGAGATCCATGTCCTGCCTCTGTAACAGCCGATCGCGTGTACCCGGCGGACGTCGCGGCCGCCAGGCACGCGCATCGGCATCACGTGATACGGTGGGCACAGCTGTTCCCCGCCACGCGCCCTCGGCGGCACGCGGGGGGGATGTAAACACAGCAGGACGTCCAGGGACGTCCACCCGGCACTTGAGAGCCGCGCTGCAGACGTCTTTCGTCTATAGCGTGGGTCTCAAGTGGTTAAAATAGCAGCACATATCCTCCATTTCTATAGAAAATAACTCTAAAGCCTCATACACACGATCGGACTTCAAACAAACTTTTTGTCCAAAGGGAGTTGGCCGGGAATGCCCATAGCATACACACGCTTTGACTTTTTCGACAACAAACACGAACGTAGTGACGTTTCAACGTACTGACGACACTTCAAAAGAGGAAGTTTAATTCTCCGGCGTCACCCTTTGGGCTCCGTCTGCTAATCTTGAGTTAGTAGAAGTTTGGTCAGTGTTGATTCGCAATTTTCATTTTCACTAGAACACAAATCCTTTGTAAATACTTTTGTAATGTCTCTGTTTCTCCGTATTATCAGCAAAGCAGCTTTTTTATTATCCTATTTTTAAAGAAGAAGAGAATGTGCGTTGCATTTCAAGATTTCATAACTTGCCGCGTCACAAATGTGATATCTTCATTACGAACGCTAGTTTTACAAGACAGAATGCTTCCGGCTGGTCCTTGCTTTTGAGCATGCGTGTATGTACTTCGGACTAAAGTCCGATGGATTTCTGTACACACGGCAGGACTTTTCGGCAACAAGTCCTACGGTGCAAAGTTCTGCCGTGTGTACAGAAGTCCATCGGACTTTAGTCCGAAGTACAAATACGCATGCTCAGAACCAATGTTAAAATCAACTAACAATAGCAGAAGTTGACCAAAGGGTGGCAGTAAAGAGCAGAAAAATCACGTAGTACATCAATTACGTCACTACGTTCATGTTTGTTGGGTGAAAAAGTCCTGTCGTGTGTATTCCATGGGCGTTCCCGGCCAACTCCCTTCGGACAAAAGTCCACGGAAAAGTTTGAAGTCCGATCGTGTGTATGAGGCTTAAGACATGGCTTGAAATCCTGCTATGTGTAATAATGCGTGCTTTTATGCAATAAAATGAAAGTGCTAACAATTTTAAAGGAAAGACCTGTGTGCGGATCTGGAATGTCTGTTTCATCTTGACAACAGGCAAAGTTTAAAGTTTGTGCTCCAGAAATGCAAGTAAATTTTTGTGGTCTTACGGTGCATTTTTTTTTTTCAAAATAGTGCTTGCTGCATTTTGGTGCAAATGTATCTTTAGTGCATTTAAAAGACAAGCCAAAAATCTTTAATGTGAATCAAAACACACCACAACAAATTAAAATTCAGCACATTGAATGGGCCTTTAACCACTCTGTGCTCCTTCTTGCTTGTCACCCTGCAAACTACTCTCCTGGGCTGACATCCCTGCTGAAACCTATTACATCTATGTGGTACCCTTGTCAGAATACGACCTCCTGTGATGAGCTGACCTTTGTTAATTAGACAGTGCATATTCTAAAAGAAGCTGTCATCATATCTAGGCTATGTGTGTGTGTCGTTCTATTCTGTAGCTCAAACAGCCCCTGTGGGGCATGCACTTGCCATTGTATTCTGATATAAATCACACACAAAAAATATACAATACTGTATATGCTTTTTACACTGAGTAATACCACTCATGATGTATATACACTGAAAAATATTTTATGTGAACACTATATACATTATAATTACACAGTATATATAGGTATAAATATACTGTATATACAGTATATTCCATGTATTAGCATAAAATAACTAATAGAGAACATCCTAATGTGATCGGATTACATTTTTTTTCATGACCTTTGGAAGCAATGTAGATTAAAAAAGAAAATAATCATGGCAACTACTGTGAACTAATGCACTGTAACTTGATTAATCATTTTCAGTGTCCTTCTTTAGCCACTTAAGGACCGAGCCTCTTTCTGAGATTTGGTGTTTAGAAGTTAAAAAACATTTTTTTTTGCTAGAAAATTACTTAGAACCCCCAAACATTATATATTTTTTTATAACACCCTAGAGAATAAAATGGCAGTCATTGCATTACTTTCTGTCACACCGTATTTGCGCAGAGGTCTTACAAGCACACTTTTTTTGGAAAAAAATACACTTTTTTTAAATTAAAAATAAGACAACAGTAAAGTTAGCCCATTTTTATATTGTGAAAGATAATGTTATGCTGAGTAAATTGATACCCAACATGTTACGATTCAAAATTGCGCCCGCTCGTGGAATGGCAACAAACTTTTACCCTTAAAAATATCCATAAAGGACGTTTAAAAAATTCTACAGGTTGCATGTTTTGAGGTACAGAATTATTGCTCTCACTCTACTGATCGTGGTGATACCTCAAATGTGGCGTTTGAACATTGTTTTCATATGCGGGCGCTGCTCGCGTATGCGTTCACTTCTGCACGCGAGCTCGGCAGGGCGAGGCACATTTAAAAATGTTTTCTTATTTATTTTACCTTTTATTTAATTTTTTTACACTGTTCTTTTTTTTTTTAAATGTGTCACTTTTATTCCTATTGCAAGGAATGTAAACATCCCTTGTAATAGAAAGAAAGCATGACAGGTCCTCTTAAATATGAGATCTGGGGTCAAAAAAAACCTCAGATCTCATATTTACAGTAAAATGCAATAAATAAATAAATAAATGAAATAAAGGTCATAAAAAAAGTCTCTTTAAGAGATATGGGCGGAAGTGAGGTTTTGACGTCGCTTCCGCCCTGCAATGGCATGGAGACGGGTGGGGGCCATCATCCCCTCACTCATCTCCATACCAAGTCAGGGAGAGGACCCGATCGCCTCCACCGCTACCGACGGCTCCGGTAAGCGGCGGAGGGCACTGGAGCGCGGCAGGAGGGGGGATTCCTGTCCCGCCACCAATAAAAGTGATCTTGCGGCGAATCCGCTGAAGAGACCACTTTTATCTGAAAGAGGACCGCCCGCTGAAGAAGAGGATAACAGGTTTATGGTAGATAGCTGCTGCCATAACAACGGTATTACGACGATGGGGGGTCCTGAAGTGGTTAAAAGTTAAAATTGTGAAATACCAAACTAAATGGAAACCTATCCATAGTATACTGCATCACAGAATTAAAGTAAATCAACTGGAGTGGCACTGTTCACTGATTGAATACAAATAAAAAGTGTCAGTGTCTGTATTTTTACCATGTTATATAGCCTCTGTCCTCTGTGTACAGCAACATTATTGTAAATCTTTGTTGCAGAGACTATATAGCCACAATCGGATGACACAAAGAAAAATATATTATTATGATAATAAACATTGTGTACTAATGTGCATACATCACAGCTCCCAACTGTCCCTGATTTTGGAGGACTGTCCCTGATTTGGAGCAATGTCCCTCTGTCCCTCTTTCCTTCTCATTTGTGCCTTATTTTGGTCTGATCTATATATTTGTATATAAAATGCACTTTTTATCTTTCAAAAAGTGTTTGCAAGTGCTAAACCTATCATCCAATTTCTAAATTGCTGCATTTGGTAATTTTAAAAGCCAATACAAAGGAATAGTAGTGGTAAAAAAAAAGCCCTTGTGGATTTATTTAAAGCAGGAATCCACCCGCAATTTTTTTTTTTTTAAAGTCAGCAGCTACAAACACTGTAGCTGCTGACTTTTAATAAGGACACCTGTCTTACTCGCCCGCGATGTCAGCTCCCCGAGGCCGATCCCTCAGCGCTGGCAGCTCCCAGTGACGCCATCCTCAGTAAGGGAAACAGGCAGTGAAGCCATGCGGCTTCACTGCCCGTTTCCTACTGCGCATGCACGAGCTGCACAGCGTTTTGTGAATGGGTCGGCTGCTCTCTGGGATACACACAGTTCCCAGAAGGCAGCGCGCCCCATTCACCAGAAGACAGCGTGAGTAGGACGGACAAAGGAGACCTGCCGCGGACGATGAAGAGGAAGATTAGGGACTTCCACATAGCAACCACTATTTAAGGTGAGTGATTTTTTTTTTTAAAAATTTTTTAAATTTTTGGGGGAAAAAAAATTTCAGGGTGGAACTCCACTTTAACCTTTTTTTGGTTAATTCTGCTTTAAGGGGTGTGGCAGGGTGTGTGTCCTTTGTCTACATACGTTTGCTAGTAGGTGTCCCTCATCCCCATCTCAAAATGTTGGGAGGTATGCATACATTGAGAAAATGTGAACCAAATGCCTAATATCCCTAAAATGGAGTAATCTGCTAATCTATTCACATGTGCTTTTCTCCAGAAACGTGTGCAAACAGTATATCTTCCTTGCTTATTCACCACCATTAATACCACAGGTGAGTCCCACTATCATTCATAATATGCTCTCACCTTAACATGTTGGCCTATTATAAAAAAAAAAAAAAAATAGGTCAGCTGCACTTTCCCCTTCAAGAGGTCTGTTCCCAGAGCTCTAATGCCGCGTACACACGACCATTTTTCTCGTCGGGAAAAATTAAATGTTTTCTCTTTGACAAGAAAAACGCCCGTGTGTGGGCTTTCCAGCATTTTTCCAGACGAGAAAAACGGCAAGAATCACGACGAGAAAAATTAGAACGTGCTCTAATTTTTCTCGTCGTGATTCACGGCATTTTTTTCCGCTGCAGTTTTCCCATAGGGAAACACTGCCAGGGAGCCTACACACGGTCGTTTTTCACGACCAAAAGAAAAAATGTAATGAAAACCAAGCCGGTCCTCCTTTTAATGTCGATTTTCTCGGCGGTGTTTTTACCGTCGAGAAAATCGATCGTGTGTACACGGCATTACAGTCTTCCCTTCTTGAGATCTCTATCTTGGATCCTGTGTGACTCACTGCCACTCACCATGGGCTTTTCCACTCACAAGAAGGAAACTAACATAGTGGTTTACTATAATAAAAACAGGGACCCTTTATTAAAGTAAAATAAGATTTACACTCACAAAAAAAGTGCAATCTATAAGCAATGCACCACATAAATCGCTTTCCACAATATAGGTACAATGTCCCCTTAAGGTTTTAGACCTCAGCTTCACCTGTTTTCAGCAGTTCTTCCTGGTAGATGTGAAGGTGTCATGTTTTGTCACACCCTCGTGACTTAACCAAAGGAAATAATTTTTTTTTTTATTTGTATTCATTTTACGTTGTATTCATCAACTGTAAATAGTAAAGCCCAAAATCTTAACAGAAAATGCAATTTGCTGCCATTCAGCCACAGAGCATAAATTGTGACAATGGGGTAAAATTACTAAAGGAGCAGAGGCTGTTTACCTAGCAAAGTGAACATTCAGTGCAAAATGAATGCTAGTAGTGGACCTGTGCTCACTTTGAATACCTAGTCAAAAAATATGGGAAAGTCCGACTTAGTGGTAGAGACACCCAAGGAAATGCACCTCATCCCATGAAATGTGTATACATACTGTAGTAACAAAGGGGAAGAAAGGGATTTTCACGGTGCTAGCTGTAGTAATAAGAAATTCAATTACACTTAGGATAAAAAGTATTCAATATTTTAATGGGATTCACTTTAAAAAGTACATATAAAACCACATGCAAGTGGTTACTAGTGGAGAACAATAAACACACAGCTAGATGGTCAGAAAAGGGAGGGAGTAAAGCTGGTTTTGAAAAGTACAAAATTACTTGTAACGTCCCGACATTTTTTTCACAATTCTAGCTTCATCGGGGGACATACGGGTATAGGAAGAGACTTGTACAGTACTAAACATGGATAGAAAGATAAATTAGAGATATTGCATAATAAGGCAGACAGAAATATACAACTATTGCAGGAGAAGATATCATGCCAAAATTTAAGCAACATCCGCCCCCACCCCTCCGCACACATAGGGGCAAGCACATACCCAGCCGAGAACACCTCCAGGGAAAGACCACAATCCAGCGTAGGGCACCTGGGAACCCCCTGCGGGGAGCCAATGAGCAGCCAGAGGGAGCATATACAGGCGCGGCTAAAAACAAAATGTACAAGGAAGAAGAGTGAGTACAAAAATATAAAAGGGAAGGCTAAAAAACAGCTCAATCAGTGTGGAAACAAAAAAGTATAAGGGTACCAATATATAATATACAATAGGGAGATAGATTTGTTGCAAGTAAGTAGAATTATACCTACTTAAAATCAAGATGAAAAAACGCATGGAACGAAGGATTGCTGAATTGCAGTCATGCAGCAATGCTAGCTGGTAACAAAGCAAAGGACATACGAATGAGTGGATGATTAGAACAAAGCTAAGGGAAGTAAAGAAAACAATGAATGGAAAGCTGAAAAGCCATATATGTCTGAAATAAACAGTTAAACAGGGAAGGAAAAAAAGCTGCAGACTCAGAATAGAATCTGATGGGGACAGTGTCTCAATATAAACTAGATTAAATGGTATACATAGGTAAATATCATGCCAATCATAGTAAGATGGAAGGGAGATGGACCAAAAACTAGTCTTTGAAGGAAGCAGCTGAAATAAGGTACAAGTGGCAAAACAGCCAAGTGTATTGAAAAAGATAAAAAGGAAAAGGCTAAAGGAAGATTGATACTTACTTTGCTAAAGCATAAGGCACACCTCAGGTCAGCCTTTAGTTTCAGACAGTCAGCCAGACTGAGGGGCTGGCCTATATATGCTCCCCAATCAGTCGAGGTCCGGCGTCATCGACTGAGGGCGGGCGCGATGACATCATCACGCTAGCGCCATCCCGCACTACAGCTAGCAACAGAGAAAACTCAGTTGCCCAAAATGCTGTGCGCCGTGAGTGGGAGGGGTCAGGTGTGTCAGCGCTGAACTCGGGAGAGTGTCAGCGCCAACCACAACAGAAAGAGATCTCAGAATGGCAAGAGACGCCCCTTTCCAAACCACGGCTGATGGAAAAATGGTCATGGTGGCCAATAGGTAGAGGAAGGAGAAGAAAGATGTAAAATACTCTGCTGGAAAAGGGGGAGGAAGGGGCTGCAAGTGTGGATGACATTGGCATGGGCGCAACAGGCAAGAAAGCCCTCGCGCCCAGGGGCGCCCGTAAGGCTACCTAGCACCCAGGATGGGGATCCATACCAGGGACCGTAGCGGGACCGCGATCGTGTACCCAGGGCATGGACATCGCAGGGCATGTCACCTGGCCCAGTGAGGCTGCACAGCTAACCATACAGTCATGCAGACCTGGGAGGGGAGGACAGCAAAGGGGCGGAAGTGGCAAAGAGGCATGAAAACATACAAATAAACAAACAATGACATAACCAACAATTAATTTAAAAGCTTATATGGGGGTAAATACAATCACAGATTTAAATGAACAGAAATATAAGCAATAAATGAAATACAATGAGGATTGAAAATTAGCTAATTTAAACTTAGAATAATACATGACAATAAGGGGAAAGAGAAAAGGAGGGGAAGGAGAAGAAGAAGAGAGGGAAGAGGAGGAAAGAAGGGGGGGGAGGAGAAAAAGAAGAAGGGCAGCAAAGGGAGAAAACGGAGATAGGGAAAGAGGGAAAAGGTGAAAGGAGGGGGGTGGTGAGCATGGTAGTGTAACAGGGAGGGAAGGGGATGGGAGGGAAGAACAAGGTCCTAGTTACAGAAAGGGTCTAAAACTAAGATGTTCATTAAAACCTGGAAACTGAGTGGCCTTAAGAACATGGGTCCATCTGGCTTCAAGCTGGAGCAGCGTATGGTCAATGCTGCCTGTTGTGTTACACTATGTGATTATTCTTGCTCTGTGTCTTTAAGATCTGTCCCCTTCTTTCTAGCTGAACTCTCTCTCTCACCGTAGTTCTTTATATATCTCCTCCACTTCCTGATTCTGGTCATTACTCCTGTATATCTTCCATGCTAAACATCTTACATGTGGCTTACAACTGCAACGTTTTTCTATCTATGAATATCCATCATTAAATGGAACATTCGAAAGGATTCATCGTCTGTCGTCCTAACTGTGAGTTTATTCATTGAGTTAAACTGCCTGTATCGATGCAAGGGATGAATATCAAACCAGCTTGAGTAAGGCCTACTTAAACCTGGAGATGAACTTTATCGCTTTGTAGTTAAGACAGAACAGTAGAAAAACGGCGTTTCACAGCCTAATTACAAGATTTCTGCATGTCAGTACTGAAACAGACAAGATTTACTGCCCTCATAGCAAGACAGAAGGGACAGAGCAGTACATGGCAGCCTTATAGCCTAAGACAATCTGCACAGTGTCATATTTCAGCACACAGATCCTGCCTGCTTTCACAGTCAGTCTGCTATCATGAGTGACCAAGCTTCTGCATGTGAACTCACATCTACCTCCCCACAAGTTCCTGAAGAAACTGAGTTACCCAAACGCTCAGTTAAACCCACTTGGAAAGTAATGGAGAATTATGAAGCTTCAAGGACTGAATTGTCAAATAGCTTGGAATTAGTCTGGGAGAAAATCCTTGCTGAAGCCAATACAGTGTCTGTTAAATGTGAACTACTGACACTAGAGGGCGCCATTAAACAACTTTCTGCCTCATATGAGCTTTATCAGCTTACCAGCATCAAATTCACTAATGTCTTACAAAACATGAAGTCAGAAAATGCGATGACGCAATTAAACCGCGTCAACAGTCTTAATATTGAAAGAGACAGTTTTATCCAGCAAACCAGATTAAAGGCAGAAGCAAAAATAAAGCTGTTACAGGACACTGCATCTCACAGATCTGTTTCCACCAGACGTTCTAAAAACTCGTCAAGATCCCATAGTTCAAGATACTCAACACTCAGTGAGTGACTTATTAATGCCCGGGCTGAAGTGGAAGCCAGCAAAGTGCAGGTGGCATATGCAGAAAAAAGAGCAGAGTTGGAAGCGCAGTCAGCACGACAAAGAGCAACAATGGAAACCTTAAATGAACAGTGTAAACATGACGCAGCTATGGCAAAGCTAAGGGTCCTACAGCAAGCTATCAGTGCAGACGAAGGTGCAAGTGAGAAAGACAGCATTAACCTAAACATAGCAGATATGGAAGACCCCCTCAAACGCACTAAAGACTATGTCCTAAGCCACTGCAGTGCACACTCCATTGTCTCCAATGCTCCCGACTACATAGAGACTCCTTCACAGCTTCAAGTTAAAGAGGTTCCAGCAACTTCCTGCACTCAAAATCACTCCACTGCATTTCCTACCTGTCTACCTTGCCTGCCTTCATACGTCACAGAGCATCAGCGCAAGCTTCAGGCAAGTCATCAATCTCCAGTCATCGGTACAGCCTTGAATCAATGTACCATTGGAACAACTGACTTCAAGCAAGCAACTCACCTGGATGCATCTGCTGCACCATATTTCCCTGTGTCCTTTAACAACAATGTCAAAGATAACGCAATCAGCACCATACAGCCAACAGCATCTCACATAAAGGCGGAGACAACTGAGACAGAAGAGTTTGTGAGGTACATGCTTCGCAGAGAGCTCACAAAGACTGGTCTTACAAGTTTTGATGACCAACCTGAGAACTACAGAAGTTGGAAATGTGCCTTCAGAACTACAATCAGCAATATTGGCATTACAGCTGATCAAGAATTGAATCTGCTGATCAAATGGCTTGGTCCTCTATCTGCTGCACGTGTTAAGCCATTAAGATCGTTTTTCATGGACAATCCTACTGCAGGCCTCACAGCTGCATGGGAGCGACTAGAGCAAAGTTATGGCAGTCCAGAAGCTATAGAAAATGCTTTGTTCATGCGTCTGGAAACTTTCCCAAAGATATCCGGTAAGGACAACAAGGAGTTCCAGAGACTGAGTGACCTTCTCCTTGAGCTTCAGCTAGCCAAGACAGACCCAAAACTACCTGGACTCAGTTACCTTGACACTCCAAGAGGGGTAAACCCAATTGTCTCCAAGCTCCCGTATGGTTTGCAAGAGAAATGGACTGCACTAGGGTCATCATACAAAAGAGAGAACAAGGTTTCCTTCCCTCCATTCTCTTTTTTTTGTGAATTCATCAGGAAAATTGCAGAGACCAAGAACGATCCAAGTTTTTCCTACGGTGAGTACAGCCTCTTCTCACCCTTTCCTAAGAGTACCAGTCTTCAGGGCAACTATAGAAACCATAGAAACCATAGAGGCCCAGTGTCCATGAAAAAGACTGACATCCTTCCCACTCATACCACAGTTCTGGCCACGAACAAACAGAGTAGGAAGATTGAAAACCCTAACAGAGAGTGTCCCATACACAAGAAGCCACACCCCCTCAATAAATGTATCGGCTTTAGAAAAAAGCCTCTGGAAGAGCGCAAGGAGCTTTTAAAGACATTTAGGGTATGTTTCAGGTGCTGTGCTTCTACAGAACATTTCGCAAGGGACTGTAATGTGTCCATCAAGTGCATAGAGTGTGGCTCTGAAGAACATGTGCAAGCCCTCCATCCTCTTGAGCCCAGCTCTGCACAACCTGCCAACGCTCCTCCCAGGTTAACGCATGGCGGGGAGAATACAGACCAAGTGCCTAATTCTACCATCATTTCTTCATCCTGCACTGAAGTTTGTGGAGAAGACCGCTGTGGTAAGTCCTGTGCTAAGATATGCTTGGTGAACATATACCACAAGGATCAACCAGAAAAGTCTCTAAAGGCATATGCTATCTTAGACGATCAGAGCAATCGATCACTTGCAAAATCTGAATTGTTCAATCTATTTGAAATAAAAGGCGAAGCTCATCCTTACACCTTGGGTACCTGTAGTGGAACTATAGAGGTTTCTGGAAGAAGGGCTCATGGACTCATGGTATCTTCTCTCAAAGGTAACTTGCAATTACCCTTACCTACACTTGTTGAATGCAATCAGATACCTGCTAACAGGGAAGAAATCCCTACTCCAGCTGCTGCTTTCCATCACCCTCACCTAAAGGTAATAGCAAATGAGATACCGCCGCTTGACAAAGATGCTCAGATCCTTCTTCTGTTAGGAAGAGACATTCTAAGAGTTCACAAGGTACACAGACAAGTCAGTGGACCCCCAGATACCCCATTTGCCCAGCGCACGGATCTAGGGTGGGTCATCATAGGCAATGTCTGCATAGGCAAAATTAAAAGACCTACCAACATTTCGTCATTCAAGACAAAATGTTCTGCCAAATGGCCGAAACACTTACTTTGAGCCATGCCCACATCACTACTGGGTGAAAGAGAAGATAGCCAGCCACGGATGGCAACATGGTATCTCAGGTGACACAAGCCCTTTCTCCTGCCATGATGGCGACTTCGGCTCTACAGTGTTTAAAGCAACCAGTGAAGATGACATACTGGCTCCTTCAATGGAAGACAAAGAATTCATCAAGGTAATGGACAATGAGTTCTTTCAAGATGACTCCAATAACTGGGTAGCACCCCTACCCTTTCGTCTCCCAAGAGAGAGATTGCCCAACAACTTACAGCAGGCCATCAGTAGATTCTCCTCCTTAAAGCGAAACTTAAGCAGGAAACCAGAGATGCAAAAGCACTTTTTGGACTTTATGCAAAATGTATTTAACAGAGATCATGCAGAGCCTGCTCCCCCACTAAAGGAGGGAGAAGAATGCTGGTACCTTCCATCCTTTGGCGTGTATCACCCATGCAAACCAGACCAAATCAGAGTTGTCTTTGATTCCAGTGCTCAGCACAAAGGTGTTTCTCTTAACAACATGCTCCTTACTGGACCCAACTTGAACAACAGTCTAATAGGAGTCTTGATTCGTTTCAGACAAGAGCCTGTAGCAGTAATGGCCGACATTCAACAGATGTTTCACTGCTTCATCGTCAGAGAAGACAACAGAAACTACCTCAGGTTTCTATGGCACAAGGACAATGACCTCAACAAGGAAGTTATAGATTATCGCATGAAGGTACATGTCTTCGGTAACAGTCCTTCCCCAGCAGTGGCAACTTATGGGCTAAGGAGAACAGCTCAGACTGGAGAAGTTGAATATGGATCTGATGCCCGTCAATTTGTTGAAAGAAACTTCTACGTTGACGACGCACTTAAGTCCTTTCCAACTGCTAAAGAAGCAATTGATCTTCTCACCAGAACAAAGGAGATGCTGTCTGTAGCAAACCTTAGACTGCACAAGATTATATCCAACAGCCAGGAACTTATGAATGCCTTTCACTCTGAGGACTATGCCACTAGTCTAAAAAACCTTGACTTAGGTACAGATGTGCCTCCTGTACAGCGAAGTCTGGGTTTGTTGTGGAACATCAAACAAGACAAATTCACCTTCCAAGTGTCAACTTGTGACAAACCCTTCACTAAGATAGGAGTCCTGTCCGTGGTGAATAGCATCTATGACCCACTGGGTTTCCTTGCCCTAGTTACCATTTAAGGTAAGATTTTACTAAGACAGTTGTCTACTGAGAACATAGACTGGGATACTCCCTTGCCTAGTGAGAATCAACACAAGTGGGAAAGGTGGAGATATTCTTTGAAGTCACTAGAAAAACTTCAGATTCCCCGTTGCTATGTTCCAGGATCCACTTCAACTGCTAACCGAAGAGAGATTCATATTTTCTCTGATGCATCAGTTGAAGCTATTGCTGCAGTGGCCTATTTGAAGACCTCTGAACTGAATGGAGAATCACACTGTAGTTTTGTCCTAGGCAAGGCAAAACTCACTCCCAAGCCTGTACATACCATACCATGACTTGAACTTTGTGCAGCCGTGCTAGCAGTAGAAATTGCAGAGGTCATACGAAGTGAAATGGACACTACAATTGATTCTTTCACCTTCTATACAGACAGTAAGGTAGTACTTGGTTACATAAACAACCAAACAAAACAATTTTATGTGTACGTCAGCAACAGAGTTGAACGTATCAAGAGATTCTCTCTACCAAGTCAATGGCATCACGTTCTCACTGAACTCAACCCAGCTGACTGTGGGACCAGAGCCGTGTCACCTGCCGCTCTTCAGGACAGCTTATGGCTGTCACCTCCAAGGTTTCTGCGTGAGGACTCTTACTTACTCCCTATTGACACCACCTATGGGCTAGTAAACCCTGAAGATGATAAGAAAATAAGAACTGTGAACACCTCACTCCACACTTCTGTAAGTACAAAACAGAAGCTGCGGTCACACCGTTACAGTCATCAATGGAAGCAGGTGCAGCATCTAGCCAATGTGTTCTGGCATCGCTGGAAGAAAAAGTATCTTCATCACCTTCAAGGTCATAACAAATGGCAAGCATCTAAGCCGAATCTTAAGGTTGGAGACCTCATCCTTCTAAAAGACAAGGAAGTTTGTCGGAATGAGTGGCCTATGGGTCTTATTACTAAAGTTATGCCCAGCGACGATAACAAAGTCTGGAAGGTAGAGGTTAAGGTAACCAAGGGAGGATCGACACAAACCTTTAGTCGACCAATTACAGAGTTAGTACTCCTTTTGCCAGGTGAGTGACTTGTGCAACGACTAGCCATGCTGTTGGCACGGCGGGGAGTACATTGCTGCCATCTACAGGTTCTACTCAGAACTTTGGAATTATTTGAAGACATCATACTGTGACTTTATGTTCTTCATCCTGTTGAACTTACATTTATTATTTGCTTGTTGCATGTTTTTCATTACAGGTTCCAGGACATTCGTCAGTATTGGACTTTTTGAAAATATATATATTAGTTTAAGGTTATGAAATCTAAAGATTTCAGACGGGGAGTGTTGTGTTACACTATGTGATTATTCTTGCTCTGTGTCTTTAAGATCTGTCCCCTTCTTTCTAGCTGAACTCTCTCTCTCACCGTAGTTCTTTATATATCTCCTCCACTTCCTGATTCTGGTCATTACTCCTGTATATCTTCCATGCTAAACATCTTACATGTGGCTTACAACTGCAACGTTTTTCTATCTATGAATATCCATCATTAAACTGAACATTCGAAAGGATTCATCGTCAGTCGTCCTAACTGTGAGTTTATTCATTGAGTTAAACTGCCTGTATCGATGCAAGGGATGAATATCAAACCAGCTTGAGTAAGGCCTACTTAAACCTGGAGATGAACTTTATCGCTTTGTAGTTGAGACAGAACACTGCCACCCCTCTCATCCAGTGGAACATGTTCCAAGGCAGAAAATTTAATGCATTTAGCATCGAAGTTGTGAAGACTACCTACATGTTTACTAATGGCAGTTTCCATCATCTTTTTTTTGAAGATAGGTTTCATGTGGTCTTTAATGCGTATACAGAAAAGATGCTTAGTTTTGCCCACATAAAATCCTCCACAGGAGCATTGGGCCAAGTATACAATGCCTGAAGATTGGCAAGACACTCTGTGTTTAATGGAATGGAAATGCCCATTAGGGAGTAAAATTTCAGATTGGTTACTAATAAATGGGCACATATCACAGTGGCCACATGAAAAAGTGCCAAAATTGCCTTTTACCTCTCTGGATTTGGTACTGGAAAGATGACTACGTACAAGGCGATCCCTTAGGGATGGAGCGTGCTTGTAGGTAATTTCAGGGACATTTTTTATATGATTCTGGATAGCAGTATCAGCAGAAGAGGAGAGGCCAAAAGGTGTTTAGAATTTTCTTGATTTGCAAATGTTGGTTAGAGTACCGGGTAATCAGCCTAACCGTTTCACTCTTTTTAGGTTTTTTAGTGTTAAATATCAATGAACTCCTATCTTTAGGACTAACCATATTGTAGGCTTTTTTGAGACAAGTGTGGCTGTAACCACGGTTTCTAAGCCTATTGTACAGATCTTTGGATGCTCTTTTAAAGTCGGCTTCTTTACTGCAATTGGGTCTAATGCGCAGGTACTGGCTATATGGAATACTGTTAAGTAGGGGTTTAGGGTGTAGACTGCTGGCATAGAGAATGGTATTACCGGCCAACGGTTTTCTGTAGAGAGATGAAGAGAGTTGACCATCCTCTGAAACAAAAAGTTCCAAGTCCAAAAAGGTAACTTTGGTTTGGCTAAAGGTATAAGTAAATTTGAAATCGTTTGTCGAAATTAAGTCAATGAAATGTTTAAGTTCGGATTCAGTGCCGGACCAGAGTATCAGCACGTCGTCTATGTAACGATACCAGGACATAATCCTGTTGAGCATATCAGCAAGGTCGTCACAAGAAAAAAGCTCCCTTTCCCACCCCCCCAGGTACAGGTTGGCATACGATGGGGCACACTTAGTCCCCATCGCAACCCCCTGTACCTGGAGGAAGTGGGAAGAGCCAAACATAAAGACATTATGTCTTAAAATGTAAGAGAGTAGTTCAAGGAAAATTTATTGTATTTAGTGGAGGAAGGACCTCTCTCACATAAAAAACTTTTGACAACTTTAATACCCTTAGCATGAGGAATGGTATTATATAGTCTTTCAATGTCCAAGGCTACAAGCCATGTGTTAGCAGGGAGTTGTAGGCCCTCAATAGTTTTGAGTAAGTTTATAGTGTCTTTGATGTATGAAGACAATGACAGGATGTGGGGGTATAGAAAGTTATCCACAAAGGAACTAGCATTCTCAGTTATGCTGGCGCAGCCCGATATAATCGGGCGGTCAGGGGGCAAAATCAAAGATTTATGGAGCTTCAGTAAAGCATAAAAGGTCAGTGTTTTGGGGTTTTTTGTGTTGAGGAAATTCCAAGTGCTTTTGTCAATCAGGCCATCCTGATATGCTTTGAAAATAATCATGCGAAATGTATTGTGAAAGTTGGTTAGCACAGTTCTCGAAATCGGGCGATACCAATATGTATTGGACAGAATATTCTGAATACCTAGTCATAAGTGGAGGAAATAAAAAGTCCTCATGAAATAATATATTATAGCTCCATGGTAGGTAAAAAGAATTCAAGAATCTTACTCTATTTCAGGGTTTCCATCCTGGGTTTCTTTTCTGAAAGTGTCCTTGAGCCCTGGTTTACATTGATGCGATTTGGCATGAGATTTTCCAAATTGGCGGAAATGGCAGCGTCCGAATCAGCAGCGGGGGGGAAGAGTCGCGGAGAGCGAGGTGTTGGCTCGTAAGCAATTTCCAATGACTGGTTGGCTCGTTCTGCGGCCCCATTGGTCTGCGGGGGATATGCAGAGGAGAAAGAAAGCTAAATTCCCAACTGTGCACAAAAGGCTCGCCAGAACCTAGACACAAACTGGCTACCCCTGTTCGAGGCGATCACCTTGGGTAGCCCATGTAAGCGAAAGATCTGCCGAGCAAAAATGGAAGCCTGTTCTTTAGATGTGGGCAACTTATTAAGTGGAATACAATGAGACATCTTCAAGAACTGGTCAACCACCATAAGGATAACTGTGTTGCTCACTCCACAATGAAATCCATTGACAGATGGGTCCAAGGCCTCTCTCCATTGGGTATGGGTTGTAGGAGTATAAATAAATTGGGGTTTGGGGGAAAGGAATTCGCAAGTTTCCACTAGTAAGTAAGTGATCAAGTGTGTCGCTTACTATAGATCATTAACCTTGTAAGGTATTGTTGCTGTAACCATTTAAGCATATAGAGTTAAAGGGAATGGGAAGGGGATGAGCCTGTTTAGAGACAGGCAAAGGGGTTACTTTAGCAACAAAAATAGATCAAACAACAGAAATATTATGAATTAAATATTTATTCCTGTAAACCTTATAACATGTAAAGATTAAATAAAGTGCAAGTGGGTACCCAACCTGTGGATGATTTATAAACCTTGATACAAGGAACATCACTGGACAGACAAGACTTAACAAAAACAAAAGACATGTAACAGTACACTAGTCCGGACGTGTGGTTCAGTCCTATGTATTAAGTGACCCAGTAAAAATCTTTTTAAATTGCCTTCCTCTAAAGGATGTAAGGTAGTTAGATCCACCAACAGTGATGTGGATCCCTTTATTGAATCCGAATGGGTACTGTGTAACAAAGGGCTGAACCTGATGGGGCGGGGGGAGGGGGCGATGATGGGAGTAATGGACTGGGGCAGGGGGACCGCTGTTGGTGCGGAGGACCGGGAATCCCCTGGTGGTACCAATGTTCCAATGAATTCAAATTTGATAAGGAATGAGAAAGTAATGGATTTCCTCTGACAGTTGCTGGTATAATTTAAATTGAAAAGTTCATCAGTATGATTTGATTCAAATGTCAATAATTCATTTGGTACATAACATTGGTAAAGCAGCAATGCAGGAGATTTTAGACATAGTGAAATCAGTCAATACTCATAGTATTTAACTCGTCCTATACATCAATAGGGTGCGTACGTTACCAATGGACGTCTTCGCTGTTAGAGTTGAGTTTGATCAGATCTGTGTCACTGGATCTCTGATTGCTGCATACCTTGCAGCTGATGTTTAGGTTATTCTGGCCATTCCAATTAATTTTGTCGGCCGTTGACGCTTACAGGTATCCAGGGGTGTCCTAGGGCTGTCAGGCGGTGCTCACGCCACTATGTGAAGAATCCAGTGTAGCGGCATTAGAAATGCCGACTGTCGCGGTCGTTTCATACAAAATCACGTCATGTGACTGTGTGGGGTACGTCATACCCCACACAGTCACATGACGTGATTTTGTATGGAGCGGGTGGAATGACAGGAGATCACAGGCAGCAGTCAGCGTTCAAACTAGCTGCAAACGACCGCGACAGTCGGCATTTCTAATGCCGCTACACTGGATTCTTCACATAGTGGCGTGAGCACCGCCTGACAGCCCTAGGACACCCCTGGATACCTGTAAGCGTCAACGGCCGACGAAATTAATTGGAATGGCCAGAATAACCTAAACATCAGCTGCAAGGTATGCGGCAATCAGAGATCCAGTGACACAGATCTGATCAAACTCAACTCTAACAGCGAAGACGTCCATTGGTAACGTACGCACCCTATTGATGTATAGGACGAGTTAAATACTATGAGTATTGACTGATTTCACTATGTCTAAAATCTCCTGCATTGCTGCTTTACCAATGTTATGTACCAAATGAATTATTGACATTTGAATCAAATCATACTGATGAACTTTTCAATTTAAATTATACCAGCAACTGTCAGAGGAAATCCATTACTTTCTCATTCCTTATCAAATTTGAATTCATTGGAACATTGGTACCACCAGGGGATTCCCGGTCCTCCGCACCAACAGCGGTCCCCCTGCCCCAGTCCATTACTCCCATCATCGCCCCCTCCCCCCGCCCCATCAGGTTCAGCCCTTTGTTACACAGTACCCATTCGGATTCAATAAAGGGATCCACATCACTGTTGGTGGATCTAACTACCTTACATCCTTTAGAGGAAGGCAATTTAAAAAGATTTTTACTGGGTCACTTAATACATAGGACTGAACCACACGTCCGGACTAGTGTACTGTTACATGTCTTTTGTTTTTGTTAAGTCTTGTCTGTCCAGTGATGTTCCTTGTATCAAGGTTTATAAATCATCCACAGGTTGGGTACCCACTTGCACTTTATTTAATCTTTACATGTTATAAGGTTTACAGGAATAAATATTTAATTCATAATATTTCTGTTGTTTGATCTATTTTTGTTGCTAAAGTAACCCCTTTGCCTGTCTCTAAACAGGCTCATCCCCTTCCCATTCCCTTTAACTCTATATGGGTTGTAGGAGGCCCACTGGAAGGTGTCGTGGTGTCTTACTCTGAGCACACACGGAACAAGCAGCTACGAAGGCAGCTACATCAGCACATAGACTAGGCCACCAGAATTGTTGGCAAATGGCCCAAAAGAGTTGATTCTTCTCTGGGTGGCCAGCAGCCTTGGGAGAATGGTAAGTCTGGAGCACGGCAGTATGGAGACTCTAAGGAACAAAGCAGCGATCACAAGGTTTCTCAGGAGGAGAATAGATCTGAGCGGCAAGGATTTTGTCACCCAAAGGAGAAGTGAGACTGGTGTGAACCATAGCCAGAATAGGATCGGGAGGAATCACAAGAACAGGAACCGACTCCGTCTTGGAAGTGGAGGAAAACTGTTGTGACAAAGCATCAGTCCTTACATTCTTAGTCCCGGGTAAGAATGAGTATGTAATTGAAACTTGACAAGACAAGGGCCCATCGCTCCCTTGTGGGAGAGAGGCATTTGGACTCAGACAAGAATGTGAGATTCTTAGGGTCAGTCAGAATAAGAACCGGCACAGTGGTACCTTCAAGGAGATGCCTCCATTCTTTAAGGGCTAAAATGATCACTGTCCCCAATATCATAATTGAACTCAGCAGGAGAAAATTTATTGGAAAAATAGCCACAAGGATGCATAGCGCTCTGAGGTAGGACGTTGAGACAGCAAGGCACCAACTCCAGTTTTAGATACATCAACCTCAAGGATGAAAGGTACTGTAGGATCAGGATGTACCAACACAGGAGCAGAAGCAAAGGCAGCCTTGAGACTCTCAAAGGCATTAATGGACTCTGGAGATCAATTCTGTGGGTTACTGTCCTTTCTGGTAATATCAGTAAGGGGTTTGACCTTGTGCATTAAGCAATACCAGTTTCAATCTTTTAGACAGGGTTCCCGTTTGTTGTGTGGCCGCTGTGGGTATGTGCACGATACTTAGTCAAGTATATTACTGGCAAGGACTGAAGGTGGCTTGGGAGATTGAAAGACAGAGAGAAATTGGAGAAGAGAGGAGGTAACAGAGAAAAAAAGGGGAAGTGGAGAAGAAGGGAGATAGACAAAAGGACAAAGGGGAGGGGTGAGATTATTTGGGGAAGTAGAGTAAAAGAGAGAGGGGGATATGCTAGGATTAGTTGAGAAGGGGGGAGGGGGCCAAGAAGGGGGGTTAGGGATGCTAAATCAAGGGAATAGGGGTGGGGATAGTGTATAGGAATAAATAGGGTTTTCCAAGAGGCAAGGAACAACCTGCTAACTTGCTCTGGATTGGTGTGGGAAGGTTCCAGTACGGGTCAGAGGTGGAGTGCAGTATAAGACATGGATGTAACATGGTCTAAGATTATCTGCTGTGGGGTAGCATAACCTGTGTGTATATATAGTATATTGTCTAAGGCCTAGTAGCAAACTAAGAAGAGACCTTAGTTAGGAGTTACCATATAAGCATGGTCAGGGTTAAGGCAAGCGGTGCACTTCAGTAGAATTTCAGCAAGGGCAGATGGTATCATGAAGCAAACTATAAGCCAATCTCTAGAGTGTAGAGGTTGGCTTGTGAGTAGATCTTGAAGTATAACTCTACATCTTGTATAACCAACATATCAAATAAATTGATGATCAAACTACGTGTCGCTAGACAAAAAGGATAAAGAGATGTTTGTAGTTAAACAGAAATAGGAATGAAAACAAGGGATACTGGCACCAAAAGTAACATAAATCGTAAATATTGAAAGGTATCACGGTCTCAAGGTCCCACATACTATAGGCAGTCTATAATGCATACAAGGGACTGGCATTATATGTGAAATCCTTTTCGATGTCAGGATTTTTTTAGCAAGAGGGACAAGATCCCTTGTTCTCAGCTGATTAATAACAAAACACTGTATTAAACTGAGGCAGGTAAATGGGAACAAATATTGCAGAGTACACCAGTCCATAAATCAGATAGTATCCAAGAGCTAGTGAAAGGGCTGCTGGTAATGAAGGTAGATCATGACATCTTGTTTACTGAGAGCATAAAGAGCTGAGGAGCAATTAAGCTAGTTTCTAGCGTAGGCGTGGATAAAGTTGCCTTGTAGATAAAAATAAAAAAGCATAATAAAACAAAAAGGAAACCAGAGGACTATAATGGTGATCTTGCATCCTCAAGTAAATCTTCCAGCGGAGAAAGATGTAGCGATGGGATGGATCTTAGGCCATGGAGTAAAGATTGGGTCAGGTTCTGGTTGAAGAACCTGTTTTAGAGGGCATCTTAATTGTTCTCCTCTCTTATTTATCCCTTATGAGCAAAGGTCGTCATGATTATTTTCTGATAATGGGTTATAATTTTTCAGATTTAGGAGTTAATAAAAGTTTTCATTGGTCCAGGTAGATCTGTCAATTGATGAGTAGTGGGGCCTTTCTACTGTATGTCAGCACCATGGAAGCAATGCATTGGAACATCTTAGAGAGCCTTTCCCTTGTAGGAGCCTTATGAGGACTGGTAGTAATAATCAGGAGAATAAGGGTTGAGTAGGATAAACGACAGGCATATTAGCATATTATGATAGCCTAAAGGCAAAAAGGGAAGGATAAGGGCCTTAAGGCTGTGTATATAACTGGTTTTAAGAAAAACATATCTGTGATCTGAGCATCCTCTGGGTCTCTGATGAGCTGGAGAGGCAGTGGGGCTAGGGCCTTGGAGAGATCTGTGAGTGTTTGGAGATGGTGAACCTGGTCTTGGAGATCTGTGGCGTCTCTGATGAGAAGACTGCACATCAGCTTGGTCATCTCTGTGATGCTCTCTTGTGGCTGAGGAAGGACAGAGTTCACAATACCAGTTTGAAACCTGTATCAGAGGAACATCTAGGCTTTCGCAGAAGTGGGGGTGATCCTCTGGGACTCTCAGTAGGGCCATTTTACCAGTTATTGAAGAAGAAAGCAGAAGGGGAATTTCCACCTGTAATGAATGCCTTGGGTCCATAGAACACCTAATAGTGGATGAAGAGCTTTACGGTGCTGTAAAATAATATTTGTCAGGTCTTTGTATATCTTGACATCTGCATTCTCATAAGGGATATGGATCTGGTTACGTGCTTTATTAAGTATGTCTTCTTTAATGCTGAAACTGGTGAGACAGCACACAATATCTCTCAGATCAGTTTCTCTCCCTCTTGGATGCAGTTTGTGATGAATTCTTTCCATCTCAATCATGGCTGTAGGAGGCCTATCAAGTAGGTTGTTAAAGATGGCTGTTACCACCTGTTTTATTTGATCTTGCGCCACCAATTCGGGGACCGCAGACTCATAGATTGTTTCTGCGTCCATGATTATTTAGATCACCTAGGTGCTCTGTTATGCTTGGCATGGCAGAGGTCAGCAATGGCCGCTGAAAACGCAGCCGAGAGTGTGTCCTTAATGTCGGCCACTACAGCATGTAAGTCATTCAGGCTGGGAGCTGTTTTCTGAGCAGCAGCCAGTGGAGGTGTAGAGTCTCATACTAGGAGGGGCGTCAGCTGGCTCTGTGAGTTTGCTGCATGTGTGGCAGCTTGTAAAGAAGACAAAGAGGATGCGACCATGCTGGAGGGCTGTGTGCAGAATATCTCCAGGATCTGGCAGCCAAGCTGCATGCCAGTGTGATCACAAGCAGGATGAGTATCTGCTGCTGTTTAATTTCCCCAATGGCAGCAGAAGTTGAAAGCTGTCACTCTGTTGGCCAAAGTTCTGGGATTAAGCAGCCACCTTGTTCCAAGGCCCCCCCCCTGCGCTACTCCTAGTCCTACAGTGAAATGATGAGATTGCGACCACCGGCCACGCGCCTCAGGTCCCCACACGTGCAGCGGGGGCGCGCACGCGCATGCCCTCTGGCGGCTCTTAAAGGGATCTCCTTGGCTGAATGAAAAAAAAAGAACCTAACAGATGCCTTCATTCACATCGATCAATGTGGATGAAGAAATCTCTGACAAAAAAATTAATAAAAATATATTTCGAAGCATAGGGGCGATAAAATACAGTAAAACAGAGCAGAACAATAGAGAAGAACAATAAAACAACTATGTTTGTTTTTTTATATTATATATATTGTGAGGGGGTTAGCTCGGCAGCGGGTGTGTGTGACCCCCGAGATGGGCTCCCCACACAAAAACAGGCCCAGCAAACGGAGGTTGTGGTTTTCAAAATCAAAAAGGTGCGGTTTATTTTCTATTTACAGTGACAAAACACAGCAAAGCAAAAGAAACATAAACAAAATAAATCCTGGTCAACTTGACCTCTGACTAAACATACAGGTTTCCTAACTAAAAACTGGGATCAGCCTAGTGCTGTCCTAGTCCCTAAGTCCCTGGTTTTAAACGTCCAAGCAAATAGCCACACAGGCTTTGTCTCACCGCACAGGGGTTCACTCTCCCTAGACAGTCCACACAGGTCTGGGTCCAGGCATGAGCTAACATCTAATGAAGCTGGGAGTTCTTATAGAGGCCTAAATGAGCTGACAAGCTTCAGCTGGTCTCATCAACTCCCTGTCTGCACGACGCCCCACACTCTCCCTAGAGGTATGAGTCATCCATGAGCCCACTAGCCTCAGCTGGGCTTATACAACTCTCCACCTAGTTGTATAAGTCGGCGTAAAGCCTGAATCTGGGCGAAATATATCTACCCCCCTGGATGCAACCAGGTGACTTTACCTTCCTGCTGTCACATACCCCCCCTCTTGTTTTAACCTCGGGGTTGGAACACCAGCAATCAGGCATTCATGTACTCGAGACAAAGCATCCACATTCCCCATTTGAACGCCAGGGCGATGCTTTACTGTGAAGTTGAATTCCTGGAGGGCCAGGAACCACCTATTCACTCTTCTATTTGTTTCCTTGTTTTGAGCCATCCACTTTAACGGAGCGTGATCCGTAACCAAGTCAAAGTGCCTACCTAGCAGGTAGTACCGAAGGGAATCTAGAGCCCACTTCACCGCTAAACACTCCTTTTCAACGGTGGCGTAATTTACCTCATGGGACTTCAACTTCCTGCTGAGGTAAATGACTGGGTGCTCTTCCCCGTTCCAGACCTGGGACAATACTGCTCCTAACCCCACATCTGACGCATCACTTTGTACGACAAAGTCTTTAGAGAAGTCGGGTGAGTACAACACTGGCTGGCTACATAAGGCTTGTTTCAAGAATTGGAATGCTGCCTCAGCCTCGGGGGTCCATTTAATCATGACCGACCCTTTCCCCTTCGTCAGGTTGGTTAGGGGCACAGCCTTAGAAGCAAAGTGGGGAATGAATCGCCGATAATACCCAGCGATTCCCAGAAAGGCTCGTACCTGCTTCTTGCTGTTGGGACGTGGCCAACTCTGGATGGCCTCGACTTTGTTGAGTTGGGGTTTTATTACTCCCCTCCCAATGGTGTACCCAAGATATTTGGCCTCCTCCTGCCCAATGGTACACTTCTTGGGGTTAGCCGTAAACCCCGCTTCCCGAACAGAGTCCAGGACTGCTTGCACTTTTGGCAGATGTGAGGCCCAATCTGTGCTATGGACAATTACGTCATCCAGGTAAGCCGCAGCATACTTCCGATGGGGCCTCAGCATCTGGTCCATTTTCCGCTGGAATGTGGCCGGCGCATTCTGTAACCCGAACGGCATTCTTTTATATTGGAACGCCCCGTCTGGGGTTACAAATGCAGTTTTCTCTTTGGCCGACTTGGCCAGGGGAATTTGCCAATACCCTTTTGTGAGGTCAAGAGTCGTCATGTATCGGGCTGTTCCCAGCCGGTCGATCAACTCATCTATACGTGGCATGGGGTAGGTGTCAAATTTTGTAACTTTGTTCAACTGACGAAAATCGTTACAAAATCGCCAGCTCCCATCCGGTTTAGGCACCAACACAATGGGACTAGACCAATCACTTTGGGACTCCTATCACCCCTAAGTTCAGCATTTTCTGTACTTCCTCCCGTATTGCCTCCCGTCGGGCCTCTGGGATCCGATAGGGTTTTAACTTCACCCTTTCACCGGGCGGGGTAATGATGTCATGCTCTACCCCAGATGTTTGTCCCGGCAGCTCAGAGAATACCTCCTTGTTGCGAAGCACAAACTCCTTAACCTCCTGTTGTTGGGGTTGTGACAAGGTGGCTGCTATTCCAACCTCAGGAATCACGCAACCAGTTTGAGCTGGTGACCAAGTGTCTGCGACTAGGGACTCTCTATCCCTCCAGGCTTTCAACAGATTAACATGATAGATCTGTTCGGGCTTTCGCCTTCCTGGTTGTCTGACCTTGTAATTCACTTCGCTCACTTTTTCCATTATCTCGTAGGGGCCTTGCCATTTGGCAAGGAATTTACTTTCAACCGTAGGGACAAGTACCAGTATCCTATCCCCCGGGGAAAAGGTACGGGTCTTGGCTCCACGGTTGTACACTCTCTGCTGTGCTAACTGCGCTTGGGCCAAATGTTCCTTCACGATGGGCATTACCTGTGCAATTCGGTCTTGCATCAGGGCGACATGCTCAATCACACTCCTGTGGGGAGAACTCTCACTTTCCCAAGTTTCCTTGGCAATATCCAACAGCCCTCTTGGGTGTCTCCCATACAGTAACTCAAAGGGGGAGAATCCCGTAGAGGATTGGGGCACCTCCCTAATAGCAAACATCAGATAAGGAAGTAGACAGTCCCAATCCTTTCCATCTCTATCCACCACTTTCTTCAACATTTGTTTTAGGGTTTTGTTGAATCTTTCAACCAGCCCATCGGTTTGGGGGTGATACACAGATGTACGTAATTGCGTCACTTTGAACAATTTACACAGCTCCTTCATAACCCGGGACATAAAGTGTGTACCTTGGTCCGTAAGCAGTTCTTTACAAATACCCACCCGGCTAAACACAAGAGATAGCTCTTTGGCTATGGTTTTGGCCGAGGTATTTCGGAGAGGGATCGCTTCTGGATAACGGGTGGCATAGTCCATTATAACTAATATGTACTGGTGCCCCCTAGCGGACTTGATTATAGGACCTACCAAATCCATGGCGATCCTCTCAAACGGGACCTCAATGATGGGTAGAGGGACCAGCGGGCTACGGAAATGTGGCATCGGGGCCGACCTCTGACACACAGGGCAGGAGGAACAATAATTTTCTATGTCCTTCATCACCCCCGGCCAATAGAATCTCTGTAATACCCTCTCTCGGGTTTTCTCTGTCCCCAGATGACCTCCAAGAATGTGCCCATGGGCCAACTCCAACACCAACTTCCTGTAAGGTTTGGGCACCACAAGCTGCTCAACGGTTTCTTCTGCCCTTTTTGCCACCCGATACAGTAGGTCCTTCTCTACGCTGAAGTATGGGTAAGTGCAGGTATTATCTGGGTTCACTAACTCGCCATCTATTTTCACTACGTTTTCCCGTGCCTTTATTAGGGCGGGGTCTTTCAACTGTTCTGTGGCAAAGTTTTCCCTGTGAACCTCAAGATCAGAAAACTCCACAGACGGTAGGTTTTCGTCTGAGGAGGTGGGCTCCTCTCCAGTTTCTTGAGTCTCCCCTGCCAATACTGATAAGGGAAATTCCGGAGAGTCCTCACCACTCTCAGGGGAGTTCTGGCTATCACATTCCTGGTACATAGGGGCACCAGTGGGGGGCTCAGGATCATCCCACAGTTCCCAGAACTTCGGAAAATCCCTTCCCACAATGGCGTCATGCGGTAACTGAGATACTAAGCCCACTGGATGAGAGAGGGTACCTTTGGGGGTCTCGAAACACACTGTAGTCACTGGATACTCTCGGGTGTCCCCATGCACACAAATAACAGCTACCTTGCTATTCCCAGAGACCTCTGTTTTAACTAACTCAGCCTTTATCAGGGTCACAAGGCTACCTGAATCCAGCAATACCACAACATTTCTACCATTAACACACATTTTGCATAAATGTTTCTCAGTTCCTCGAATGGCAGTGCATGCGACTGTCGCACACAGCGACTGACGTCTGCCCGTCAGAAAGTCACACTGCATGGGTTCCTCCACAACCGGGCAATTGGCTGCAATATGTCCCGCTTGCCGGCAGCGGTAGCAAACGATCCTTCTTGCGGCCTCTTGAGCCGCTGATTTCCCAGGCTGTTCTCGCCAAACTTGGGGTAGAGCTCCCACCCTCTCACTCTCTCCACCCTCACCCCTTGGAATCCTCTTATCCGCCCCTGGGGATGGTCTGGTCTTAGGGTGGAAAGTCCGAGTGTCTCTGGAAGAGGCCGTCAGGTTCTCTGTAGCCAAGTATTTCTCCACATGATCCACAAGACCATCGGCCGTCTCTGGGTCTCCATGGCTTACCCACTTTTGGATGGCAGTAGGAAGAGCTCTCAAAAACCGATCCATTACAACACGTTCCACAATCTTTGGTGCGGACAAAGTCTCTGGCTGTAGCCACTTTCTGCTCAGGTGAATGAGATCATACATTTGAGACCTGGGGGGTTTTCCAAGCTGGAAAGTCCAGTTATGCACACGCTGAGCCCGGACAGCCTGGGTGACACCCAGCCTTGCCAATATTTCAGCTTTTAGCATCACATAGTCTTTTGCTTGGTTAGGCTCTAGGTCATAGTAAGCTTTCTGCGATTCACCAGTTAACAGAGGAGCCACCAGTCCAGCCCACTGCTCCTCAGGCCACTTTTCTCTTTCAGCGGTCCTTTCAAATGTGGTCAAAAATACCTCTGGATCATCCTCTCCAGTCATTTTTGTCAATAAACGACTCACCCCAAAGGACGCGGTATTAGTGGGACGGCTTTCCTCACTGGTCTGCGGACGTTGCTGCATTACTGCTTCCATCTGTTGTTGTAGTCTCTGTTCTTGCTTCTGCAACAGGTCTATGAAGCGGGCCTCAGATTGCTGCTGGGCTTGTTGCTGAGCCTCCAGACTCTGTTGCAAAGTTGCGTTTGTCTGCTGCTGGGCTGCAAGGCTCTGTTGATGAGCTTGCTGCTGGGCTGCGAAGTTCTGTTGTTGAGCTGCAAGGCTCTGTTGATGAGCTGCAAGGCTCTTTTGCAAACCTGCATTTGTCTGCTGTTGATTGGCATTTGCTAGAGCCAGCTGCTTCAGTATCTCCTCCATGCTGGCTTAAAAAAAAACTGCCACTGGTTCTCCACCAACTGTGAGGGGGTTAGCTCGGCAGCGGGTGTGTGTGACCCCCGAGATGGGCTCCCCACACAAAAACAGGCCCAGCAAACGGAGGTTGTGGTTTTCAAAATCAAAAAGGTGCGGTTTATTTTCTATTTACAGTGACAAAACACAGCAAAGCAAAAGAAACATAAACAAAATAAATCCTGGTCAACTTGACCTCTGACTAAACATACAGGTTTCCTAACTAACAACTGGGATCAGCCTAGTGCTGTCCTAGTCCCTAAGTCCCTGGTTTTAAACGTCCAAGCAAATAGCCACACAGGCTTTGTCTCACCGCACAGGGGTTCACTCTCCCTAGACAGTCCACACAGGTCTGGGTCCAGGCATGAGCTAACATCTAATGAAGCTGGGAGTTCTTATAGAGGCCTAAATGAGCTGACAAGCTTCAGCTGGTCTCATCAACTCCCTGTCTGCACGACGCCCCACACTCTCCCTAGAGGTATGAGTCATCCATGAGCCCACTAGCCTCAGCTGGGCTTATACAACTCTCCACCTAGTTGTATAAGTCGGCGTAAAGCCTGAATCTGGGCGAAATATATCTACCCCCCTGGATGCAACCAGGTGACTTTACCTTCCTGCTGTCACAATATATATATATATATATATATATATATATATATATATATATTATGGTTGAAGCCCTATATCCGATACAGATATGAACAAGATAGATAGACTTAACATAAGACTTACAACATGAAATGGACCTGAAGTGTGCCCTGATCTGATGGACGGTATGCCAAAATAAGGGGGCATACCCAAGATTAGAATGAATATTTTGTGGAGAGAAATACATTTTTAGAAACGCCCTAAAAAGGGGATGGGAGGGTGGGTATCACTCACAGGAAACCGACGAAGACTGCAGGTGAGTGGGCTGGTTAAATTACCCCCCGGGCTCCTCCCATAAATTCAGGCCAGCTTACTGGCCTTCTTACTTATGGTTGAAGCCCTATATCCGATACAGATATGAACAAGATAGATAGACTTAACATAGGACTTACAACATGAAATGGACCTGAAGTGTGCCCTGATCTGATGGACGGTATGCCAAAATAAGGGGGCAAAAACATTCAGGTAGGGGTGTAGTTTTATTGGTTTTAGCTTTATTCATTGAGCAAGTTTGGTGAATGCTTGTGCCATTTCCACCTGAGGATTGGGGATGTGCTGGGCGAAGCAGGCAGACTTCCACCTGTCAAGTCTCTTAATTGTCGTGATCTGGGACCCCACACCGGAATGTGGCCGAGGCCGCTCCAATACGATAAGAGCTACTGGAACACTGACTGGGGTTGAGGTGTAGATAGTGTGGAAGAGTGAGTGAGTGTGAAGGTGACAGGACCCAAATTGACCTAACCGCCCTACCGTTGATCCGGAAAAGGCGAAAACCCCAGCCGAGCCTAGGCCAATTGCTACAGCAGGGGAGAAAATTCCTTCCTGATCCCCCGAGAGGTGACCGGGTGAACCCTGGATCAACTTCCTATGGTTGGTTGTGCCCCGATGAATTCTCATGTGTTTGATGAACTGGCGGGCACTCAAGGGTTTGATCGGGAAAGGTAGTAGGGGACAAGAGTTTGACTGTTCAGGTGGGAGTGACAGAAGGCGATCGAGTATGGTTACTGCACATCAGACATTGTTTGTTTTAGAGGTAAATGTCTAACCCGGTGCCTGATCGCTGGGTTTTGGATAGTGCCAGGTGGAGGATGAAACGACCTTGGTAGTGAGCCAAGTGAGGTCTACGTAGAACTTGGCCGGCGGGGTAGCTGCGGGTGAACTCGCTAGGCCGCAAGAACCCGTGGTAGGCAGAGTCGAAGGCTGCTTGAATGACCAGGCTGGGGAGAAGGCGAAATGGGGAACTAGCTAGGGTAGTGGACATTAACTGGTGCTGTGGGGATAGTTTACGGGCCTGCGTAGGAAGGACATACTTGGACTTGCCTTTACTAATAATATCGGCCGTGGCCTGGTTGTCGGTGGTGAAGGCCATGGTTTGTCCTGTCCAGATATGACCCCAGAGCTGAGCGGCTGCCACGATCTGGTATTGTTCGAACAGGGAGGAAGTCTGGGTAAACCCTGGGATTAAGAGTGTCTCTGGAGGCCATGGTCCTGCAAACCAATAGTGACCAAAAATTGCAGCGAAGCCTGTGGAGGCTGCGGCATCTGTCACTACCTGCGGTGATGGGGGCGATATTGATGGTATAACGTTGATACTGTTTCACGTAGTAAGGAACTCCTCCCATATTGACAGGTCCGCTACTGCTGTGGTGTCTAACTTAAGGATCTGATCGGGGTCCTGTGTCTGGGAGAGGAAGACCAGGAGGCGTGATACAAAAGATCGACCCTGGGGAATGATCCTTGCTGCAAATTGAGCATTCACAGGAGAGACTGAAGCTGCTCCTTAGTACACCCCCGTGTACGGGTGAAGTCTTGGAGAACTGACCTGATGCCGGTCGGCTTTAAGGAACAACAAACGTAGTGAAAGCTAGTTTGCGTGTTTAGCACGACAGAGAATTGGTGAGCAGCCGAGTTGCTACTGGAGATGATGAGTGACCGATTTGAGCCGCTTGCAGAAATGCTTGCAGTGATTGCAATTAAGCAGCTTTATTGGAAAAAAAACAAACAAAGTTAGCGGAAATTTTGAGTATGTAGGAATGACCGTGTGCAACATTGTACATGCAGATGGAGTGAGATGTAAATGTTTATGCTTGATAACGGACGTAAGACCAGGGATCTGAATCGTAAGTACCACTTTATTCATATCACTGATGCGAATAGTTTGAATCGGGCTGAGGTGTGAGCACCGGTGGGGTTTGGTTTGTAAAGGATCTTAAACGTTGAGCCGGCGCTGCGACTGGACTCGGACCGGTCGGTGAAGTTTGTATTGCCGAGGATCCGAACCGTTGCGCCGATGATGCGACTAGATTTGGATCGGCTGTAGATGTAAGGTGACGAGGGAGCTCATGTACCGGATCCGAGTCGTTGCACTGATGACATGACTAGACTCAGATCGGCTCATGGTATTAGTGGTTGAAGGGGTTTGTGATTGCTGAGGATCCGAATCATAAGGCCGACATTGCGACTAGATTCAGATCGGCTGTTGGTAAGTGCTTGGTATATACACACACACACACACACACATATATATATATATATATATATATATTATAAATATTTTTATTTTTTATTTTTTTTTAGGTAGGTAAAGTGAGCGTTTTTTTTTTTTTTTCGGGGAAATGACGTCCAACCTGGTGCATGGTGGACCTACTTGACTGACCTGGAGGGGAAATGACTGGTGATGAGTGGTGAGGGGTTTGACTAGCTGATTTGAACACGACAGACTGCATCTGTTTTTTCATACACGATGTTACACTCGGCACTGGTTTAGTGCCTTTTACATGTAAGTGCACATTTTTTTTTTTTTGTTAAATGTCCTTTTATATGCGGAGAACACTATGGTCTGTCTTTCTTTAATATACATACCTCATTGGAGTCATTTTTGATCTGGTCCGTTTTCTGTTGTCATCCAACCATCCCGGAGCTGCAATACATGCCTGAGACGTATATCCCATATGAGAAGGTATCTGTGACCCTCTATAACCAAAGGGTCCACTTTGGGAGGTGAGCGGCCCATTCTTATCTGGTGGAGGTCTCTCACTGTGTTCACATCATTATCTGCATGTTTCTGATTATATAAATCACTCTGGGATTGTCTTTTGATTTATGGACTTGTTCAGCGCTGCACTGCCTTTTTATATAAGTGAGCGGATCGGATGGTGGAGCGTGTTGGAGAAATGAGTGACAAAAATGTCCCATGACAGAGGCATGAATCGGTGTGCCGCAGGTGCGACTGACAACAATCGGCTTTGGAGCATGTACTGAAATGAGGCCGCCAACAACAACTGGGGCACGCTTAAGACGATCCTGCACGTGAGAATGCAAGTGGATTCGAATCAGATGCGTGATAGTGAAACGAGTGACAGAAACTTCCCATGACAGAGACACGAATCGGTGCGGCGCTGTGCGACTAACAGCAAGCAAACTCTGGAGCATGTACTGAAATGGGGCCAACGACTGTGGCATGCTTGAGACAAAGCTGCACCTAAGGATGCGCGTGGATTCAAATCAGATGTGTTACAGTGGAACAAGTGACAAAAATGTCCCATGACAGAGGCATGAATCGGTGCGCCGCAGGTGCGACTGACAACGACCGGACTCTGGATCATGTTCTGAGATGAGGCCAGCAATTGGGGCACGCTTGGCGAACCTGCACACAAAAATGCGCGTGGATTCAAATCAGATACATGGCAGTTACACGAGTGACAGAAATTTTCCATGACAGAGGCAAGAATCGGTGCGGCGCTGTGCGACTAACAGCAAGCAAACTCTGGAGCATGTACTGAAATGAGGCCAGCAACTGGGGCCCGGGACGAATCGGTGCATTGTGGATGCGACTTGGATTCGTATCAGAGTGATGCAGAGGAAATCACTATCAATGCGAGACGAATCAGTAGCTATGTGCAGGGTTTCATAAGGAGAGAGAAGGGTGTGCGAGATGTGACAAATGAAATTACTATCAGTGGAATGAGATGACAAAACTAGCGGGACGAACCGGTGAGTCGCTGATGCGACTAGATTCGACCGGAGGGTAAAGCTAAGTGAGATAACTGTAATGATAGACAGTGCTTTTCTAAGTGACATGGGCCTACTACTTGGCGTGAAACAACAAGGTACGAGAAGAAAAGAAAAAAAAAAAGCACGAAACGAAACTGATAAAAACAGCTCTGCGTTTGTGTTCACGATTTGCACGACAAGACCGTGGTCTTGCACGAGGCTTAAATAAGGCTGCATGTGGAGACTTGACTAATGACTCGCAAGTTCCACAGCGGGGTTTTGATGACATGGATTATCTGGCAAACAGTGCGTGAAGCAAAGAAACTGTACGAATTCTACCTGCGACAGTTTGAAAACTTGATGTACGAAAGGCATGGTGGGTGTCCAAGACATCCAAAGAGTGTGGTGTTACGCCGTGCATGACGGCACAAAAAATGAATAAACGAGTGAGAGAAAAACGTGTACAAACGATACGTAAGTTCCGCTGCAGGAACTAAAACACACGGCATGAGGGCAAACAACAAATGGCAACGGTGGAAAGTATGCAATGTATGTGACCCGAATCAGTTCGTAAATATACGAAAGGAATCCGATACAAATCGGTAGTGAGGAGTATTGAATTAATGTAATACAAATTGGTTGTATAGTGTATGCTGCCCCTTACTCCAAAACTGAAAACCAACCAATCACCCCTCCCCCCAGGCTAACCAAGTGCAGAGAAGGCATCAGGTGGGACTAATCAGAGTCTCCCTTTTTTTTTTTTCAAATGGAAGAGACGGCAACCTTATGGACAGTGAATCTTTATGTCCAGTGAAGCCTACGGCGAGTGATATCGGACAACGACGGACAGCGACTCGGAGGTTTGAATTTATAAATGAATCGTATGTTTGGTAGACAACAACTCAGAAGCAGACTTTTTAAGAAAGGAATGCAGGACAGGAAGCATTACTAATTGCAAGATTGCACATGACGCAAAAGATTCTAAAAGTACCTGTGATAGTGAGCGGGAACCGCCAACGAAGACCACGAACGAAGAAGCCGAAATGCCCTGCGATCAAAACGCCAGGACTCACAAACATGAGGTGAGGTGAGCTGGTAAGAGTCGGCCCAGTGACGTGTAGTATCACTCACAGGAAACCGACGAAGACTGCAGGTGAGTGGGCTGGTTAAATAGCCCCCCGGGCTCCTCCCATAAATTCAGGCCAGCATACTGGCCTTCTTACATATGTATGTATATATATATATATTGTGACAGCAGGAAGGTAAAGTCACCTGGTTGCATCCAGGGGGGTAGATATATTTCTCCCAGATTCAGGCTTTATGCTGACTTATACAACTAGGGTGGAGAGTTGTATAAGCCCAGCTGAGGCTAGTAGGCTCATGGATGACTCATACCTCTAGGGAGAGTGTGGGGCGTCGTACAGACAGGGAGTTGATGAGGCCAGCTGAAGCTTGTCAGCTCATTTAGGCCTCTATAAGAACTCCCAGATTCATTAGATGTTAGCTCATGCCTGGAACCAGACCTGTGTGGACTGTCTAGGGAGAGTGAACCCCTGTGCGGTGAGAAAAAGCCTGTGTGGCTATTTGCTTGGACATTTAAAACCAGGGACTTAGGGACTAGGACAGCACTAGGCTGATCCCAGTTGTTAGTTAGGAAACCTGTATGTTTAGTCAGAGGTCAAGTTGACCAGGATTTAATTTGTTTATGTTTCTTTTGGCTTTGCTGTGTTTTGTCACTGTAAATAGAAAATAAACCGCACCTTTTTTTTGATTTTGAAAACCACAACCTCCGTTTGCTGGGCCTGTTTTGTGTGGGGAGCCCATCCCGGGGGTCACACACACCCGCTGCCGAGCTAACCCCCTCACAGTTGGTGGAGAACCAGTGGCAGTTTTTTTTAAGCCAGCATGGAGGAGATACTGAAGCAGCTGGCTCTAGCAAATGCCAATCAACAGCAGACAAATGCAGGTTTGCAAAAGAGCCTTGCAGCTCAACAACAGAACTTCGCAGCCCAGCAGCAAGCTCATCAACAGAGCCTTGCAGCCCAGCAACAAGCCCAGCAGCAATCTGAGGCCCGCTTCATAGACCTGTTACAGAAGCAAGAGCAGAGACTACAACAAATGGAAGCAGTAATGCAGCAACGTCCGCAGACCAGTGAGGAAAGCCGTCCCACTAATACCGCGTCCTTTGGGGTGAGTCGTTTATTGACAAAAAAGACTGGAGAGGATGATCCAGAGGTATTTTTGACCACATTTGAAAGGACTGCTGAAAGAGAAAAGTGGCCTGAGGAGCAGTGGGCTGGACTGGTGGCTCCTCTGTTAACTGGTGAATCGCAGAAGGCTTACTATGACCTAGAGCCTGACCAAGCAAAAGACTATGTGATGCTAAAAGCTGAGATATTGGCAAGGCTGGGTGTCACCCAGGCTGTCCGGGCTCAGCGTGTGCATAACTGGACTTTCCAGCTTGGAAAACCCCCCAGGTCTCAAATGTATGATCTCATTCACCTGAGCAGAAAGTGGCTACAGCCAGAGACTTTGTCCGCACCAAAGATTGTGGAACGTGTTGTAATGGATCGGTTTTTGAGAGCTCTTCCTACTGCCATCCAAAAGTGGGTAAGCCATGGAGACCCAGAGACGGCCGATGGTCTTGTGGATCGTGTGGAGAAATACTTGGCTACAGAGAACCTGACGGCCTCTTCCAGAGACACTCGGACTTTCCACCCTAAGACCAGACCATCCCCAGGGGCGGATAAGAGGATTCCAAGGGGTAAGGGTGGAGAGAGTGAGAGGGTGGGAGCTCTACCCCAAGTTTGGCGAGAACAGCCTGGGAAATCAGCGGCTCAAGAGGCGGCAAGAAGGATCGTTTGCTACCGCTGCCGGCAAGCGGGACATATTGCAGCCAATTGCCCGGTTGTGGAGGAACCCATGCAGTGTGACTTTCTGATGGGCAGACGTCAGTCGCTGTGTGCGACAGTCGCATGCACTGCCATTCGAGGAACTGAGAAACATTTATGCAAAATGTGTGTTAATGGTAGAAATGTTGTGGTATTGCTGGATTCAGGTAGCCTTGTGACCCTGATAAAGGCTGAGTTAGTTAAAACAGAGGTCTCTGGGAATAGCAAGGTAGCTGTTATTTGTGTGCATGGGGACACCCGAGAGTATCCAGTGACTACAGTGTGTTTCGAGACCCCCAAAGGTACCCTCTCTCATCCAGTGGGCTTAGTATCTCAGTTACCGTATGACGCCATTGTGGGAAGGGATTTTCCGAAGTTCTGGGAACTGTGGGATGATCCTGAGCCCCCCACTGGTGCCCCTATGTACCAGGAATGTGATAGCCAGAACTCCCCTGAGAGTGGTGAGGACTCTCCGGAATTTCCCATATCAGTATTGGCAGGGGAGACTCAAGAAACTGGAGAGGAGCCCACCTCCTCAGACGAAAACCTACCGTCTGTGGAGTTTTCTGATCTTGAGGTTCACAGGGAAAACTTTGCCACAGAACAGTTGAAAGACCCCGCCCTAATAAATGCACGGGAAAACGTAGTGAAAATAGATGGCGAGTTAGTGAACCCAGATAATACCTGCACTTACCCATACTTCAGCGTAGAGAAGGACCTACTGTATCGGGTGGCAAAAAGGGCAGAAGAAACCGTTGAGCAGCTTGTGGTGCCCAAACCTTACAGGAAGTTGGTGTTGGAGTTGGCCCATGGGCACATTCTTGGAGGTCATCTGGGGACAGAGAAAACCCGAGAGAGGGTATTACAGAGATTCTATTGGCCGGGGGTGATAAAGGACATAGAAAATTATTGTTCCTCCTGCCCTGTGTGTCAGAGGTCGGCCCCGATGCCACATTTCCGTAGCCCGCTGGTCCCTCTACCCATCATTGAGGTCCCGTTTGAGAGGATCGCCATGGATTTGGTAGGTCCTATAATCAAGTCCGCTAGGGGGCACCAGTACATATTAGTTATAATGGACTATGCCACCCGTTATCCAGAAGCGATCCCTCTCCGAAATACCTCGGCCAAAACCATAGCCAAAGAGCTATCTCTTGTGTTTAGCCGGGTGGGTATTTGTAGAGAACTGCTTACGGACCAAGGTACACCCTTTATGTCCCGGGTTATGAAGGAGCTGTGTAAATTGTTCAAAGTGACGCAATTACGTACATCTGTGTATCACCCCCAAACCGATGGGCTGGTTGAAAGATTCAACAAAACCCTAAAGCAAATGTTGAAGAAAGTGGTGGATAGAGATGGAAAGGATTGGGACTGTCTACTTCCTTATCTGATGTTTGCTATTAGGGAGGTGCCCCAATCCTCTACGGGATTCTCCCCCTTTGAGTTACTGTATGGGAGACACCCAAGAGGGCTGTTGGATATTGCCAAGGAAACTTGGGAAAGTGAGAGTTCTCCCCACAGGAGTGTGATTGAGCATGTCGCCCTGATGCAAGACCGAATTGCACAGGTAATGCCCATCGTGAAGGAACATTTGGCCCAAGCGCAGTTAGCACAGCAGAGAGTGTACAACCGTGGAGCCAAGACCCGTACCTTTTCCCCGGGGGATAGGATACTGGTACTTGTCCCTACGGTTGAAAGTAAATTCCTTGCCAAATGGCAAGGCCCCTACGAGATAATGGAAAAAGTGAGCGAAGTGAATTACAAGGTCAGACAACCAGGAAGGCGAAAGCCCGAACAGATCTATCACGTTAATCTGTTGAAAGCCTGGAGGGATAGAGAGTCCCTAGTCGCAGACACTTGGTCACCAGCTCAAACTGGTTGCGTGATTCCTGAGGTTGGAATAGCAGCCACCTTGTCACAACCCCAACAACAGGAGGTTAAGGAGTTTGTGCTTCGCAACAAGGAGGTATTCTCTGAGCTGCCGGGACAAACATCTGGGGTAGAGCATGACATCATTACCCCGCCCGGTGAAAGGGTGAAGTTAAAACCCTATCGGATCCCAGAGGCCCGACGGGAGGCAATACGGGAGGAAGTACAGAAAATGCTGAACTTAGGGGTGATAGAGGAGTCCCAAAGTGATTGGTCTAGTCCCATTGTGTTGGTGCCTAAACCGGATGGGAGCTGGCGATTTTGTAACGATTTTCGTCAGTTGAACAAAGTTACAAAATTTGACACCTACCCCATGCCACGTATAGATGAGTTGATCGACCGGCTGGGAACAGCCCGATACATGACGACTCTTGACCTCACAAAAGGGTATTGGCAAATCCCCCTGGCCAAATTGGCCAAAGAGAAAACCGCATTTGTAACCCCAGACGGGGCGTTCCAATATAAAAGAATGCCGTTCGGGTTACAGAATGCGCCGGCCACGTTCCAGCGGAAAATGGACCAGATGCTGAGGCCCCATCGGAAGTATGCTGCGGCTTACCTGGATGACGTAATTGTCCATAGCACAGATTGGGCCTCACATCTGCCAAAAGTGCAAGCAGTCCTGGACTCTGTTCGGGAAGCGGGGTTTACGGCTAACCCCAAGAAGTGTACCATTGGGCAGGAGGAGGCCAAATATCTTGGGTACACCATTGGGAGGGGAGTAATAAAACCCCAACTCAACAAAGTCGAGGCCATCCAGAGTTGGCCACGTCCCAACAGCAAGAAACAATTACGAGCCTTTCTGGGAATCGCTGGGTATTATCGGCGATTCATTCCCCACTTTGCCTCTAAGGCTGTGCCCCTAACCAACCTAACGAAGGGGAAAGGGTCGGTCATGATTAAATGGACCCCCAAGGCTGAGGCAGCATTCCAATTCTTGAAACAAGCCTTATGTAGCCAGCCAGTGTTGTACTCACCCGACTTCTCTAAAGACTTTGTCGTACAAAGTGATGCGTCAGATGTGGGGTTAGGAGCAGTATTGTCCCAGGTCTGGAACGGGGAAGAGCACCCAGTCATTTACCTCAGCAGGAAGTTGAAGTCCCATGAGGTAAATTACGCCACCGTTGAAAAGGAGTGTTTAGCGGTGAAGTGGGCTCTAGATTCCCTTCGGTACTACCTGCTAGGTAGGCACTTTGACATGGTTACGGATCACGCTCCGTTAAAGTGGATGGCTCAAAACAAGGAAACAAATAGAAGAGTGAATAGGTGGTTCCTGGCCCTCCAGGAATTCAACTTCACAGTAAAGCATCGCCCTGGCGTTCAAATGGGGAATGTGGATGCTTTGTCTCGAGTACATGAATGCCTGATTGCTGGTGTTCCAACCCCGAGGTTAAAACAAGAGGGGGGGGGGTATGTGACAGCAGGAAGGTAAAGTCACCTGGTTGCATCCAGGGGGGTAGATATATTTCTCCCAGATTCAGGCTTTATGCTGACTTATACAACTAGGGTGGAGAGTTGTATAAGCCCAGCTGAGGCTAGTAGGCTCATGGATGACTCATACCTCTAGGGAGAGTGTGGGGCGTCGTACAGACAGGGAGTTGATGAGGCCAGCTGAAGCTTGTCAGCTCATTTAGGCCTCTATAAGAACTCCCAGATTCATTAGATGTTAGCTCATGCCTGGAACCAGACCTGTGTGGACTGTCTAGGGAGAGTGAACCCCTGTGCGGTGAGAAAAAGCCTGTGTGGCTATTTGCTTGGACATTTAAAACCAGGGACTTAGGGACTAGGACAGCACTAGGCTGATCCCAGTTGTTAGTTAGGAAACCTGTATGTTTAGTCAGAGGTCAAGTTGACCAGGATTTAATTTGTTCATGTTTCTTTTGGCTTTGCTGTGTTTTGTCACTGTAAATAGAAAATAAACCGCACCTTTTTTTTGATTTTGAAAACCACAACCTCCGTTTGCTGGGCCTGTTTTGTGTGGGGAGCCCATCCCGGGGGTCACACACACCCGCTGCCGAGCTAACCCCCTCACAGTATATATATATATATATATATATATATATATATATATTGTGAGGGGGTTAGCTCAGCAGCGGGTGTGTGTGACCCCCTGGATGGGTTCACCACACAAAAACAGGCACAGCAGACAGTGGTAGGAGAAAACAAAAGGGTGTGGTTTTATTTGAACTATATACAGACAAAAAAATACAGCAAAAACAAAAGAAACATGAAAATAAATCCTGGTCAACTTGACCGCTCACTACACACATTGGTGTCCCTAACTAACAACTGGCTACAGCCTTGTGCTGTCCCAGTCCCTAGCTCCCTGCTTTTTGAAGTTCTTAGCAATAACCACACAGGCTTTGGCTCACTGCACAGAGATCACACTCCCCAGACTATCCACACAGATCTGGTTCCAGGTTGGAGCATCTCTCTTAGCATGCTGGGAGTTCTTGTAGAGGCCCTAACGAGCCCACTTACTTCAGCTGGGCTCATTAACTCTTCCCCTGCAAGACTCCCCGCACTCCCCCTAGTGGTATAAATCGGCATAAAGCCTGAATCTAGGACATATATACCTTCCATCCTGGATGAAACCTAGTGATTTTACCTGCATGCTGTCACAATATATATATATATATATATATATATATATATATTTACAATGTTATTTATAACTGTTAAGGTTGCAGGTCCGGGTCTCTCAAAATGTGATGGCCATCTCATCTTTCGAGACCCTGTTTGAAAGTGTGCCCTAGCACTGTGCCATGCTGTACCCTTAGCCAATACTCTACTAGTGTGTGGTAGCGATGGAAACAGTACCCGATGCAGAGACCAGGTTGGTTAATACAGAAGGGACAATAACAGCAGGTGTAACGTCTATTGCCTTGTACACACGGTCGGATTTTCCGTCGGGATAAACTCCGACTGATTTTTCCGACGGAATTCCGCTCGAGCTGTCTTGCATACACACGTACACACCAAATTCCAACTGTCCAAAACGTACGACGGCAGTATAAATGGGAAGTTCAAATCCAACGGCGCCACCCTTTGGGCTGCTTTTGCTGATCTCGTGTTAGTAAAAGTTTGGTGAGAGACGATTTGCGCTTTTCAGTCTTCGTGCTTTCAGTTAGTTTTTCTGTGGTTCAGTTGGTGTTTGTGTGTTCATATCTTGTCTTTCAGGGCGTGTAGTCAGGTGTTATCTGTTATTCAGTGCGTTCTTGTCTGCTCGTTTCTGATTTTCAGGTCGTTCTTCATAGGACTTTCCATTCTTCAGTGCGTTCTGTTTAGTTCGTTCTGACCAGCCCACCGTTTTCTAGCTATGTTGCGTGTACCTACTCGTCGTAGAGTTTGTGCTGTGCAGGCGCTTGATGTTGGGGTTCTTGTCTTGGCCCAAGCCTAGTACATGAACAGGGTGAGGAGGAGTTCATGGATGAAGAATTGGTTGCTCCAGCGGGACCAGTTCTGTCATATGCCTTTGCTGCGGGAGATCCAGGAGAATAACCCTAATGACTTGAGGAATTATCTCCGGATGATGGACCCCTTTTTTCACCGTCTGCTGGCTTTGCTGTCCCCCATATCACGAGGCAGGACACTGTCATGTGGCAAGCCATCACTGCCGAGCAGAGGCTAGTAGCCATGTTGCGATATCTGGCGACAGGGAGAAGCCTGCAGGACCTCAAGTTCACGGCAGGCATCTCCCCCAGGCTCTGGGGATCATTATTCCAGAGACCTGTTCTGCTATAATTCAAGTCCTGCAGAATGACTATATTAAGGATAAGTTTTCTACTTTACCATCACATTCTATGTATTTAATGTATGCTAATGTATTGTATTTCTTTCATCATTCCCTAATTACCATGATTGTAATGCGCTGTGAATGTCCCCTTTGTTCCCATGCATGCTGTAAACTTTTAATGCTCCTTTTTTGGCCTACATGCATATTTCCCTTCATGCTATCCTTGGCCCATACACACCTGGCCTAGTCACTTCCTAATGTATTATGTCAGCTCCATTGTAGTGCTTTTCCCTAAACACCCCCTAAAATTTGTACAAATGTTTTTGTTCTCATTAAATTCAGTCAGAGTGGTAGAGGATTTTTTTTGAGGGCCCAAACTCAGCTAGAACCCCCCCCCCTAAAATGTGTACAAATGTTTTTGTTCTCATTAAATTCAGTCAGAGTGGTAGAGGCTTTTTTTTGAGGGCTCAAACTCAGCTAGAAACCCCCCCCCCCCCTTCAATTTTTTCCAATGGGCCATCAGAGGGGGTGAAGAATCAATCTGATAAGTGATCACTTGGAAAGTGATCACTTTCCAAAGCTGGAATAATTACCTTTTTTGGCCAAATTTCACACATGGAGACACCCCAAGAATCCACGGAGCATCTGTGTGGGACAGCCTAAAAAGGTTGTTCTGGTGACACACACTAGTGCTCCAGAGTCCAGATGTGTAAACACCTGCTGAGTGTCCTCTACTTTACACTGAATCAAGTTTGCATTTCATTCTAGTTACAAACACATCTAGACAACAATGTACACAAATTATATATAAAGAAATATGTATTTAACCTGTATCTGCCCAAAAATTTGTATTTAGTGGGCGAACGAAGATTAATACGACCGATTACTCTGCCCATTAAACTGAAAGTTGCCATTTTAAAATGTCCCACACTAAAAAAAGCACATGGAGCAACATGCAAGGAATAATAATCATAGGAACACAGGAGAAATACTTACTTTTTGCAAGGACTTTCTTGATCCTCCTGTACTGATCGTGCTCCCTCAGTTTGAGGTCTGACCAGTGTTTTCTCAGATGCTCCTTGGATCGTTGTACCCCAAAATTCCTGTGCAGACTTCTCACAACTTTAGACATGATCTTGGCCTTTCTCACATTAGGATTGGTGTACGGCCCATGCTTCCCATCATAATCGGTCCTCCTCAAGATGTCTACCATCTCCGCCATCTCTGCAAAGGACATATTTGAGGCCTTGTACCTTCTCCTGGATCTGGACTTTTCTGGCTACAGGCTTTCCTCATCGTTAGTGGAATTAACATGCACCTGCTGTGTCTCCGCCAAGTCATCTCCCACTGCGCGCCAAAGAATGTCAGGGGCAGGCGACGCAGACAGCATTTCACGCATGTGCAGTGTATATAAAGCTAACACGCATGTGTCATAACTACGTTCTGTGTGCGGAGGAAGGAGGAACGTAAGTGGCGAGCGTCCTAACGAAGGTAAAATTTTAACTTGGGGCATCAGTGGCCTATACTGCTTCAAGATTGAGGCCTATATTGGGATAAGATTATGACAGTTTAGGCTGACCTAGTGTTTTTGTCTTGTGTTTTATCTTGCAGAAAATATGAAGCACTTTAAGGACCCTGAATTCCTGTCCGCTTTCATTGATAAATAGAGGGAGATGAGGAATTTGTGGGAACTTAAACATGAATTATATAATAATAGAGTAGTAAGGAGGGCAACGATGGAGAAATTGCTAGAATTTGTCCAGACACGGATCCCCGAGGCAGACATCAAGATGTTGGTGAATAAAATTGCTAACTTGAGGAATATGTACAAGAAGCAGTATAATAAAATCCAGAATTCTATGAGATCAGGAGTAGCAGCATTGAAGGTGTATGTCCCCAAGCTGTGGTACTACAACAGACTGCGCTGGACGACCAGCTTGAAGCCAGGGAATCTCTTTCTAGCCTTCCCTGCAGCCTTCCCTGCAGCCTTCCCTCCACCCCAGCAGAGGATGAGGACCAACCTGACCATTACATCCTGAAAGAACCAGATGCGAACATCTGGAGCCAGGTATAGTATTTTTATACATATTTATTGTCAGATAATTATTGATGGTAACTAGATGTTAGTATTCACAAATTAAGGATTAATCAAAAAGTGACTTACATATCAATAGACAGTAGTGGCCAAAAAAGTTTGGGACAAGAATGAAAAATGCTTGGCTCAGAATGATGGTCTTTTCTAGTTATTAACATTCAATTTGCAACAGTGATGAGATGAAAATTGTGTGTGATTGATGAATCAAAAACCAAAACTATGCCCTTTTTATACACAGGAAGACCTCCAGAATGAGGGTCAGAAGAGTGGCAGGCAGGAGGAGGCAGGGGTGAGTGTCAGCCAGGAGGTGGCTGTGCCCAGTGGCAGCCAGGAGGTGGCCGGGCCCAGTGGCAGCCAGGAGGTGGCCGGGCCCAGTGGCAGCACCCAATCTCAAGTGGCTCCCCTCTGCCTTACCAAAAAAAGGCCAAGGAAGGTGAGTCACATGGAGGAGTCAGCACTGGGTGTCATAAGGGAAGCAAGTGAGGTCCTCAGAGCCCCCCCCCCCCAACGCTGAAGAGGCCTATGGCTGCTACCAAGCCACCAGACTAAAGAAAATGGTCCTGTGAGGGCATTTTTACTCAGGCCCTTCAGAAGGCAATGAGGGGCCAGCTCACAGAGAACAGCCACGTATGTGAGCTCGCCCATCCTCCTCCTCCTCCTCCTCCTCCTCCTTCTCCTCCTACTCCTTCTCCTCCTCCTCCTTCTGCCACAAGTCCACCACCAGAGCCACAGCCTGCAAGGAGGCGTGGAGGAAACGCTGCAGGGAAGCGTGGAGGAAACGCTGCAGCCAAGCGTGGAGGGAACGCTGCAGGGAAGCGTGGAGGGAATGCTGCAGGGAATCGTGGAGGGACCGCTGCAGGGAAGCGTGGAGGGAACGCTGCAAGGAAGAAAAGAAAATGATTGCCTGGCTTCAGTCTGGTCTGAAAGAAGATGCAGGCTGTTGGAGTATCACAGACTTGGGAAATATATCTCACCTGCTGCTGCTCCTGATCTCAGGGGTTTCTTGATCAGATTGTGATCCCAATTGGATGGACTCCTCAAGTTAGCAATTTTATTTTCCACACACTTGATGTCTGCCCTGGGGTCCAAAGGCTTGGCAAATTCTACCAGTTTCTCCATCATTGCCTTTCTCTTGATTTTGTTTTATGAGCCAGAATAAATGGATATTTTATCTACTTAAAAAACTTGCATATGTGTTTTGCTGAAAAAGGACAGTTTGTTTGTGAGTAGGCAGGTACATTTCAAAAATACAATGTCTAATTAACAAGGGACACCAACCAACCTCCTTGAGATAAAAAAATACAAGATAATAATGTTATTATGGTAACTTGACACACCAAAAAAAAATAAAAAATAGGGAGATCATGAGAAAATATTAAAAACATAAAAAAAAGGAGATCTTGATAAAAATCCTAACAAATAAATAAAAAATAACAAATAAAACCATTTTTATGGAGATCTGGCTTTAAAATCAAATAAGAATATTCATGAGATCACGAGAAATAATAAAGAAACAAGTTTGTCAGAACTCTGTGAATATCAGCAGCAAAACAACTTCATTATTCTAGCATTATAAATAAGAAAAGAATGCGCTGCATTAAAACATCCCAGAATTTGCAGCATGACGAATGTGCTATCTCCATTCCGAACGCTAGTTTTACCAGTCCAAGCGCTCTCGTCTCGTATTTGATTCTGAGCATGCATGTTTTTTTCTCCATCGGAGTTCCATACAGACTATCGGAATTTCCGATCGGAATTTTTTTTCGGTGGAGAAAAAGAGAACATGTTCTCTGTCTAACTCCGTCGGAATTTCCGAAGGAAAAAGTCAGATGGGGCATACACACGGTCGGAATATCTGATGAAAAAATTCCGATCGTGTGTACGAGGCATATGTCTGCGTTTTCAACAGACTCAACATCTCCTTTGGGGTGATCTTTTGGCAGAGGTACCAGGGAGGACATCTGGAAAATGCCTCTCATGCAGCCGACTCAATGCATTTGAATTGGGAAGTTGGGCCACAGCACCTTCTCGAAACAGAAGGGCTGTGATGATCTCTTCTTGGAATTTTAGGAAGGACCCAGTTTGTCCAGACACTTTGTATAGTACATAAGCGTTGAACAGAGATAATTGGAATAGGTATACAGACACATTTTTGTACCAGCGTCTGGCCTTACGAGAAATTAAGTACGGCACCATCATCTGATCGTTGAAGTCCACCCCTCCTATTTTAAGGTTGTATTTGTGGACACAGAGGGGCTCCTCAACAACACCAGTCATCGTAGTAATTTGGACTGCCATGTCTGCGTGAATGGAAGACAGAACAAAAATGTTCCGTTTGTCCTTCCATCTCATGGCAATCAATTCATTGGACCTCAAGAAGGCTCTCTCCCCCTGTCTAAGTCGGATATCTACAAGCCACTGGGGGAAACCACGGCGATGAGATCACATGGTGACACATGCGCCAATTCCTAATTGAAAGAGGTGTCTAAAAAGTGTCACGCTTGTAAAAAAAAATGTCCACGTATAAATGGTACCCCTTTCAGAATAAGGGTGACACCAAGTCCCAAACAATCTAGCCACTGCTCCCCATGTAGTCTGGGCAGTAAACCAGGAAACTATAGGTATAGCCTGTGGCCCTGTCACAGAGCTTATACATTTTAACCCCATATCTGGCATGCTTGCTGGGGAGAAACTGTTTGAACACAAGGCGGCCAGAAAACCTAATCAGGGACTCATCAACGCAGACATCTTGATCAGGAATAAACAACGTTTCAAATTGTTGGTTGAAGTGGTTTACGAGGGGGCCGGATTTTATGAAGTCAATCATATTCAGGGTCACCCTGAGGATGACAGAGTTCAGTGTCGCTGAAGTGCATGAACCGCAAGATTTGCTTGTATCGAGTCCTGGTCAAGGAAGAATATGGTGAATTGGGTCAGTGGACCAATATGACCGCAACTCACTCTTTTTAGTAATGTCCATGAGGAAGGATAGGCACAGAAAGGTTTTCAATTCGGGAGCCGTTATTGGTTTCCAGCCAAATTCTCTGGCTAGGGTCAAATTTGGATTTGCGCGATAAATTGACCAGCATATAAATTGCTTTGGTCCACATTAGATCTGTACAGATCTTCTGTGAAAAACAGCTCATAGAAGTCAAGGGAAGAAAAATCCGCTGTTTCCACCTGAATTCCGGGTTGGCCCGTGAACGGGGGAAGTACAGGTGCTGCAGAAGTGGTGGGCTGACTTGCGCTAGCCACTGCATCAGCTTGAACTGCACTTATGGGACTTGCCACGTCACCAAGTGTTACTGCTAGGGTTGTCCCGATACCGATACTAGTATCGGTATCGGGACCGATACCAAGCATTTGCGCGAGTACTTGTACTCGCGCAAATGCTCCCGATGCCCAGTCCGATACTTTTTTTTTTCAGAGGGGACGCAGAGAGGGGGTGGAGAGCGGGGGGCGGAGAGCAGGACGGAGAGCGTGGCGGGGGGCGGAGACCAGGGCAGAGAGCGGGGCGGAGAGTGGGGCGGGGGGCGGAGACCAAGGCGGAGAGCGGGGCGGAGAGTGGGGCGGGGGCGGAGACCAAGGCGGAGAGCGGGACGGAGAGTGCGGCAGGGGTCGGAGACCAGGGCGGAGAGCGAGTCCCTCACCTGCAGTTGAAACTGGTAAGCTGGCAGGGGTGCAGGGCGCAGCCGCATCAGGATCGGTGACCGGTGCTGTCGCATTCGGTCGCCGTCAGCGGCTGAACGTCCCCACGCCCATCTTGGTACACCTTGCACTCGGCTGCAGTAAGCAGCAGCAGACATCTTGTTACACCCAGCCTGAGCTATATGGGCTGGGTGTAACAAGATGTCTGCTGCTGCTTACTTCAGCCGAGTGCAGGGTGTACCAAGATGGGCGTTGCACTAGTTTTTTTTATTTTAAAGCCTGTGTCATTTTTTTTCCCGCAGCATTTCAGTGCCAGCCACCTATCAGTACCCACAAGTGCTACCTATCAGTGCAATCAGTGCCATCTACCAGTGCCACCTATCAGGTGGCACTGGTAGATGGCACTGATTGCACTGATAGGTAGCACTTGTGGGCACTGATAGGTAGCACTTGGTGGCACTGATTGCACCATCAGTGCTGTCAGTGCCCACAAGTGCCATCTATCAGTGCCACCTTTCAGTGCCATATATCAGTGCCCACAAGTGCCACATATCAGTGTCCACAAGTGCCACCTTTCAGTGCTATCAGTGCCCACAATTGCCACATATCAGTGCCCACAAGTGCCACCTATCAGTGCCCACAAGTGCCACCTATCAGTGCCCACAAGTGCCACCTTTCAGTGCAATCAGTGCCATCTATCAGTGCCCATAAGTGCCATCTATCAGTGCCCATAAGTGCCACCTATCAGTGCAATCAGTGCCATCTATCAGTGCCAGCCACCTATTAGTGCCCATCAGAGCCAGTCACCAGTCAGTGCCCATAAGTGCCACCTGTCAGTGCCACCTATCAGTCCCCATCTTTCAAACTGTCACATGACATTGAAAAAAAAGTATCGGTAATCGGTATCGGCGAGTACTTGGAAAAAAGTATCGGTACTTGTACTCGGTCCTAAAAAAGTGGTATCGGGACAACCCTAGTTACTGCAGTGCTGGTTTGTCTATGACCAGGAAGTACTAGCCCGCTGGTGCTTGCCAGTTCCCCAGAAGGTTGAGTGGCACTAGTATTGTGTCTCTTCTGTTTACAAGAACCATGCAGTTATTGCACCTCAGCAAAAGAAGAATTGGGTCGGATATGCCTGACCTTAGCAGGGACCTCTACTCCATCGTCAGAGCTATCTGTCAGGGTGCCGCTGTTCTCTACAGGTTCATATAGTGAGCCTGAATCAGATTGTGACTCTGACAGTAAGGCTTCCCCTGCGCTCTCATCTGTCATGCTTTCCTTTGACATTCTGGCCACTAAATTTACAGGTACAGCTAGTGTGACTCAGAGGTAAAAAAGCACCTGGTTGTCAGAGACTGCTTGAATCGCTACAAAAAAAACTGTTAGCGTTAGCAGGGATTAGGTGTGAGTTTTGTATGCTGTATTTTGTAAAGCGACAGTAATCTATTGATACTGCACTTTGGGTGGGCTTGGCTGGGCTGGTCCTGCTAACGTGGGTGCTGGCAGGTGTCTGGGCTGATCCTTCTAACGCTGCATTATTGGGAACACTATACTACTGGGGATGCTAATATAGTTCTGATCAGATCAAAGATATTGATCTGTTCAGACACCATACTAGTAATGGAGGTGTATGGTGTGTGCGTGTGTGTTAGCGCTACTGGCAATCAACGGGTTAAAATTTAATGCTGTCTGTGATTGACGCTACCACTAACTGATGCTAACACCTAATCCGATGCCACCTGCAACACTAATACAGTGATCAGAAAAGAGATCTGTACACTATACTTGTGACACTGTGACAGGGAGTGAAACGGTCAACTGGGAGTGATCAGGGGGTTAAACCTTTATGTAGGGAATATGCGGCGGGTACCCTGATGCTATACAAGACTGATGGTGATTCTAACAAGTTAACTAGCTAACTAACGTCACCCGGAACACTAATATGGTGATCAGAAAAAAGATCTGTACACTATACTAGTGACACTGTGACAGGGGATGAAAGGGTTAACTGGGGGCGATCAAGGGGTTAAGCTTTTATTGGCAAATGTATGGGGTACCCTAAGCCTACCTGGGCCTACCACTAACTACCACCAACTGCCCTAACGCTGTTTAGTGTCACAAGTGACACCAATACAGTCATCATTGATAAATCTGAAAACTGTATTTGGTGACACTGTGACAGGAGTAAAAGGGTTAACTGGGGGTGGTTATCAGGGGGTGAACAAAGGATTAAAAGTGTGCCTACGTGTACTGGTGTCAGTGTAGTGCTTGGTGTACTCACAGTAGATGTATTCTCCTCACTCGCTGGAATCGAAAAGGGCTCCACGAAGGGAGATGATATCACTTCATCTGCTGTGTTTACATTACACAAGCAGAGGACAGTCTGTCATTCGCCAAAACTGATCAGACAATCATTGGCCTGGGACTGTAGATTGATCGGTTCTAAAATGAATCCGATCTGCCCACGGATGCGAGCGCCGTACCGGTACAGCGATTCGCGCAATGAAGCCAGTATATCTGCAGCGGCTGGTCGTAAACTTATTAAAGTAGTCAAAACTTTTTTTAACAATTTTGGATGGAGTAAGAGAAGTTTATAACCCCTGTCAGGATTCTTTTTTTGTCATCTGTGTCCCATCTGGGATTTTTTCCTTCATTTACTGACTTATAGCCAAAGCAGGAAGTGAGGGGAAATTCCTCTAAAGTAAAGGAAGCCCTGGTTGTCACCAGGATCACAAGTACTAGTGTCAATATTGGATGATTTCCCCTCTATTCTAGTTCTGGTGACTACCCAAAATTTGGAATTTTCTTTCACTTTCCGTGTTAATATTAAATAGGACAATTATAGAAGGAGAGTCTCCCTGTTGGGGGCACAGACAGCAATATAACCTAACAGGTGTTCTGATCCCTCTCCACTCTGTCCAAAACTAAAAAAAGTTTTGACTTTAGTTATACTGTAGGTGGTAAAAAGCCATATAGGTTATCACCACAGACACTAAACATTAGTATTCCTAAAATGCCAAGTTCTAGTTAAGTTTAAATGTCACTAGTGTCTTTAAAGCATTTCCTATTTAAACAAGACTGTCAAATAGTTTTGTTTATTAAACCTTACAGTCAGCCACTTTGCTAAAAAAAAAAAAAAAAATCTACTGTGCAAATTAAATGTTCCAACATGAAAGATTATATTGTTGCTTTTAAATTTGCTGCCGTCTATATTATGTCATTTATTTATAAAAACAGCAAAAATAGTACATTTTTAATAGCTACATTTGTACTCCTGATAAAAGTAGAACTTGATATGCTGTAATTTTGACTCAAATGTAGAATAAAAATGTAATATAATATAAATCTATATTGCCATCAGAATAATGCAATGCCCTCCTGACCACATTTCCTGCCTAGGGTTTTGGCTTTAGCTTTTGTGTAGACTTATGTGCTCTCCCCTAATGGTGACATACTCTAACCCTTTCCTTTCAGTACTATTAGTCTGATAATGCTATCTTGCTACTATACAGTGAGTGGAAAGTAGCCTATATAGCAAAGAGCAAGATAGAAGACTAGGAATGATGAGTTCATTTCAAAGAGAGCATGCACATACCTCCATATGAATTACAAAGCTAAGCACACTTATCAGATCTCTTCTTTTACTAACTGTAGGATGTACCACTATCAATATTTACAATATTTACAATACATTCCTAAATCTCTTAACCATGTCCTAATATTAACCTATAACCTTATCCTTACTTTTAAACCTACTTTAATAGTTAGAATTCCCCTCTCCAAAAACCTTAAAGTAACATGCAAACTTACAAACTTCAAAGCAAATAGACCTAAATCATTTAAAATGTAGCCCCTCTTTCCACTTGTTACTAAATACAATCACTTGCACAACTTGAGCACAAATGCTATCTATCTCAAGTTCCAGGCTTACTGCATTTTATGGTGGCCCTTTTTGTTTTATCATTAAGACTGCCCTTATCCCTTACATGAAAAATATAACTACATCCAAACACTACAGCTTAACCTTTAACCACTTCAATACCATGCACTTATGCACCTTCCCGCCCAGACCAATTTTCAGCTTTCAGTACTCTCACACTTTGAATGACAATTACTTAGTCATGCTACACTGTATCCAAACAAATTTTTTATCATTTTCTTCTCACAAATAGAGCTTTCTTTTGGTGGTATTTAATCGCCACTGGGTTTTTTATTTTTTGCGATATAAGCAAAAAAACAGCAATTCTTTTTAAAAAAAAACACTTTTTTTTAGTTTCTATTGTAAAATTTTGCAAATAAGTAATTTTTCTTCATAAATTTGTGCCAAAATGTATACTGCTACATATCTTTGGTAAAATGAACCCAAATTAGTGTATATTATTTGGTCTTTGTGAAAGTTATAGAGTCTACAAACTATGGTGGCAATCACTGAAAATTTATCACATCTGATCACGCCTGATGTACTGAAGGGATATCTCATTTCTTGAGACACTAACAAGCGAGGAAAGTACAAATACCCCAAAATTACCCCTTTTTGGAAAGTAGACAGTCCAAGGTATTTACTAAGAGGCGTGGTGAGTTTTTTGAAGTTGTATTTTTTTCCCACAATTCTTGGGAAAATTTAATTTTTTTTTTTTTTTTTTTTTTTTACACAAACTGGTCATATTAACAGTTTTTTTCTCTCACACAGCATATGCATAATTGCAACTACACCCCAAAATACATTCTGCTACTCCTCCTGAGTGTAGCGATACCACATGTGTGAGACTTTTACACAGCCTGGCCATATACAGAGGCCCAACATTGAAGTAGCACTTTCAGGCGTTCTACAAGCATAAATCGCACATATCCTTTCTCAACCACCTATTACACTTTTGAAGGCCCTGGAGCACCAGGACAATGGAATTTTCCACAAAATGACCCCATTTTGGAAAGCACACACCCCAACGTATAATCTATGAGGCATTATGAGTCTTTTGAACGGTTCATTTTTTTCCAGAAGGTTTTGGAAAATGTGGAGAAAAAATGAAAATGCATTTTTTTTACACAAAGTTGTCCATTTATAAGATATTTCTAACGCATAGCATATACATAGCAAAAATGACACCCCAAAATGCATTCTGCTACTCCTCCTGAGTATAGCGATACCACATGTGTGAGACTTTTACACAGCCTGGCCATATACAGAGGCCCAACATTGAAGTAGCACTTTCAGGCGTTCTACAAGCATAAATCGCACATATCCTTTCTCAACCACCTATTACAATTTTGAAGGCCCTGGAGCACCAGGACAATGGAATTTTCCACAAAATGACCCCATTTTGGAAAGCACACACCCCAACGTATAATCTATGAAGCATTATGAGTCTTTTGAGCGGTTCATTTTTTCCAGAAGGTTTTGGAAAATGTGGAGAAAAAATGAAAATGCATTTTTTTTACACAAAGTTGTCCATTTATAAGATATTTCTAACGCATAGCATATACATAGCAAAAATGACACCCCAAAATGCATTCTGCTACTCCTCCTGAGTATAGCGATACCACATGTGTGAGACTTTTACACAGCCTGGCCATATACAGAGGCCCAACATTGAAGTAGCACTTTCAGGCGTTCTACAAGCATAAATCGCACATATCCTTTCTCAACCACCTATTACAATTGTGAAGGCCCTGGAGCACCAGGACAATAGAATTTTCCACAAAATGACCCAATTTTGGAAAGCACACACCCCAACGTATAATCTATGAAGCATTATGAGTCTTTTTAACGGTTCATTTTTTTCCAGAAGGTTTTGGAAAATGTGGAGAAAAAATGAAAATGCATTTTTTTTACACAAAGTTGTCCATTTATAAGATATTTCTAACGCATAGCATATACATAGCAAAAATAACACCCCAAAATGCATTCTTCTACTCCTCCTGAGTATAGCGATACCACATGTGTGAGACTTTTACACAGCCTGGCCATATACAGAGGCCCAACATTGAAGTAGCACTTTCAGGCGTTCTACAAGCATAAATCGCACATATCCTTTCTCAACCACCTATTACAATTTTGAAGGCCCTGGAGCACCAGGACAATAGAATTTTCCACAAAATGACCCCATTTTTGAAAGCACACACCCCAACGTATAATCTATGAGGCATTATGAGTCTTTTGAACGGTTCATTTTTTTCCAGAAGGTTTTGGAAAATGTGGAGAAAAAATTAAAATGCATTTTTTTTACACAAAGTTGTCAATTTATAAGATATTTCTAACACATAATATGTACATAGCAAAAATTACACCCCAAAATGCATTCTGCTACTCCTCCTGAGTATGGCGATACCACATGTTTGAGACTTTTACACAGCCTGGCCACATACAGAGGCCCAACATCCAAGTAGCACCTCCAGGCATTCTAGCAGCATTAATTGCACATATCATTTTCTGACTACCGATCACATTTTTGAAGGCCCTTCATATATCTAACACATAGCAGGTACATACCAAATAACAAAAGATTACCTGTGGTTTTAGAAGTGCAGTGGTCCACAGAGGAGAGCATCGGTCCAGGCAGCAGGCAGGGATGAGGTCAGCGACAGCAAAAGCAATCATCCAGGCAGCAGGCAGGAATACTGTCCATAGTTCGCACAGGCAGAGATACTGTCAGCACAGCCAGAGCACAGCCAAAGCACAGGTCCAGGTAGCAGGCAGAGGTGTCCTATCCTATCCTATCGATGATATCTTCGATATATTGGAGGTAGTGGAGTCGGTGATTTTGAGTTGCTTTTTGGTAGCAGACAAACGAATTAAAAAGGGCCATGTGAAACAGGAGAAACGCAACTTTTTTGTGCCAATAATGGGACTTTTTGGTTTATAAGTAGGGCTGTAGCATCTGGTCGTTTAAATCCACCCCCCCCCCATGTACAAATTGTAGTCGTGGACACATTCAGGCTTTACAATGGAGCCGCGTCTTCTTGGGATCTCCACCATGGTGTCATTGTGGATCGTAGAGAGGATGTGGACATCTTTCTTGTCCCTCCACTTCATGGCCAACACCTCCTCGTTCCTCATGGATGCCGATTCTCCAGGTCGCAATTTTTTTGTCAATAAATTTTGTGGGAATCCCTTCCGTTTTTTTTTTAAGGTACCGCAGGCTGGGGTTTGTTTACTGTAAAGGTGGCGAAAAAGGGGCAGGCTGGTATAATAATTATCAACATATAAATGGTAACCTTTTCCGAACAGGAGGTATGCCAACTCCCAGACAATTTTCCCACTGGTTCCAATATATGTGGGGCAATCACGGGGCTGGAGCTGGGAGTCTTTGCCTTCGTAGATCCTGAATTTGCAGACGTATCCAGTGGCTCGATCACATAATTTATTTAATTTTAACCCATACCTGGCTCTCTTGCTTGGTATGTACTGCTTGAACTGCAGTCGGCCGGTGAAATGTACGAGGGACTCGTCCACACAAATTTTTTGGTCTGGGATGAAAACTTCTTCAAATCGCTGGGAAAAGGCATTGATTAGGGGGCGTATCTTGTACAATTTGTCGTAGTTGGGATGATCTCGGGGAGGGCACTGTGAATTGTCATTGAAGTGGAGAAAGCGCATAATCATGTCGTATCTTTTCCTGGACATGACAGCGGAATATATGGGCATGTGTTGGATGGGGCGTTTGGACCAATATGAATGGACTTCGTTCTTTTTTGTAAGCCCCATATTGAACATAAGGCCCAAAAATAATTTAAATTCCTCCAATGTTAGACGCCGCCACTGGAACATGCGGGCGTAGGAAGAATCGGGGTTGGCAGCAATAAATTGGGATGCATACAGATTCGTTTGATCCACTATATTCTGCAGCAAATCTTGTGGGAAAAATTAACAAAAATAATCAAATTTAGAAAAATTTGTAGTGTCGGGCTGCACACCTGGCTGTGCGGTGAAAGGGGGGATAATAGCGGATCCTGAGTTGGCAGGCAACCATAAGGGGTTTGCCAGGGCATCGGTAAGGTAGGATTGGGGCTGGATTCTTCGGGTTGGGCGTGCATTTCCATTGCTTGTACTGGGCTCCTCTTCCTGGTGTATGGCGCTGCTGGTGGTGGGCAGTTCTCCTGATCTTGGTGCTGATCTTGGTGCTGATCTTGGTGCCGATTGCATTCTTTTGGGAGGGACGGTTTCCTCCGGGGACTCGGACTCTGAGCCACTATCCTCCACTGGCTCGTATTCCGAACCAGAATCGGATAATGGGAGCTCCCCGCTGCTCTCATCATCTGACATGGCAAGAATGGCATATGCCTCCTCAGGTGTGTAAACCCTTTGGGACATTATGGCAGTGCTTATTGGTGGGCCTGTGTAATGGTACTGCTGGTGGTAGTGGTGGCGGTCTGTGTGGTAGTACCGATGGAGGTATTAGTGGTGGGCCTGTGTGGTGGTACCGATGGCGGTATGGGTGGTGGTGGTACCAATGGCGGTACAGGTGGTGGTGGTACCGATGGCGGTACGGGTGGTGGTGGTGGCGGCGGTACCGATGGCGGTACAGGTGGCGGTACGGGTGGTGGTGGTAGCGATGGCGGTATGGGTGGTGGTGGTACCGATGGCGGTACAGGTGGTGGTGGTACCGATGGCGGTACAGGTGGTGGTGGTACGGGTGGTGATGGTACAGATGGCGGTACAGGTGGTGGTACAGGTGGTGGTGGCACTACCGACGGTGGTACGGGTGGTGGTACTGGTGGTGGTACCGATGGCGGCACTAGTGGTGATACTGGTAGCGGGCCTGTGTGGCAGTATAGATGCTGGGCCTGGTGGCGGTACTGGTGGTGGTACTGGTACCGATGGCGGTACTGGTAGCCTGTGTGGCGGTGCCAATGGCGGTACCGATGGAGGTGGGCCTGTGACAGATGATTGACAGATGGGCTGATTGATTGACAGATGGGCTGATTGATTGATTGACAGATGGGTTGATTGATTGACAGATGGGGTGATTGATTGACAGGTGGGGTGATTGATTGACAGATCGGCTGATTTATTGACAGATGGGCTGATTGATTGACAGATGGGCTGATTGATTGACAGATGGGCTGATTGACAGATGGGCTGATTGACAGATGGGCTGATTGGCTGGGCTGATTGATGTGCTGGGCTGTGTGACAGGTCCTCTTTATGGGGGGGGCGTGTTGTGCACTGTAAACTTATGTAGACAAACTACACTGAGCTAACTTACTGATCTCTTCTCTCTCCTCACAGATCGGTGTGTGAGGAGAGAGCAGGGATCAGGTAGTAACTCCTGTGGAGTTTGTTTACATTTGTGACCGGCTGTGATTGGACACAGCCGGTCACGTGGTAAACAGCCAATTCATTGGCTGTTTACTCTGATCGGGGACGCGCTGTGTCCAAGGGACACTCGCCTTCCCCGATCCCCGCTCTGCAAGCCTGTGGCGGCGCGCACGGAGCGCGCCGCCAAGTTTGTTTTGACAGGTGATCGGCTGTGACTTTGACACAGCCGATCACATGGTAAACAGCCAATGAAATTGGCTGTTTACCGTGATCGGGGAAGCGCTGTGTCCGAGGGACACATGCCGTCCCCGATCACCGCGCTGCGCGCCCCCGCGGGCGCGCGCAAAGCATTATCCTGCAGGACGTCATATGACGTCCAGTATCGATATTGCAACCACTTCCCGGACGTCAATTCGCTATTGACTGGGCGGGAAGTGGTTAATGTTATAATACATTTTTACATAAGCTTAAGCCTAACTTTGAATTAATGATATAAAGCTTGTTTAAGCCCGGTAAAGCCCCGTACACACAGGCCAAATGTCCGGAGACATTGGCCAGTTAAAAAAAAAAAAATGTCTGACATTCGGCACGTGTTTATGCAACCCTGTTCGTCAGAAGCCGACTGACTCCCGATCAGCGCTCTAAGCCAATGGAGGAGAGAGCTGATCAGAGTGTTCTGGTGGGGGTAATCCCCCAATCAGAACACAACAGCTCAGCAGGGGAGATCACTGTACTATCTTTGCATTGTTAGTACAGCGGCTCTGACCAGAGCTGACAGTTTTTTTCATTCAACCCACTGGGTTGAATGAAAAAAACAAAAACTCATAGTGTGGACCAGGCTTAGGATACATACAGTATTCCACCGTTTTCATTTTCTGTTGCATATCAGCTATAGCCTTGGATAGGAAGGGCTGGGTGTTACATATGGAGATAAGATATTTTGCATTAATATCTATAGATCTTGATATAAGACCATGGTTTTTGACCCCCATAGAGCTTTTTAGTTTTATATACCGGTATATATATATATATATATATATATATATATATATATACACAGTGGGGAGAACAGGTATTTGATACACTGCCGATTTTGCAGATTTTTCTACTTACAAAGCATGTAGAGGTCTGTTATTTTTATCATAGGTACTCTTCAACTGTGAGAGACGGAATCTAAAACAAAAATCCAGAAAATCCCATTGTATGATTTTTAAGTAATTAATTTTGCATTTTATACAATAATGATTTACAGCATCAACAGATGCCAAGCAAATCTTTATTTTGCTTCATGAATATGGTGAAACTAAGTGAAAAAATATCTAGTCATATTCAAGGAAATAAAAAAAAAAGATTTTTGCTTGTGCTGTACATGATAAGATAATTGTACTCAGCACAGCTTCACCTTGTAGTTGAGTGAAATTTCACTTTGCAAAATGAATTTCACTTACAGCAGTGAATGAGGTGAGCCCATGCTGACTTTACTATCCCAGTCATGTGTGATTAAAAATTTTTTTTTCAAATTTCCCTGGAACGTGTCTAGGTATTCTATGCAAAGTGAATTTTCACATGGCTTCACTTCATTCGCTAAATTAGGAAAAAATTTAAGTGAACAGGCGCTACTCATTTAGTATATCAACCCACTAGTGGATTGACTTTCTGAAGGAGTAATAAAATAGCAGAGCAAATGTTTACTTTGTTAGTGCGTAAAGTTAAGTGTTTACTTTAAAACGCCTAAATCATAGGCAGTAAAAAAACAACATTTTACTTTGTACATGACTGGAAGATTAAAGTGAATATAGCTGTACTTTATTCACTAAGTGAATATTTATTTTATTAACTCAATGTTCTCTTGTCATTTGGTAAATAAACCTGAAGGAGGTGAAATTCAAGTATGAAAACCTTAGACCCCTTTCACACTGAGGCGCTTTTCAGGCATTTTAGCGCTAAAAATAGTGTCTGAAAAGCGCCTCTCATACCTCTCCAGTGTGAAAGCCTGAGTGCTTTCACACTGGGGCAGTGCGCTTGCAGGATGGGAAAAATAGTCCTGCAAGCAACATCTTTGGGGTGGTTTGGGAGCGGTGTATACACCGCTCCCAAAACACCTTGCCCAATAATTGGGCAGCGCTGCCAAAGCACCTGCAACACGCTTGGGCAGTGCCACAACACGGGTGCTTTTAACCCTTTCTTCGGCCACTAGCCTGGGTGTTAAAAACGTCCCGTTAGTGGTCTAAAAGCGCCGCTAAAACCATGGTAAAGCGCTGCTAAGACTAGCAGCACTTTACTGCTAACAGACCCCTGACCCAATGTGAAAGTGCTCTTACAGATTTTATTCAGCTAACTTTTTCCACAGTAAAATGTATAACATACAGTATAGAAGAGTGAAATAAATCTATGCAATCAACAAACTAAAGCTACTAGCACAAAAGTGTATACAATGAAAATTTGTTGTGCGTTACCTTCTGTGCACTGCTCTTTTGAAAAATGTTGAAAAACTTAATAAGACTCTTTCGAAACAAATAACAATGTAAAGTGATCAATCACAAATGTGTAAAAATAATGTGACAACAACCAATATGTAAAATATACACACAGCACTAAATGATACAACAATAAAGGAATATGAAAACAAAGCTGAGTTAAGTAATAATTGTGACTAAGTCCATGTGGCACAATCAGTGTCCAAAATAAAACAGCCTCAAAAGCACTGTTAAGCGCCCCAGCTCAAAAGAAAGAGTGCATCAAAGTGCTAATTGTATACAACAGTGCCAGGTTGGCAAAATGTGTAGGGTGGAGTCCCTATAGTCATGTGTCCCTATAGTCATGAGCCTATCCACCTGTAGCTATGAGATGGTTTTCAAATCAAAGCTTCTGTGACCCCTGTGATAAGGGTCAATTCATGAGGTGAGCACACACCCTTGAGAAATTAGGTGGAGGGATTTACGTCACCCTCACGATTATGGATTTTTTTGGACACTGATTGTGCACCACGGACTTGGCCACAATTATCACAGGACTTTCATATCCCTTTTTAGTTGTATTACGTTTGCACATTTATTTTTGTGTTTATATACTGCATATTGGTTATTGTGGGGATCAGGAAGGATTTGTTCCCCTCGTGAAACCAATTGGATCACACTTTATTTAGGTTTTTGCCTTCCTCTGGATCAACTGTAGTACAGGATCGTGTATATAGGATTAGATAATTTTTTCCTCCTCCTATTAGTTGAACTAGATGGACTTGTGTCTTTTTTTAACCAGACTAACTATGTACCTATGTGTAGCGGGTATGTACTTTTTAAACTGGTGAGGACACCAGTGATGCATAGTTCCCTGCGGCCCAGCAGGTGGCGCTGTCACTTTGGGCCGGGGTTGAACCATCGCTGCAGTGTCGTACCCTTTGTGACCTCTCGCAGTGGTTGTACGGCGGGGCGGGGAACCCGCCGTGCTTGCTGGGAGGGGGTATAAAGAGGGCGGACATCTTCACCACGAGGTTTGAGTCCCAGGCACCTACAGCCTGGGGGCTGTGGTTGCGGTCGGTGTCCAGGCGGCCTAGGCCTGGACACTTGGAGTTCGTGTTCCATCCCAGACACCTTCAGTCTGGGGCCCAGTACCTTCCGCTGGGTCTCGCGAGGGAGGGATCATCCTAGGGGGCCCCGGGAGTGGGGCACCCGAATCCAGAGGCGTAAAGGACCGGAGGAGGGACTCACCCGAAGACCTGGTGCAGCAGATTGCCAGTGCCGGGTGAACCTCTGGAGACCGCCTGGAGGGATATCTTTCCCGAACAGGGGCCAAGTTCAAAGAGGAAGTTCAGTCCATGTTCAATGACCGGTGGCAGCGGTCCAGCTATTTCAATCAGGTCAGTGGCAGAGGCCTGTTATTAGGCCTGTGGCAGGGGCCTCAACAGTTCATCCGGTCGGTGGCAGCGACCAAAACTCACGGTCGGTGGCAGAGACCGTGCGCCAGGCCTATTCGCTAGAAAAAAGGAATAGGAGAGTTCAGTTGCGCCTGGGCCTACTCGTTCCCACACCCCCATGTTCGTCTGTTATTGGAAGTTCAACGGATTGTGTTCACCGTATTGTACGAGAAATAAAGGAGTGTTGGACTTTCGATTGGTGTGGGGCTCTATTATTGGCAGACACGTTTCCATGGAACAACTGAGGCTTCGTATGCAGTGGACAGACCCGGGAGGTAAATCAACTAACTTTGCTCAAACCTCTTATACACACGAGGGGAGAGCTTGGCGTAGTGTTCCTGCACTCTCCTCTCCCAGGTACCCCTAGACACAAGCCATCCACAATAGGCAAGAGGGAGAGTGAGGTCGCGCTACACGTGGGGGCTCTGGTCCGGGATGTGTTTGTGCTACAATGGAGCTGGAGTTGTTGGAATTTGAAAGTGTCTGCCCGAAAGAGTTCCGAGTAAGTAGGCCATATTGGCCACTGCGCCATCAGGCACACCCTCCCTGCTCAGTTCGTGGGCGTGACCCAGGGAAGGAGAAAGCCCGCGAACTGGAGTGCAAGAAGGGAGGAGTCCAATCGTGTGAAGGATTACACGTGGGGACTTTGGCGCCAACAAGGCAGTGCGCAATGGATCAGCAGAGAGACGCCATGTTCACTAATGCATCGTGGATTCCTATTCATCTCACTTCAACGAGTCTGACTACCGCTGCTCCAATAACGGATACGGGGATTCAGCTAAAGCCCCAGGGACGATTCGCCCTGTACTCATGCATGGACGTTGAGGCCCTGGGTTTGATTTGTCCCGGATGTTTGGGACTGGTGTGTCATCTAAAGCCATTCGGGCGCTGCGAGGCCTGCGGAGAGTTCTTATTTGAGGTGGAACCAACCATTGAAAAACCCAGAACCATCCACCTCAACCGCGCTACAGGCCACACCACTCATGAAGGAGGAATCGCTGCTTTTACAGCCATCCCTGTGCGCACTGCAGCGACCGCAGGGGAGGTCGCAATCACTGAGGTACGGGAGAAATCCGAGGATGCTGACTCAGTCGCCACTGTTTCCAAGCGTCCACCACCAAGGAGGAAGACCGGCTTGGTTGCCCCGTCCAGCGGTCGCGGTGGATCACCCTGCTTGCCTACCCCTGCCCCGGATGGATCCGGTAGGAAGAGTCCCGGACATCCCTTCTCAACTTTGGGCCGAGGTAAGCCGGACAAAGGGACTTGGTGTTGGGGCGGAGGTGTCGGGGAGTCACGGCCCTGTGTGCCCGCGGGAGGTAGCAATTCAGCCTCCACTACAGGCTACTTGCCCGCGGAGGAGTGTGACACCTCCGACCTAGAATCGCTCTCCGATCCGGGAGACAATGTCATCATAGCTGAACTTTTCGCTAAGAAGGGCTGGGAAAAGATGCCTCTCTCCTCGTCCCATAAAGTCAGGGATCCACCCATGTCTACAGGGGATAGTACACCCCGGGTGGAGGCACCGGTGCCTGAGGAGGGATCCCGTCCCCAGTCTGCCCTTCTACCTCCGGTGCCTCCTGCATCTGGCACCAGAGAAAAGAGACTGTTGTTGCGGCCGCCTATGCCTAGAGTGGAGGTGGTCAAGGCACCTCATCACCCAGACGCCATCGTCCAACCGGGTGAGGGAGACCGAGCCACTATGCCTCCGCTGGCGAGACTTCAGCGTCTTTTCGGCCAAAAAGTTGCTACCGAGTACGGGTGGGAGTATCCGTACTTACCTAAGGAGCTTCTGTATGAAGTGGAAGTCTGCCGAGACCGCTGGTACAACAAATTTGTGTGGACGCACCTTCAGGTCCCACATGCCCACAGGTACCTCGCGTGTTCCCCCAAAGCCTCTCAGCGGTTCAAGGACTGTAAAGCAGAGTGGATGTTGGGCCGGCACATCCATGCTGACAAAGTGTTGATTCGACGGAAAGAAGGGTAGGATGTTGAATATCACATAGAGACTGTGGATAAGCATTTCAAGCCCCTTGTCTTGCCACATCCCAGATTCTACTTGTAGGAGAAAAGACTCCTTGCTTAGTGCTTTGTTGCTGCTGAACTTTCCGGGGTTGTTTCCCGGGAAAACCCAGTGACTGTACCTGTGTTGTGGGTGTTTGTGCTCTCTGGAGGAATTGAAGGACTGTTGCCGTTGTTTGTTCTTCATTCTTCCATCCCGCAAAGTGATTATGGACTTTGGGGTAGTTAGAAAAAAAAAAGAGAGAAGAAGATCTTCAACCAGTGCAGTTACCGCGACACTGTCACCAGGTGGCAGTGTTGCGCATCGATATTCACTGTTCACTCACACACTTAGAGAAGGAAAGGGTTTCTCTACGGAGAGGTTCTTTCATTCTTACACAAACATATGTGTCAGGGATATGTGTGTTTAACGTTATTTTCCCCTCTGCAGGAGAACATCTCATCAAGACCACTGAAAATGGGGTGGGTCTTAGTCAGGATGGGTGTAAGGGGAATGTTGTTGTGAATATGTGATTCTGATAATGTGGTGTGATATTGGGGTGTTTTAGCTCAAGTGGATAGATGCATTTTCATGCAGTGAGTCCATATCAGACAGGCATTCTAGTTTAGGGCCTGGTAGCCCACTTTTATTTAAACAGAAAAACAAAAGCAAAATGTCCCTTCAGGATTCCCACACGGGTTTAACTTCATTTAGCAGTCCAAAAATAAGAAAAAACATACCAAGCCACCTGGCTCTCTTGTTAGCAGTTCCTCTGCTTGCTTTAGGTACTGATACCTTTAAACCACTAGATCTTCCAGTCTCACAGTCTTGGATGCACACAGCTTTGGGCTTCTTAAACGCACACAGCTTGAAGTCCCTTCATGCACACAGCTTCTGGCTCCTTGGACGCACACAGCTTTAACGCCCTTCAACGCACACACCGTTTATCCTCACACAGAGACACTCATTAGCAGCCACTGCAGTTATCAAGCTGCTCACCATACTCCACCATCCTCCACTCTGCTCTCACCAGCCCCTCATTATATTGGTTGTGTGCACCTGAGCACACACCATGCTGGCTGTCCACAAGACCCGGACACAGGTTTGGAGATCCCATCCCACCCAAGACTCTGAAGGATCTCCAAGCCATAGAGCCCCATGTAGAAATAGCAAGATCTGAGAAAACTGCCAGAGCAGTTTTCTCTGTTTTTAAATTTACGCTCTGTAGCTCTGCACTCAGGCGATATGCAGCCTCTGTGTCCACTTTAACCTCATTTTCATTGGGACAGAGCCTCGCTCTGCCACATACCCCCCCCCCTCTTGTTTCGATCCGGAGGGAGGAACACCAGCACACGTCATCAGGGTTGGGACACCTCTGTGCCAGCTGTCAGCCGCGTAGGCCCAACCTTTTTTTCGGGTGCGTTTCCAGGTAAGTCCTTCCTTCACTCTCCAAGGGATCCCACTCATTTTTATTCTACGCTTTCTCCCTCTTTTGGGGTCCTGGGCTTACTAATTTTTTGGGGGGAAACTCTGCTTTCCCTGATCCTTCCTTTCAACTTACGAATACCCATTTTACCCTTCACCATCGGCCTTTCAGGTTCAAAACTGTTTCTCTGGTTACCCACGGTAACCGAATCATTGTTTGCAGAATGAACCATTAACAGATCACAGCTTTCAATATCATCAGTGCCTTCTATCTCAGTGCTTGTTAGAACCAGACCTGAGGAGGGACCACACACAGGCAAGGGGCTACATACCACAGGACCAAAGCCAAGTTCCACCTCACCTACTGTCCAACACTCCAGGGGTACCTGTTCTAACAAACTACACTGATCCAAGCATAAACCATTTTTTCCTGGTGTATACTTTACATTGCTACGGCAACCAACATTAGCACCTTCTCCCCCAGTGTCCCCGGGTACCTTAACTTGTACCTCTAGGCCAGTGACAGAAATCATCTCTGCTACTGCTGCGTCTATTCTGGGCCCTTCCTTCTCCAGAGGTCTAGCGGGTGAGGCAGTATCTGCGCCCTTTACTGACCACTGGTCATCCGCACCTCGGACCACACCAGCAGAGATGTTTCTAGTCACCGCATCAGGCCAAGAGACCTCTGATATCTCAAACAGTTCTCCTGTGCGCCTTCCATACCAATCAATAACTGGAAGGGCGTTCACAGGGAATCTGGAGATCCTGTGCCAAATGGTTAACAAACATTGGTCCCACCAGTTCCACTCCTGGTCAAGGTTTCCCAGTACCGCCTGTACCACCTGGCTCCACCCATTGGTGCTACGCAGCACCACTTGGTCCAACTGCGGTGGAGACACCCAAGTGTACAGTGAGTGCATTTTTACAAACTCTAGCACTTCCAGTAAGGTTTCTGTCATCTCAAAACATCCCATGTCTAAATACCAGACCTTTCTAGGGTCTTTTCCCCTGTCCAAGACATGGAGGGGCTCATCCACTGTAGTTTGAGGGGTGAGACATTTGAAGAGACCTCCACCTCCTTGGAGGTACCCATCATCACAGCCTGTTGCTCCCCTGGAGCGTTGTCAGACACCTGTCTCACACTTATGCCTTCTGCACCAGTGTCACTGAGTCACTGCAGGTCATTACGCGTCACACTGTCACTTTGACACGCAACATTATTTAGCAGCTGGGCTGTGGACAACACATCTGCGATGCTAGCGCCCTGAACTGTTTCTTCAGACTGGAGGGCAGCAACCTTTGCAGGGACCAAGGTGCCCTCAACCACCGGCCGTTTTGCGATCCCCCTGTCTGGCATCGCAGTTGTGTCCACAACCTTGTTACTTAAGCTAGCCTTAGCCAGCATGGCTAACAATTGTTTGGCCCAGTTGTCCCAGTCCACTGTGGTTCCCTCATTGGTGTTCCACAGCGTTGCATCACCTGCTGTAGAAGGCCGCACAGGAAACTGGGATTCATTAGCCACAACCGCAGACTCACCACTTCTATACATATCATCTTGTGACACCACACTTTTACTAATGTCTCATTGGGGTGATGCTTCGTCACCTAAAGCCAGGTGCAGTACACCATTTTGACCACCTTGCTCTGGTGGCACTACGGACACATCCAGCTTTGCACACTCAGCTTTTACAGGCTGAATTAACCCCTTGCGCACTGGGTTACACTTAGGGTTGTGGGGCTGCGCCCACACACTCTCACTGTGTGACTCAGTCATGACATTACAGGAAACACATTTTTCAACGTCATCATCACCAATAACATCACATTGGACAACACTAATGTCAGCATGACCATCAATATTCTCATTACATGGAGACATGGCTACTGCTTTTGTGGGTTGTCCATGAGCCACCACAACCTCTGAGTGACTCCTCACAGCGCCCGCTCGCTGTAAAGGGGCACTCTTACCTTCTTGGGCAGCTCCATAGCTGACCTGGGAAACTCTCGGCTCCGTCACTGCAGGCTTCTTGGAAATTTCCCTGGGCAACTCTGCAGCACCTGTCACTAGGGAACATGGCAAAAGGACAGTTTTGGTCACCCATAGTTTAACTTCTCCAGCACTATGCTGGATTATTGCAGGCACATGCATAGTCTCCATGTCCTTTCCAGTCTTTAGCTTTGCGGCTAGTTGGGTTTTACGCTGTGCCTCCCCACTGCTCTGGGTAGCACAATGCAGCAAGTCTATGTCCATTGGTACTGCGGATCTCCCCACTGGACATACTCCCACTTCACTGGGTTCAGTACCATAAACTGGAACAGTCTTACCATTTTCAGTGGCTGGCATCATAACCTTCACTTGAGTGCGCTGTCTCTCAGCTGCATCCATACCAGCTACTGTCTCTTTGGGGTCATATAGCGACACTGCAGCCTTTCCAAACTCTTCAGCGGTGTTCCAGAACCTTGGGCAAGTAAAGATCCCATGCCCCACTTGACCACATTCCAAGCACGGTACTGGACGCTGAAATTTAATTTCTTGGCATCTCCTCAGGGCCTGGCTCTCTGTTGCCATGGGATACCACTCTTGAGGACTCCACTGGTCATGACCATCAGCAGACAGACTCCTTGGATCCCCGACATCCCTGCTGGCCTTTACGTTGCTTCCACGGACAACCATTCTCCTCTTTTCCACACGCTGTTGTCCACCTGGCTTCCTGTTGCCAGGGACAACCTCTTTCACTTCCCTTTTAACTGGGGGTGACATGAGTAATTTACCCCAGATCACAGAGATTTCACACTCAGTCAAATTCTCTGGTTTGGCTGGGGCATGTGATGAAATACCCTCTAGCCACAGTAGCCTTTCTCTTGCTTCAGCAAGGAACGCCTCCTTTTTCTGTTTTGACCGCCCCATCCTTGCGGTGTTGCACACAGCAACCGGTAACAGTTCTTGGCGGAGAAAAGGGAAAAAATAATAATCTGTTTGTTTCTCCTTTCACAGGCACACAACCTGCATGCAACAGTCCATCAAATAAACTTTTGCGCAATGCAGTTTGCCTGGCTGCCACACACAGCTAGCAGCAGTTCACCGCAGAGAAAAAAAATATTTACTTTTCCTTTACAGGTACACCACCTGCAACACGCAATGCCTTTTGCCTGGCTGCACTTCCATAGACAGCCAACAGTTCCTGACCTGAACTCTCTATGGAGCAAGGACCCGGATTCCACCGTCTTGTGCCCGCATTCTCCACCACTGTGATATTGGGGTGTTTTAGCTCAAGTGGATAGATGCATTTTTATGCAGTGAGTCCATATCAGACAGGCATTCTAGTTAAGGGCCTGGTAGCCCACATTTATTTAAACAGAAAAACAAAAGCAAAATGTCCCTTCAGGATTCCCATGCAGGGGTTTAACTTCATTTAGCAGTCCAAAAATAAGAAAAACATACCAAGCCACCTGGCTCTCTTGTTAGCAGTTCCTCTGCTTGCTTTAGGTACTGATACCTTTAAACCACTAGATCTTCCAGTCTCACAGTCTTGGATGCACACAGCTTTGGGCTTCTTAAACGCACACAGCTTGAAATCCCTTCATGCACACAGCTTCTGGCTCCTTGGACGCACACAGCGTTTATCCTCACAAAGAGACACTCATTAGCAGCCACTGCAGTTAGCAAGCTGCTCACCATCCTCCACCATCCTCCACTCTGCTCTCACCAGCCCCTCATTATATTGGTTGTGTGCACCTGAGCACACACCATGCTGGCTGTCCACAAGACCCGGACACAGGGTTGGAGATCCCATCCCACCCAAGACTCTGAAGGATCTCCAAGCCATAGAGCCCCATGTAGAAATAGCAAGATCTGAGAAAACTGCCAGAGCAGTTTTCTCTGTTTTTAAATTTACGCTCTGTAGCTCTGCACTCAGGCGATATGCAGCCTCTGTGTCCACTTTAACCTCATTTTCATTGGGACAGAGCCTCACTCTGCCACAGTGGTTATGTGTTGTTTGTTTCCTTCCCTTCCCTTTCATGTCAGGTTCAGGCACAACTGTTGGTTAGCTTTCAAAAAAACTTTTTTATTTTTGAAATTCGTTAGTCGGTCTCTGGATCAGGCTATGATGGCCCTTTTTGGGCATGGTTTGCTCCAGACACTGGGGACCAGTGTCAAATAACAGGGGGGAGAGTGTAGCGGGTATGTACTTTTTAAACTGGTGAGGACACCAGTGATGCATAGTTCCCTGCGGCCCAGCAGGTGATGCTGTCACTTTGGGCCGGGGTTGAACCATCGCTGCAGTGCCGTACCCTTTGTGACCTCTTGCAGCTGTTGTACGGCGGGGCGGGGAACCCACCGTGCTTGCTGGGAGGGGGTATAAAGGGGGCGGACATCTTCGCTACGAGGTTGGAGTCCCCGGCACCTTCAGCCTGAGGGCTGTGGTTGCGGTCGGTGTCCAGGCGGCCTAGGCCTGGACACTTTGAGTTCGTGTTCCATTCCAGACACCTTCAGTCTGGGGTGAGGTACTCAGCCGGAGGCCTGGGGCCCAGTACCTTCCGCTGGGTCCCGCGAGGGAGGGATAATCCTAGGGGGCCCCGGGAGTGGGGCACCCGAATCCAGAGGCGTAAGGGACCGGAGGAGGGACTCACCCGAAGACCTGGTGCAGCAGATTGCCAGTGCCGGGTGAACCTCTGGAGACCGCCCGGAGGGATATCTTTCTCAAACAGGGGCCAAGTTCAAAGAGGAAGTTCAGTCCACGTTCAATGACCGGTGGCAGCGGTCCAGCTATTTCAATCAGGTCAGTGGCAGAGGCCTGCTATTAGGCCTGTGGCAGGGGCCTCAACAGTTCATCCGGTCGGTGGCAGCGACCAAAACTCACGGTCGGTGGCAGAGACCGTGTACCAGGTCTATTCGCTAGGAAAAAGGAATAGGAGAGTTCAGTTGTGCCTGGGCCTACTCGTTCCCACACCCCCATGTTCGTCTGTTATTGGAAGTTCAACGGATTGTGTTCACCGTATTGTACGAGAAATAAAGGAGTGTTGAACTTTCGATTGGTGTGGGGCTCTATTATTGGCAGACACGTTTCCATGGAACAACTGAGGCTTCGTATGCAGTGGACAGACCCGGGAGGTAAATCAACTAAATTTGCTCAACCCTCTTATACACACGAGGGGAGAGCTTGGCGTAGTGTTCCTGCACTCTCCTCTTCCAGGTACCCCTAGACACAAGCCATTCACAATAGGCAAGAGGGAGAGTGAGGTCGCGCTACATATGTAATTATCACATGTGTGGCATTTGTCACAATTGTGATTGATCACTTCATACTGTTATTTGAATATAGCGCAGCACTGTTTACTTTTAATAAGTAGTATAGGCCCTCAAAATCCTCCTTTATTGAATTATATTGTAACTGTATGATCATCGTTTTATTTTGTAAAATGCTGCACAAATTGTTGGAGCTATTTACCATCTGTAAATTAATAATAATAATAACAAAACAACTGCTGTGATTTGATATCATCAGTCTGAAGACCTTGGCCTTCTATGGCAAAATTCAATATACTACACAATCTAATAAATTATTTAATAAATAAACTAAGAATAAAACCTTAACATGCTTTCCAGTCCCCCAGAGGGAAGGTTAAGATATGTCAAATATATTTGATAATGCTTTTAAGGTCCAGGACCAGCACAGAGAGAGAAAAACTAAGCCTTGGCTGCAGAGTTTGTGACAATATCAATTATTTGTAGGTGCTAAAAGCCTAAAGACAAGTCTTCCTGAAGAGAGCTGTTGGGAGTTTCAAGCTGTCAGGTTGGCTGAAATGATATAGCAGGTGACAAGGACATATTAATACTACATAGACCACAGGAGCTGAGCTCAAAAGACAAATGACAGCACTAAAAAAATTACCAGTTTTCTGTCAGCAGTAAATGTCTACTTATAAACAGGGCCGTCGGAACAGGAGAGGCAAACCAAGCAACTGCTTGGGGCCCCCAGCTGGCCTGGGGCCCCAGCAGAGCGGCCCCCCTCCCGCGATCGGCGGCCCCCCCACCCGCGATTGGCGGCCCCCCCCTCCGCGATCGGCGGCCCCCCCTCCCGCGATCGGCGGCCCCCCACCCGCGATCGGTGGCCCCCCTCCCGCGATTGGCGCCCCCCCTCCCGCGATCGGCGGCCCCCCACCCGCGATTGGCGCCCCCCTCCCGCGATTGGCAGCCCCCCTCCCGCGATCGGTGGCCCCCCCCTCCCGCGATTGGCAGCCCCCCACCCGCGATTGGCAGCCCCCCCTCATGTGATCCGCGGCCCCCCGCGATCCGCGCCCCCCCCTGCCGCGATCGGCAGGCCCCCCTCCCGCGATTGGCGCCCCCCCCCCCTCATGTGATCCGTGGCCCCCCCGCGATCCGCGCCCCCACCTGCTGCGATCGGCAGGCCCCCCTCCCGCGATCGGTGCCCCCCCGATCGGTGGTCCCCCTCCCGCGAACGGCGGCCCCTCCTCCCGCGATCGATGTCCCGCGTTAGCACCCCCCTTCTAAATTAAAACCAAAAATCAGTAGAAATCTCAGTAGCACCCCTCCGCTTCTGAATTAAAAGACAAAATCCCAAAAAATTGTGTAGCAGCCCAAACCCCCCCCCGCTTCTCAAAAAAAAAATCAGTAGCCCCCCCTCCCGCTTGGGGGCCCCAAATTCTCAATCTGCTTGGGGCCCCCAAATTCCTTCAAACGGCCCTGCTTATAAACACTGTCTTCTAGGGTTCCTTTGGCTTAAATACAGAACAACTTCAGTGTACTTTCCCTGCTGTAAATCATAGAAAACCATAAACAAGTGGTGATTTCTTACACAATAGATACAATTTATAAGGTTGATTATTATTAAGATAACCATGGTACATTATTGAATATGCTCTGCTATTTTGTTAATAACGCATCTGTCACACTGGTACTGTTGTGAGCCCACAGACGAACAGGTGACACGGGATCCCCCAGGGTGTGGAATCTAAGGGCCAGCCGATATTCTGCCAGGGACCCCCTCACGAGGGTTTGGGCTTACCTGCGTGCTGACCTCAAGTCACGATCCCCAGGTTCACCCTGCTCGCGAGGAGAAGACACAAATGGATGGATGGATAAAGCAAAAGGAAAGCCGGATAGCGAGCCAAGGTCGGGGCGGGCAGCAGACAACGTAATCAGGAGAACTAGCCGATTCGGTACACAAGAAATCAGTTCACGAGAAGTCAGGTAAGCAGGTTACAGAAGGGGTGCTCAGAAACAAGTGTTGCTCAAGTAACCAGAAACTGGTCTGAGTGGAATTTAAATAGTGAGGAACATGGGGGGCTGGACAGTAGCAGGAAGGAAGGATATATTAAGCAACAGGTGAAGCTGAACACAAGCTTGTGGAACAACAGGTACCAGCCGACCTACAGCAATAAAGGTAAGACACAGATCAGCTCTGCAGCTGATCTGTGACAGTACCCCCCCACGCCTACGAGGTCCCCCTACACGTCTGGGGGCTGGCTTGGAGTGAAATTTCCGATGGAATCTGGTCACCAAGCGTGGGGCTGAGACATGTGCAGCAGGAACCCAAGACCTCTTCTCCGGGCCATAACCCTTCCAATCAATCAGATAGAGTAGCTTCCCTCTGGAGTATTTGGAGTCCAATATATCTTTACTCTCCTACTGATCTGTGGTATCAGCCACAGGAGCGGGGTGAGAAGAAGGGCGAGAGAAGCGATTGAGGACCAGTGGCCTGAGCAGAGTGGCATGAAAGGCATTGGGGATCCTGAGATGAGAGGGCAGACGGAGCTTGAAAGCAACTGGATTGATCTGACGGAGAATGGTAAAGGGACCAATGAAGCGAGGGGCTAATTTCATTGAGGGCACCCGGAGTCGGATGTATTGGTAGAGAGCCAGACTCTATCACCAGGTAGGAACTTAGGAGCCGGACGGCGATGACGATCTGCTGCCGTTTTATGCCTTGAAGCAGCCAGATGAAGATTCTTCGAGACTTCTGCCCAGATTGAGTTGAAGGTCCTTTGGGTTTCAGCTGCTGCTGGTACAAGGGGAGAAATGGGAACAGGGAAGGGAACAGATGGATGCTGCCCGTAAACAGTGAAGAAGGGAGATTTTCCATAACTGGCATTGGAGTGTTGGTTTAAGGCAAACTCTGCCCAGGGCAAAATGTCCACCCAGTCATCTTGGTGGGCTGAGATGAAGGCACGGAGAAAACGTTCTACATTTTGATTGACACGTTCCGTTTGCCCATTGGACTGGGGATGAAAGGCAGAAGAAAAATCCAATTTAATCCCAAAGGATTTGGCCAAGGCTCTCCAAAACCGAGCAGTAAATTGAACTCCTCTGTCAGAGACGATATGTGAAGGCATCCCATGAAGACGAAAGATCTCCTTAACGAAGGTTGTGGCAAGACTGGGAGCAGAAGGTAGGCCTGGGAGAGGGATCAAGTGACACATTTTGGAGAACCGATCCCCCACTACCCAGGTGACTGTAGAACCTGTTGAGGGGGGCAGATCCGAGATAAAATCCATGGAAATACAGCGCCAAGGTATATCGGGAACTGGTAAGGGCAGAAGCAACCCAGCTGGGGCGGACGTGGAAGACTTGGATAGTACACAAACCGTACAAGCTTGAACGTACTCTTTGACATCCTTACGAAGAGAGGACCACCAGTAATGATGCTGAAGAAGGTCACAAGTACGAGGTATACCAGGATGTCCAGAGAACTTGGAGTCATGAGCCCACGCAAGGAGTTTGGGACGAAGTGCAGGAACTACAAAAGTTTTACCTGGGGGAGGCTGCGTAGACCGGAGCTGAGTAGTGGCTAGAATTCTATGCGGAGGGATGATGGGACCAGGATCTAGGTGATTCTCAAAATCATTGACATCGAAGGACCTGGACAAGGCATCGGCACAAAGGTTTTTGGCACCAGGATGAAAGGTAATGTTGAATTTGAAGCGGGCGAAAAAGAGGGCACAGCAAGCTTGGCGTGGGTTCAAGTGTTTTACGGATTGTAAATACTGCAGGTTTTTATGATCAGTATAGATGGTAATGCAATGGGGAGAACCCTCTAGTAGATGTCGCCATTTTTGAAGAGCTAGTTTAATAGCCAGCAGCTCACGGTCCCCAATGGTATAGTTATTTTCCGCATCAGAAAACTTCTTGGAAAAGAATCCGCAAGGCTGAGACTTGCCCTTCTGAGCTTGGAGTAGGATGTCACCGACTCCTACTGAGGAGGCATTAACTTCCATAGAAAAAGGTTTTGTAATGTCTGGACGTAGGAGAATTGGGGCAGAGAGGAAGGCTGCCTTGAGTTTGTGGAAAGCATCAATGGCTTCAGGGGACCAGAGACGGGCATTGAAACCCTTGCGGGTGAGAGAAGTAATAGGGGCCACCAAGGTGGAGTAGTTATGAATGAATTGGCGATAGTAATTGGTGAAGCCCAAAAAGCGTTGGGTGGCTTTAAGACCAGAGGGCTGGGGCCACTCAGAGATGGCCCCAAAGTTTGGCTGGGTCCATGAGGAGGCCCTGTGACGAGATTATGTAGCCCAGAAATGGAACTTGTGTTTGTTCAAATAGGCACTTCTCCAATTTAACATATAGACAAGTGTCCCGTAGACGCTGTAGCACAGCTTTCACATGGAGACGATGGGGGAGTAAGTCTGGTGAAAAAATAAGAATATCATCCAGATATACAATAACACAGACATACAGAAGGTCATGGAAGATCTCATTAACCAAATTTTGGAAAACAGCTGGGGCATTGCATAAGCCAAAGGGTATGACAAGATATTCATAAAGTCCGTCCCTGGTGTTAAAGGCGGTCTTCCACTCGTCTCCTTCCCGGATTCTTATTAAATTGTAGGCCCCTCTAAGATCCAATTTGGTAAAAACATGAGAACCTCACAGTCTGTCAAAGAGTTCCGAAATTAAAGGAAGAGGGTATCGGTTCTTCATGGTGATGGCGTTAAGGCCCCTGTAGTCGATGCATGGACGGAGTGAACCATCTTTTTTCCCTACAAAGAAAAACCCGGCTCCGGCAGGTGAGTTGGATTTCCTGATGAAACCCTTTTGCAGGTTTTCCTGAACGTATTCAGACATGGCTTGTGTCTCTGGGATAGATAGAGGGTAGACTCGGCCTCAGGGAGGAGAGGTCCCTGGTAAGAGATCAATGGAGCAGTCATAGTCTTTGTGAGGAGGAAGGTGATAAGCGGACTTTTTGCAGAAAACATCTCGGAAGGACTGATATTGGGAAGGCAACATGGGAGTTATGGAGGTTTCAGCCAGAGGAATGGAATGAGGTGGTAGTACCTTGGAAACACATCGTTGCTGACACTGAGGTCCCCAAGCCAATACTTGTCCAGACTTTCAATCAAGATGTGGGGAGTGTTTCTGCAACCATGGAAGACCCAGAATGATGGGATTGGAGGATTTAGGCAGAATTAGGAAAGAGATTTCCTCACCATGCAAAACCCCAATGCGTAACTCCATAGGAGGGGCTTTAAACCGGATTGGGCTCATTGGCAAGAAGGAGCCATCTACTGCAGTCACGGAGAGGGATGTAGCCAGTGCAACAAAGGAAATGCCCAACTCGGAAGCCAAAGATTGTTCAATGAAATTCCCAGCTGCTCCAGAGTCCACGTATGCAGAGAGTTGATAGGCATTTTGAGCCCAGTGGATAGACACGGGTAGGGTGAAACGAGAGAAGCTGACAGAATTAAAGGATCGGTCTAGATCACCTCTCTTCGAGTGACCTAGACCCTGGAGTTTCCCGGACGAACTGGACAGGAGTTCAAAAGATGTCCTTTATCACCGCAATAAAGGCACAAGCCCAAACCCATGAGCCGGGCAAGTTCCTCTGGAGTGAGGCGAGTTCGCCCAAGCTGCATAGGTTCTTCCAACATTTGAGAGGTTGAAGACAGAGAGGGTTCCTCAAGTCTTTGGAGTGCCGGTGCTGGACGGCCAGCAGGGGGATGACTGGATCTGGATCTCTCCAGGGTCCGCTCCTGGAAACGAATGTCTATTTGAATGCTTAATGCAATTAAATCATCCAATATGGTAGGAATGGTGCGTCCAGTGAGTTCATCCTTTACACGCTCAGATAGGCCTTGCCAGAAGGTAGCGGTGAGAGCCTCATTATTCCATTTGAGTTCAGCGGCCAGCGTACGGAATTGAACTGCGTATTGACTGACTGTCATTCCTTGCTGACGAAGGAGGGCCCCAGCAGCAGAAGACACTCTGCTGGGCTCATCAAAAGTTTTCCGGAAAGCATCCAAAAAGGCCTGGAGGTCGGAGGTGATAGAATCGTGTTGTTCCCAAAGTGGGGAGGCCCAAGCAAGGGCATTACCTGAAAGTAGAGAGATGATATATGTGACTTTGGTGCGATCAGTTGGAAAATGGTGGCTGGAAAGTTCAAAGTGGATGGAACACTGATTAATGAAGCCACGACAAGTCTTAGGGTCGCCAGAAAAACGAGGTGGTGATGGCAGATGCAAGCAGGGATTGCCAGGTGAGGCAGGTAACATGGGAGCAGATGAGGCAGAAGCAGGAGCCGAAGGAGCTGAAGTTGCAGCGACTTGCAGGTGATCCAGGCGGGAGGCAAGATCCTGTAGAAACAGCATTATTTGCTCTTGATTTGCTTGCTGGGAGTTAAGTCTCTGAACTAGATGTTGCATTTGGTCCTCAGTCAGTGACCGACTCTCTGAGGAGCTCATGGCTTGAGCAAACTGTCACACTGGTACTGTTGTGAGCCCACAGGCGAGCAGGTGACACGGGATTCCCCAGGGCGTGGAATCTAAGGGCCAGCAGGTATTCTGCCAGGGACCCCCCCACGAGGGTTTGGGCTTAGCTGCGTGCTAACCCCAGGTCACGACCCCCAGGTTCACCCTGCTCGCGAGGAGAGTACCAGAAGACACAAATGGGTGGATGGATGATGAAGCAAAAGGAAAGCCGGATAGCGAGGCAAGGTCGAGGCGGGCAGCAGACAACGTAATCAGGAGAACTAGCCGATTCGGTACACAAGAGATCAGTTCACGAGAAGTCAGTAAGCAGGTTACAGGAGAGGTGCTCAGAAACAAGTGTTGCTCAAGCAACCAGAAACTGGTCTGAGTGGAATTTAAATAGTGAGGCACATGGGGGGCTGGACAGGAAGTAGCAGGAAGAAAGTATATATTAAGCAACAGGTGAAGTCGGCGACACCCATAGCTGCTGAGTGCAGCCAGAGCTGAACACAAGCTTGTGGAACAACAGGTACCAGCCGACCTACAGCAGTAAAGGTAAGACACAGATCAGCTCCGCAGGTTCTGCGCCCCCCCACCCCAAAGCATCCTGCCCCATGTTGATGGGGACAAGGGCCTCTTCCCGGCAACCCTTGCCCGGTGGTTGTTGGGGTCTGCAGGCGGGGGGCTTATCGGAATCTGGAAGCCCCCTTTAACAAGGGGGCCCCAGATCCTGCCCCCCCATGTGAATGAGTATGGGGTACATTGTACCCCTACCCATTCACCAAAGAAAATAGTGTAGTGTTAAAAAATACAGTAGATAGTTTTTGACTTTTTTTTTGTTAAAAATATCTTCTGCTTCTTCCTCCGGTCTTCCTCCATCTTCTCCCACATCTTCATCCTCCGGTCTTCTCCTTCTTCTCCCGCTTCTTCTTCCGCTCTTCTTTTTTCTTCTGTCTTCTTTGTCCAGTGTTCTTCTTCCTCTGCCGCCGGCGACTCTCCTCCGATGCTGCGTCCCGCTGAATTGTAAGCGCCGATGTCAAGCATTTCTTAAATAACGATGTAGATAAATGGCCCAGCCCCCTTTGTTATCTAAGAAATGCAGGACATCGATGCCGACAGATCAGTGGGACGCAGTATCGGAGGAGGGACATCGGCGGGAGTGGCGGCAGAGGAAGAAGAACACCGGACAAAGAAGACAGGAGAAAGAAGAAGAGCGGAAGAAAAAGCAGGGGGAGAAGGAGAAGACCGGAGGATGAAGATGTGGGAGAAGATGGAGGAAGACCGGAGGAAGAAGCGGAGAAGAAGAAGAAGAAGAAGATATTTTTAATAAAAGACTTGTCTTGTCAAAAACTGTCTACTGTATTTTTTAACACTACACTACTTTTTTGGGGGGGGAATGGGTAGGGGTACAAGGTACCTGATACTCATTCACATAGGGGGGACCGGAATCTGGGGGCCCCCTTGTTAAAGGGGGCTTCCAGATTCCGATAAGCTCCCCGCCCGCAGACCCCGGCAACCACCGGGCAACATGGGGGCAAGGTGCTTTGGGGTGGGGGGCGCAGAGCCATACTAGACCCAAGGTCCTGGTATGGACCTGGGGGGAACCCAACGCTGTTTTTTTTCACAATTTTATTTTAGCCAGCATTTTTTTTTTACATTCAGCGGGAAGCCAGCTGACAGCTGATTACTATTCGATTGTTAAGGACACAGCGGCCAGATTCCCGGCCCCCTCCTTAGCAACCAGCTATATACAGTGTAAAAAAAAAAAAAACGCAAAGCGCAAATCGTGGCAAAAACGCGGTAAAAACGCGGTACTTGCATTTTGGATGCCGGTCCATTAAAGTCTATTACATGCAAAAGCTGCATTTTGCGGGAAAAAAGTCCCCGACCCTTTCCAAAAACGCAGAGGCACAAAAATGCATTGATGTGAACATGTTCCATAGGAACCCATGTTAAAAAATGTCCCTGCATTTCTGCAAAATGCATCAAAAAATGCATTAGTGTGAATCGAGCCTAACACTTTTTCTGCAGTTACAATAATCTTTTTTTTTGGGGATAAAGCTTTTTTAATAAATTAATAAAAGTTGACTATTCTAAATGACCCTCTTACTTCCACTTTTGCTGGACAGCTTGGCCTGTTGAAGAAAGTTTAAAAATAACAGATTTACTGGCTGGATCACCAGGTGAAAATATAGAAAAAAACTTAATAAAAAATAAAATGAATGCAGCCACCACATTTAAGGGTTGGTAGGCTGCAATACATTACATTTTCGATTTGGGGGTTTAACTAGGCTTTAAGTATGTGTACTATCCCTCTGCAGTACCTTTCATCATCCATTTTGCACTTTAATGTGTCCCATCTCCTTGGTGTCTCTGTATATATTATCCCTTGTCTTGTCTCTGGCTGACTTCCCAATTTTGACACCTGCTGTGGCTTGCTACCACTTCTGGCTCACAACCCTTGGTTTAGCCTTTCACTTTGTCTTTAGTTATGAATCAAGTTTTTGTCTGCAGTTCCCCTTGCCCCCCATCCAAGGAGGTTCTATCCTTTCAGATGAGAAGTGTTCTGGTAGCGCTGGAGATAAACTTTTCAGCTTAAAATGATTGATAATTTAAATATCATAAGACAAATTGGTGAAGTAGTTAAACTACCCAGGAAAGCTAAATAAAACTTCAGCTTACATTATTCTCTGCTACAGCTTGCATAGAGTAAAAAGTATCAGTAATGAAATACTTAAATATAAAAGCTACATTAAGTCATTGTGCAGAGTTGAATATACAAACAGAAACAAGACTTTTGTGAGCGACTGAAATCTGTGAGATGTGTCATATCGGGGTCGGCAGTAACTGTATGCTCTCTTGTCACTTTGATGAACTTGGTAAAGAAAGTAAAATGACAGCATTAGAATTAAAGGGACCACAAGCATGTGACTCCTTTCAGAAGGTAATGTGTGCATGAATGGGCTGCTTGTGAAGCATCAGATAGAAGCCCACTCCATCAATCAGAGAAACAAAGATTGCTGCCTTCAAGGGTTTGATGAGTGAAGAGCTAACCTATCTTGATTTCCTCAAGCATTATGTGTTTGTGCTAAGCTGAGTACTGAGAATGGTCTGTCTTGTTGTGAGATAAGCAAGTGTGACACAAAGGACATTAGGAAAAAAGACTGATGTCCCATCAGGGGCACATTGTGAGGTTTACTTTATTTTGCTAATTTGTTGTTTATTTTTTTTCCCTCCTGCACAGTTGTTGATAAAGTTTTCAAAATGTCACGAAAAAGTATTAGCTCACTTCTAAAATCCTTTTCTAATTTATTTAAATCCTATTAAATCATAATAAAAAATAGATCAAGCTGTTTTACACAGGATTCATTCGATCTGTATAGAAATTGCAAAAAAATAAAAAATATACATTTCACTTTGCTTATTTTGTTTAAAAAATTGTAAGTACACAATAAATACAATTAGATTTAAAAAGTCTGTCCATTTTACAACCTGAAACATCATGGATAGGAAATAATTACCATGGAAGAAGAGGGGTGCGCTGGATAAGGATCAAACTAGCCAATGTCCAAATACTGTACACCCCCTGTTAACATATAAGAAAAATAACACAATAGACTTTGCTATAGACTAGAGATCTCCAGAACGATATAAGGCATATAACATAAAAAGATGATAGTACTGTATGCAGCCCACTATTTGTGGTAATGTTTATTAAATCTACATTTTCAATAAAAGCACACTACATTTTTTAAGCACACACAAAAACACAGTACAATCTCTATCTTTGCTATTATGATGTAAAGCGCTGTGAAAACTGTTGGCGCTATATAATTCTTGTATAATAATAATTAACTCTTGTACTAGTGGCGGCCAGTGGACATTTTTTGCATGCAGCTCCCCTTGCGGCCCTGCCAATTACTTACCTCAATCCAGCGATGTGCATGAGAGCCGAGGCTCTCTCAGTTCGCTTGGCTCTCTCCCTCCTCATTGGTTCAGACACAGCCGCAGAAGCCATTGGCTCCTATAGCTGTCAATCACAGCCAGTAAAGAGGGAGCGGTGGGGACAATGAGCCTCACTGTGTGTTGCTATGGTGGCACTTGTTGGGGTGGATGAGCCAGAAGCGCTGGCGGGGACCCGAGAAGAGGAGGATTGGGGCTGCTCTGTGCAAAACCATTGCACATAGCATGCAAGTATAGCAAGTTTGTAAAGTCTCTCTCTTTTTTTAAATAACACAAATCACACAATCACTTTAAGTGATTATAGTAAGTATAGACATCTTTAATTTACAGAGTAGGTAGAATAGGGCTTAGAATTGGGGTGGGAGTAGGTTTAAGCTTAGTTAAATTTTGACCGTACTCCTACTATAAGTGTGTTCTCCTTCCCTCCCCAGTCACTGTGCCAAGGGAGCATGGGCAAGGAGTTTTGTACTGGGTTGAGCAGAGCCTTATGGGAAACTGAGAAACAAATTTCCAATCAGGTCCACCTTGCTGTTGATTGACAGTGCACAGCAGTAGGCAAACTCATAACTACTATTTAGTCCAATAGTGGTTTTAACCCCTTGCTTACTGGGCACATAAACCCCCTTCCTGCCCAGGCGAAATTTCAGCTTTCGGCACTGCGTCGCTTTGAATGACAATTGCGCGGTCGTGCGACGTGGCTCGCAAAAAAAATTGACGTCCTTTTTTCCCCACAAATAGAGATTTCTTTTGGTGGTATTTGATCACCTCTGCGGTTTTTATTTTTTGCGCTATAAACCAAAAAAGAGCAACAATTAAAAAAAAAAAAACACAATATTTTTGGATTTTTGCTATAATAAATATCCCATATTTTTTTTTTTAAAAATATTTTTTCCTCAGTTTAGGCTGATACGTATTCTTCTACATATTTTTGGTTAAAAAAAATCCCAATAAGCGTATAGTGATTGGTTTGCGCAAAAGTTATAGCGTCTACAAAATAGGGGATAGAATTCAGATTTTTTTTTTTACTAGTAATGGCGGCGATCTGCGATTTTTGTCAGGACTGCGATATTGTGGCGGACACATCGGACACTTTTGACACATTTTTGGGACCATTCACATTTATACAGTGATTAGTGCTATAAAACTGCACTGATTACTGTATAAATGTGAAAAAATTGGGGAAAAATCGCGCTGACCCGTGACCAAACACTATGACAGTGATGAAATGAAATGACCAAAAGAACATAAGATCTACTAAATAAACAATAAAATCAAATGTATACAAAAGAGATTAAATGATGTGCTGTGATCTATATCAAATAAGTATAATCCATATAGTGTAAATTAGTCCATCACAAAGATCCTTAAATAAATTCTTATAAGTGACACCAGTGCTCCGTGAAAATTCATATAAGTTGTTGTGTCCGCATACATCTGTGACTTTCCACCACCAAATAGCAGGATTTCTCCTTACCAGCTGTATATGCCCCCCCTGACAGAGGGTCAATTTAGGCAAAAATCAAAATGTATCTCCCACGAATCACCGCAGCACACAACACATAGGATTCCTAGGATGGCGTCCTCCGATTTCCATCAATGGACACGTGAATATAAAAAGAATGGAACACACTCCACATAGTGCATTAAACTTTATAAAATTTATTCCATTAAAATAAAGATACACTTACAATTGTGCAGTTCAAAAATTTGCCTGTATTACGTCTGGTGTGCTGGCCGTAGCACATTCAACAGACACCCGTCCTTCTCGGAAGTGATAGAGGTGACGTCAGTGCGTCGCTCCGCCCTACGTCCGTTTCGTAAAACCTTACTTCTTCCAGGGGCAGAATGTGACTGGCAGGGAAGGGGTTAACACTAGGGGGCAAGGAAGGGGTTAATATGTTCTCTAATGTGTGATTGCTACTGTGGGGGGAGGGGACTGACTGGGGGAGGAGACCGATCTGTGTCCCTATGTACAAGGGACACAGCATCGGTCTCCTCTCTCCCTGACAGGACATGGATCTGTGTGTTTACACACACAGATCCATGTCCTTGTCTGAGTACTGGCCGATCGCGGGTACCTGGCGGACATCGTGGCCACCAGGCACGTGCATCAGCATCTCAGTGATGCGCCGGGCACGCACGCGTGCCGGCGGCGGCGCTCGCGCGCCCCCTAGTGGCCGGAGGAGCGGAGGCCGTATAATGACGGCCTCCCGGCATTATAGAACCACTTTGCGGCCGTCATTAGTCGTATGACGGGCGCAAAGTGGTTAAAATCAGCTCACTGCCATGTGCTGTTAATCAAAAGTAAAATGGACCTGATGGGGTAATTAGTCACTCAGTTCCCCATCAGGCTCCGCCCACACAGTGATACCAGCCATTTCCCCAGTATGGGCATTGTCAAAGTTGGGTAATGACTTTGTCATGATCCCCAGCCCCTTTGTTTACATTTAACTCTTGGCTGGGGATCTCTTGGCCAACAACTGAATGTGGCTAGAGATCCAGCACTAAGCTAAAAGCTGTCACACATACATCTTCCCAGCACATACATGTAGCATATCTGTATGCCAGCTAAGAGCCGGTCTTAATTGCCACCAGTTTCCTAAGCTGTGAACTGGACGTACTTCTTAAAGGATCTGTCACTTCCATAGAGATAGATTTTTAAAGTGGAAATAGTTAGAACTACCTGAATTTGTCACCCATGTCGGTAATGTTTCCAAAACTGGTGCATATGCTTGCCTGAATCAGGCACTGGTAGTTCTACAGGAAACTACCACCAGAAAAATTATCCTTAAGCCTTTATTGAATTCCCCTCCACATGTTTAAAATATTATGTTAAAATAGATGATAGGTATTTTTTGTTTTAGATCATCTACAAAAGAGCCATCAGTAGGTAATTTTTTGATACAGCGACTGGTTACATTTATTTGCTAAGAGCCCGTTCACACTGGAGTCGCCCATAGCGTCGGCGGTAAAATAGCGGTAAAATGCTGCTATTTTACCGTCGGATTTGCGGCGCATTTCGGGCACTTTTAACCCCCGCTAGCGGCCGAGAAAGGGTTAAAACCGCCCACAATGCGCCGCCACAGCGGCGTATTGCCGGCGGTACAGCGGCAAATTGCTGGCGATACAGCGGCGCTGCCCATTGATTTCAATAGGCAGGAGTGCATTAGGAGCGGTGAGTTCACCACTCCTAATGCGCTGCAAAGAAGCTGCTGGCAGGACTTTTTCTGATGCCCTGCCAGCGCACCGCTGCAGTGTGAAAGCCCTCGGGCTTTCACACTGGAATGAATAAAGCAGCAGTTTAAGGGCGGATTGCAGGCGCTATTTTTTAACGCTATAGCACCTGCAAAACGCCCTCAGTGTGAAAGGGGTCTAATTCCCACTAGCATTGTCTAGATTAGAATAGATACATACTTCTCTGTAATAAGAGATTTATTTATTTCCTTTGCTCATTGTCTTCATCTAGAGGACATAATGTGGTATTTTACTACTTTTTTTGCATCATTTCATGAACAAGTGAACAAAAAATATACAATGCAGAGATTTTACATGTAGCGGGGGTTTTAAATCTAAAGGGAATGTTTGAGTGGTAGTTGTACTCGAACACACTATTTGATAGGGTTCTGTAAAACCCATTTTGAACTGCAGGTGGGATGCTGGTGTGTAGTTCCCCGTGGCCTGTTGATGGCACTGTCATCGGAGTGTCAAGGTCACCTGTGGCCAGGTGACAGATGCACACCGTAGGGGGACAGGAGTGCACCGCAAGGTAGTGAACCCTATGGCTGGCTACTGCGGATAGGAAACTGGGTGGTTGTGGAAAGCGGGACCAGAGGAGCACAACCGGGATCCCAACGGAAGCGAGAGCCAAGATTCCCCAGGGCGCGGAGTCTAAGACCCAGCTGGTCTTCTCCAGGGCCTCTAGTGGTGAGGATGTTACGCTGCAGGCTGGGACCAGGTCGCGGCCCCTGGAGTTTCCTAGCTCACGCCCCGTAGGATAAGGGGAAAAGAGGGGAAGCAGCAGCACACGATAGAGAGAACCGAATAACAAGCAGAAGGTCAGGGGCCACAAGCAGACAAGGATAACGAAGAACAAGCCGAAGGTCAAGGGTCACGAGCAGACAGGGATAGTCGGGGACAAGCCAATAACGTAACAGAGAGACAGACGTAGCACACGGCAGGCAGGAACCCAAACACACAATGCCTAACAAACACGTTGATCAGCAAAGCAGGCTTGCAGTGCACAGGTTAATATAGTGTTCAGTGATAGGGCCTGGGGTCAGGTTGGTTAGAGGGTGACATGTCACAGGAGTCAAGCTGAATAGCTGAAAGACAAGCAGAATGTCCTGAACAAGAAAAAGTAGGAGGCTCACTGGGCATGGGCTGGACTGGCATAACTAGTACAGAGGCAGAGTGAATAGCTGAGTCAGGTGTAGCGACTACCTGAATCGCATCGCAAGACGTAGCGACTGCAGGACCTGTAGACAAGCTAGCCTGGCTGTGCGTCCAAGGGTGGTTAGGGACAGAGAAATGTAAATGGTTATGCAACCTGGAATGAATGACCGGCTCAGATTCACAGGGGGCAACCTTGGGTAGGCAGGACGAGGAACAGGAGGGACCCCAAGCCAGGATCTGTCCAGTAGTCCAGTCCACATGAGGAGAATGGAGCTGTAACCATGGGAGACCCAAAATTATAGGCGTTGAGGCCTTGGGTAAGATAAGGAAGGATATCCACTCCTGGTGGAGTGTCCCTACCGACATCTTAACAGGGAGGGTCTGGAAGCGGATAGGTCCCCCTGGGAGAACAGTACCATCAATCGCCAAGACCACCAATGGTGTGGTGAGGGGCAAAAGAGTAAGTCTCATGGACGATGCGATTTCCCAGTCCATAAAATTACCAGCGGCTCCGGAATCCAGATATGCTGAGACCGAATGAGAAGAAGCACCAACATGAAGGAACACAGAAAGCAGAAGACGAGAAAGGGGAAGGTGATATTTCTGGGTCCAATACTCCACTTTCCAGATGAAGTGGACCCGAACGTTTTTCTGGACAAAGAGAGCAAGTGTCACGAAAATGACCTTTGCCCCCACAGTAAAGACACAGACCAAGAGTTCTGCGCCTAGCACGTTCCTCGGGGGATAGCCTGGTCCGACCCAGCTGCATGGGTTCCTCAGCTGGTAGGAGATGCTCTACGGGTCGAAGAGAGGGGAGCTCAGGCTGACTAAGAACCAAGGAGTGCTGGCGTTGCTTTTCTAAGGTCCTCTCCTGAAAGCGAATATTGATCTGGTTACACAAGGAGATAACGCCGGCCAGATCAGTGGGGATGGTTCTTCCTGCTAATTCATCCTTCACTCTATCAGACAGGCCATGCAAAAAGGTTGCGACTAAGGCCTCATTGTTCCAGCTCAACTCAGCCGACAGTATGCAGAAATGAAGGGCATACTGTCCCACAGAAGCAGACTCTTGGCGGAGACGTAAAAGGGCGCTGGCCGCTGAAGAGACACGAGCCGGTTCTTCGAAGATATTCCGAAAAAGTTTCAAGAAGCCAGACAGGCTAGAAACCACTGGATCATTCAGTTCCCACAGAGGGGCTGCCCAGGCTAAAGCTTCACCAGAGAGGAGGGAAATGATATAGGCTACCTTAGCCCGATCAGACAGGAAGTTTTGGGGCTGGAGCTCAAAATGAATCGTGCATTGGCTAAGGAACCCCCTGCAAGCCTTGGAGTCCCCAGAGAAACGGGACGGAGCTGGCAGTTGTAGCGAGTGTGTGGCTGCGACTAGTGCAATAGGTGCAGCCGCTGATTGTATTTGAGGTTGCGGATTCAGGGTTCCCAAGGAGGCCTGAAGCTGCTCAAAGCGAGAAGCCAGATCCTGGAGGAATCGCATCACCTGAGTCTGATTCGATTCCTGGGTTTCAAGTCTGCAAACTATGCCCTGCAATGGATCATCCGCGGGTAGCGGGATGTCAGCCGGGTTCATGGCTGATCAAACTGTCAAGGTCACCTGTGGCCAGGTGACAGATGCACACCATAGGGGGACAGGAGTGCACCGCAAGGTAGTGAACCCTATGGCTGGCTACTGCGGATAGGAAACTGGGTGGTTGTGGAAAGCGGGACCAGAGGAGCACAACCGGGATCCCAACGGAAGCGAGAGCCAAGATTCCCCAGGGCGCGGAGTCTAAGACCCAGCTGGTCTTCTCCAGGGCCTCTAGTGGTGAGGATGTTACGCTGCAGGCTGGGACCAGGTCGCGGCCCCTGGAGTTTCCTAGCTCACGCCCCGTAGGATAAGGGGAAAAGAGGGGAAGCAGCAGCACACGATAGAGAGAACCGAATAACAAGCAGAAGGTCAGGGGCCACAAGCAGACAAGGATAACGAAGAACGAGCCGAAGGTCAAGGGTCACGAGCAGACAGGGATAGTCAGGGACAAGCCAATAACGTAACAGAGAGACAGACGTAGCACACGGCAGGCAGGAACCCAAACACACAATGCCTAACAAACACGTTGATCAGCAAAGCAGGCTTGCAGTGCACAGGTTAATATAGTGTTCAGTGATAGGGCCTGGGGTGGAGTCAGGCTGGGAGGAGATTATAAAGGAAGCCAGGTGAAGGAGGTCTGGTCTCTAAGATGAACACATGGGAAGGAAGGTAAGCTGACAGACAAACATTACTGCATATCCATGACACGGAGGCTAGGGTTGAACAACTAGTACAGTGCTGTGCCTTGGATGTCCCCTCTCGGCTGTGGTATGGTGGGCGTGTTGGCCTGCTGTGCATCCCGGGAGAGGATATAAAAGGGGCAGTCCCTGTGCAGGGGGAGTTCCCAGGGGTCCGACCCCGGGAGTGTGTGGTCCTGTTCGTGGCCACCCCAGGCACCTTTAGTCCTGAGGTGGAGTTCCTGACTCGGTACACTGGCAGATCAGTCCCAGGCACCTTTTAGCCCTGGGACTGCAACTGAAGTCCTCGGGTCCAGCACCTTCGGCTGGGACCCACAGAGGAAAGAGGAATCTCAGGGTGCTGCCTTGCGAGGAGACCCGTATCTGGAAGAGGAGGCCGGGGGAGGACTGTTCCGAGGGACTGGTGAGAGATCACAGTGAAAGAAGGGGCCCGGTAACTCTCTGGAGGGATGTCATCTTCCTGATAGAGGCCTAGTAATGGAACGAAAGTTCACCAGGTCTGTGGCAGAGACCTAAAGTTCACCAATTCTGTGGCAGAGGCCTAAAATTCACCAGGTCTGTGGCAGAGGCCTAAAGTTCACCGGATCTGTGGCAGAGTTTGTGCAGAGACTGTGTGTGTGTTATCTGATGTGAGCTTCACTCTGGCTGCTAGGATTCACTCTAGTGGGAGACTATCCAGATGAGCTGAGACTACCTGAAGATATAGGTAGTGAATATCTTTGTTTGTGCTTGGACCTACTCCAACACCTCTTGCTGTCCTGATCTTCCTCCAACCTTTCTTATTTCAATGACTATGCATAAGAGAAAATAAACTCTACGTTGGAGTTGCAATTGGCGTGGACTTTGGAGTTATTGGGGAATAGAGACTTGTCTTTAATGTAGTGAAGACGGGAACCATTCTTGAGAAAGCCTGACCATAAAGACCCAGGAACATTACACCGCTCAACCTCTTCATACAGGAGGGTACAGGCTTGTGGCATGGTGTGCCCCTTATCCTGCAAGTGAGCCAAAGGTGAGGTATTGGGGGTCTGTGTGCTACACGTGGGGGCTCGAGTCCGGGATTTTTGTGGTTGGAAACCCCCAAGAGTTTGGACTTTATTCCCCTTGTGAGGCTCCGTGGAGGTCTGCCATCTTTGGGAGAATTTTGGCTGCACCACGAGGAGAGCCCAAGCTGCGTAGTTCGTGGGCGTGTCAAGGAAAAGTAGCCCACGAACATTGCAGGAAAATGGGAGGAGCCTCGCCATGCAGTGAGACGTGTATGGTGGCTTTGGCGCCAAAAGGACAGTGTGTGATGGATCGGCGAGTGAGCAACATGGCGACTAATGCCCCATGGATTCCAAGTTCTTCAACCATGAACGTTGCCTCTTTCGCTACTCCCTTGATGGATATGGGGATTCGGCTGAAGCCTCTGGGTCGCTTCGCTCTCTACGTCTGCAGAAACGCAGAGGCCCTTGGAGTAGTTTGTCCCAGATGCCAGGGACTGGTGGTGCACCTTCGGTCCTTTGGAAGATGTGAAAAGTGCAAGGAATTCATCTTTGAGGTAGAGCAACCTATAGAAAAACCTTTAGTCTACTGTCTGAATTGCCTTACGGGCACCACTACTCTTGAGGAGGAAACTTGTGCTTCCACAGCCACCCTCACGCGCAATGCCGTGACTTCGGAGGAAGTCGGTATGGATGTTCCGGTAATTGAGGAACCAGAGACGGAGGAGCCGGCGGATGCTGCCTCTGTTGTTACAGAGTCTTCGCTCCCACCGCCCAAGCGAAAGGTGGGCTATGTGCAAGCCTCCTGCGGCCGTGGTCGAGCTACACCCCAGCGCTTGCCTGAAACGGATTGTCCAGTCTGAGGGACCTCCAGACGATCCACGACAGCTACAGGTCAAGGTAAGCCGGGGAAAGGGACAAAAGTGAGTGTCCGAAGTATCGGGGATGTTTGGGTTCCCGACCCTAAAGAACTTGTCAAGGACAGTGATTCCTCCGCCACCAAAAATTATTTGCCGGCAGAGGAGTACGATACCTCTGACCTGGTATCGTCCTCTGAGATGGGAGAAGATGCTGAGATAGACGAACTGTTTGTAAAAAATGGCTGGGATAGAGTACCCCTATCCACTGCCAGAAGTAGAAGGGTTTCACCCAAAGTTCCAGGGAGAATCGCACACCGGGTGGAGGCCCCTGTGTTGGAGGCGATACCTGACCCCAGGCCTGCATCACCCAGACCTACGTTGCCTGTGCCTGCCGCTGTGGCTGAGTATTCGCCATTGCGGGCTGCTATGTTGGGTCTCAAGGCAGTGAAAGTGCCTCAGCATCTGGATGCCATTGTCCTACTGGGTGCAGAAGACCGTGCTACTCTTCCCCCGCTTTCTAGGATGCAGCAGTTGTTCAATCAGAGGGTGGTTGCTGACTACGGATGGGAGTACCCGTATGTATCTAGAGACTTGCTTTTTGAGGTGGAGGCCTACAGAGAGAGATGGTATGCTGACTTTCTGTGGGACTATTTGAAAGTGCCTAATGCCCGCAGGTATCTCTCTTGTTCTGCAGCAGTTGCTGAGAGGTACAAGGGGTGTAAGTTGAACTGGGTACTGGGTCGACACATACACGCAGATCAGGTGGTTGTGTGTCGGAAGGAGCAGGAGGATGCTGTCTATTCCATTGAAACTTTTGATAAAAACTAGAAGCTCCTTGTTTTGCCCGATCCAAAGTTTTACCTCTTAAGAGACTGGACTCTAATGTGTTCTACTGTTTTCCGGAGTGTACTCTCCTGGAGTCCCGGGACTTTGCCCTTGTAACTTGGGGTAATGTACTCCGTTGGAGAGCCTGGAGAGCTGTTGCCGTTTCTCTCGGCTCACAGTGCCACAGAGACAGAGACTTTGGGGGTAGATGCAGCTAGGGCCACAGAAGAAAAAAAAAAACGAGATTTGATTTCAAATGTTGGGACAATGTTATGACGGTGGCACTTCCACTAGGTGGCGGAGCTGCGAAGGGTTTCTGTGCGCACTAAAAAAAAAAAAAAAAAACACAAGAAAGAATATATATAATAATATATTAATGGTTTCTTTATTTACACTAGGATTAGTGTAATGAGTACTTATTAAGAAGGAAAATGTCCTCCCCTCGGGGAGGGTAGTTCCCTTCCTTTGTAGAAATTGGTATAGGATGTGATTATGGTAGTTTGTATGTGTTTCTTTTTTTTTCTCCCCCTGCAGGTGAACGTCTGGCAACCACTGAGCATGGGTGGCTTAGCTAGCGAAGGAGGGCAGGGAAGTGTGGATGTAAATATAATAATGTGACTTGTATTGATATGTGACATTGAGAATGGGATGTTCACATTTAGTTTTTTTCCTTTTGTTGATCTTCATTCATATCTTTATTCAACCCCTTTCCCCACATTTAGGTTCCGGCACAAACAAACCATTTTTTTTTCTATTATGTTTTTTTCTGTACATAGTTCTGAGATAAACATGCGTAGACTCAGGCTTGAGGTACGTGAGTTTACCCCAGACACTGCGGACAGTGTCTATCTGTCCTGGGGGAGTGTGTAGCGGGGGTTTTAAATCTAAAGGGAATGTTTGAGTGGTAGTTGTACTCAAACACACTATTTGATAGGGTTCTGTAAAACCCATTTTGAACTGCAGGTGAATGCTGGTGTGTAGTTCCCAGTGACCTGTTGATGGCGCTGTCATTGGAGGCTAGGGTTGAACAACTAGTACAGTGCTGTGCCTTGGATGTCACCTCTCGGCGGTGGTATGGTGGGCGTGTTGGCCTGCTGTGCATCCCGGGAGAGGATATAAAAGGGGCAGAACCCATCTGCAGGAGGGAGTTCCCGGGGGTCCGACCCCGAGAGTGTGTGGTCCTGTTTGTGGCCACCCCAGGCATCTTTAGTCCTGGGGTGGAGTTCCTGACTCGGTACACTGGCGGATCAGTCTCAGGCACCTTTAGCCCTGGGACTTCAACTGAAGGCCTTGGGTCCAGCACCTTCGGCTGGGACTCACGGAGGGAAGAGGAATCTCAGGGTGCTGCCTTGCGAGGAGACCCGTATCTGGAAGAGGAGGCCGGGGGAGGACCATTCCGAGGGACTGGTGAGAGATCACAGTGAAGGAAGGGGCCCGGTAACTCTCTGGAGGGATGTCATATTCCTGATAGAGGCCTAGTAATGGAACTAAAGTTCACCAGGTCTGTGGCAGAGACCTATAGTTCACCAGGTCTGTGGCAGAGGCCTAAAGTTCACCGGATCTGTGGTAGAGTTTGTGCAGAGACTGTGTGTGTGTTATCTGATGCAAGCTTCACTCCGGCTGCTAGGATCCACTCTAGTGGGAGACTATCCAGATGAGCTGAGACTACCTGAAGATATAGGTAGTGAATATCTTCATTTGTGCCTGGACCTACTCCAACACCTCTTGCTGTCCAGATCTTCCTCCAACCTTTCCTATTTCAATGACTATGCATAAGAGAAAATAAACTCTACGTTGGAGTTGCAATTGGTGTGGACTTTGGAGTTATTGGGGAATAGAGACTTGTCTTTAACATAGTGAAGAAGGGAACCATTCTTGGGAAAGCCTGACCATAAAGACCCAGGAACATTACACCGCTCAACCTCTTCATACAGGAGGGTACGGGCTTGTGGCATGGTGTGCCCCTTATCCTGCAAGTGAGCCAAAGGTGAGGGATTGGGGGTCTGTGTGCTACATACATAATATACATTGGTAAAATTCACTATAACTTAATGTAATGCAAAAATTCATTTTGTATTTATTTACCAAAAAATAAATCTTATTATAGTCAGCAATAATAAGGACATTATATTTTTTGTTTTTTTGTTATGGAAATATCAAAAATTGCTGGGGCAGGTGGAACGTAGAGCGTCAAAATATAAATATGTCTAGAGTTACATTAAACAAACAAAAATACAGTATGTCAGCCATCTGTGCTCATTCTACGCTAAATATACATTCTAAGGCCTCATGCCCACGGACGTTTTTACAGCTGCGTTTTTGAACGTTTTTTACAGCTTAAAAACGCCTGTCCATGTTAGTCTATAGCTTCATGCCCACCTAGACATTTTTGAGCTGCAAATAGCATAGACGTTTTCAAGCTGTAAAAAAAAAACAGAACCAGTGCGTTGCTCAGCGTCAGAATTAGGCAGAAAAAAACGCGAGCGTTTATTTATTTATTTTTATTTTTATTAAAAAAAAATATATATATATATATATATACAATAACATGCACAGGCGTTTTTAAGCTGTAAAAAACGCAGCTGTAAAAACGTCAGTGGGCATGAGGCCTTAAAGTTCATTTGAGCGTTTCTGCTTTTGTGATATTCTAGAGCTAAACATCATGCCAGTGCTAATGGTATTTTCTTTTCTGGCTGCCTGGTGTAGCCATAGGTTTGTTAGTAAGGTTTATAAAACATACTCAATAAATGAGGATCTAACTATTACTAAAACTCAGAGCATTGATTTGTTACTAAAACTCAAGAGTGCTGGGCAAGGATAGCAATGGTTTTGGCTATGGCAATGGCTGCTAAGGTAAAAAAAAATGTAGACTGTAAAGAGACAGTGGAAAAAGGAGCGTGAACAACCAAGAATAAAGAAAAGAAAACAGGAGCAAAAAAAACAGAAAGGCATTAGAGCTACAGAAAGATAAATTATAGACACTGAAGTGAAAAGGAAGCACAGATTAGAATGTAGAACTCAGAGGTTGGGAGTAGAGATGGCCTTGCGGTTCGCCCCACGGTTGGTTCGCGGCGAACTTTGCGCGTTCGCTATTTGCCATTTGCTATTTGCCGAACTGGTGAACATATGGCGCTATTCGCGGCCGCCATATTCTTTTACATTGTGAAGAACTTTGACCCATGACACATCCATCATGTGGTACAGGACAGCCAATTGAGACATTTCAGCACATGGACATACCCCCTACCTTATAAATAGACCTGATCTGGCTGCCATTTCACATTCTGTCTTTTGTCAGTGTAGGGAGAGGTTGCTGTGTGGAGCAGGGATAGACTGTAGTGACACAAATCGCTAACTAATAGGTCCACAAAAGTCCTTTTAAGGACTGGTATAGGTGTACTATTGTTTGGTGTGCAGTATATAGGGGTGTAATACACTTATATTATACTTTCAACTATAGAAAGCATCCTATAGTGGATTTGTATTTGCATTGTGACTGCTGAGCGGTTCTGCAGCGATACTACAACTACAAAGAGTGAGAAACGCAATTAGAAAAAAGTATTATAACTGGTGTGATAGACCAGTGGCCCCCCAAAATGACAGATTGAAGCGGGGTGTTATTTACCTTCTTCCACATATACTGTGCTTCTCTAGAGACTTTTGTCACAGGGTCATTTAAAAAATGACAGGCAGAGGAAGAGGCAGGCCCTTCCGCAGGGGTGATAGGGGTAGGGCAGGAGCACCAGGCCGGAGCCAAAGTGGGAAGTTGCAGAACGTGCGTTCGATTACGTCAAAGGACGCACCAGACTTGGTTGAGTGGCTCACTCAGCCTTCCTCTTCTGCACCCTCCTCATCCTCTCTATCTGCACCCTCTTCACTCTCTGCTGTGTGCACCCCCAAAGACACTACCACCAACACCACCACCACCATATACCCTTCGCTTGAGTCACAGGAATTATTTTCCGATCCATCACAAGACATTTCCAATGCGCAGCCATTCTTGGCATTGGATCAGGAAGAGGAGGTAGCAACAACCGCCACTCAGCAGTCTTTAGACAGTACCCAGATCAGCCCAAGGAGGTTGGTCCCCGCTGTTGCTGCCTACTCCGAGATCTCTAATGTTAGTGGTGGGGAAGGTGACGTCAATGATGACGTGTCTATGGACGTTACGTGGGTGCCCACAAGAGAGGAAGAGGAGGGGAGTTCAGAGGGACCCACAAAGCCACACTCCAGGCTCTCACCGTCCAGCCTCTTCTACTTCTCCTTCTCCTCTCTCCTCACAATTGTCCTCCACTCCACCTTCCATCATGCCGTCCTCACATTTTTCTGGAAAAAGGCAGGCTTCCGTGGGCCAAATGTTTGAGCGTAAAAAAATGATGACGCCGGATAACCCTCTTGCCCAACGGTTGACCGCTGGCTTGTCGGAACTGATAGCCCACCAACTACTGTCATATAAACTGGTGGACTCGGAGGCCTTTCAAAAATTTGTGGCCATTGGAACACCACAATGGAAGGTTCCAGGAAGGAAATATTTCTCGCAGAAGGGCATCCCAGAGCTATATGGCCATGTTCAGCGGTAAGTGAATGTATCTCTGGCACACAGTGTCGGTGCCAAGATACATCTGACCACAGACACGTGGTCTAGCAAACACGGGCAGGGAAGGTATATAACTTTTACTGCCCACTGGGTGAACCTTCTGACGGCCGTCAAGCATGTAACCCGTGGAACCCGTGTAGATTTGGTTTTACCACCACGGATTGCATGCAGGCATGCCTCTTCTTCTCTTCCTCCTACTCCATCCTCCCTCTCCTCCTCGGCTGACTCCTCCTTTTCCGCTGCTACCGTCTCTTCCGCTGCGCCGCCCAAGATCCCCAGAACCTATTCGACATGCCAGGTGAGACTTGCTGTGCTGTGTCTGTTGTGCCTGGAAGCCAAGAACCACGCTGGCCCTGCACTCCTTTCAGCTTTGCGTTCACAGGGAGATCAGTGGCTAACTCCGCTCAATTTGACAGTTGATAAAGTCGTTTGCGACAACGGTGCCAATCTGCTGAGCGCGTTGTAACAGGGCAAAATTACACACGTGCCATGCATGGTACACGTCTTGAACTTGGTCGTGCAGCGATTCGTTGTCAAATACCCTGGGGTCCAGGACATCTTGCGGCAGGCAAGGAAAATCTCGGGCCATTTCAGAAGATCTTACACGGCCATGGCTCGCCTTGCTGACATTCAGCGGCGACACAATCTGCCCGTCAGACGTCTTATTTGTGACTGCCCGACGCAATGGAACTCAACCTTGTATATGCTTGATAGGCTGCTCCAGCAGAAACGTGCAGTTAACGACTACCTGTACAAACTCTGTGGCAGGACAGGTTCTGGGGAGCTTGTTTTTTTTCACTGCACCAGTGGCTGCTCATGCGCGACGCATGCAGACTTCTGATGAGATCACCAAACTGGTCAGTTGCAGCCATCAGTGACATCGTACATTACGCCTTCTTTATGGAGCGTGCATTGCGTCGTGTCATTGATCAAGCCGTCGAGGAGCAGGAGCAGGAAGATGAGGAAGTCGCAATGCTGGATTAATTCTCAGGGGGGGCTACTCCATCTGAGACAAGTCAACAACAGTTGTCTGAAGAGGAGTCAGAGGAGGATGGTGCCGGTCCGGATGAGGAGGAGCAAGAAGAGCATGCTTTAAACCTTTCTGGGATCCCTGTTGTTGTCCATGGATGGGGGGAGGAGAACGAGGACAACATTATCCTGGATGATGAGCAGGAGCCAGGCCACCACACCTCTTCCAGTTTAGTGCAAATAGGGGCCTTCATGCTCCAGTGTTTTAAGAGGGACCCCTGTATAAAAAGCATAAAGGGCAAGGACCAGTACTGGGTGGCAACATATTTAGACCCCCTGTACAAACCAAAAATGCCGGAAATTTTACCACCATCACAGAGGGCTGTCAGAATGGAGCACTTTCAGGCCTTGCTTAGAGAAATGCTGCATTCTGCTTTTGCGTGCGCTGGCAGAGGAATTTCCACTCACAGAGAACTGTTGGCTTGCCCCTTGTCCAGTGTCCTGTCCGAAAGGACGTTCAGCACAGCAGGGGGGATCGTGACCGATAAGTGCACTCGAATAGCTCATGACAGTGTTGACTACCTTACATATTTAAAAATGAATGAGGCATGGATCTCAGAGGAATTCAACACATGTGACCAGTAGACCATGTTTGATTCAAATTCCTCATGACAGGCCACAAATATCCGCCACCACCCATAACAATTCATGGTCCCATTCTTAGGTAAATACAGCAGCATAAAAGGCCTTTTATGTCTGTTGAATGCCTAATTTTTGGGGCCTGTAATGGCCGAAACGTATTTATCCTGTGAATGCCTAATGTACCTCCAGCCACAGAATACAAAGTTCTTTGCTGTCAGGTGAATGCCTGTTGGCTAATTTTTGGGGCCTGTACTGGCCGACACTTACTTCTTTATCCAGGCTGTGAATGCCTAATTTTTCAGACTGGAATTGAAAATCAATGGGTCTATAAACGTTCCGCTAAATTGTGGAACGGATGCGGACCCATTTTACAGACGTGTGAATGGACCCTATATGTATTTGACATGTATTTACCGGCTGCTGTCAGTTCTGGCTGATTTAGGCCGAGCTATTACACTAAAACCGAGCATTATTACAAAAAACAAAATACACGTTATAACTGTATAAACAATTTATATAACTTATAAAAAAAAAAAAAATTATGGCAACTTTTCCAATAGCAGGATCATCTCCTGCACCCCCTTCATAGCCTGGCCTTGCCTCTCCTCCATGGCCTTCATGCGCTCCTGAATTGACAACATTTTGCAGATAAAAAAAGAATGCTTGTCGATCGCAGATTCACTTAATACTTCTGGTATGTCAGTGTCCATGTTGTGGCACTATGTGTGCACAGCTAGTAAGTATTTTGTGGCTTAAAATATGACCTGGAGGTTTTTCATGTTTGCCTGCCATTAAAATGAATGGGACCCGCCGCGAACCTGCGGTTTGCGAACATTTGTGCGCGTTCGCACGATCGCGTTCAAGAACCGTCCCATCAGATGTTCGTCCATCACTAGTTGGGAGAGCTTGCAAACAGACCCAGAAGCATTAACTTCAGAAGGAAATATTGTGTTCCCTAAGCAGCCATTAATCCATTTTACCTTATACACCCATACAACTTCTATTCAGCACAGAAGTGTTTATTGCATCTATAGTAGCCCTAAATCATAAAAACAGTTGCAATGCTATTACAATATCAATGTTAATGTATTTATATCTGGATAATCAAAAGCTATATCTACTGTCTATTGTAAGTAAACATTAAAATCTTCAGGGTATTGTGCATTAGTTAGGATGTACAGTATACCATTTTGGCACTTTCCAGTAAACAAAATTCAATGTAATGTATATTTTAAGATATAATAGATAGTAAAACTCTTTGCTACAATGTATGACTCCTAAAACAAGCTAGTAATCACTTGCACAAGTGTGCTAGAGGTTACTGCTTAAAACCGATTGTGTTCCTACATCTATTGATCAAAATTATATAAAGAAGGATAAAGTGGTACCTCTCCATATAAACCTCATTACTCAAACATATAACATAAATTCATGTTGCAAATAAGTAACTGATAAAACTACCTACTAACTGTAAGAAATGAAGAGGAACAAGAGAATTTCCTACCTGGATGCATTTCAATCCATGGTGTGGGAAAAATGAAGAGGTAAAATAAAGCAGAAATAACACAGGTACAAGATTTGTACATAGATGATTAGACCTAAATGCATTTTTTTACAACTTTTCAACAAATTTGTTTTACCCATTTTTGTAATAAAGATATTTAAAATTATTTTTGTGTTGTTTGCCAAATAAGACTGTCTACTATTATTCCATGTGCACCTCACTCTTTAACCACTTCAATACCAGGCACTTCCCACTCTTCCTGCCCAAGACAATTTTTAGCTTTCAGAGTTGTCGCTGTTTAAATGACAATTGCCCGGTCATGCTACACTGTACCCAAACTAAATTTTTATTATTTTGTTCCCACAAATACAGCTTTCTTTTGGTGGTATTTGATCACCTCTGCATTTTTTATTGTTTGCTAAACAAATAAAAAAAGACCAAAATCCGTTGTTTCTGTTATAAAATTTTGTAAATAAGTAAGTTTCCTCCTTCACTGATGGGCACTGATAAGCTTCACTGACGGGCACTTATAAGGTGGCACCGATGAGGTGGCATCAATGAGATGGCACTGATGAGATGGCACTGATGGGCATTGACGATGGGCACTGATAGGTGGCACTGATGGGCAATGATAGGCGGCACTGGTGGGTGACACTGATATACTGATATAATGATTTTTTAGAATAGCACAATAGAAGAAAAATATATAAATTGTTTACCTCACACACCTCCAGATATGCAGAAAACACTGCAAAATATTTTTTGTGGCCCTAAATGGGTGTTTTTGGAAGAGCAGAATACACCCACAGTATGTAAAGGGTGTATCTCACACCTACAGAACTGCAGAAAATGCTATTCCAAAAAAAAAAAATTTGTCCTAAAATAATTTTTTTATAATAGCACAATAGAACAAAAATATATAAATAGTTTATTTCACAAAAACACTGCAATTTTTTTTCCCTAAATGGGTGTTTTTGGAAGAGCAGAATACACCCACAGTATGTACAGGGTGTATCTCAACGTAACATATGCAGTGCTGGTGCACTGAGCTTGCAGATAAAAGTTAGATTTTCTCTGGCACTGGGCTCATGGCAGTGTAAAAAGACTGTGCACTGCAATCCAACCAGGTAAATCTATGCAGATTGCTGAGTTATTAGATCTCTGAATCTGGACTCCTAGATAAATCTCTCTCCCTGAAGCAGCAACAGGAACCTTTCCCTACACTGTCTCTATCTTTTCTCTCAGTAGATTGCAGAATCAGGACTAACTCCTATCATTTCATTCACTCCCTCACAGCAACAGCAGCCAGGATCCTTTCCCTATACTGTCTAAAGCAGAGTGACGTGCTGTGCTGTGTGCCTCTAGCTTATATAGAGGCTGGGTCACATGCTGCACTGGCCAATCACAGCCATGCCATTAGTAGGCATGGCTGTGATGGCTTCTAAGGGCACACCAGTTAAACTAAAGTTTATTGGCTGCCCTGTAGCTTTTAGAAATGCGCCATTACATCGCCGAACACCGGACCAGAATCCGAACATACAGTCAATTGTTCGAGTTCGGGTCTGGGACCCAAAAATCCAAAAGTCCGGTTATGAACTCGAAATTTACAGTTCGGGTTCGCTCAACCCTATCCATATCTTTTACAGCAAACGGAAACCAAACTGATTCTCAAAAATCACATATTAGAGTTCTTCTCTAATAATGACTCCTCTGTAGAAGATCAATTTGTTTTATGGAACTCTCATAAAGCGTATACAGTATACGGGGTATCTTTATAAAACTGTGTGCAAGGGCAAAGAGGCAGCGGCAAGCGCATATGCGAGAACTCACAAATGAAATTTTTCTGCTAAAAACCAAAAATAGACAACAATCTTCCCCCTCATTGTCTCATTGATTAATGCAATTAAGATATGATCTCAGACTTCTCCTACTGGAGAATTTTGAGAAAACAGCAAAAAGGCTAAAAATGACATATTACGCTAATGGAAACAGAGCAGGAAAAAGTGTAGCGTAAAAAATACATGGCCATAGGTATAAAACTAAAATACCTTATATTTTTCATCCTCAGACCAAGAACAAACTGTACTACCCCCAGGACATAGCAGATGCCTTTAGTCACTATTATGGCACCTTATACAACTTAAAAGATGACACAGAGACTTGCCAACCCAATACTGATTTGATCAATAGCTTCCTACAGCAATAATCCTTACCAAAATTGCCTTCAGAACAACTAATGACATTAACCACTTCCTTACTGGGCACATAAACCTCCTTCCTGCCCAGGCGAAATTTCAGCTTTCGGCACTGTCACGCTTTGAATGACAATTGCGCGGTCGTGCGACGTGGCTCCCAAAAAAAGTTGACGTCCTTTTTTTCCCACAAATAGAGCTTTCTTTTGGTGGTGTTTGATCACCTCTGCGGTTTTTATTTTTTGCGCTACAAACAAAGAAAGAGCGACAATTTTGAAAAAAACACAATATTTTTTGATTTTTGCTATAATAAATATCCCAATTTAAAAAATAAATAAATATTTTTTTCCTCAATTTAGGCCGATACCTTATCTTTTACATATTTTTCGTAAAAAAAAACGCAATCAGCGTTTATTGACTGGTTTGCGCAAAAGTTATAGCGTTTACAAAATAGGGGATAGATTTATGGCATTTTTATCAAAAAAATTTTTTTTATTAGTAATGGCGGCGATTAGTGTTTTTTTTCGTGACTGCGACATTATGGCGGACACATCGGACACTTTTGACACATTTTTGGGACCATTCACATTTATACAGCGAACAGTGCTATAAATATGCACTGATTACTGTATAAATGTGACTGGCAGGGAAGGGGTTAACACTAGGGGGCGAGGAAGGGGTTAAATGTATTCCCTATTGGTGATTCTTACTGTGGGGGGGGGGGACCGACTGGGGGAGGAGACCGATCTGTGTCCCTATGTACAAGGGACACAGCATTGGTCTCCTCTCCCTGACAGGACATGGATCTGTGTGTTTACACATACAGATCCATGTCCTTGTCTGTGTAACCGCCGATCGCGGGTGCCTGGCGGACATCGCGGCCGCCAGGCACACGCATCGGCATCACAGTGATGCGCCGGGCCCAGTGGCCAAAGAAGCGGAGGCTGTAAAAAGACGGCCTCCCGGATTTGTAGAGCCACCTTGCGGCCGTATGTAGTCGTACGGCCGGTGCGAGGTGGTTAAATTTACCATTCAACGCATCAGAAATTCATAAAGCAATCGATTTTCTCCCAGTAAACAAATCTCCTGGCCCAGATGGCTTTATTGGAGAATATTACAAAACCTATAAACTTCTACTAACTCCTTACCTAGAATGCATATTTAAAGCTGCCACGGCCTCTTCCTCATTTCCACCTGAAATTCTTAAAGCCATGATAGTGACTTTACCCAAGCCAGGGAAGAATCCAAACACACCTTCGAACTTTAGACATATTTTGCTATTAAACATAGATTTAAAATTATATGCTAAGCCCATAGCCACATGCCTAATAGATATACTACCCCTTCTGATCCATCCAGATCAAACAAGGTTCAACTGTTTAATCAGGTTTCTTATTACAAGGTTAATGAAAGCAAATCATATACAGTATACTGGGCTTGGGGATAGATCCCCCTCTAAAACTGACACTCAGTTCACGGTTTCCATATAAGTGGAAAGACGAAGGAATAAAATACTTGGGTATTACATTAACAGCTACAACAGAGGGTTTAGTTACAGCTAAATATATTCCATTTCTCAGTTCACGACGTTCAAAACTCCAAGATATAGCTAAGATGGAACTATCGTAGTCAGGACACCTGGCAGCATTCAAGATGGTGTTATTACCACAATTGCTCTATCTATTCAGGACTCTACCCCTACCAGTCCCTAACTCCTTTTTCTCAAATGCTTAATCTTTGGTGAATCTGTATTTGTGGCTAGGGAAAAGAGCGAAATGTGCATTTAGGGAATGTGGGAGGAGTGGGGCATGTATTGCTTAAGGACTAGGGATGAGCCGAACACCCCCCGGTTCGGTTCGCAGCAGAACATGCGAACAGGCAAAAAAAATTTTGAACACACTAACACCGTTTAAGTCTATGGGACACGAACGTGAAAAATCAAAAGTGCTAAATTTAAAAGTTAATATGCAAGTTATTGTCATAAAAAGTGTTTGGGGACCCCCCCAGGGGACATGTATCAATGCAAAAAAAAGTTAAAAAATTGAAGTTTTTTCGGGAGCATGGTTTATGATACTATAGCCATTAGGGACTAGCTCCCCTTAGAATGGATGAACTAGTCCCTAATGGCTATAGTATCATAAACCATGATAGACTAACAGGGAGGGGGGGGAGTGGCTCTCTTATTTCGTTCCCAGCTGATGTTCACCAAAATTGACACAGTGGAAATGGTTTCTTTGTTCGAATTTGCCTCCTTTCAATGTAAACTAGGACCTGAAGAAACCATGGGTTTAATAATTATTTACCTTTTAGCTCAAAAGCTACTGACATGTGCTGGAGGTGTAACTCAGCCAAAGACAACATATACCATGTAATGTGGACGTACAACGCTATCCAACCCTACTGAAGATATATCAAACCAGCATATACCCCCCCCCACACCTGAATTAGCGATCCTAAACCTCACTATAGACTCGGTACCTCAAAATGTCAGACATGTGGTTACACACATCCTCTTGGCTGCTAGACTAAGCATTACTAGACTTTGGAAAACAGATAGGGCCCCAACCATAGAAAACACACTAGACTTGGTAAACCTCCCTTATGGATATGAACTGACCATGGCGTCTAGCTGTGGAAATTTGAATGAAGGAAAAAGCACATGGTCACAGTAGGAAAGGTGGTCTGGAGCTGCGAAGTTTCTTTAATATGGTTGAATCTCAGTTAGTACTGTCTTGATACAGCGGCAAGTTAGACTTTAATATCCTCACATTGATTGTATATGGCTTGCTCACTGATTAGCCGCAACCTTCCACCAGGCAACAAAAGAGATCCCAATGGGGGTTCCTGGAGGAAGGGCATAATAACTCTACACGACAACCTGTATTTAATATATAAGTTTTAGAATAGAATTTCCTGTTAGTAGATCCACAAACTTGTGTAAGTCTGTTAACAATGTTGAGATGTATGTTAACGTTGCACATTGTATGCATTGTATCCCTATGTCTCTGATATAATAAATATTGATGGAAAAAAAATAAATAAATTACCATCCCCCTAATAAAACAGCTGAGTTCCTAGAGGAGATATGCCAAGTACTCACTAACCAGTCTCTACCTTATAATAAAAACATTGTGCTTGGAGATCTCAACTGCTGGGCGGATGATGTTGAACATCTAGTCGCCCAGCAGCTGATAAATTTTGCGGCGAGCGTGGGGTATATCCAGGGTGTTAACGGTCCCACTCATACGGGGGTCCACACCCTGGATTGGGTTCTATATAGTGGGCTCCTACTTAAGTTCTTTCCATCCCGTGAGAGGATCTGGAGCGACCATCATTTAACTTGGTTTACTCATGAGGTAAAAACGAATAAAAAGGAACCTCATATTCCTAATAGAAGCTTCCCTGTAAAAATGACACAGAATTTATCCAAAGTGTCTGCAGATGATTTTGGCAGACATTTTGTAAAAAATATAGATAATCTAAGTTTCTCTAAATCTGAGTCGGCCGCTGAAAAAATATATTTTTTCAATACGGCTATTATAAAAACCCTTGATTGCCTAGCTCCTTTAAAAAAAAATCTTTTTAATAAGGAAACTGGAGAAAAATCAGCTCTGGTTCTCTCAGGAGACAAGAGAATTAAAATGGCAATGTAGGGCTGCGGAAAGAGCCTGGAGAAAATCCCCAAATGAATTATCAAAATAAATGATATGACTAAATTAAAAAATTACAAGGAAGGTATTAGAAATGCCAAAAAACCTTTATTCACAAATAAGATAAGAAACGCGTCTAATTAATCGGCTCTTCAGGGTGGCCAAGCGATTGGCTAATCCCACGTGTGGTCAACCTGAAGAGAAAAACTCTGTTGAGTTGTGTGAAATTTTATCCCATTATTTTAAAGAGAAAATAGAAATTATTCGAAAAAATATTTCATCAGTAGAGATGGAAGAAATATGCCCACCATATGCAGGGACACGTTTCTCTGTATTTCATCCGGTGACGCCAGAAGATATTAAAATCATCCTCAAATCTCTCAGATCCTCATCCTTATCACTTGATCCCGGCATTGCACAGTTGGTGAAGGACTCCTCAAATGCTCTGGCTCCTTTCATTGCTGACATTGCCAGTATGTCATTTGCCAACGGTGTTGTTCCGTGTATTCTGAAGCAGGCAGTGGTTAGAAATAAAAAACAGCATAAATAGTGACTTTAAAACAGTCCAAGAGTCCAATTACACACTGTAGCAGCGCTGCCCTCAAACCACCGTTTGAGAGATTTCTATATGTAATCCACATATAGAACAATAATGGTGCATGGAAAGATGGATGTGTTGAATATACAGTCTTTACACAGTGCTCCTTTCACCAAGGGAAGATTACCACGTGGGGGGATATAAGCCCTTTTTGGGGATGCACTCACCAGATGTAAAAGACAAATCAGCATGGAATCAACATAAACATCAGCCGTGGTCCTGCACTCTCCACCTATTGCTCTTTGCTTGTTGGCATGGTCCGCAATCATATACGAGAAAAAAATAATTCCATATAGGGCAGTACCGCATTAAGAAGTTTTATTAAACCCCACAGTCCGCCGTATACAAAATATGCGTACCCAAAATCACAATCCTTCAAGCAAAAAATAATGGTACTTATGTGCGTGGAGGCTCCAATCGCAGCAACGCTGAAGTCACCCGGGCTAGCGGTAATGTCTGACTTCCTTGTTCCTGGTGTTTGGAACGCATACCTCACTTTCGGTCGTACGATAGGAGTCACGATTGACGCGTTTCGTCATTGGCTGACTTCGTCTGAGAGCGTGCTTAATGTGGGAGGAATTTAAAGCACTCCTTTATGTTTAGGCAGTGGTTATATCCCTGCTAAAGAAAGCTAACGTGGAGCGTACCGTGTTGAGCAACAATCGCCCTATTTCCACCCTGCCGTTTCTGGCAAAGATCATGGAGCGAGCTGCGATATGGCAATTTCAACCTCACCTGGAGATCAACAACATTTTTGATGACTTCCAGTCAGTATTCCGACCTGGGAGAAGCCCGCAAACAGCCCTGGTAAAAGTACAGGGCAATCTACTCTGGGCCTTGGATGAGAATGAAGCTTCGGCCTTGGTACTTCTGAATCTGTCGGCAGCTTTTGATACCATCGACCACTCTATACTTTTGGATAGGTTGAGGGTGGTGGCAGGAATGGATGGTATAGCGCTGGCATGAGTAGCCTCGTTCCTCCGAGACAGGGTTCAGAGGGTAAAGTTGGGACCATTTTATTCCTCTGATAGTTCCCTGTCTTGCGGGGTCCCACAAGGATCGGCTTTATCTCCGATCCTTTTTAATATCTATATGAGGCCGCTGCTCTGCATCATTCACTGTCACAGCCTCCCGTTCCATGTTTATGCTGACGACACCCAGATCCACTTCAAACTATCCAAGAAAGGGGAGGATCAGGTAATGCTGGCCTCCTGCCTGAAGGAAATCCCATCCTGGATGAGTTCCAATTATCTCAAATTAAATGGCACCAAGACTGAATGTATCATCTTCAGTAACCAGGTGTATTCCAACTTGTTTCCATTCTGGCCGGAATCTTTTAAACCTTTTCCAATTCCGGCCACTCGGGTCAGGGACTTAGGTGTCATCTTTGACTCTAGGTTGAACTTGCGCCCCCAGGTAAATCAGGTGGTGAGCTCATGCCACTTCCACCTGAGACTCCTGAGGTCGACTTTTTTCTATATCGCAGACTCTGATAAGATCGCCATGGTCAATGCCATTATCAGCAGTCAACTGGACTACTGCAATGCTCTGTATCTAGGCTTGCCTGCTTGTACCATCTACAAGCTCCAGTTGATTCAGAATGCTGCAGCGAGACTACTGATGGGTGTTGGTCGTCGTGACCACAACACCCCATCCCTTAGAGCCCTACATTGGCTGCCCGTGAAAGAACAAATTCTGTTCAAAACTGGATGTCTTGTCCATAAGGCATTGCATGGATGTGGCCCAGAGTACCTGAAAAATTCATCAAGTATGCGCCTACCCGATCCCTGAGATCGGCGAATCTGGCCAAATTGAATATTCCAAAATTAAAAAAGAAAAAAAGCAGAGGGAGAACGAGTGAAGTACAAGGAGCTGAATTTTGGAATTCCTTGCCTCTGAAACTGAGACTTGAGGATGACATTTTGAAATTCCTAAAGGAATTCAAAACCACACTTTTTTGTGCAAGATTTTGAAGTCCCTTAATTTTAATGGGGTGCGCCGGACAGACCCCTAGGTTTTTTAACAATGTGTGTTATCATTTTGGTATGTTGTTTTTAAGATTTTTTAATGTCAATGTCTTGTATCATGCGCATCGAGGCCTTCGGGTAAGACCGCGTAGGTTAAGCACTTTAATTAATAAATACATCAATAAAAAATGTAATAATGCTTAAAGTGAAACAATAAAAGTGAAATATTCCTTTAAATTTCGTACCTGGGGGGTGTCTATAGTATGCCTGTAAAGTGGCAGATTTTTCCCATGTTTAGAACAATCCCTGCGCAAAATGACGTTTCTAAAGGTAAATAAGTCATTTAAAACTACTCGCGGCTATAATGGGTGGTTCCCATTGAATGACACTACACCCGCCGTGACAGCTCTTAAACAGCTGAGGGCGGGGCCACCTGTGACGTGTACAGATGACCCCGCCACCCTCTGAGGCAAGGGGGGTTTCCCGTGGTGTCAGAGTGGGTGGGGTCACCCGTACATGTCACTGGGTAACCCCGCGGCGTTTCCCCGTGGCGTCAGAGGGGGTGGGGTCACCCGCACAATTGACGGGTGGTCCCGCCCCCAGCTATTTAAGAGCTGTCACGGTGGGTGTAGTGTCATTCGATGGGAACCACCCATGGAGGTGGATCGTGTCTGTGTTTTTTTTTTTCTCTGTATCCTCCGCTCGAAAATGGATGTACATCGCTGGAATTTTTTTTCTTTTTTTTTTTTAATGAAGGACTTGTCCCAAGCTGTCTACTGTGTTTTTTTACCATTTTTGACACTTTTTTGTGAAATGGTACCCCGTTACCAATTCACATAGGGGGGCCGGAATCTGGGGGTCCCCTTTGTTAAAGGGGGCTTCCAGATTCCGATAAGCCCCCTGCCCACATACCCTCACAACCACCGGGCAAGGGTTGTGGGGATGAGGCCTTTGTCCCCATCAACATGGGGACAGCCTCCCCATGTTGAGGGCATGTGGCCTGGTATGGTTCAGGAGGGGGGGCGCTCTCTCATCCCCTCCTAATTTCCTGTGGCCTGCCAGGCTGCGTGCTCGGATAAGGGTCTGTATGAATTTTTGGGGGGACCCCCACGGCATTTTTTTTGGCGCGGGGTTCCCCTTAAAATCCATACCAGACCTAAGGGGTCTGGTATGGATTTTGAGGGGGACCCCTACGCCATTTTTTTTTTTAATTGGCGCAGGGTTCCCCTTAATATCCATACCAGACTTGAAGGGCCTGGTATGGAATTTGGGGGATACCTATGCAATTTTTTTTTCATTTTGGTTGGGGGTTCCCCTTAATATTCATACCAGACCCAAAGGGCCTGGTAATGGACTGGGGGGAACCTATGCCGTTTTTTTCAATTACTTTTATCTGTATTTCTGGGACCCGACAATTCATTATAGCCGCGAGCAGTCTTAAATAGTGATGAGCTTTATGTTCGGGTCGAACATGAGTTTGACTCAAACATTGGCTGTTCATCCGAAATACGAACATTATGGGGCGTTCGCGCCAAATTCGAGCTCCGCGTCACACCCCATAATGCACTGTGAGATCGCAGTGCATTGCTGGATGATGATTGGCCAAAGCATGCACTATGACCGGCATGCTTTGGCCAATCCCAGCGCCATCAGCAAAGAGAGCCATAATTGGCCAAAGGCAGGATGCCTTTGGCCAACTATGGCTCAGGGGGACTAATTCCACGCCCCACACTATGTAAGGCCGACTGCACATTGGCCCTGTGTAGTGTGTTGCTGGCGTAGACCGAGAGAGAGTGTCATTTAGATTGAGCAGGCAGGCAGGTTATTCAGTTAGCTGCAGTGTATTTAGTATATACTGTATATACATCCAGGCTTGTGTGTGTATATATATATATATATATATATATATATATATATATATATATACATACATACACTGTATTCAGTGTAGCTAGATCTGACTGCAGGCCGTTCCTGGTGTACTTTTTCTAATATACTTCAGGCAGGCAGGTGATTCAGTTAGCTGCAGTGCATTAAATATATATACAGTCTCCTACATATATATATCCACTGCATCCAGTCTAGCCAAGCCTATATCTGACTTCAGGCCATTCCTGGTGTACTTTTTCAAATATACTTCAGGCAGGCAGGTGATTCAGTGAGCTGCAGTGCATTAAATATATATACAGTCTCCTACATATATATATCCACTGCATCCAGTCTAGCCAAGCCTATATCTGACTGCAGGCCATTCCTGGTGTACTTTTTCTAATAAACTTCAGGCAGGCAGGTGATTCAGTGAGCTGCAGTGCATTAAATATATTTACAGTCTCCTACATATATATATCCACTGCATCCAGTCTAGCCAAGCTTATATCTGACTGCAGGCCATTCCTGGTGTACTTTTTCTAATAAACTTCAGGCGGTGTTTTGCTAATCAAAATTTACAGCATGTCTGGAAGGCCACCAAGGAGAGGCAGATGCTCACAGGCCACTAAAAGAGGGCAAGCAGGCTCTGTGTCTACAGCCAACAGTGCTGATCGTGGACACGGTGCATCCTCAGCACAAGGCCGTGGAGCACGCTTGTCCTTTTTTTCTGCAGCTGGCTGTGTTATTGAGCCACAACATGCAGAAGAGTTGGTGGAGTGGATAACAAAGCCGTCCTTATCCTCCTCATCCTCTGTCACCCAGGCTCAGAGTAGTTTGCCTGCCAATGCAGCTGCCAAAGTGGCCTATTCCATCAGCTCCATGTCATCAGTCACTCCTTCCCTAGCCCCACCATCATGCACGGAGGAGTCCCCCGAACTGTTCGACCACAGTGCTGGGTACATGCTGCAGGAGGATGCACAGCATTTTGAAGGCTCCGTTGATGGTACCCAGGTTGAGGAAGGAAGTAACATGAGCCTAGAGAGAGGGGGTGCCGTAGAAGGACAAGAAACTGGCAGTCATGTTACCCCAGCTGCAGCATACTGCCAAGTTTGCTCCAGTGACGAGGAGGGAGGGGATGATGAGATCACTGACTCTATGTGGGTTCCTGATAGAAGAGAGGAGGAGGAGGAGGAACATCTCCAACGAGGAAGGATGCCCTCCAGGGGCCAGATTAAGGGCAGCCACCCTATTGCATCACACCGCAGAGCTAAGCATGTGCAGGGCGCTGATGACTCCCCGCGTATTTTGAAAAGTTCTTTGGTGTGGGCCTTTTTTGACACGTGTGCAGCAGATCGCACTGTTGCTGTTTGCAACATATGTCTGAAGCATATCAAGCGTGACCAAAACAGCAGCCGCTTGGGCACCACATGCTTGACCAGACATATGTCGACCTCCCATGCAGTCCATTGGCAACAGTACTTAAAAGACCCACATCAAAGAACAAGGCGTACCTCTCCTTACTCCTCATCAGCTGGGATCTCCAACCCCACTATACCTTCAGTCCTCTCAGAAACCTGCACTGAGAGGAATTAAGGTGTAGAATTAGGTGTGCCAAGTACTTGCGGGCAATCTGCTATCACTACACCAACATCCTATTGTAGCAGGCAAATTTCCCTACCCCAGTTGCTAAAAGAGCCATCCACATGCTCAGTGCCTGAATGCTAGCTTGGCTAAATTTCTAGCACTGCAACTGCTGCCTTTTCAGCTGGTAGACTCTGCCCACTTTCGTGAATTTGTGGAATGTGCGGTACCTCAGTGGTAGGTTCCCAAATGCCATTTCTTTTCACGGAAGCCCATTACAGCTCTCTACCGGCATGTGGAAGGCAATGTCTTGGCCTTTTTGGACAGGGCGGTTAGCAGTAAGGTGCATATTACCGCTGACTCATGGTCCAGCAGGCATGGACAGGGACGTTACCTTTCTTTCACGCCGCACTGGATAACTCTGCTGGCAGCTGGGAAGAATGCAGGACAGGGTGCAGTATTGTTGGAGCTTGTTCCGCCACCATGCCTCCAAAATGCTAGTAGTGGTGATTCTGCCACAGCTCTCTCCTCCACCCCCCTCCTCTTCTTCTTCCTCTATGGCCTCTTCCTCTGCAGATTTGTCCTCTGAACCAGCGGTTATCCATAAGCGTTCAAGGGGCTATGCAAGCACTCAGGCAAAAAGATGCCATGCGGTGCTTGAGTTGGTCTGCTTAGGGGACAGGAGCCACACAGGGGCAGAGATTCTGTCAGCTCTGCAGGGGCAGACTCAGAGGTGGTTAACGCCATGCCAGCTTCAGCCAGGAATGATTGTATGCGACAATGGCACCAAACTCCTCTCCACCCTCCGACAGAGACACTTGACCCATGTTCCTTGTTTGGCTCACATCCTGAATTTGGTGGTGCAGTGGTTCTTGTGCAGGTACCCGGGCTTACAGGATCTCCTGAGGCAGGCCAGGAAAGTCTGTGGGCATTTCCAACGGTCATATAATGCCAGTGCTTGGCTGGCTGACCTTCAAAAGGAATGCAACCTGCCCAAGAACCGCCTCATTTGTGACATGCCCACCAGGTGGAACTCAACATTGGCAATGCTGCAGCAGCTGCACACGCAGCAGAGGGCCATCAATGAGTACCTGTTTGAGTATGGCACCTGGACTGGGTCAGGGGAGCTTAGCTTTTTGTCGCCATGCCAGTGGCTACTGATCAAGAAGTCATGCACTGTCCTGTCACCATTTGAGGAGGCCACAAGGATAGTGAGCAGTGACAGTGCATGCATCAGTGATACTGTCCCTCTTGTCTTCCTGTTGGAGCACACGCTTCATGGAATAATGGACAGGGCACTTTAGGCAGAACAGCGGGAGGAAGAGGAGGACTTCCTTACCTCTCAAGGCCCCTTTTATCCACATAGTGTTCCTGTGGGCCTGCCGATCACACAGGAAGAGGAGGAGGAGGAGGAAGAGGATTGTGTCAGCATGGAGGTGGAGCATAGCACTCAGCATCAGCAGCAGTCTTCAAGGGATTTTTTCCAGTCCCCAGAAACCCATGGACTTGTACATGGCTGGGAGGAGGTGGCTGTGGATCATGTGATCCTTAGTGACCCAGAGGACTCCGGATCAATCGCCTCAGCAAATCTACTCTGCATGGCCTCCCTGATCCTGCAAAGCCTGTGAAAGGACCCTAGAATTTGTTGTATCAAGGAGAGGGATCATTACTGGCTGGCAACCCTTCTTGATCCACGTTACAAGGGTAAGGTTGCAGAACTTATCCAGCCTTTGCAGAGGGAGCGGAGGATAAAACATCTTCGGGAGGCCATGCAGAAAGGTTTGTGTAATGCATTTCCAGAGCATGGAGGTTACAATTTCCCGGTGCTGGACAACATGTTGCTAAGGCTTCGTTCAGTCACAGAAAGAGCGGTGGAGAAGGTGGCCGTCTGACCGATGCCTTCAGACAATTCTTCAGTCCGCAGCCCCAAGATCTGGTCGGTTCCAGCAACCATCACCAGCATCTGAATTACATGGTGCAGGAATACCTACAGGCAAGATCAGACTTGGAGACCTTTCCCACAGAAAATCCACTGGGTTACTGGGTCTTGAGGATGGACTGAAAGGTAATAAGGGTCTTTATTGAGGGTCTTTTACATTTTAGCTTTTATATTTCTAACAATATCAAAAGAATATATCTGTATATCTATAGAATTGTAGTTAAGTATTATTTCAAAAGGCTAACATTATTACAAGTTAAAACAGGATGTCTTGTGGTTAGCTGATTAGAGAACCTGTAAGACGAGCCTGGCTCAACGCCCGGACTTTGATTAGCACATATATTTAAGCAACTTTGTCTCTAGGCAGAAAAGGCAAGATGTTACTGTATAACACGTGACCTTAACTATTGATAGCTATGTCTTGTAACTTAATGTTTTGCAATATATTCTGTTCACTTGTGATTGTGGTTTAGTGGGAGGAGTCTCCCCATATTGTAGGACCAGATATATGCAGAGCTTTTAATACACCATTGTAATCTCGATTCACCATAACCTGTGTGTGTGTCTTGATTATCCGACCGGTCAGAGAGCACATCCATACACCCATTGGTCCGGCCTAGGCTCTATGGGATAGAAGAGGTCTAACGCGCTACCTTACAGTGGTATCAGAAGTGGGGTCTTTCGCTTAACAGGTAAGTGGAACTTTGCGAAAGCAATTTCTACAAAGCTAATTTCACTTACTCTGTTACGATTGACCTTGACTATTTTAGTTATATTGAAGTTGTCTCGAGGATTGCTAGGCTGGCTTCCTGGGACTTATAGGAGCGCAAAGGTTATACAAGGCAAAGTCCGGCTAGGTTGGCCTGACTATAAACTAAGGGAGTCCGGCTAGGTTGGCCTGACTATAAACTAAGGAATAGTACAGGGTAGCAAATATTGCTCCCGGGTTTAAAAGGACGGGTGTATGGAGCTCTAAGGTTTATGGGAAATTTTTGATAGTATTGTATGATAAACCATATATATGTTTCATTGTATTTGTGTTTGATATATATATTGATTTGATATTGGGTATTATACAGCGTCCACATCAATTGTTTTAACACGCAATAGAGTGATAAAGGTGTTAAATGTTAATATATGCATAGAGTGTTAAGGTTTAAAGTGAAGATATATTGATTTTATTTTGTTTGTAATCAATTTTGCCATACAATAGATGCCACTACAAAATTGCCCAGAGTGTTTAACAGGACTCCTGTTTATATTTAGGGGACAGGTACCCACTCTATTGGCTACCGTCCCGGGCGGATACAAGACCCGCCTAGGGACCCCAAAATTCTGTGTTCTAAGCTTTAATCTTCATAACCACAACCAAAATGGGAGGTTTACAGAGGGATTAACTTTGTGGGAAATACAGAGTCTGTGTCAACAAAAAAGAGAGGTGTACACCATTTGTCCCAAATCAGTCAGAATTTGCGGTTCCAAGGCACTCTATTTGGCATAATGGGGAACAAGCAGGGAAAGGATGGCTTTGAAGGTGAGCCTGGCCAGCCTTCCCCCTATGATTATGCAAGGAGAACAAGTATCTCAGTTAGCCAAGCAAGTGGATGTGGCTAAGAACATTAGGTACCTCGGCTTATACTCCGGTCGGCTTATACTCGAGTATATACGGTATGCTTGCTGAGTGACTATCCTATTGCTCCTCAATGTTCATGTTGATAGCTTCTATATATATTCTAATATTTTTGTTTCAGGGCACCACCACCACTGCCTAAGGCCCAATTTTTTTGCCCCTGTTTAACAGGGGCGTGAAATTACAATTCTTGATCTAATATTTCACAGCAGGGCCCGCTCCTGCGCCCACCAAGAGTAACTGTGAGGGTTTACAGTGTTGTGGCACCTCCACCACCACCAAAGGCCCAATTTTTCTGCCCCTGTTCAACACGGGTATGTAATTACAATTCTTGATATAATTTTTCACAACAGGACCCGTTCCAGCGCCCACCAAGAGTAACTGTGAGGGCTTACAGTGTTCTGGTACCACCAACACCTAAGGCCCAATTTTCTGCAGAGTATATAGGGCAGGCCGTATAGTATATACAGGCGGTTCCCTACTTACAAACGGAGGGAGACAACAGGAAGTGAGAGGAAATCTACCCATAGGAAGGGAAATTCTCTCCTGTAAGAGTTAATATGGGAAAAAGGTGTCTCCACTGATGCTTTATCATCAATCCTTGTTTCCCTAAAAACCCCACATTTTCAAAATCCAATTGTCATTGGGACAGAAAGTGAGGTGAAATCTTCTGAACAGGGGCACAGACAGCAAAACAAATGTTACAGGGGTGATAACCCTTCCCTATGTTATCCAAAAAGCTTAAAAATAGATGTTTTGGCTGGACATACACTTACAAAATGTATCTGTTTCAAATTACAAACAGATTCAACTTAAGAACAAACCTAAAGTCCCTATCTTGTTTGTAACCTGGGGACCACCCGTATACTGCTGTTCAGAGTATATAGGCCCTGGGGGCCCCACGCCTTTTTTTAAATTTTGGTACGGGATCCTCTAATATCCATACCAGACCCAAAGGGGGGGGGGACCCATGCCGTTTTTCTTAATGATTTTCATCTATATTGCCGGGACCCAACATTACATTACAGCCGCAAGCAGATTTAAATGACTTTTATTCCTTTAGAAATGTCATTTTGTGCAGGGACTGTTCTAAACATGGGAAAAACGTGCCACTTTACAGGCATACTATAGACACCCCCCAGGTTCGTTATTTAAAGGAATATTTCACTTTTACTTATTATTATCACTGCTCCCGAAAAAACGGCAGTTTTTAAAACTTTTTTTGCATTGATACATGTCCCCTGGGTCAGGACCCGGGTCCCCAAACACTTTTTATGACAATAACTTGCATATTAGCCTTTAAAATTAGCACTTTTGATTTTTTCATGTTCGGGTCCCATAGACTTTAACGGTGTTCGAATGTTTGCGCAAACTTTAGGTCCGTTCGCATGTTCTGCCGCAAATCGAACCAGGGTGTGTTCGGCTCATCCCTAGTTTTAAATGACTTTTTTTCCTTTTGAAATGTCATTTTGTGTAGGGACTGTTTTAAACATGGGAAAAATGTGTCACTTACAGGCATACTATAGACACCCCCCAGGTACGAAATTTAAAGGGATATTTCACTTTTATTGTTTCACTTTAAGCATTATTAAAATCACTGCTCCTGAAAAAACTGACGTTTTTAACAAAAAAAAAAATTGCATTGATACATGTCCCCTGGATCAGAACCCAGGTCCCCAAACACTTTTTATGACAATACCATGCATATAAGCCTTTAAAATGAGCACTTTTGATTTCTCCCATAGACTTTTAAAGGGTGTTCCATGGCTTTCGAATTTGCCGCGAACAGGCGAACACCCGATGGTCGATTCGAACTTACATTCGACTCGAACATTGGGCTCATCACTATTAAGGACTATTACATGGCTTCGATTCTTGCACAAGTGAGAACATGGTTCCCCTAGTCACCAAGGACGAGGTGGCAAGAAATAGAGAAATCCCAAATCCCAGGTAATAACTTAAAAGACCTGCTAATGTCTAGCAGACCTTATACCACAAACACTACCGCTTTTTCCCCTACCATGAGGGCCTCACTTCAAGCCTGGAAAACACTATTAGATATACAAGATGAGGATTCCACTACAATATCCCTTCTACTTCCTATTTCCAGCTTACCTGGGATCATCCCAGATCTCCATATAACACACTGGATAGAAAAATTTATAACGTCCATAGCTGACCTTATTGTAGGCCCTACATTGAAAACGTTCAGAGCTGTGCAGTTGGAGTATAATCTGGAGGACTCTGAACATTACAGATTCCCCCAGTCCTCCAGTCACTTTCTCCGTGCAAACCCACAAACCTCCACCCTACTGCCGTGGAGAGTTGCTCTACATCTTACTAAACCCTTCACTAATATTAAAGGAATATCTTTATTCTATAATAATCTGAATAATAACATGGTATTTACTAAATTCTCTGACATCAAAGCTTGGGAGCAGGAACTAGACACCTCCTACACGTCAGAACAATGGCAAAAAGAACTCCAAACGACATATGCGGCAACCAAGAGTGTCAACCTTTGGGAATTAACCCAGAAAATACTGCTTTATTGGTATTTAACACCATTTAGAATATCCAAATTTGATACCTTTACTTCTCCACTATGTTAAGGGAAATGTGGATCTATAGGCACATTATATCACATATTATGGTCAGGCCAAGTTATATACACCCTTTGAAGTCTTCAAATTATTGTCACAAATTCTAGAATTGCGAATCCCTATCTCTCCAGCATTGGCCATTTTATCTCGGCACAGATTCCATCCCTACATCTGAAAGAGTCATAGTAATCCATGCTCTGTTAAGCACTAGGCTGTCAATAACAAGACATTGGAGGGACCATGAGGTGCCCACGTTAAGAGAAGAAAAGTAAAAACGACCGATACACATACGAGCTAATGTTTGCTGCATCACAAGGTAAATACCAAACAATTAAAGTGCCCATTGGAAATCGTGGATTAAAAGGTATAAGTTTAGAAGTTTTGGTATGTGTTATGGGAAGTACATTTTGTTTTGTTTGTAGTGTGCGAAGCCCTTACACGTGAACCTTACTCTTAATGCTATTTATAATTTGGAGCTGTTGCCATTTTTGTTTATTTTGTTGGTTGTTATAACTTAAATGAATGTCAGACCACATTTTAAGAGCTATTCATACAGAAATACTGAACATTCCCAGAGGCTCACAAACTTCTGAGAATGGAAAGTGATGTGAATGATTCTTTTGCCCCGTACACACTGTCAGAATTTCCGACAAGAAAAGTTCGATGTGAGCATTTGGACGGAAATTCCGACCATGTGTAGGCTCCATCTGACTTTTTCTGTCGAAAATTCCAATCGTCTGTATGCAATTCCGACGGACAAAAAAACACGCATGCTCTGAATCAAGCAGAAGAGCTGCACTGGCTATTGAACTTAATTTTTCTCGGCTCGTCGTACGTGTTGTACATCACTGCGTTCTTGACGGTCGGAATTCCCGACAACTTTTGTGTGACCGTGCGTATGCAACACAAGTTTGAGCCAACTTTCCGTCTGAAAAAAATCCACGGTTTTCTTGTCGGAATTTCTGATCGTGTGTACGTGGCATCAGTGTTAATGAGAAACTAAAGTCAAACATAAGACGTATTTAGGAGTTTGGGTTTTTTTTGGCAGAAGAGACTTTTTTTCCCTGCCTCCTAGTGATTTTTTGCACTCTTTGAATTAGCAGGAGCATTATCATCAGCAGCTATTTAATAGCCAAAAAGAAGCATCATGGAATCCAGAAAAAATGTCTGTGTAGCTGTTGGTGGAGTAAGCTTTGACCGGATCTTATGCCCCGGACCAATACACAGCATAAAGACCAGAGGTGTTTTTACAATTTGGCACTGTGCTGCTTTAACTGGTAATTGCGTGGTCATGCAATGTTGTACCCAAACGAAATTTGCATCATTTTCTTCTTACAAATATAGCTTTCTTTTAATGGTATTTGATTGTCTATGCTATTTTTATTTTTTGCAATATAAACGGAAAAAAAAAAAATTGAAAAAAATATATATTTTCTAATTTTGTTATAAGAAAAATCTAATAAACTCAATTTTAGTCATACATTTAGGCCAAAATGTATTCAGCCACATGTCTTTAGTAAAAAAAATGTCAATAAGCGTCTATTTATTGGTTTGCGCAAAAGTTATAGCGTCTACAAACTAGGGTACATTTTCTGGAATTTACACAGCTTTTCATTTATGACTGCCTATCTCATTTCTTGAGGTGCTAAAATGGCAGGGCAGTACAACCCCCCCAAATGACCCCATTTTGGAAAGTAGACACCCCAAGCTATTTTCTGAGAGGCATGGTGAGTATTTTACAGCTCTCATTTGTTTTTGAAAATGAAGAAAGAAAAGAAAAAACTTTTTTTTTTCTTTTTTCAATTTTCAAAACTTTGTGACAAAAAGCAAAATCTGCAAAATACTCACCATACCTCTCAGCAAATAGCTTGGGGTGTCTACTTTCCAAAATTGGGTCATTTGGGGGGGGGGGGTTGTGCCACCTGGGCATTCCATGGCCTTCGAAACTGTGATAGGCAGTGAGGAGTGAAATCAAAAATTTACACCCTTAGAAAGCCTGAAGGCGGTGCTTGGGTTTTGGGGTCCCGTAAAAGGCTCCCAAAAAGTCTCACACATGTGGTATCCCTGTACTCAGGAAAAGCAACAGAATGTATTTTGGGGTGTAATTCCACATATGCCCCTGGCATGTTTGAGCAATATATCATTAAGTGACAACTTTGTGCAAAAAAAATAAAAAAAATTGTATTTTTCCCACAACTTGTGTCAAAATATTAAATATTCCATGGACTCGACATGCCTCTCAGCAAATAGCTTGGGGTGTCTTCTTTCCAAAATGGGGTCATTTGGGGGGGGTTTAACTGTCCTGGCATTTTATGCACAACATTAGGAAGCTTATGTCACACATCACCCACTCTTCTAACCACTTGAAGACAAAGCACTTTCTGACACGTTTTGTTTACATGAAAACATATTTTTTTTGCAAGAAAATTACGTTGAACCCCCAAACATTATGTATTTTTTTAAAGCAAAGGCCCTACAGATTAAAATGGTGGGTGTTGCATTTTTTTTCCACACAGTATTTGCGCAGCGATTTTTCAAATGCATTTTTTGGGGAAAAAATAAACTTTTTACATTTTAATGCACTAAAACACACTATATTGCCCAAATGTTTGATGAAATAAAAAAAATTATCTTAGGCCGAGTACATGGGTACCAAACACCACATGCTTTAAAGTTTCGCACAAACGCGCAGTGGCGACAAACTACATACATTTTTAAAAGCCTTTAAAAGCCTTTATAGGTTACCACATTAGATTTACAGAGGAGGTCTACTGCTAAAATTACTGCCCTCGATCTGACCTTTGCGGTGATACCTCACATGTGTGGTGCAATTGCTGTTTACATATGACGCCAGACCGACGCTTGCGTTCGCCTTTGCACAAGAGCAGGACGGGACAGGGGTGTTTTTTTTTATTTTTATTATTTATTTTGCTTTTTTATTTCATTTTTAAACTGTTCCTTCCATTTTTTTTTATAATTGTTATTGTTATCTCAGGGAATGTAAATATCCCCTATGATAGCAATAGGTAGTGACAGGTACTCTTTTTTTGAAAAAGATCTTTCCTCTGCCCTCAAAGCATCTGACCACACCAATTGCCTCTCGGGGGATCAGGAAGAATTTTTTTCCCCTGCTGTAGCAAATTGGATCATGCTCTGCTGTTTTTTTTTGCCTTCCTCTGGATCAACTGTGGGTATAGAATTGGGTATATGGGATTGTACAATATATTTTTATTTATTTTTTTATGGTTGAACTGGATGGACTTTGTCTTTTTTCAACCTGACTAACTATGTAGCTATGTAACTATGTAAGATCGGTGTGATAAAATGCTTTCCCAATTTCCCAATGGCGCTTTTTATATCCGGGGGGGGACATTCCTTCCCACTGCTTGTAAAAGCAGTCCAGAGGCTAATCAGCCACTAGGATTGCTTTTACATGAAATCCGGCCGCTGGCTGAAAAGAATGATACCAAGATGATACCTAAAACCACAGGCATCATTCTGGTATAACCATAAAAAAGTCCAGCAACATACCAGTACGTTGCTTTTTTTTCATGCAGCCTGTTGACTGAACGAAAAAAGAGATTGATCGTGGGTATGCCCACCATTAGAATACCTCCCTTCATCCACCCACTTCTAATGATGGACATACATGCACCATTTATATATGCCGAAGCATGGGGGCATCCTCCCGCAAAAGTTATGCCGCGTACACACGGTCAGACATTTCCATGGGCAAGCCTTCGTCGTAATTTTGACCGTATGTACGCGGCATTAGGAGCAAAATCGCTCCTCCGCCCCTGCTGGCCCCTACAGCACTGGAGTCGCAGGGATCAGGCCTGTCTCTGCGAACGCTGTAGTTATGTGTGTTGTGTTTTGTAAGTGACAGTGATTGATCGATACTGCACTTGGGTGGCCTGGGCTGGAACGGAGGGGCAAAACGCAGGTGCTAGCAGGTATCTGGGCTGATCCCGCTAACACTGCATTTTTGGGAACCCTAAACTGCTGGGGACGCTAGTATAGATCTGATCAGATATTAATCTGTTCAGATACTATACCACTAAGGGAGGTGTATGCTTCGTGCGTGGGTGTTAGCGCTACTGGCAATAACCTGACGCTGCCTGGGGCGACGCAGACCCTATCTGACCCTAAAACCTAATTGATATCACCCGCCGGGCGATCAGGGTGTTAAACCTTTATTGGGTTATATATGGCGGTTGCCCTGATGCTATAAAAAGCAAAATAACTAACCAGTGTCACCCGTAACACTTATACGGTGATCACTGGTGAAAGGGTTAACTAGGGGCAATCAGGGGGTTAAAACCATTATTAGGTAATATATGGGGGTACCTGACGCTATATAAAAACCTGACGGGGAACCTAAATAACGAAGAAACTAACTGGCTAACCAGTGTCACCAGTGACACTTATATGGTGATCACTGGTGAAAGGGTTAACTCTAGGGGCAATAAGGCGGTTAAAACCTTTATTAGGTTGTATATGGGGTACCTGATGCTATAAAAACCTGGCGGCGAACCTAAAAAAATAACTGGCTACCTAGCGGCACCAGCGACACTAATACAGCGATCAGAAAAGCGATCGCTTAGTGACACTGGTGATAGGGGGTGAAAGGATTACCTGGGGGTGGCGATCAAGGTGTTAAACCTTTATTAGATAATATATGGGGGAACCTGATGCTATAAAAACCTGGCGGCGAACCTAAAAAAATAACTGGTTACCTAGCGGCACCAGTGACACTAATACAGCGATCAGAAAAACGATTGCTTAGTGACACTGGCGATAGGGGGTGAAAGGGTTACCTGGGAGGATGATCAAGGGGTTAAACCTTTATTAGATAATATATGGGGGTACCTGATGCTATAAAAACCTGGCAGCGAACCTAAAAAAATAACTGGCTACCTAGCGGCACCAGTGACACTAATACATCGATCAGAAAAACTATCGTTTAGTGACACTGGTGATTGGGGGTGAAAGGGTAACCTGGGGGGTGATCAAGGGGTTAAACCTTTATTAGGTAATATATGGGGTACCTGGCACTATATAAAAACCTGACGGGGAACATAAATAACTAAATAACTAACTGGCTAACCAGTGTCACCAGTGACACTTATACAGTGATCACTGGTGAAAGGGTTAACTCTAGGGGCAATCAGGGGGTTAAAACCTTTATTAGATAATATATGGGGGTACCTGACGCTATAAAAACCTGGCGCCGAACCTAAAAAAATAACTGGCTACCTAGTGGCACCAGCGACACTAATACAGCGATCAGAAAAACGATTGCTTAGTGACACTGGCGATATGGGGTGAAAGGGTTACCTGGGGGGGTGATCAAGGAGTTAAACCTTTATTAGGGGGGGTTAGGGGGCTACTCTGGACCTGAAGGGACCTAACACTAACTGCCCTGACACTTTTACTATCACAAATGTCACTAATTGCAGTGATCAGTAAATAAATGATCACTGCAATCAGTGACACTGTGAATGGGGGCTGGGGGTGATCTGAGGGTGACTGGGGGGGTGATTTATGTGACTATGTGTCCTGGTGTCAGTGGGCTGTTGGTGCACTTACTTGATGTCTTCTCTCCTCTGCTCTCCGGACGAATAGAGCGCCGCATGGAGAGATGACATCACTTCCTCCTGCCTGTGTTTACATTACACAGGCAGGGGAAGTATCTCATTCGCCGGGAGCGATTGCGAGGGGGTGGCCAGAAACCAATGGCCGCCCCCTCATCACGGATCGCTCCTGAATAGTGTTGAGCGAACCCGAACTGTAAAGTTCGGGTCCGTACCGAACTTTAGCTTTTTCCCGAAACTGCACCCGAACCCGGACTTTGCGCAAAAGTCCGGGTTCGGGTTCGGGTTCGGCAATCTAATTACACAGTTAGAAATGCTTCAGGGGCCAGCCAATCACCTTTTGATTAGCTGGTGTGCCCTTAGAAGCCATCATAGCCATGCCTACTAATGGCATGGCTGTGATTGGTCAGTGCAACATGTGACCCAGCTTCTATATAAGCTAGAGACACACAGCACACACGTCACTCTGCTTCAGAAAAGATAGGGAGAGGATCTTGTCTGCTGCTGCTGCTGCTTTTAGGGAGAGATAGAAAAATACATGAGTTAGTCCTGATTCTGGAATCTGAGGGAAAAGATAGAGAGACAGTGTAGTGTAGGGCCTGGTTCCTGTTTTTTGCTTTTAGGGAGAGAGATATATTATATAGGAATAGGAGTCCAGATCAGAGATATAACTCAGCGATCTGCATAGGTTTACCTGTTTGTGTTGCAGTGCAGTCTTTTTACACTGCTATGAGCCCAGTGTCAGAGAAAATCTACCTTTTATCTGCAAGCTCAGTGCACCAGCACTGCATATATTACGTTGAGAGATACACCGTTTCCATACTGTGGGTGTATTCTGCTCTTGGAAAAAGATCCATTTAGGACAAAAAAAAAAGGCACTTTATTGTGCTCTTTTCCAAAAGACCCATTAAGGGCAAAAAAAAAAAAATGTGCATTTTATTTTGCTCGTGCAAAAAAAGACCCGTTTAGGGCAAAAAAAATAAAATAAAAAATTTGCACTTTAATGTACGCTTGCAAAAAGACCCATTTAGGGCCACAAAAAATATTTTGCAGTGTGTTATACATATGTGGAGGCGTGTGAAATAAACCATTTCTATATATTTGTCTTCTACTGTGCTATACTAAAAAAACTACATTTTTTTTGAATAGCATTTTCTGCAGTTCTGTAGCTGTGCGATTCAGCGGTTACGTACTGTGGGTGTGTTGTGGTCTTCCAAAAAACACCCATTTAGGGCAACAAAAAATATTTTGCAGTGTGTTATACATATGTGGAGGTGTGTGAAATAAACAATTTCTAAATAGTTTTCTTCTACTGTGCTATACTAAAAAAAAAAACATATTTTTTTAATAGCATTTTCTGCAGTTCTGTAGCTGTGCGATTCAGCGGTTAAGTACTGTGGGTGTGTTCTGCTCTTCCAAAAAACGCCATTTAGGGCCACAAAAAATATTTTGCAGTGTGTTATACATATGTGGAGGTGTGTGAAATAAACAATTTCTAAATAGTTTTCTTCTACTGTGCTATACTAAAAAAACAACATTTTTTTTGAATAGCATTTTCTGCAGTTCTGTAGCTGTGCGATTCAGCGGTTACGTACTGTGGGTGTGTTGGGGTCTTCCAAAAAATGCCATTTAGGGCCACAAAAAATATTTTGCAGTGTGTTATACATATGTGGAAGCGTGTGAAATAAACCATTTCTATATATTTGTCTTCTACTGTGCTATACTAAAAAAACTCATTTTTTTTTGAATAGCATTTTCTGCAGTTCTGTAGCTGTGCAATTCAGCGGTTACGTACTGTGGGTGTGTTGTGGTCTTCCAAAAAACGCCATTTAGGGCCACAAAAAATATTTTGCAGTGCGTTATACATATGTGGAGGTGTGTGAAATAAACAATTTATATATAGTTTTCTTCTACTGTGCTATACTAAAAAAACAACATTTTTTTTAATAGCATTTTCTGCAGTTCTGTAGCTGTGCGATTCAGCGGTTACGTACTGTGGGTGTGTTCTGCTCTTCCAAAAACACCCATTTAGGGCAAGATCCTAAATTTGGAAAATATGAGGAGAAGGTCAAAGGGACGTGGTGGCCCCGGTCGTGGTGCTGCTGGTGGAGCTCCTGTTGCAGGGAGAGGACGTGGTGGAAACAAGAAGGGAGAGGGGGGGGACGGGAGATTGGGACAACCCAATAGACGGTTATAGGGTGAATCAACCACAATACATTTGGTAATAGAAAAATAGAAAAGACTTTATTGGTCGAATGCTATCTAAATAATCACATTTCAACCTAACAGTATGGATATACTCATGTAGGGGAAAGGGGTTCTCCTGAATATATGCACATTAGAATAAAAACATGAAAAAACACACATACACAGTGCACTGTTGGAAAAAGTAAAAATGATGGCCTGGGTGGACATCAGCCGCCCGCTCTACTTCTCCTAAATGTCCTTACTAAGAATGAACTCTGAATGACCGGGTAGATATTGTGTCAATAACCGGAGCTTGCAGCATTTGTTGAATGAAAGGACTGTTCAAACCAAACCAATGTGGGGTTTAGGCTGTAGAATGAACAATAACTCAAATCTAAATCCAGACTGGAGTGTTGGAATCAAGCCGTGTTGGCAAATATACCTGCTGATACAATGTTCATGCAGTGCAGCTCCATATATCAATAGATAAACCTGAATTCGCTGGTAAGACTATTGATGCAGTATAATGAGCACTGGATTGCACTCAGCAATATGGCATGGAACTTATTCTGAGTATGATCTGTTGCAGACAGTCCATGGAGGGACAAAGGCTTGAGCCCAGTCCTGGCCGAGTATGGTGAGGTGATATTAGATAGAGGGGAGGAAGGGGGGCACGATAACCATATGGTAATATACTTGCTTACCCATCCATAACATCCATCCCATGGCACCAGAGTCTCTTTTAAGCCATTGCTCGTGGATATATAGTGATGTCCTTGAGCTCTGTAGCTCTCGCTGTGCTGCTGCTCAGAAAGGTGATCCTTCCGGCTTGAAGGAGGCTGCTGCGTAGAGTACGTCCTTCCGTGGAGTCGCGTGCAGCTCCTGTGATCAGCTGGCTCTGTTTCAATGCATCAGCACTGACCGTATGACTGGAGCCGTCGCGCCGTAAGATCTGAGGATACACAAGCCTGTGTAATAGCAGGTTTAGGCCTCTGGGGGCAAGATCTGACTGTCCTTGTCTTATCCTCTGTTAGCTGGCAGTGAATTCATTCAATGGTGTTCATTGCGAGGAGAGGAGAGGAGCGAGTGGGGTTTTGTCAACAACCCAGAATTACAACGTCGGACATGACGCGTTTCGTGACGAATATGTCACTTCATCTTGATGTGTCAGTGGATTATTAGTGCTCCTATTATATAGCCTTGTTTATCCAATCACAGGTAAAATACCACTGACTGACGAAGTAGCGCCATCTTATGGTCACAACAGGTAATGTTGATATTCATGCAAAAAATAAATATATACATTCACAAGGTTTCAAAAATGAAAAAAATTATTACAGTGTTTATAGGAAAAACACCAAACCGGACAGTAAGGCTAGGTATAGATGGATGTTGCAATAATACATACAAACAAAACCCTGTCATCATAGACTGATTATACCTATCTAATTATTGGGTGTAAATACACTGGACATTTGTACTGAGGGGAAAACAGAGGCGGGAAACATATACCGTGCTGATCATAAACATAATTAAATGTCCTATTTAAGGCTCCAGAAAAATCTGTAGGCTCATTTCTGTATTTAAGCCTTTGAGCTGGAGTGTCTGGAGCCTAAAGATCCAGGTCTTTTCATGTCGGATCAGGACGGTATCGAAATCCCCTCGTCTTTCTGATAGGTTAAGGGCGTAGAACCCCTTTACTCGCAGGCCTAGTGTTTTTCCCTCATGATATCTTAAAAAATGTTGAGCCACTGGGGTGTCTTCTTTGAGACGAATGCTCTTTAGATGTTCAGCAAAACGTACTCGAAGTTGTCGTTTTGTTTTGCCCACATAGAGTAAATGGCATGGGCATTCCAAAATATAGAGCACACGTGCTGTACCACAATTAATAAAGGATTTGATCTCATAGTGATTCTTAGATTGTGAGTCTCTAAAGCTTTTTGTTCTATCTACATGTTTACATGTGCCACAGTGGCCACATGAAAACATGCCCACTGTACGTGGTATGTCTGTCAGCCAGTTGCTATCAATAGGGCGTATATATTCACTATTGACAAGTGCATCCCTAAGATTTCTGGCCCTTTTAGCTGTTAATTGGGGCCTGTCACCTACTATTTTCTTGAGTTGTTCACAGCCAGTCAAAACGTGCCAGTGCTCTGTGAGGACCGCTCGTACTTGGTGCCACTGGACACCAAAAGGAGTGATGAACCGAGCTGGTCCATCCTGATTGGATTTGAGGTTAGGTTTGGGCTGAAGCAATTCTTCTCGTGGGCGTTGACTAGCAATGCATCTTGCCCTGCGAAGTGTTCTGTGCCCATATCCCCTATCTCTAAACTGCTGGTAGAGGATCTCGGATTCCCTGCGATACATTGCTTCACTGGAGCAGTTCCTCCTGATTCTGAGGAACTGTCCTACTGGTATTCCGCGTTTAAGAGGAGCAGGATGGTAGCTATCTGCCCTTAAAAGGGTATTGGCTGCTGTAGTTTTCCTGTAGGTCTGGGTGGTCAAATACCCCTCATGGATGGTTAATTTTAGATCCAGAAAGGAAATCTCACTGAGGCTGGAAACAGAAGTAAAGCGTAAGTTATGCTTATTCTGATTAAGCTCATCCATGAACTGGCTTAGCTGTGTAGGGGTCCCTGACCAAATCATGAACACGTCATCTATGTACCTCAGCCACGCTCTAGCGTGGCTGAGGTACATCGAGGAGGTGTACACAGTGTCCTCCTCCCACCACCCCAGGGCCCCATCATATGCCTTGGCACCTGAAACCCATGTCCATCAGTCTTTCACCTCACCCAACGCTGTATCTTGGCCTAGGCCAACAAGGCCCAGGCCTAGGGCAGCACTTTGCAGGGGGGCAGCATGAAAAGAGTCCCCACCGGCTTGCACTACACTTTTAGTGTAGCGCCAGTCTTATGAGGTGGACTGGGCCGCAAGACAAATCGGTCTGGGGCCCCCATAAAGCAGCTGGACTGCTGCCGGTATGATAGGGATGGCGCAGACACAAGGGACACTGACATGGTCACCTATACTTGGCAGGTAGGTTGTAGGACTCTCCTGTAATCCTTTGCTTGTGTCAGTTGTACATATTAAGGAATCTTAATTTTGTTTCTGTTGATTGCTGATGAGAAAAATAAACAGATGGATTTATTTGTTCCTGCCCCCAATCCTTCCTCTGCTCACTGCCTGGACCACGTACCTCAATCACTGTGTTATATGTTTTCTGCTGCACCACTGGCATGGTTATATCCTCTTATGCCCCATACACACGATCGTTTTTCTTGCCATTTTTTTTCTTGCCGTTTTTCACGTCGTTTTTTTTCATGTTTCCTCTCAAGCCTGTCTTGCGTACACACGATCATTTAAAAAAAACGATCAAGCAAAGCGCAGTGACGTACAACACGTACGATGGCACTATAAAGGGGAAGTTCCGTTCGAATGGCGCCACCCTTCATGTTAGTAAAGTTTGTTGAGCGACGATTCGCTCTTTTCAGTCTCGTGCTTTTCAGTCCGTGACTGCGTGACGAATGTGCTATCTCCATTACGAACGCTAGTTTTACCAGAACGAGCGCTCCTGTCTCATACTTGATTCTGAGCATGCGCGTTTTTTTCACGTCGTTAAAGCATACACACTATCGTTTTTCACGTCGTTAAAAAAAACTACGTGAAAAAAGAGAGCATGTTCGAAATTTTTAATGCCCGTTTTTCACGTCGTTAAAAATGCTCTGGAGCCTATACACGATAATTTTTAATGGCCATTTTTTTTAATGCCATTTTTAACGGCATGAAAAACGATCGTGTGTATGGGGCATTAGTCCTCCATAAATTTAGCAGAAATTTGTGCTCTTAAAGTAGAACCATAGGCAACATTTTCCCATTTTGGATAGAGTAAGGGATGGTTATAGCCCCTGTTAATTTTTTTTTCCATTCGTTCATTTCCCCTCATTTCCTGCCCCATAGCCAAAGAGGAAGTGAGAGGAAATCTCTTCAGATTAAGGGAATCCCCCCCCAAAGCCCTCAGAACCAGTGTCCCCACTGGAAAATTTCAGGGCAGGTCTTAAACAGGAAGGTGTGTGACCTTGACAGGAAGGGGTGGATTATAGTTAAATTAGGGGTTGCACGTGTTTAGTCAGGCCTAGGGCAGCACAAAGCCTAAATACACCACTGACCTCACCCCCTTGCAAATCAGCCAAGCAGTCTGAGCCCCAAATCATGCAGCAGTCTCTTCTGCTTTTCGATGACTCTGTTAGCAGGGTTTCCCAGGGCCATCCACCTAGCCCTGCCCCAGAAGTGGAAGAGATTGCGTGCACCGATGCCCAACCACTTATGTTTCATGATGAGTACATGGGAGGACCATCGCAGCACGTCTCGGATGATGACGAAACACAGGTGCCAACTGCTGCTGCTTTCGCAATTGTGCAGACAGACAAGGAGGGCAGGGGTGAAGACTGGGTGGAAGATGATGTGGAGGATGATGAGGTCCTCGACCCCACATGGAATCAACGTTATGCAGGTGACTAGTGTAGTTTGGAGGAAGAGGCGGTGGTCGCACAGAGCCACCAGCACAGCAGAAGAGGGAGCAGGGTTCAAAAGCGGAGCGTCCGTCCCCTAGACAGTATGTCTGCTACTGCCCAACGCAGCAAGGGACCGAGCACACCAAAGCCAGGTCCAAGGAGTTCCCTAGCATGGCAGTTCTTCACACAATGTGCTGATGACAAGACACGAGTGGTTTGCACGCTGTGCAATCAGAGCCTGAAGCGAGGCATAAACGTTCTCAACCTGAGCACAACCTGCATGACCAGGCATCTAAGTGCAAAGCACGAGCTGCAGTGGAGTAGACACCTCAAAAACCAAGAAAGGTCTCTGGCTCCTCCTGCTTCCTCTTCTGCTGCAGTCTCGACCTCTTCATCCACCTCTGTAGTGACAGTGGCACCTGCCACCCCGCAAACAGAGGATCTGCCAGCAACACTACCACCTGGGTCACCAACCATCTCCACAATGTCCCATGGAAGCGTTCAGCTCTCTATCTCCCAAACATTGGAGCAGAAGAGGAAGTACCCCCCTAGCCACCCGCGATCCCTGGCCCTGAATGCCAGCATTTCAAAACTCCTGGCCTTTGAAATGCTGTCATTCCGTCTGGTGGAGACGCAGAGTTTTAAAAGCCTGATGGCATTGGCTGTCCCACAGTACGTCGTGCCCAGCCGCCACTACATTTCCAGGCGAGCCATCCCTTCCCTGCACTACCAAGTGGGGGACAAAATCAGGTGTGCACTGCGCAACGCCATCTGTGGCAAGGTCCACCTAACTACGGATGCGTGGACCAGTAAGCACGGTCAGGGACGTTATATCTCCCTAACAGCACACTGGGTAAATGCAGTGGCGGCTGGGCCTGAGGCAGATAGCAGTTTGGCGCATGTCCTTCCACCACCGAGGATTGCAGGGCGCTTCAGTTTGCCTCCTGTTGCTAACTCCTCCTACTCCGCTTCCTCATCCTCTACCGCCTCCTCATCCGGTCAGCGTAACACCTTCACCACCAACTTCAGCACAGCCAGGGGTAAACGACAGCAGGCAGTTTTAAAACTTTCCTGTTTGGGGGAAAAACCCCACACTGCGCAGGAGTTGTGGAGGGACATGGAACAACAGACCAATGAGTGGTTGCTGTCAGTGAGCCTCAAGCCCGGCCTGGTGGTGTGCGATAATGGGCGAAATCTCGTAGCAGCTCTGGGCCTAGCCGGTTTGACGCACATCCCTTGCCTGGCGCATGTGCTGAACTTGGTGGTCCAGAGGTTCCTTAAAAATTACCCCAATATGCCAGAGCTGCTGCAGAAAGTGCGGGCTGTGTGTGCGCACTTTCGGCGTTCTCACCCTGCTGCTGCTCGCCTGTCAGCGCTGCAGCGTAACTTCGGCCTTCCCGCTCACCGCCTCATATGTGACGTGCCCACAAGATGGAACTCCACCTTGCACATGCTGGCCAGACTGTGCGAGCAGCAGCAGGCGATAGTGGAGTTTCAGCTGCAGCAATCACGCGTGAGTCGCTCTGCGGAACAGCACCACTTCACCACCAATAACTGGGCTTCCATGCGAGACCTGTGTGCCTTGTTGCGCTGTTTCGAGTACTCCACCAACATGTCCAGTGCCAATGACGCCGTTCTCAGCGCTACTATCCCAGTTCTATGCCTCCTTGAAAAAACGCTTCGGGCGATGATGGAAGAGGATGTGGCACAGGAGGATGAGGAGGAGGAGGAAGCGGGATCATTTCAAAGGCTTTCAGGGCAGTCTTTCACAAGTGGCTACGAGGGTGGGTTCCTGCACCAACAAACGCCAGGTACACAATTGTCCGGCAGAAAGGGCACAGTTCTGGAGGATGACGAGGTGGAGGAGGAGATGGAGGAGGAGGAGGAGGAGGAGGAGCCATTTTCACAGCAGGGTGGCACCCAGACCAGCTCGTGGCCATCACTGGTGCGTGGCTGGGGGGATACAGAGGACACAGACGATACACCTCCCACAGAGGACAGCTTTTCTTTGCCTCTGGGCAGCCTAGCACACATGAGGGATTACATGCTGCAGTGTTTCCGCAATGACCGCCGAGTTGCCCACATTTTAACTGGTGCTGATTACTGGGTGGCCACCCTGCTGGATCCCCGTTACAAGGACAACGTACCGTCCTTAATTCCCTCACTGGAGCGGGATCGTAAGATGCGCGAGTACAAGCGCACGCTGGTATCGCGCTGCTGGTGGCATTCCCACCTGACAGCGGGCGTACGGTGGAAGCACAAGGCGAAGGCAGAGGAGGAGGAAGAGGTCGCCAACGCAGCCGGGGCACCGGCAGCACCTCAGAAGGCAGGGTTAGTATGGCTGAAATGTGGAAAAGCTTTGTCAGCACGCCACAACAACCAGCACCACCAGCTGAGATGGAACGTCTTAGCAGGAGGCAGCATTTCACCAACATGGTTGAGCAGTATGTGTCCACAGGCCTACACATACTGGATGACGGGTCTGCCCCCTTTAACTTCTGGGTCTCCAAATTGGGCACATGGCCTGAGCTTGCCCTTTATGCCTTGGAGGTGCTGGCCTGCCCTGCAGCCAGTGTATTATCTGAACGTGTATTTAGCACGGCAGGGGGCGTTATCACAGACAAGTGCAGCCACCTGTCCAGAGCCAATGTGGACAAGCTCACGTTCATTAAAATGAACCAGGCATGGATCCCACAGGACTTGTCCGTTCCTTCTGCAGAATAGACATGTATACCGGTGTTGTGACAAAAACTGTCCCGCCATCGGATTGTGTCCGGCCCGTACTGCGAAGGCGCAGCGCTTGCGCAGTACAGAGGACAAGGAGATTCACAAAATATCCGAAGATGAACGGCGCCTGTGCCGTGAGTGCAGGTTCAAGCCCCAACATCCAAGTGGACATACGGTAGCACATAGTAACAGGGCCCCTCACGGGCTCGCTTCGATCGCCACGCTTCGGGCACAGCCTCACTTGGCTCGGCTTGAACCACGGATGGTGTGGCCTTCACCTGAACTCACCACGCAGGCGCCGGTCATCTTGGGAGATTTTCGAAATCCTCTTGTCCTACATACTGAGCAAGCGCAGTACAGGGTGGACACTATTCGACGGGGGACAGAATTCGACACATCACTGGCCTTACCCAGCCATTGTTGTATTTTTTAACCAGTGTTGGCTACCTCGTCCTCCTCCACCGCCGCTTCCACCTACACAGCCACATCCACCGCCACCTCAACCTCCTACTCCATATGGACCTCGTCCTCCTAGGTCAAGATTATAATTTTTATTTTATTTTTTTGTAGCGCACAGATCCTTTCCCCCTTACCTGCCTTTATGTTGTTGGCTCCTCGCAGGAGGGAGAAAGGCACACCGCACTACCAGCCCGTACCCTCCTATATAAAGAGGTTGAGCGGTGTACTTGACGGGCCGTGTCCACAGCCGGAGTCAAAACTCCTCCAGAGGATGATTCTCACCTCTACTGTAGGTAGAGGCAAGTCCTTTAATTCCCAGTAAAGTCAATGTCCGCACCAGTTGAAATTACAACTCTTATTCTCTCATGGCAAAATAAACTCTACTCGGATAGAAAAGGTTAGAGCAAAGAAACAGGACAGCTTAAGGTGTGGAGGAGGTCCAGGCACAAACGTAGCACATTCACTTCACTGCTTAGGTTTCTCAAACAGTTTTAGGTGCACGGTCTCTGCCACAGACCTTGAGGTTGGTCTCTGCCACAGACCGGGTGTACAAGGTCCCTGCCACGGACCTGGAGAACTTTGGTCTCTGCCACAGACCAGGGTGTATAAGGCCCCTGCCACGGGCCGGGTGAATAAGGCCTCTGATACAGTCAAGATGACCTTGAGCTTCTCCTTCTACGAACCTAGCCCATATCAAGGGGAAGACATCTCTCCAGGGAGTCAACAGACCCTTCCTTCACCGTGACTCCCGCATCGGTCCATCAGAATGATCCTCCCTTCCCTGGAACATGGTCCCCTACACGAGGTGGCACCCTAAGACTCCTCGACCCTTAGCGGACTCCAGACGAAGGCTCTGGACTCCAGGCTTTACTCCCGCACCTAGGCCTCCATACCCAGGGCAGCAGGAACTCCAGGATAGTACCTCACCCCGGGCTAAAGGTACCCGAGATGGAACAGGAACACATGCACCCAGGCCGAAGGTACCTGGGCGTGGACCCCACTGGACATCAGCCCCCAGGCCAAAGGTCTGCCCCTTTTATATGCTCTCACGGCATGCACAGCAGGTTCCCCGCCCCGCTGTACTACTGCCAAGAGGGGACACAAAAGGCACAGCACTGTATCGGCGGTTCAACCCTAGCCTACCATGGCAGCGCCACCTGTAGGCCGCAGGGAACTGCACACCAATACTGTCCCCCGAGGACAAAATGGTCCATGAATCCTACAGAATTAGGGTGTTTGAGCCTATTTACCACTCAAACACTTCCCTTAAATTTAGCACCCCGCTACATTTTTATTTCAAAGTATTTTATTTTCCCACTAGCTTATCCATTAAATTGAATAATTTATTCCAGAAAGGGCGTATTCTGGGGCATTCCCACCATATGTGTGGCATCGTGCCGTTGAGTTTCTGAGGTTCTTAATGACTTCTCGTACCTCTTCTGCTGAAAAGGGGGCCTCCAGCATATTTTTTTTTTTTTATGTTATTTTAAGTTATTTCCCTATCCACATTTGTTTGCAGAGCACTTGCCATGCTCTTAACAACATTTTGCTGCCATTTGCAGCCCTCTAGCCCTTTCCATTACTTTTTTAGAGCCTTTTTAGTCCTTAGAAGTCCGGGTCCCCATTGACTTCAATGGGGTTCGGGTTCGGGTTTGGGTTCGGGTTAAAGTTCGGTCCCGAACCCGAACTTTTTTCCGAAGTTCGGCCGAACCCGTCGAACCCGAACATCCAGGTGTCCGCTCAACTCTACTCCTGAAGCGATACCAACCGCCCCATGTACCGGGAGGGGGTCCGATCGGACCCCCCACCCGCGCAAAGGCAGGCACGTACAGGTACATGATTGTGCCTGTCCGTGCCATTCTGCCGACGTATATGTACATGGGGCGGTCGTTAAGTGGTTAAGGAGGTTTACAGTAGGGGATTAGTTTGCCATTATGGACAAGTATGCTGGGCATACTTGTACAATATAGAGAGAGCTCACTCACTATGATGCAGATTTTAGCTCTGCTTTAACTTATGCCTCTTAGATATGCAGCTACAATGCCTTGAAAAAGTATTCATACCCCTTGAAATGTTCCACATTTTGTCATGTTACAGCCAAAAACATAAATGTATTTTATTGGGATTTTATGAGATAGACCAACACAAAGTGGCACATAATTGGGAAAGTGGAAGGAAAATTATAAATGGTTTTCAACCTTTTTTACAAATAAATATCTGAAAAGCGTTTCATTCAGCCCCCTTTACTCTGATACCCCTAACTAAAATATAGTGGGACCAATTGCTTTCAGAAGTCACCTAATTAATAAATAGAGTCCACCTGTGTGTAATTAAATCTCAGTATAAATAGAGCTGTTCTGTGAAGCCCTCAGAGGTGTGTTTGAGAACCTTAGTGAACAAACAGCACCATGAAGGATAAGGAACACACCAGACAGGTCAGGGATAAAGTCGTGGAGAAGTTTAAAGCTGGATTAGGATATTAAAAAAATATCCCAAGTTTTAAACGTCTCACGGAGCACTGTTCAATCTGAAAATGGCAAGAGTATGGCACAACTGCAAACCTACCAAAACATGACCGTTCACCTAAACTGAGAGGCTGGGCAAAGAGAACATTAATCAGAGAAGCAGCCAAGCGGCCCGTGGTAAATCTGGAGAAATTGCAGAGATCCACATCTCAGGTGGGAGAATCTGTCCACAGTCGTTCACTCCACAAATCTGGCCTTTATGGAAGAGTGGCAAGAAGAAAGCCATTGTTGAAAGAAATCAATAGGAAGTCCAGTTTTCAGTTTGTGAGAAGCAATGTGGGGGACATAGCAAACATGTGGAAGAAGGTGCTCTAGTCAGATGAGATCAAAATTTAACTTTTTGGCCTAAAAGCAAAATGCTATGTGTGCCGGAAAACTAACACTGCACATGACCCTGAACCCACCATCCTCACCGTGAAACATGGTGGTGGCAGCATCATGTTGTGGGGATGCTTTTTGGTCAGAGTTGATGGGAAGATTGATGGAGCCAAATACAGGGCAATCTTAGAAGAAACCTGTCAGTCTGAAAAAGACTTGAGACTGGGGTGGGAGGTTCACCTTCCAGCAGAACAATGACCATAAACATACAGCCAGAGTTACAATGGAATAGTTTAGATCAGTGGTCTCCAAACTGTGGCCCGGGGGCCAGATGCGGCCCTTTTCTTGCCCTTATCTGGCCCTTGGGACCCTATTTTGCCATTTGACACCAATAATGGGGCACTATTTCTCCCTATGATACCAACGATGGGGCACTATTCCTCCCTGCAGTACCAAATGTGGCAAGGTTTACTCCCACTGATGCCAGGAAAATTTCCACTCCCGCTGGCCATAGTCTGGCCCTCCTAAATTCTGATGGTCAATAAACCGGCCCTTTGTTTAGAACGTTTTGAGACCCCTTGTTTAGATCAAAGCATTCTCATGTGTTAGAATGGCCCAGTCAAATTCCAGACCTAAATCCAATTGAGAATCTGTGGCAAGACTTGAAAATTGCTGTTCACAGACACTCTCCATCCAATCTGACAGAGCTTGAGCTATTTTACAAAGAAGATTGGGCAAAAATGTCACTCTGTAGATGTGCAAAGCTGGTAGAGACATACCCAAAAAGACTTACGGCTGTAATTTCAGCAAAAGTTGATTCTACAAAGTATTGACTCAGGGGGGGGGGGGCTGAATACAAATGCACGCCACACTTTTCACATATTTATTTGTAAAAAAAATTGAAAACCATTTATTATTTTCCTTCCACTTCACAATTATGTGCCACGTTGTGTTGGTCTAGGACATAAAATCCCAATAATATACATTTACGTTTTTGGTTGCAACATGACAAAATATGGAGGGGTATGAATACTTTTTTAAGGCACTGTATACTTACCTATACAGATACTGTGAGGACAGCATCTGCTTTACCACTATTTATACGAGTATAAGACACTCATCCTAAGAAGAAGGGAACAGGCGGCTGGGAGATGTGAGACAATAGCTGAGTGATCACAGATTTTAACTAGGGCCTTTTGGACTTACGGTTACCCTAGCAGTCAGTAACAAAAATTACACATTATAAACATAATTATTTTTGGGGTTGGGCTATATGTATTGCTTAGATGATTCTGAAAATAGCTGAGGTATTGAATTCTGCTTCCTGTTCTAATGCTATGAGATTTGATCATGTAACAGCATATTAAGCTGTGAAACAAAGCTAAAAGAATGCAGTATTCTTAGGTTTTAAGGCTAGAGCATATTTAATTAAACAACGGACTATGATAGACTTAAACGGTATTAACATGAAATGCTGCATTACCCTTCAAGTGGCTAAGAAGCAATATATATAACTGTATAATTTGTTTCCACCCTCCTCTTCCCTCCCTCTCAAATGAAGATGCTGTTAATAGAGGCAAAACTGTGATTACTTAATGGTTTTCGAGACAGTCGTAGCCTAGAAAATTAAATTTCACATCTTCTTTTATGGTGTTAATCTCTCTTCTCACATCCCGCCTGTTATGATGTGTGCGCCAGAGATAATGTTTAAACTGACTAAAGCAAAGTAAACCAGACAAGTCTGTTATTGGCTTTATAATTGCATAATTAACTTTTTGTCTCTAATCGTTATGGAGGTAATGGTGCTGTTAAAATGGGCTTTTGGTGTGCAGAAAGTAAATCAAAAATCAATAATCCATAGAATGCCATTAAGGGCTGTAACAGTTCTTATGTTGTGATTCACTCAATTTTTTTCTGTACAGAAAATGAAATTCATTAGGAGAGAGATTACTGTCTAAGGAGTTGACTTTCAGTTGATATTAAAGATCAGGAAAAATTGTCACCGGCAGCTGGAAGCAAAAACGCAACAATGTCACCATAAATTATGCGCTGCTTGTAACTCTGTTATTATATTGTAATTGACCTCACAGCAATTAATTCTATTTTCCATGAACCCTCTTTTATTTCTAATTTACATTATGATCGTATATGCCTGAAAAATGACAGTGTAAAAAAGATAAATGTGCTAATTATAAGTCTGCTTATCTCTGCTCCCCGTTGCCAACACCTTTGGTCCAGCCTCCTTTGGTATGTAAGTATGTCACTTATTTCACTCTGACATCTCTAATGTATTTGTAAACCATCCCATAAATACTCCAGCCACATGCAGCTATTGAGAGCTCAGGCAGCATCGGTTCTCTGAGCTGTGTGTTTTTTCCTAAAATTAATTTGAAATTGACAAAATAATGTTCAAACCCAGATGACTTTGCTGTCACTGGGAAATTAAGTTCTTGACCCTGCTTCTGATGTATGTTTATATTTCTACATTTTCTTCAAACTTAATGTGGCACCATTCACTAAGAAGGCATAGCCAATGTCTCTAAGCAGCGAAGTTAATCCTTTTCATACACTTCTGAAATCTATAGAAAGTGGTTTTATCTTCAAAGCCAATCTTTCCACCCATGATGTCAGGAACTGACTTGTCTCTCTGCAGCTGATACTCATCCTTTAAATAAGAAAAATAAAATAAAAAAATAATTCTGGGTTCATGTGCTAATGGTACATTTTTCTTTTTGTTTACTTTTCTTCAGAAGGCTAAATTGTGATGTTCATTATTTGTGTGTCTTGATGGTTAATGGTAATAATACATACTGTAAACTACACTGACTTTACGTTTTTGAAAGAGATAAAAGGGGCAGCCAAAACCACATTGCCCTATTTAATTTAAATATCCGTTAAGATTCATAAGAAGACCCTCAGCCAGAAGGAAAACATCTTCTATAAAATGGCAGAGGGGCAATCTATTAAAACTGGAGAGTGCAAAATCTGGTGCAGTTGTGAATGGTAGTCAATCAGCTTCTAACTTCAGCTTTCCCACTTGTGCGACTTGTTCTGCGACTTTGGACTGCAAAGTCGTACCCCATGATTTTCAATGAGTACCATTCATATCTGTGCGACTTCAAGTTGAACCGACTTAAGCCCAGATTCACACTACTGCGATCACAGACGTTGCATGTGATTTGCATCCGCACTTGTGGTGCTGATCACATGCGATGTCTGTGAGAGGCGCATTCAGCCATACAGTTGTATGGCTCAACTCGCATTAGATTTGCAGGAAAAAAAGTGCAGGGACTTTTTCTCCCCGGCCTGAAATCAGATTGCATGGATGTTCTCACCTATGCGATCCAATTCATGTGCGAGTTCACAGTTTGCACTGTGATCTGTGAACTGATCTAGGGGTGTCATTAACAATGTAATGACATCCACAGCGGTTCGCAGAAGGCAGTGTGAACTGCCTGCGGGAGAGGAGCGATGCAGGAACCAGCACTGTAATTGCGCTGGTTCCTGCATCGCATCAGTGTGAACCTAGGCTCAAAGTAGTCCCTGTACTACTTTGGTCTGACTTTAATGCGAATTGAGGTCCATAGACCTCAAGTTTACACAGGCATTCCCTGAAATTGCCTCAAAATCACATCGGAATCGCATCAAAATCACACGACTTTCAAGTCGCGGCAGTGTGAAAGAGGCCTTAGGCCCCCTTTCACACTACCGTGACTTCAAAGTTGTGTGAATTTGCCGCAATTCTGCGGCCACATTTTGATGCAATTTTGACGCAAATTTTGTCTCGATTTCAGGGAATGCCTGTGTAACTCGCATCAAAGTTGGAGCAAAGTAGTGCAGGGACTACTTTAAAGTCGGCAAGACTTGAAGTCGCACAGATATGAATGGTAGTTATTGGAAAACATGGGGAACGACTTGTCATTGTTATTGATAGTTTAGTACAAGTTTGTAATCAAGACATTGAGACAATTTGTTAGGGCTCAGGTTGTGTTGACTTGCATTTTCACACTTGTTGTTTTTCACCTGTATTTTAACCACTTAAGTACCGCCGCACGACGATGTTCGTCGACAGAATGGCACGGACAAGCACAAGGGCGTACAGGTACGTCCCCTTTAAGAACCTGTCCGTGGGTCGCACGTCGCTGGCGGCACGGTCGCAACCCGGGCAGAAGCTCCGTGACTGTGCCCGCGGGACCCGCGCACCCGATCGGCCGCAGGTGTCCCACGATCGGATCACAGAGCTGAAGAACAGGGAGAGGTAAGTGTAAACAAACCTTTCCCCGTTCTTCCTAGTGGCAGTGTCACTGGTCGTCTGTTCCCTGTCAAGCCATGCCCCCCTTCAGTTATAATCACTCATTAGGTCACACTTAACCCCTATAGCGCCACCCAGAGGTTAAACCCTTCACTGCAAGTGTCATTTTCACCATAATCAGTGCATTTTTATAGCACTGATCGCTGTAAAAATTACAATGGTCCCAAAAATGTGTCAAAAGTGTCCGATGTGTCCGCCATAATGTCACAGTCACGATAAAAATCACTGATTGCTGCCATTACTAGTAAAAAATTAATTATTAATAAAACAACCCACTATTTTGTAGATACTATAACTTTTGCGCAAACCAATTAATAAACGCTTATTGCGATTTTTTTTTACCAAAAATATGTAGAAGAATACGGATCGGCCTAAACTGAGGAAAAATAATGTTTTTTTATACATTTTTTGGGGATAGTTATTATAGCAAAAAGTAAAAAATATGTAATTGTTTTCAAAATTGTCACTCTTTTTTTGTTTATAGCGCAAAAAAACAAAAACGCAGAGGTGATCAAATGTCACCAAAAGAAAGCTCTATTTGTGGGAAAAAAAGGATTTTTGTTTGGGAGCCACGTTGCACGACCACGCAATTGTCAGTTAAAGCGACTCAGTGCCGAATCGCAAAAAGGGGCCTGGTCTTTAACCAGCCAAAATGGTCCGGGGCTGAAGTGGTTAAAGACTTCTATTTCATGTGACTTGAATAGCAAAATGCAAATTGCAAAATGCAGATTTTGGATATACAGTACAAACACCATTCATCAGCCAGTAATTTGTGATCACTGACAGGTTAAGTAAAAAACCTTGATTATCTTGTTACAATGGCATCTGAAAGTCGGTGGGATATAATAAGCAGCAAGCAAATGAAGCCGATGTGTTGAAAGCAGAAAATACGGGCATCACAGTTTCTTGTGTATGGGGCCACGTAGCTGCAGACTAGTCAGGGTGCCCATGCTGACCCGTTTCCACAGCCAAAAGTGTCTTCAATCTGCACATGAGTATCAGAACTGAACACTTTAATAGATTACTTAAAGCGACTTTGTGACTAACTTGAAACGCCTTAAAAAGCTGTGTTTATAAAGAAGCTAGTAAATGCCCATCAAGTTGCCCATGTCACTGAACACTGCTCTGTTAAAAATAAATTTTCCACTAACGTCAACAGAGAAACCAACACCTCAGGGAGTGTCAATCTCCATTGTGCTCAAAGGTTTCTTCCACTGACCTCAATGTCATTATAGCGACATAAGGGTGGACAGGAGAAACCATTAGGTGCAGCATACAAAGTCTACACCCTAAAGCCTCGTACACACGACCGATTTTCTCGTCGTAAAAAACACGTCGTTTTTTTCGACGAGATTCTTGTTAAGCTTGTCGATTTTCTCGTCAAGCTTTCCATGCGTACACACTGACAATTTCCAATTTCCTCGTTGTTCTCCGCGGTCACGTCCAGCATGTACGACGGCACTATAAAGGGGAAGATCTTTTTTCTTGGCGCCACCCCTTGGGCTGCTTTTGCTGATCTCGTGTTACCGCGTGTGAAGTAAAAGTTTGGGAAGAGACGATTCGCGCTTTTCAGTCTTCGTACTTTTCAGATCGTTTTCTGCGGTTCAGTTTGTGCTTGTGGGTTCGTATCTTGACTTTCAGGGCGTCTAGGCAGGTCGTATCTGTTTTACAGTGCGTTCTTGCCTGTTCGTTTCTGATTTTCAGTTCGTTATTCATAGGCCTTGCTGTTCTAAAGTGCGTTCTGTTCTGTACGTTCTGATAAGACGACCGTTTCTTAGCCATGTAGCCTGGACGTTCTCGTCGTCGAGTTCGTGCTGTGCGTGCGCTTGGTGTTGGTCTGCTTGTTTTGGACCAAGACCTGTCCATGAATGGTGTGAGCAGGAGTTCATGGACCAAGAATTGGTTGCTCCAGCGGGACCAATTCTGCCATATGCCTCTGCTGCGGGAGATCGTCGAGAATAATCCTGAGGACAACAGGAATTTTCTGCGGATGTCTGACCCCGTTTTTCAGGAACTGTTGGCTTTGGTGTCCCCCTATATTACCAGGAAGGACACCGTTATGCGGGAAGCCATCAGTGCTGAGCAGAGGCTCATCGCCACGTTGCGTTACCTGGCGACAGGGAGAAGTCTTCAGGACTTGAAGTTCACCACAGGCATCTCCCCCCAGGCTCTGGGCCTCATAATCCCAGACACCTGTTCTGCCATTATACAAGTCCTGCAGGAGGACTATATTAGGGTAAGTTTTCTCCCTTAACATCACATTTTATGTATTACATGTATGCTAATGTATTGTATTTCTTTCATCCTTCCCTAATTACCATGATTGTAATATGCTGAGAATGTCCCCTTTGTCCCCATGCATGCTGGAAGCTTTAGATTGCCCCTTTTTTCTCCTCCATAAATATTTCCCTTCACTAACTTTTCCAGCAGGGGCGCCTGTTGCTCCAAATGTTTGGGGGTTCAAACCCCAATTTAGGAAATAAACTTCCTCCTTTTTTGCTCTGGTGCCTATTAAACGCCCCCAGTTGTCCCCTCTAATGCAGCCATTTTGTTCCCTCCAATGCAGCCATTTAGTCCCCTCTAATGCAGCCAGTTCCCCCCCAGCCCTGCACTTACCTTCTTGTGGTCAGCGCCATCCTTCTTCTGTCCTTGATGTCTTCTCCCTCCCTTGATGTTGCATCAGCCAATCATGTTACCATTAAACAGACTTGGTGAACATGATTGGCAGAGCAGCCTGCCAGTGTTTCCCCAAGGAATGCCCCCCCCCCCCCCTGCGTCCCCTATTTTACTTTTAGGAAGCCAATTACATCCCTCAGGTTGTAATGTGCAAGACTATTTTACTACCTGTTTCTGCTATGCAATTTGAACCCCCTAAATGCCGCAATTATTCATATGTCAGTCGCTTTACAAGAGGCCATCCACCTGAATAGTGGGCGGCATAGACAATACATAGGTTGATGCAACGCATGAACCTATGTATTGTTCTGAGTGATGGGCACAGGAGAGAGGGGGCAGTGCTCCAGCGCCCACTCTGGACGCACCGCCACTGCAATGCTATCCTGTGGCCAAACACATCTCCCCCCCCCCAAAAATAATTTAGTAATGGCCCATCAGAGGGGGTGATGAATATGATAAATGAGCCTTCCATTATACTTATTTTAAACACCTTAATAAACATAGAATTTGATTGATGTTGGCCTCTAATGTTTTTTTCAGAGAATTTCCTTGTAATGTATGATTTTTGTATTCTAATATTATTTCATCTTGTTTCACTCCACAGCTTCCTTCCACGCCACAGGAATGGCAGACTGTGGCATCGGAGTTTGCCACGCGGTGGGACTTCCCCAACTGCGGTGGTGCCATAGACGGGAAGCACGTCCGCATCGTGCCGCCACCCCGTTCTGGGTCCTACTACTACAATTACAAGGGGTTTCATAGCATTGTGCTGATGGCAGTGGTGTCAGCACGGTATGAATTCCTCTATGGTGATGTAGGGAAGAATGGCCGGATGTCCGATGGGGGATCCTTCATCCAGACGGAGTTTGCCCTCCGTCTCCAGAGTGACGACCTTGCATTGCCACCGGATGCAGGGAATATTGAAGGACTCCCCTTTGTTTTTTTGGCTGATGAAGCCTTCGGATTCGGACGGCATCTTATGAGGCCATTTCCACAGAGGACCCTGACCCCAGACAAGAGGGTGTTCAATTACCGGCTGGCCAGGGGCCGAAGAGTTGTCGAAAATGCCTTTGGCATAATGGCCAGCCGGTTCCGCCTTTTTATGACTTCAATACACTTGGCGGACTACAAAATAAACTATGTCGTATTATGCTGCTGTGTGCTACACAACTTTCTGAGCCAAAAATCAAAATCCTATATGGCCTCAGTTTTGCCAGAGGCTGGACTTTCCCCTGCAAATCCCCTGCCGGGCCTGGAATCTGCCCGTCCTGGCTTGCCCTTCCAAAATGCCCGTGAGGTTCGGGACAAATACATGGAGTATTTCACGGGTAGGGGGGCAATTCCTATGCCAGCCTATGTCTAAGGATCCAAATAAAAAGCTTGTTTAAACCTTGAATTATTTGTTCTTTCCTGTCTCCTAGTTTGTCTTAGTGCATTTGTAGTGCCAAGTGTATTTTACTTTAGTAACTAACAACCAATTCACTATGTAACCTTACAAAATAACCAAATTAGCTTAGAGGGTATTATAAAAAGAAGCTACACGTTGTTTGTGGTCAAATATTTTACTCTGTGCACATTCTCACCATTTTTAGTTTTTTCAGTTTTTTTGGGTTGGCCTGGCCACAACCCGGCAATTTTTTGCTTATGAAAATACAAAAATAACAGTTGCATTCCAAAAATTACAACATTGGATACCTCTGAGCAATCTGAGACATTCACTTACACAAACTATGTCTCTATGTGCCCGTCCTAGTATGGGGTCCTGCCACCCCTTGCCCAGCCAAAAATTGAATATGCACACATTTGGGATTTTTTTCATCTAGGAAGTTTACAATCCTGATCCCTATTGTCAACATGTGCTATCTGCCATCAGGGGTGATCAATGGACGTGTTTTGGGGGTGCAACCCCTTCCTCAGTTCACCGACTTTAGATACGAGGAAGGGGTTGCACCCCCAAAAGACGTACATGGATATCCCCTGATGGCAGATAGCACATGTTGACACACTGTGTGCAGATTCAATTTTTGGCTGGTTTGATTGTCAAAAATATTCTAAAATGTGCAATAACAAACATGTAAAAACAAATGTGTTTGGATGGCTTATTGAATTCTCCCCAAAACATCGAGAATGTCTTTAAATGTTTGTTCCATCACATGGATTCTTTGTTTAATTAGGTCCAGTTCCGTGCTACATTCCATCACTTGCTGGATGAGGCGGAGGGCACTGTCAGCAGAGAACCGTGTACTATCCTTCACAACATTTATATCCCCTAAAAACAAAAAACAAAAGGTATTATAACTCTGCAGGCCTACATCTCTTACCTGAAGCTGTGGTGACAGATACTGACCTGTTGTGGTGACCAGATCCACAACGTCATCCACTTCTCCTTCCTGCACTTTTCCTTCCTCCACCTCAACTTCCTGCACATCTTTCGGTTGTGGGTCTTTGGGAGTTTGGGGTTGCTTGGAAGATGTGGGGTGCATGTGCTCCCTGGAGTGTTCTCCTCCCAGTCTTCTCTCCCCTATGAGAATCAAACAAAATGTCTATTTATCACACTGTAAATCTCAATGTTAAAATAAAAACAGGCTAAATTGCTTGGAAGTGTGGTACAAGTGTGTGTTTGGGTGGAATTTAAAGAAGAATGCATTATTTATGACCAAGAATATGTTTAGTATTCACCTTTGGATGTAATTTATTTGACATGGAGGCACCCAAAAAAGGCGGGTCTGGTGGCCCACACTATAGTGCTCCAAAGTACAGATGTGGAAGCAGCTGCTGAGTGTCCTTTCCTTTACACTGATAAAAGTTAGCATTTCATTCTCTTTACAAACACATCATCTAGACTAAAAATTTTGCCACAATATTTGAGCAAAAATGGCAGATGTCTAATTACTTTTGTGGCTCTAAAATAAGCCAAAACCGCGGATAGTGGCCGAACGAAGTGTCGGCAACGTAACGAACGATTACTGTGCCCAACCAAGTTCAAAATATTACATTTTGGAAGGGAGTCCAATATGAGAAACCAAAATAAAGAGCAACATGTAAGTTTAGAAAAAAGATTAATAGCAGAAAAGTCTACATTTTACTTACTTTTAGCGAGCATTCTCTTTATGCTCCTCAACTGCTCTGGCTCCCTCAGTTTGAGGTCTGACCACCTCTTTCTGAGCTGCTCATTTGAGCGTTTCACCCCGAAATTCGCCTTCAGACTCTTCACGACTTTAGTGAGGATTTTGGCCTTCCTTCTATTTGGTTTGCTATACGGCCCATGCTTTGCATCATAATCAGACTTGAGCAAGATGTCCACCATCTCCGCCATCTCCGCCAAAGACATATTGGATGCCTTGAATCTCCTCCTTGATCGTGACATTTCCTCGGTCTCCGGGCTTGTCTCCTCCTCGTTAGTTGCGGAATTATCAGACACCTGCTGTAACTCCGCCATATCTGTCTGCGCGCCGAAAGAGAAGGGGCGGGAAAAGATGTTAGTTAGAACGTCATGGGCGGGCGACGTGTGCGGAGCGACGTGTTCATATTTTGACGCATGCGTGGTGTGTATATAGCAAACACACATGTGACTATAGTACGTTCGGTGTGCGGAGAGAGGAGTTCAAGTGACGGACGTGCGAACGAAGGTATGTGATTTTGTGACTTGTACAAATTGTTGGCCTATACTGTCTTGAGAATGTTGGAGGATATATATGGTGACTAGGATGTTAAGGAGGTTAGACTGTTTGCCTCACATTAGTTATAAATAATTTATTTAACTTGCAGATACAATATGAATGTCTTTATAAGCGACAAGGATTTCCTGGCGGAATTTATTGACCGGGTAAGGGAGCTGCCGGCTCTGTGGGAGACGAAAAACCCCATCCACAAAAAAAGAGGGGTGAGAAAAGCAGCGCTGGAGAAGCTGCTCCCATTTGTGCATACCAAGGTGCCCATAGCCACAGCAAAACAAGTGGACACTAAAATTGGCAGCTTGAGAGGTACCTACAGGACTGAACGCTCTAAGGTGCTGGCTTCTCAGAGGTCAGGAGCAGCAGCAGGTGATGTTTATGTCCCGATTTTGTGGTACTACAACAGGATGTCCTTCCTGGATGGCCACATTGAGACAAGGCCATCACTCTCCACTCTTCCCCCCAGACTTCCCTGCAGCCAACCTGAGCCTTCTCTGGAGCAAGAGGAGGCAGCCATCCTGGATGATCCTGATTTGGCCATCTGGAGCCAGGTATAGTATTAAGTGAAAATGTATTGGGATAAACTTAATGTTTGACAAATATGTCAAGATGACAAACATAAAATATTTTGGATTCCACAAGTGAAATCAAGATCTGTAGACATTAGTCTGCACTTAATTGGGTGCTAAATAGTCAATCTGATGTAGTGGTAAATTTAAAGCAAGGATTTATGGATTTACATTCTAATTGCTTCAATCAGGATTACAAAGTTTGATGCAAAGATTAAACCAACATATTAAACTATGTCCCTTTTTCATACACAGGATGAAATCAGCCAGGAGGAGGGTCTGGAAACTGTCAGGCAGGAGGAGGAAGGGCCCAGTGGCAGCCAGGAGGTGGCAGGGCCCAGTGGCAGCCAGGAGGAGGAAGGGCCCAGTGGCAGACAGGAGGTGGCAGGGCCCAGTGGCAGACAGGAGGTGTCAGGGCCCAGTGGCAGACAGGAGGTGGCAAGGCCCAGTGGCAGCCAGGAGGTGGCAGGGCCCAGTGGCAGACAGGAGGTGGCAGGGCCCAGTGGCAGCCAGGAGGTGGCAGGGCCCAGTGGCAGACAGGAGGTGGCAGGGCCCAGTGGCAGACAGGAGGTGGCAGGGCAAAGGAGAAGCACCAGATCCCAGGTGCCTCCCATCCGGCTTCCCAAAAGAGGCAGGAGGGACAGGAGCACGAGTGAGGCAGCAATGGCCCTTATTCATGAGGCCCATGCCACCCTCCAGGAGCCCACATCCCCTGAAGAGGCCATTGCCGGCCTAGTGGAGGCTAAGTTCAAGGTGATGAGCATGGAGCAATGCCTCCTATGCGAGCCCCTGCTCATCACCTTGCTCAACAAGGGGGTGATGGAGAAAATTACCCCCAATACCGCCATATGTGAGGTGGCACAACTGACCCAACCTCAACCTCCACCTCCCCCTTCTTCTTCTGCCCCACCCCCTTCTGCTACACCTCCACCTTCTTCTTCTGCCCCACCCCCTTCTGCTACACCTCCCCCTTCTTCTTCTGCCCCACCCCCTTCTGCTACACCTCCCCCTTCTTCTGCCCCACCCCCTTCTGCTACACCTCCACCTTCTTCTTCTGCCCCACCCCCTTCTGCTACACCTCCCCCTTCTTCTTCTGCCCCACCCCCTTCTGCTACACCTCCACCTTCTTCTTCTGCCCCACCCCCTTCTGCTACATCTCCTCCTCCTCCTCCTGACAGGAGTACCCCTCCAGTGGCCCAGCCTCCAGCCAAACGAAGAAGGAAGGCTGCAGGGAAGGCTTCAGGGAAGGTTGCAGGGAAGGTTGCCAGGAAGAAGAGGAAGTGATGGCCCTGCTTCATTGTGGTCGGACAGAAGGCAGCCTGTTGTAGTACCACACACTTGGGACATATATATCACCTGCTGCTGTTCCTGACCTCTGGGAGGCCAGCATCAGATTGTGTTCAGAAATGTTGGCCTTCTCAAGCTCCCAATTTTAGGGTCCACACAGGGTTGCTGTGTGCTCTGGGGTCCCTGGGATGCACAAATGGCAGCAGGTTCTCCAGCGCTGCCTTCTCTTTATTTTATTTCGAAACATGAATAAATGTGATTTTTGTTTAAGTTCATACTTGACTATGTGTATTTGTAAAAATTAAAAATCTAGCTTTGGAGTAAGCAGATACATTTGACTGACAAAAAAAGGGACAGATATCAACCCCCCAAAAGAATAACTAAATCTGATTTGCAAAAAAACATGGTGGAAAATTTAACTAATATAGATTCCAAAATTAAATGGGAGATCACTATCAAAACATTGCGAAATTATAATTAACATCATTTTGAAAAATATAACCATTTTAATTATTCCTAAAAACTTTCACGATATAATACACATAAATCTTCTTAAGAGCAGCATGAAAAAGGTTAAAAAAAAATAGTCATAACTCTGTGTGAATATCAGCAGCAAAAGAAGGTCACTTGTTTTGATTAATGTAACATTCTAACGAAGATTTCAATGCAGAACATTTAAACGATGCAATAATTTTGAGCGTGACGAATGTGCTCTCTCCATTACGAAGGCTTGTTTTACCAGAAGATGCGCTCCCGTCTCATAGTTGCTTGTGAGCATGCGCGCTTTTGGAAGAGTCGTAAAAGCATACACACGAACCATTTTCTCGTCACAAAACAGGCCGGCGAGAAACACGACGAGGAAATCTGGAATCCTGACGAGAAAATAGAGAGCAGGTTCTCTATTTTCTCGTCGAGATTCTCGGCAATTTTCTCGTCGTAAAACCATACACACAAACGTTTTTCTCGACAAAAAAGCTCTCGCGGCACTTTTCTTGACGGTTTTGGACGAGAAAATCGGTCGTGTGTACGAGGCCTAAGAAGTGTTTCTTTAGAACAAATTTTTTGTTAAATAGAGTGCCATTTAGTAGATTAAGCAGTGGGAGAGGTAAGTATTTACTAGCTTCTTTGCACAAACAGCTTTTATTTAGGACTTTAAAATTGCTTTAACAATCAAACATATCCCCTAGGGTCTCAATCAGGCCAACTTTGTGTAGCCCCAATAACATTAATAAAGAAGATTGGTTCTGGATACTTAATACATTTAAATCTAAAGACACTTGAAGACATTACTAATATACCGTTTTTTAAACAATCCTACATCATCATATTAAATCATAATTTTCCTCACCAGACTTTAGGGACTCTTAATGTCCCTTTAAATTATATTTAAATGGGTACCGTAAATATGACTAATATAGAAATAATACTGTACACTAACAAAAGGACAGACTTGGACCATTAACAACACTTTCAAAGTTCTAATTTTAAACAAACAGGGATAGTAGTGCAACTTCCATCTCTGGTGGCTGTTTTTTTTTTCGAGGTAAGTAAATAAAAGACAAAATAAGAAGATGAGAAAGGACAAGCACATAGCAAGTTTAACATTGAGAAAGATGAAGGTTCAAGGTTAATAGAGACATTTTCAGTTTTTGATCCAGTACATAAGGTATTCAGTCTTGTATTGCTGCATATTTTATAAAAAGGTTAGAGTCGCATAGTGGCCTTCCTAGCTTTACTAGGCCCTTCAAATACTGGAATATTTCTGTGTTATGGATGCTTACTACAGGTGCAGTGAGAGCTTTAAAACAATTTATTTTTAGTATGGAAAATCCAATGGTAGCACTGGTTGCTTTCTATCTACCATTGAGTTATGCAAACTATTAGCTCAATTCAAAAAGCTTTAACAGAAGCCTTAAGCCTCGTACACACGGCCGAGATTCTCGTCGGAAAAAACATGTCGTTTTTTTCGACGAGATTCTTGGACAAGAAACTTGTCCCGGCTGAGTGTACACACGCTCGATTCAAAGAACCCGCGGTTCTTTGAATGGAGCGTACGCGGTGACGTCATCGACTACGACGAGCATGCGCTCGTCACATTCGATGCCATCGCCGCCATCTTGGTATACCCTACCTATGCCTAGGAAGCTACCGCGCATGCGTCAAATTCATTTCGAACATGCGCGGGCTTCCGGGAGGACAGGTAAGTGTACACACACTCACTTTTCTCGTCGAGAAACATGCTGACGAGAATCTCGACGAGAAAATAGAGAGCAGGATCTCTATTTTCTCGTCGAGATTCTTGTCGCTTTTCTTGACGAGAAACCATACACACGAACGAATTTCTTGGCAAAAAATCTCTGCCAGCAAGTTTCTTGCTGGTTTTTGCCGAGAAACTCGTTCGTGTGTACGAGGCTTGAATGCCTTGTACACACACTCAGAATTTTTCATCGGATATTCCGACCATGTGTGTGCCCCACAGGACTTTTTTCCGTTGGTAATTCCGATAGTCTGTATGGAACTCAGACGGAAAAAAAAAACATGCATGCTCATAATCAAGTCGACACATGCTCGGAAGCATTGAACTTAATTTTTCTCGGCTCGTCGTAATGTTGTACGTCACCGCATTCTTGACGGTCGGTATGCAAGACAGTGTGTATGCAAGACAGCTTGAACGGAATTCCATCTGAAAAATCCACCGATCGTGTGTACAAGGCATAAGGCACTTTTTTTCTTTAGCCACGTGTCTGTCATTTTCAAATCTTGTGGGGCCAGCTTAAAATAACTGTTACTTTCTGAAAATATGCATCCTGATCTTGGTCCATTACCTTTGGGTATTGAACCTCTTGTGTGACACATTCTTATGACTTCTACATGACCACCCTCCCTGCAGCCATATTTATAAATTAATCGATACCTAGACCTATCACCTAATTTGGAAAGGAACCTCAAACCATATACATTAAATACATTTGATATTGTGGAGTATTCCTTTGAGTACATTGGCATTAGTAATGAGCATACTGGGCTAATTTAGATTTGTGAGAGGTTTGGCAAACCGGGAACATAGCACTGGACCTTATAGAAGTCTATGGTAGGCAAAACTTGTATTTTTTGTGTGGCCTTCTTCAAGGTAACTTGCAATATAATGTTAAAAAAGGGCATAGATAGCTGGGCACTGTAATAAGGGGACATGTACCAATGGAAAAATATATATACTTACTATATATACAGTTCAGCACAGATTGCTTTCATGTGGCCTAAAGGGCAACACTGAAAAAACACAATTTATTTAAATATACTTGCTTGGGGGATGTCTTAAAGCTGTGTGTGAAGTTATGGAATAGTATGTTGTATTCCTTTAAAACTGACATTTACAAAAAAAACAATATGAGTTTCCTAATAAAATGCCTACCAGACCTTGTAGGGGAGATTAAAAGATATGTTCACCTTCGGGAACATGTTACATGTTTCACCCATTTTTAGGGGATCCACTGCCTCTGTGGGAGAAGTTTCCTGTGTTAGCTGTCACTTTTTGAAAAGAGCGTGGTCGTATGGGGCTCGTTATTTATTCACAGAGTTCTACAAGTACAAGTACTACAATTATTTGTGGCTGTTGGCTTGTAGTTCTCAATAAAGCCAAAGTAATGTCGCTCTAGGTGCGTGACCGACTTACGCATGTTGTGAACTGGAATGCAGGGGTTCTGCACAGCTTGTCTGTGAGATTCAGTAACATGCACACATCTAGAATATTGCTGCACTCCTTGATATCTTTATTGAAGCATTAAAATGATATCACAGGTATGTACGATGTAAAGCATTAAAATTACATCACAGGTATGATGTTCCTTTCATACCTGTGGTGTTATTTTAATGCTTCAATAGAGATAATAAATGTACAAAGCAGCACTAATAAATGAAAATCAGTGTTGTGAAAATGTATAATAAAATTAAACATAACTCAATAAGCATAATGGTATCAAACTTATGAAGTGATATGATGTGAACTAAATAAATTAAAAGTCCATCAAGACCTATAGAAAAGCGCTAGATAAGCATGTTAAGTCTCCTTATGCGGGGGAACTCCAGGACGCCAGTGGTGTTTACCCGGTCAGAGTTGGTGGATCTCCAAAGGCACATCAAATGGCTGTCACTTTTGTGTTGCATGGCCCCAGTGATCTGCTGATCGCTGGTGCAATGCTTTCCAGGCTCCTAATAAAAATAAATATATATATTAAATGCACATCTTTTTACCTGCAAAAAAAATGCGCTTTTTTTATTTTATTAAGGTGACCCTTTAACTAAGATTGGTGCACGCAGATTCTAGTGCAGCTGTGCATAGCAATCAGCTTATAACTTAAGCTTTAATTAAGCTTTGACAATAAAACCTAGAAGCCGTTCGGCCTCAGTCTGGAAAAAAAAAGAGCGTAAAGCCCTGATACTAGCGCTGTCCACCAAAATACGTACCTTAGAAGCTCAACACAAACGCACTCTAGCACTCAAAACATCACAGGAACTGGCGGAAATGCAAACACTTTTACTAGAAGAACTCTTCAAAAGGGCACGCCGGCGCAATGTCTTATCCCAAAAACTCTTCTTTGAGCAAGGTAACAAACCGGGTAGGTTATTAGCCAGAGCCACTCAGCAGCGTAAATTGGCAAATACAGTCCACCGCATTCTAGACTCCACGGGTAGGATACACACTAAAAATGAAGACATAGCACAGCAGTTCCATCGCTTCTACAGCAAACTATATAACTTACACCCCGGAGACACGAATTCTCGGAACGCCAGAAATTAATTAGAGATTTCCTAAGTCAGCACAGCCCCGTAGCTCTGTCCACTGATGACTCCCTGGCTTTAGAAGATCCTTTGACCTCAGAAGAATTCTTAGAGGCACTTAAAACCACAAAACCAGGCAAAAGTCTAGGCCCAGATGGTTTTTCGGCCCTGTACTATAAAACCTTCACAGAGGTTTTAATGCCAAGTTTCCTTAAAGCATTCAATTCACTCTCCACCGATTCTTGTAGATCAGATAGACTGGAAAGGACCCCACTAGCGTAGCCAGTTATCGTCCAATCTCCCTGCTTAACGTGGATGTCAAGCTCTTTGCCAAAATTTTGGCAATTCACCTGTCTTACCACGTACCAGCCCGGGTGGGCCTAAACCAGGTGGGGTTTGTCCCTGGAAGAGAGGCCAGGGACAACACCATTAAAGTACAGCAGTATGGAGAGAAGTTTTCTGTGTCAGCTGTCACTTTTTGAAAAGAGCGTGGCCGTACGGTGCTCGTTATTCATTCACAGAGTTCTACAAGTACAAGTACTACAATTATTTGTGGCTGTTGGCTTGTAGTTCTCAATAAAGCCAAAGTAATGTCGCTCTAGGTGCGTGACCGACTTACACATGTTGTGACAACACCATTAAAGCCCTGAACCTGCACAACTGGCTCACTATTTCCCATCAGGAAGGCTTTTTCCTGGTGATGGATGCGGAGAAGGCTTTCGACAGAGTGGCTTGGGACTATATGGAAGCAGTCTTAACCTCGCTGGGGCTTAGGCCCCGCATGCGGGCCTTCATTTTTTCTCTATATACTAACCCTAAGGCTAAAGTAAAGGTTAATGGCCATCTGACGAACGCCTTCCCAGTCCATAACAGAACTAGGCAGGGATGCCCCCTCTCTCCCTTGCTTTACATACTAACGCTAGAACCCCTTCTCCGTTGCATCCGAGCAAACCCAGATGTTAAAGGCATAAGGATTCGTGATCGAGAATTTAAGATAGCGGCCTTTGCAGATGACGTACTACTGTTTCTATCTTCACCGCTTACGTCCTTACCCAATCTCCTGCAAATTTTGGAGCAATTCAAACTAATGTCCAACTTAAAAATCAATTACTCCAAATCATTTGCGTTGAATGTCTACCTGTCCACGACACTGGCCAAGCATTGTCAACTTACTTTTCCCTTTCAATGGAAAACGGGAGCCATAACCTATCTGGGTTTCCAACTTCCCACTGATCTAGCAGAGCTTTACAGCAGGATCTTTCAAACGGAATTACAGAATATACGTCATGATCTCCAAAAATTGGATAAATCCACCATTTCCTGGTTTGGGCGTGCGTCCATCATAAAAATGACGATCCTCCCCAGGCTGCTTTACAAACTTCAAACACTACCTATACGTCTACCACCTTCCTTTTTTGAACTTTACAAATCCATATGTAGAACCTTCCTCTGGTGTAACAAACCCCCACGGATAAGCTGGAAGAAGCTGGTGCTTCCTAAGGCATGTGGAGGAATAGGCCTTCCTGACCTACAACGCTATTATTGGGCGGTACATTTAGCACGTATTGTCGACTGGAAGGTACATAGTCAATATAAAGGTTGGGTGACACCTACAACTTTGGAATCACTCTGTTCTCGCTCGACCCCCCAAAGTCATGTCATATCCACGCTCTATGCTTCTCTATTCGAGGGGTCCTCTGCACTTTTAAGCTCAGAATGCTCCTATTGGAACTCTGTATTGAGTTCTGAGATAGAAGAGGAGAGCTGGGACTGCATACATTTGTACATCCACAAAGGGTCCCTGAATGTTTCTGTTTATGAAAATGGGTACAAACTGAAAACCCGCTGGTACAGAATCCTGGACCTGGTGCATAAATTCTCCCCATCAGTCTTTGATCAATGCTGGTGCTGTGGCAAGGAGCCGGGTACATTTCTCCATATTTGGTGGGATTGCCTGATGCTCCAACCCTTCTGGCGTAAAGTACATGATTTGAAAACAACGGTATCTTTGCTCCCGCTGCAGTTTTGCCCAGCACAGTATCTCCTACATTTAACAAAAATATCTAAAAAGAGGTACTTTAAGTTGGTTGCAATGCACATGATTAATGCTGCTAGGATGTGTATACCAGTAAACTGGCTGTCCTCATCCCCACCCTCCATGTCTGAATGGGTTACTCAAATCAATCATGTAGCTGAGATGGAGGAACTGATCTACACTGCTTCAGATAATATTTCTAAATTCTCTGCTATTTGGGAAGCCTGGACAACCTTTAAAAGCTCTCAATCGTTCCAAGATCTTCTGGATAAAGCAAACTAATACTGATTTGGGGCCAGATTACCCCAGATCTTAAACGCAGACTCAGGTTCACGCTACTGGCGTGACTCACCTTAGTGTTTTAACCACTGGATGCTGGAGAGGGTAGCTGGTGACTTCTGCACCCCCTCTCCTCATTATGCTTAGCCCTCCCCCCCTCCCTTCCCCATTTCTTCCTTCCTTCTCCCCCCCCGTCCCGTCTCCTCCTTCCCTTTTTCTTTTTTTTCTCTTTGAATTATATTTTAATATGCTCCCTATCCTAGAATATGAACGGCCAAACACTGCATCCTCACTTCTGATTAAGCTTACTGAGTAGGGGTGTTTAAACCTATTATCTTTTGTACTCTGTTGAAATCTATCTGTATAACGTCCTGTTTGGGCTTACGGAGTAATTTGTATTTTTTGTGCTTATGTTATCTACAAAAATGTTTTCAATAAAATCTTTATGTGCAAGTGATAGAGGGCGCTATAATAGGTTATATTGAAATGTTATTATTAATAAATAAATATATAAACCTAAATCAATATTATCATTAAATCACAATTGACATTCGAGCAACAGTGGTTGGTGATAAATAAAACTCTGTGATATATGTGGACAAATATTTTTCGAAAAACAATCAAAAACAAGTGTCAAAAAGTTCAGAAAGAGAGTCCCAAGAAACAAATGAGATGTTTCAGATCCAATATGAAACGTCACCAAATAGCAGAAAAGTCACCAATGACAGAAGCCTTGCTGCAACAGATGATTTCTTAAAAAAAAACGTAAATTTGAATTCCAAAATACTCTGACTTGCGACACCCAAAGTGCACTTGTAATTAAAATGTGCTTACCAGAAGGTATGGACCTCTTTAATTAAAAAGAAAGTCACGCTTGCTTGAGCAGGATTGTGCCTGCACACATAGGATAGACTGGACGAAATGTAATACCTCTTTCCTCCGATGGTCAAACAACTTCCATAGTGCAACCCATTTATTCGGATAAAATTTAAAGTAATAAATAAATAAAAATAAAAAGTTGGCCGAATGGCCGCTTACATTAAAATGTTCCCATCCCGGCACTGGGGCTGCAGGCTTAGAATATTGCACAAGCTGGTCCACCTCCGTGGCGGCGTGCATTCCAGCGTCAGCTTCCTCTAACCAGGGATACCGGATGGGATGTGGAGCATAGATCACGTGACCAGGCTACGCCGCCAACGCACGTTTCGTATAGTTTACGTCTTCAGGGGGCGTGCCTGGTCACTGGGGTCCCTTTATTTATCGTCTATGCAAGGGGAGGAGTAATTGTAATAGGTGAATGTGCACGCCAATCGCATTGCAGCCACAGTGGCGAGCTGGGCTTTACAATAGCCGCAAATAACAATACTTTAATCCCATTAAAAAAGAGAGACATTAGGTACAAAATAAAGTGCTTGATTGATGTATCATTCATAATCTTTGCACTAAACATAAACTAAGTTAAAACGAGATTGATTGGTGATCCCTTAATGCTTATTGATTGACATCCACTAGATGGAGCCTCACTAAGCTATTTATTTCCTGGATCCATGGGTTCAACTGTATGTTCGACTATACAAAAGACCCATTCTGTCACAATAGTGATACCTATCAAAAATACCACTGCTGACATTTAGAAATCAATAAAGATAAAAAAATAAAAATTAAGATAAAGGGCCGACTCACCAATATCATAATTAAATGCAAACTACATACAATATGAAAAATGGGTATGTGTACCCCCAATAATTAGGATTTGAACCCCATACTCTCCCACCATGATATAACAAAGTTATATTAAAAGCAAGTGGATTATCCAATCTAAGGCGAGTGGACCATCCAATCGATATCAATGAATGAAATTTAAAAGTGGAACTTGTAAACTTTTAGAAAATTATTAAAAGAGGAGAAAAAGAACCTGCGAGTGCAATCCCAAATGGCATGAAAATTGGAGGGCATGCACCTGGCACAGTCCTTCAAATGCATACCCTCCATATAGTAAAGGATAGTGACTTGTCACTCATTGGATATAAAGCAATTCAAATCCAGTTCTATATTCATGCCATAGGGTTGCATACTCCGCATTTTGTATAACCACCTGGTTTTGTTTTGAGAAATGGCCCATGTCATGTGTGTCCCCCTCCAATGGTTGGAAATTTTGTCTATTCCAAAAAACTTGCATAGACTTGGGTCACTTTGATGGTGACTCTAAAAATGTCTAGACACACTATGGTTCGGGAAACCCTTTTTTATATTGGGAAGATGTTCATTAATCCTTACTTTGAGTTGTCTTGTGGTCCGGCCCATGTACTGGAGTGAACATGGACACTCCAGGACATAGGTGACATGGTCAGAGTTACATGTTATTAAAGGTTTGATTTTGAATTGTTCTTTAGTTACATTAGACTGGAAGTGTGTGGTCTTCTTTGGGTCTCCTGATTTTCTCATGATTTTGCACGCCTTACATCTAGTGCAATGATGAAATCCCAACCCATCCAAAAAAGTGATCATTTTCTTGGGGGGATCTGGTACATTGCGGGCTATTCGGTTTCTCAGCCCTGGAGCTCTTCTATAAAATTTTTTAGTTTTGGACGAAATTGTAGATAGTAGGTCTTTATCTTTGAGAAGTATCGGCCAATGTTTTTTGAAAATGGCTTCTACTTGTCTGAATTGCCTATGGAAACCAGACACAAAAGCCAATTCACCTCCAAATTTCTTTTTTGGCTTTGCTACCAGCAATGTTTCTCTTTCCATTGAGGACACCTGGGCCAGCACTTTACCAAGCGTCTCCAATGCATACCCTTTTTCTAAAAATGTATTTGTCAAGATATCAGCTTGTGTAACAAAATCTTCATCATTTGTACAATTGCGCCTCAGCCGCATATACTGCCCTTTGGGTACGGCTCCTATCCATTGGGGATGGTGGCAGCTGTTTGTTGGCACAAAGCCGTTTCTGTCTGTAGTTTTGAAATATGTTTTGGTCTCAAAAATATTATCTTTCTTGATTATGGTGAGATCCAAATAATTGATGGTAGTTAGGCTATACTCTGCTGTGAACTTTAAACCATACTTGTTGTTATTCATTTGCGCCAAAAAAACAACCAAACTTGCCTCTGTTCCTTCCCAAAAAAGGATCACATTGTCTATATATCTTCTATAGAAAGAAAGGGACTGGTTTCTATTTTTGAAGATGGTCTCTTGTTCCCATTTGTTTAGCACCACATTTGCCACTCTGGGGGCATAGCGGGCCCCCATAGCTACACCACCAGTTTGGTCAAAATTTTGGTTGTTTGCCCATAAAATAATTGTTCCCCATGGCCAATTGCAAGCCTCGGATCAAATACTGGATCTGGGTTTTTTTCATTTTAGATTGTTTAGTAAGGGCCCACTTCAGTGCCTCAAGTGCATCTGAGTGCCAAATATTGGTATACAAAGACTCAATGTCTACTGTTACCATAAGTGTATTTGTGGTGGCTTGTATTAGTTCAAGTGCTGTTATTAGGTCCCTAGTGTATTTCAGATAGGAGGGGCTTAGGGAAACCAATGGTTTGAAGTAGCCATCTAAATATTCACCCAGCCTATAAAATAATGATTTGATTCCACTTATTATGGGTCGCCCTGGAGGACACTCTTTGTTTTTATGTATTTTAGGTAATATGTACATTACTGGGACCTTTGGGGCATGAATCATTAAGTAATTAGCTTCTTTCTGGTTTAGTAACTGTTTGGATATTCCTTCATCTATCCAGTTGCAGAGTTCTGCCTTCAATTGTGCGGTAGAGTTTCCATTAATTTGTTGGTAGGTAGTTTTATCTTCTAGCAGCCTTTGCATCTCTGTGTAATAGTATTCTCTCGTGAGTATAACTAGTCCTCCCCCTTTGTCGGCTGGTCTAACCACTATTTGTTTGTTGTCCTCTATCAATTTTATCCCCTGCCAGATCCGTTGATTGGTATTGGGTTCAGAGAATTCCAAGTCACGAACCTCATCTTGTACCATACTCTTAAATACTTCGATATGATGGTTCATTCCTTTTTTAGGATTAAATACCAAATTGTTTTTTTAAGCCACTATGGATATAGGTGGAATTATAACTAACTGCCTCTGGAATTTGAGTCTGTACTGCAAAATGTTTTTTTTTTTTATATTTCATTTTCTAATATGTTTCTCAATGTCAATGAACAAATCAAACTTGTCAAAAATTTTGTCTGGTGCGAATATTAACCCCTGTTGTAGTACTTCCAACTCTTGTTCAGAGAATTGGACCACTGCCAGATTGAAAATTCCCTCACTTAGCTGGTTCTTTTTCTTTTTCGTCCTGCCTCTTCCTCTACCTTTTTTTCTGTATACTCCCTTGAAGGCTGTGGGGATCTGGGAGGGAGGCGATAAGGCTCCTTCAATCCCCTACACCCCCCCCTGATGCTGGTTTTGATAGGGGGCTGGTCTTCCCCTAAAATGTCCCCTAAATCCTAAATCCTGCTCAAGCGAGTGTGACTTTCTTTTTATTTTACAGAGGTCCATACCTTCTGGTAAGCACATTTTAATTACCAGTGCACTTTGGGTGTCGCAAGTCAGAGTATTTTGGTGAAGGAATTCAAATTCACGTTTTTTTTTTAAGAAATCATCTGTTGTAGCAAGGCTTCTGTCATTGGTGACTTTTCGGCTATTTGGTGATGTTTCATATTGCATCTGAAACATCTCATTTTTTTCTTGGGACTCTCTTTCTGAACTTTTGGACACGTATTTTTGATTGTTTTTCGAATAATATTTGTCCACATATATCACAGAGTTTTATTTATCACCAACCACTGTTGCTCGAATGTCAATTGTGATTTAATGAAAATATTGATTTAGGTTTATAGATTTATTTATTAATAATAACATTTCAATATAATCTATTATAGCGCCCTCTATCACTTGCACATTAATTAGATAGAAGATTTCACTTCATCATTAGGGGAGCAGCTTAGTATTGTTTTGTTTAAATTCACTTAATTATTTTGGTGCGGAATTTGTTATCTTTTATTCACTGGAGTATCAATCAATTAGTATTTTTTGAACTATTTTTATTCACGCAGCCATGGATGTGTTCAATTTTATGAAAGATCGACACATTAATGTAGAAGAAATTTTCCAGCAAGCCCCCAGTCCCAATATAGATCTAGAGAGGGGTTTCAAACAACTACAGTTTGATATGGAAAAACAGATAAGACTATGGTGGGACATTGCGTCCTTTGAAATGTATATAGGCAAAAACCTCACACCTAGGAGATTAAGGTGGGATGTCAGTCCCAATGATGGGATTGAGGATTTACAGCTATTGGATGAATGGTACTAGTTCTTTAATGCCTTCGAGCAAAAACGAATACAGATGATGGTTAGAAGACGCAGAGCCAAGAATGTGATGCTAGATGCAAAAATAGCTGATCTAAAAAAAAGAATGGAGCCATTTAAGACACATAGCGATTATATAGACACAGCTAAACTTCTCCAAACTCACCTATCAAAATATGATGGGGAAATCAAAAGTAAAAAACTTAAGAAATACCAAAGAGACAATAAAGATTTTGGAGACAATAAAGTTTATAAATGGCAAGACACGTTGAATACGGTTGTCTCACCTGAAACATCTCCTACCAAAGAGATGGGGATCCCGCCACCAACACTACAGCTTAAGAAAACCCCCAAAAAATCTAGAAGAAGATTTCACTTCATCATTAGGGGAGCAAATCTGATTGATAGAAAGAGGCACAGTTTCACCCTCGCCTTCCTCCTCACATGCTAGGCATTCTACCCTGAAATATTAAAGGAGGAAAGGGAAGCATGAGTTCAAGGGGAAAAGGATCAAGAGGGGGGGCAACCCCAAAATCCCCACGTTTAAGTCTGATCCCAAGCCCGGGCCCAATGAATAAATACGTAACCCATAGTGGAAATGGAGACAAACAGGCAGTGGAAAAACAGCAGGGAGGCAAAAGCAATCAGACGGATAATAAGGAAAAGAAGAAGGAAAAGAAAAAAGCCCAAAGCAAAAATTCTGCTGAGGCTGATACCCTATCAGAGTCCAGATTAGAACATGATGCTGAAATGGAGGCAGGACAGGGACAAGAGGAGGAACAACAAAACAAGGCGCTATTACCTACAAAAATAGAAATAGAAGGCATGTTTGCGGCCCTGGAAAAAGCGCTAAAATCGCAGATGGAGATAATACAGGAAAATATGGGGTATATCCGTGAAAGAGTGGAGGAAGTGGAAAAAAAAACTATTGTAATGAAATCACTATAAAAAAACTGGAGGGAGAAATAAGATCAATAAGAAAAGAACAGCAGGAACAAGCATACAAGTTGGAAGATCAAGAGAACAGGGATAGAAGGAAGAACATAAGAATTCGAGGAGTACCCGAAATAACATCCCCAATAAGAATCGAGAGAGCGCACAGAATAAGAAGACCAAAAGAAATATCGCAGGAAAGCCCGAGAGACATCATTTTGCGGTTTGAAAGCTGGGAGGAAAAAAATCATCTATGGAGAAGCCTGAGGGGAAAGCCACCAATAAAATTAGAAGAAAATCACATCCAAATCTTCCAGGACCTTTCCCAAGAAACACTAAAATGAAGAAGGAACTTAAAACCATTATTGAAGGTCCTGCAGGAACATGAGATACAGTACAACTGGGGCTTCCCAGCATGTCTGATTGGGAGGAAAAATGGCATCTCGGCAAGACTGAGATTCATGAAAGAGATACCTGAATTTTGTAGAAAGCTAGAAATCCCAACTTCAGAAATGTCTAAATAGAATAAGCAGATAAGCAGAGAGGGTGATGGGAGGAGATAGTGGAGATGGTGGGTATACGGACAGGGGGAGGGAGAGGGAGGGAAGAGAGAAGAGAAAGAGAGAAAGAAAATTATAATTAACCACAAAGACCATGGCTGGCTGCGGAAGCCACCATCACTAGGAACAAATATCAGTACAGTCTGACGTGGTACTCTCTTTTCCTCCTTTTCTCACTTTCTCACCGTCTCTCTTTTTTTTTCCCTCTGTCTTTGTTTTTGTTTTTTGGGGGGGGGGTGAGGGGGGTGAATTGGATAAAACTTGATAGAAATAAGAGATAGAGAGATAGGGAGAGGGACACGGAGACCCGGACTCATTGACTGCTCTGGCACCACCCCCCTAGTAGAGGGGGAGTGCGGACTGATGGTGCCAAACAGAGCTCCACCTCAAGCCAAGGAGTGCAGAGGGCCTACAGGGACCCTAAGAGGGAAAATCCTGCACCAAGACCATGAAGTCAAGGTCCCAACAAGTGTGGGGGGAGGGAGGGGGGAATAATGAGGGGGTGGAGAGGGGGGGAGGAGGGGGAGGGAGGGCTGGGAGAGAGGGTAGAGGGGGGAAAAGAACAGGGGATTATGATCTGCACATCTCAGAACAAAAAAACATCTGTAGGAGTAAGAAGTGTGAGAACAAGGAAAAAGAAATCATATGACTGACGTAAATTTTATCACATACAATGTTAGAGGACTCAACTCTCCAGAAAAAAAGACACATGGTATTAAGGGAGATGGAAAGGTATTCAGCAGAAATAATTTTTTTACAGGAGACTCACATAGCAATAGACTCTAACACAAAATTATACTCACGGGCGATCCCAACCTGGTACTATGGAGACTCCCCAAACAAAAGAGCAAAGGGAGTAGCCATAGGGGTGGGGAAAAACATTAGTTTTACTGTGGAAGAAAGGAGAGTAGACCAAGGAAGGTCGTTACCTGTTCTTGAAAGGGATACTTCAGGGAAAAAAATACACCTTCGCAAATGTATACTGTCCCAACAGACATCCTAAAAAATATTTGAAGGAAATCCTGAACGCCTTAATGGATTTTAAACAAGGGTATGTGATACTGGCCGGAGATTTTAACTCCTCAATGGATCACAAACTCGATAATACGTCTAGTGCACCGATGCGTGACACAAAACAGTTAAAATTGGTTAAGAAAAAATTATACAACCAGCAATTGGTTGATCCATGGAGAATAACACATCCAGGTACAAAGGATTACACCTACCATTCATCGGTGCACAACACGTACTCAAGACTCGACTACATGCTGGTAGATCACGGAGTCCTGGAATATGTAGTCGAAACCTCAATTGGAATAACATCAATTTCAGACCATGCCCCAGTAATAATTAAAATACGATTTAAAGAAACAGAACAAAGAATGGGGACTTGGAATTTAAACGAAGACCTGATAGAAGACCTAGAAGTAGGTAAAATAATAATGAGGGAAATCGAACAATACTTCAAGACAAACAATACACCAGACGTGAGTTCAGCAACAATATGGGAAGCCCATAAGGCTTACATCAGAAGCAAATTGATTTCCATTGGGGCGGGAAAAAAGAAGGAGAAAGAATTGTCGATGAAAAATACAATAAAGGAATTACAGGATTTGGAACAAAAACATAAAACATATCAAGGAAGAGATATGCACCAAAAGATAGTAATCAAGAGAGAACAACTTAGAGACCTAATGGAACAGGAAACAAGAAAAATATTTAACAACGTAGCAAAAGAGAGATACAAGTGGGGAAACAAACCGGGGAAATATTTGGCAAGACTAGCGAAAGTAAAAAAAAACGCTAACTATATAGAAAAGATAAAGAACCAGATAGGAGAGATGAAATGTAAAACTTCTGAAATCGCCAACGTCTTTAAGACATACTATAGTACACTATATTCAATTAGAACTAATGAGACAAGACAGGAAGAGGAAAGTAGAAAAATTAAAACACAAGAATACCTACAGGAAGCTAACCTTCCAAAGATCCCCCTAGATAGTGCTGAGTCCCTAGAAGATCCAATTACCCAGGAAGAAATAAACAAAGCTCTCCAAGAAACGCCAGGGGGAAAAAGCTCAGGGCCGGATGGGTTCTCGAATAAATACTATAAGAGATTTAAAGAAATCCTAGTCCCGGAGTTATGCAATTATTTGAATAAAATAGGAGAAGAAGAAGAAATAAGAAAACAGTCACTCCTTGCCAATATTTCAGTAATTCCAAAATCAGGAAAGAATGGGACCATTTGTTCCAATTATAGACCTATAGCTCTGCTAAATGCAGACATAAAACTATATGCAAAAATATTGGCAACGAGATTAAAAAACCTAATGCCGGAACTGATAAACGTGGACCAAGCGGGTTTCGTATCAGGAAGAGAGGGAAGAGATAATAGCATAAGGACGGTGTTGTTGATGCATAAAGGCAAAGATAGAAAACCCCCAGTCGTACTCATGTCAATTGATGCAGAAAAGGCATTTGACCGAGTCGACTGGGGGTTTATGATGGAAACACTCCAAAGCATAGGCATGGGGCCCAGATTTATGAGATGGGTAAACAATTTATACAGTCACCCTACTGCCAGGGTTAAGGTAAATGGGAGAGTGTCGTCTGTGTTCGAGATGTTCAATGGAACAAGACAGGGATGTCCGCTCTCACCCCTCCTGTATGTCATTTCATTAGAACCGCTACTGACAAAAATACGGAATAACCCGGACATAGGGGGGGTTAGAGTGGGCGAGGAAGAGCATAAGGTGGCAGCGTATGCAGACGACATACTCCTATACCTAACTAAGCATAGGATATCACTACCTAACATAATTAGAGAAATAAAAGAATATGGAGAGCTTTCGAACTTTAAAATCAACCCTAAAAAAACTGTAATCTTAAACCTAGGAGTAGATAAAAAAGAGGAAAAAGGACTACAGAAAGAATTCCCATTTACCTGGGAGACAAAAGCACTAACATATCTAGGGATAAAAATAACACCAACGTTAGATAAACTATATTTAGTTAACTTCATCCCCTTAATAAATGAGATTAAACTTGAAATGAAAAACATGGAGAGGAGACCTATCTCTTGGATAGGAAGGGTCAACGTTCTAAAAATGATGATTCTGCCAAAAATAACCTATAAAATCCAAATGCTCCCAATAGAAATACCACAAAGTTTTTTCAAGGTGATTAAAACTATAATTTCGAAATATATCTGGCAGGGTAAAAAGGCCAGAGTAAACTACTCACTTTTAAGTCGGAAAAAAAAAACGGGGGGTTGGCACTTCCAGACGTACAGAGATACTATAAAGCGGTCATAATAGCTAGGTTGGCAGAATGGGCAAATCCATACACCAAAAAGAAATGGGTACAAATGGAGGATATATTAAGCAAGACACTCCTACATAAAAACATTTGGATACCGCCAAAATTAAGAACACTAGACACAAAAACACATAGTATAACGAAAAACGTATTTAAAATATGGGATACGACTCACCGGTGTGAAAAATGGAAATATAGTTCACCATTAATTCCACTAGCAGGCACAAATTTTTTTATACCAGGAAATGGGACAAGGTTAGGGAAGCAATTGGGACCTACACAATTAAAGGATATAATGACACGGGGCAAAATAAAGACAAGACAAGAGATAAAAATGTTACACGGTGATCAGCAGCTTAGTGAATGGGAATATCTTCAATTAACACATTTCGTAAACACCCTTTTACAACCAATAGAGATGAAAAGACACTAAACCCCATGGGAAAACTCTGTAATATGGATAGGCCTTTGAAACATGGTATATCACAAACTTATGAAGTTTTAACAGAATTAGAAACACAGGGAACACTAGTATGTATAGAAAAATGTGGACAGGACATGGGTAAAAAGCTTGAGGAATCACAAATGATTAGGGCCGTATTCAATAGCGCAACCGATATAATGACGATTGAAGCAAATTATAAGTGTATGTTACGCTGGCATTTGACCCCAGAGAGAATGAATAAAATCCATCTAAACAACTCCCCGCTATGCTGGAGGAAATGCAGACAAAAGGGAACAACAAAGCATATATGGTGGGAGTGCCCAAAAAAAAAAAGGGTATTGGGAGGAAATTATAGATTATATAAAAGATATAACCGGTGAGAAGATCCCACAAGAGCCCTGGATATGCATGTTCCATGGAACAAACATAAAAAAAAACCTGTATAAAAGAACTTCGATCCCGGTGCTGCTTAACGCGGCAAAGGGATTAATTCCGAAAAAATGGTTCGAAACAACAAAACCGACTATAAAAGAGTGGATACAACACATTGACTATGTAGCCGAAAAGACCGTGGAGAGCAGGGAGGAGATGAAAGATATAAGAACAAATGGGAGAAATGGAGAGTCTTTAAATTGTCAGATAGATACACACAGGGAATGACTGGATTAGACAGATGATAAGATAAAAGGAGGTAGAGAGATGGGCAGATCAGGGGAGAGGTCGGGGGGGGGGGGGGGAAGGGTAACGGCAAAAAAAGAAATAAAAATGGAAATATGAATGCTTGAATGTCTACACCAATGAGGGTGAGTTTTGTAAATTAAAAAAAAATTCCAATAAAAAAAAAAATCATTAGGGGAGCAGCTTAGTACTGTTTTGTATAAAATTACTTAATTATTTTGGCACGGAATTTATTATCTTTTATTCAATAAAATCTTTATAGAGAAAAAAAACACCTAGAAGCCGATTGGTTACTTTGCACAGCTGCACCAGATTCTGTGTGCACCAGCTTTAGTAAATCTTCCCCTATGTCCCTGGAATGAAGTTCTCCTGGGGTGTTCATTTCACCTTCTTCCTGAACCACTCCAGGCCACATTAATTTCAACATTGGGAGGCACCTTTTAAGGGGGGCAATCAAGCACCTTTTTCATTGCATAGATCCTCATTAAAAAAAAACAGGGACAAGGGCTTCTTCCCCACATCTTTTCTACCAAAACAGAAGTGGATGTTCATGTGAGGAACTTATAGGAATATGGAAGCCCCCTTTATAATTAGGAGGCTTCAAATAACCTTTGCTCAAAGGGATTGAGCTCAGGGGTACATAAGTTCCCCTTATTACTTAAAAAATAAAATTTAAATAAACACCTACACCTTGAGAAAGTATTTTAATACAAAATGTCATTAATAAAAATGTGAACAATATCCCCTGATATAAAGTCATCATCAATCATATCATCCAGCAATTTAGACACATTGTACATCACAAAGACCAACTGCCTAATAATGTTTCTCTGTCACCATGATGACAGAAATGTCACCCAATATAATTCCAGCAGGATCAGGGATCTGTTATTTGGTGATGGTAGTGTGGTGAAACAGCATCATTGGGTGGCGGGTCATTGTGGCTGCTGAAGAAACCATTGTTGGCCAATAGGTTGTCATGATTGACAATAGATATACAATGGTGGATGACATATTTGACAATATATTTTTATGCGTGGATATTTTATTAATGGAATGCTATTAAAGGAGTTTTTCAGGGTGTTGGTGTATTTATTTACTTCTGTCTTATTTTAGGGCATGAGTAATAAGGGTACTAATTTCCCTGGGAGTAGATATATCTGAGACCCCCTTATTATAAAGGGGACTTCCAGATTTCTATAAGCCCTCCACAAATCATCTTTTGATCGAGAAGATGTGGGAACACAGTTAATTTAATTATTGACTCAAAATGAATGATAACCCACCATTCATAGATACCATTTTCTACCATCTCCCAAAAGTAAATAAGGAGCATGTAAGACTGTGTGATCGTCCAGTAGTTTCTGGCCTATTTTTTAGCCAGTAATGACTTGGTTCTTCAACTTAAAGTGATATTGTAAATATAAAGTCAATTTAATTTCCTATTGTATGTTTGTCTGCTAACTGCTAATAATGCTTAACTCCTTTGCGTCTGCGCTACAACCAAATGACGGCTACAGCGCAGACCTATTTTGCCGGGACGCCGTCATATGACGTCCGTCCCTTTACGTCCATCCCTGCGGGTCGCGCGCGGCGCTCTCTGTGTTTACCGAGACAATGAGACTCGGCTGATCCCGACCCCTTACCACATGATCAGCTGTCAGCCAATGACAGCCTGATCACGTGATGTAAACAAAAGATTGATAATCTTTTTTTCTTCTCACACTGGCAGAGAAAAAAAGCCGATCACCGGCTTCTGTGAAAAGGGACATCGGTCCCGAAAAGGAAGAGGCACAGCCACATTATCTGTGCCCACCAGTGCTGCCTGCCAGTGCCACCTGCTCACCAGTGCATATCAGTGCCACCTATCAATGCCCACCATACCACCTATCAATGCCCACCATGCCACCTATCAATGCCCACCAGTGGTGCCAATCAGTGCCCATCAGTGTCTCATCATCAGTGCTACCTAGCAGTGCTGCCCATCAGTGTCACCTACCAGTGCCCATCGCTGCCACCCATCAGTGCCACCTATCAGTGCCACCTATCAGTGCCACATATCAATGCCCTTCAGTGCCGCCCATCAGTTCCCATCAGTACCACCTCTCAGTGCCACCTCTCAGTGCATAACCATACTACCTATCAGTATCCACCAGTGGCTCCTCTTAAGAGTTGCCTTTAGTGCCGCCTATCAGTGTCCACCAGTGTCCCCTTATCAGAGCCTATCAGTGCAGCCTATCAGTGCCCATCAGTGCAGCCTCATCAGCGTACATCAATGAAGGAGAAAAATTACCTGTTTTGCAAAATTTTATAACAAAATAGAAAACTGCTGTTCTGCTCGGGCCGAACCCTTCACCCAACACTATCCATGACCATAACAGACATTTTTTTTTTTTTTTTTATCTGATTCCACTTCTGAGGATGTTTCATTGGTCCACTTTTATGTATCTATCTAAAGCCAGATACTTCATTATCCTTTATTATACCATAGTATACTGCCTTTAAACCATGTTGCCATGTCTTTCTACTTATTATTGTTCTACCCTGTGATCTGTCCCTTCACGGACATGTTATGCATTTTTTTATGGTCTTTTATACTTTTGTAAAAAAAATCAATAAACATATATATATAAAAAAAAAAGATTAAAAAGACAAAAAAAATCACTTACTAGTTAAAAGTGATTGACTACTTTGAACTAGCGAGTGCATTTTATTGTCTTTTATTCTTTCTAAATTACCGGTACTACACCTGGATGGTTACATTTATATGTGCATTAGGGTCTCAAGACCTAATCTAAGTGCAGCTGCATCCACTTCACCTAGTTATCCCTACCACTCTCCTGGCCCTCTTATGTGCCCTGTTAATAGACAGTTGGATTCTTGTTAGTGCAATAGCTCATTCATTTTCTTTTGTATCAGAGCTGGAGGAACTTCTGAGCAGGGGATCTGCAGAACAAGGGTACTAATAATCTGGGGATCTTCTGAACAAGGGTACCAATGAGCTGGGGATCTTCTGAGCGAGGGTACCAACAAGCTGGGGATCTGCTGAACAGGGGTACTAATGAGCTGGGGATCTGCTGAGTTGGGGTACTACTGAGTTGGGGTTCTACTTGGCTCCTTTAAAACTAATCAAAAATAAACACACACACACACACAGAGCATTTGCCAAGCTTCATTAGAGCTTTAAAAAACATCATTGGAGCCCCACCGGAGCATCTTTGAAGCATCATCAAAGCATCACCAAAGCGTCACAGAAGCATAAAAAACACATAAAAAAAGCATGTTTAAGTGGTGAAGGCTTTAATGTATGTTAAAATCAAAGCAAGATATAGGGGAATGAAAACCAAATGGGAAGAAAGGGTTATAAATGATGGACATAAGGGATTTACTAGGAGACTGAAGGTTCACTGAGTATTTGACCGCACCCCGGACCTGTAACATAAATCTATTAATGGGATTAGCGAGGAATAGCCTATCCAAAGGGTTAAGCCAAAATAGGGTATGAACCCATAGGGGATAACATTCAATATCTTCAAGCATAACCTATAGAAGAATTTCATGTATGGCATGTTATGTAGGGATCTAGGCAATCTGCATTGTGTAGTAGCATTTGGAAAGGTGTGGTAGACCACAGCCCCTGAAATATTTGCCTAAGTAAGGATATTCCTATTGAGTCGAGACCTTATTATGCCATACAAAAATGACAACCTGCTTTTGAAGCAACCTCAAGATATTGGAAGGGTTGGCATGGTATGATCTGAAAGTGCTATTTCAGATCATACCATGCCTGAAATGGTATGATCATACCAAATCATACAAGATCATATAAGATCATACCAATAGTGCTATAAGATGCTATTGGTATGATCTGAAAGTGATAGAATACTCTACGTAAGTCATCCTACTGGCCATGAGATGGGACACTTATCCTACACTTATCCTACTCAAATACTGGACATGTAGAGGCTGTCATAAGTGAATCCCTAAGGCCCTAACACATACTTATGAAAACAAATATGATAACAGGTCTACAAACCTCTCCATGTACCCTGTGCAATTTCATCTAGTTTTGTATCCCTTCAATTTTAAACTCAAAGCTTTTTGTTGAATTTGCTTTTAATTGAACACTGTATTTTTCATGTTTTGTGCTCTTTGTAAATATATTTGTATTCCACAATGGTTATGTGTTTTTTGTTTGAGTAAATGCAGATAGGGGAGCACAGAAGAACCTGTTTCTTATACCCACTACTTAGATGTCATTGACAATCAATACACATGTAGAGCCACAGTGAGTGAATATTAGTGAAGATTGGCCACCATCTGGGCTAGGAGAGAGAGTGCTTGTATGGGCTAATTAGGAAAAAGATTGAGCAATACCTGGGAACAAAGGCAACATTGCCTGCCTCATTCTGTTGTGTATCACCATGATCTCCCATTGTGATGGGGAAGATGCAAGATCAAAACACAAAGTGCAGTTACTAAGAGTCTAATGAATTCATGGATGTTGAATTTTTCTGAACATACCATAGTACAGACAACAATATATGGATATGTGGTCTTCTCCAGATATTATATAGAGGCTGTATATACAGATTATGGGCTATGGATAGTTTAACCACTTAAGGACCGGAAGGATTTGCCCCCTTAATGACCGGGCCATTTTTTGCGATGCTACACTGTGTCGCTTTAACTAACAATTGAGCGGTCCTGTGACACTGTACCCAAACAAAATCAATGTCCTTTTTTTCCCACAAATAGAGCTTTCTTTTGGTGGTGTTTGATCACCTCTGCCCTTTTTATTTTTTGCGCTATAAACAAAAAAGGAGCGACAATTTTGAAAAAAAAAAAAATTTTTTACTGTTTGCTATAATAAATATCCCAAAAGATAATTTTTATAGTGTGATATGAGAAGATATTAGTATTCATGTGTTAGGTCCAATGGGCAGTTGGAGCTATACCTGTATATTAAATTTAAGAGGTCTAGCCCCCTTGTTTCTTAATAAAACTTTGTGTAATTTGCGTGACACTGTTCGTGGACTATAAAATTCCCACATCCGGTGTCACTGCTGCCTGAGTATATAAATCATGTGGTGGCTGATGTCCTTGGTATCTCTGTTCCCATACAAGGTTAGAGAGAAAGAGATTTTTACCGCTCTAGGTGAACACGCTCCAGCAATTTGTAGTATCAGGACTACCGTGGGTGCCAGCAATGCACGTAGCATATAGAGAAGAAAATAAAAAATATGGACAGCCGCACTCCAAAAAACCTTTGACGGTCGCCTTTATTGTAAAAAATGGAAGATCACACCAAAAATCATCACAGCATAGCCTTTTGGTGTGATCATCCATTGTTTACAATAAAGGCGACCGTCAAAGGTTTTTTGGAGTGCGGCTGTCCATCTTTTTTATTTTCTTCTCTATCTCTGTTCCCAGTCGATGCTTGTACAGGGAAACACGTCGGTTGGAGATAGTCCTGTGATGCCACCACACACCAGCAGGATACCTGTAAGTCAGCAGCTGTGTGTTTTTATGCTTGTTTCGTTTGCTGTGCTTTTAAGACTTTTTGGGGAATAAAACACCAATTTCTTACTGCACGATTACGTTTTTCTCTTTTCTTTTAAATATTGCATCTACCACCTAATGATTTTTTGAGCTGAATGCTCATGGAGTGGCAAATCAATTAATCCTTACGGAAGTATTGGAGCAGCTGATCGGAGGTGAAGTGAATAACCATATATCCGCCAAAGGGCTATACAGTCCGGGTGATCACGACACAGAGGTGTTTGAGTACCAGGTTGACGGATGGAGTGGATGTCCAAAGCTGACCTCTTGTAATAGAAGGCGAGTTTGACTCCCGTGACAGGAGTCCATCATATCTGGTAAGAGGCCATCTGGCTGTCTTGGTTACCCTCTTCTGATTGGTGTGCAACATCTGATGTGTGTGGATTACTTAATACCAGCAGACTATTTAGAAAGTGAACAGCGCTGCACTTTGAAGATTGTTACATCCTTGATACATATATTTTGTTTGGACTTATTTGCCCTCTTCTTTAAAAATGCATGTGTTTTTTTGGGACATATATTCTCCCCTTAAACATTTTTTTACACATATTATTTTTTCACATTTTTTCACATTTTTTGGACAATTTGTTCACGGCAGAAAATTCACTTTTTATCGCTGAATTTTACTAATTGTTTACCTATTGATGTTAGTTTAGTAATTATTTATTCACATTGATCCTTTATTCATTCACATTTTTTTGTGCATTTTTTATATGTATTGTTTACGAATTGAGTATTTAATTCTTTAAAGATTGCTGCATTATTGTTGGATTACCTATATAGGTTTAGGTCACATCACCTAATTTTTATCAAGTGACTGGGTGAGCGCAGAATATATCTATTATATATATCTGCATAAATCTCTTGATGCTTCTAAATTGACAAGAAAAACAAGTAGACCCTATGAGTGACCCTATCCAAACTAGAATGTACTGAACTAGTGGCATGCCCACTGTGAGCACAACAAGAGTGTTTACTCGGAAGGCTCTGTGCTGTCATACCCATGGCGAAACATTAGGAACTGCATAAGCCTCTACATGTTATTTATGGACACACCGAGCTTCTTCATGCTAAGGAACATAAGTTTAGGCAACCAAGAAGCATAATTATGAGAACATCAGAGACACAGTATAATGTTATTAGCATATTGTGTCAGCTTTGATGTCAGCCCTGCATCCAAACTCATTGGAGAAAAGGTAAGCTCCTCATTCTCTCTCTCTCTCTCTCTCTCTCTCTCTCTATGCAGTAACTGCAGTGACTTGATCTTGACATATCTCCTAGGATCTACAACACAACTGATGAAGAAATCCCTCTAGAGGCAAAACACCTGGCGTTCCGCACAAGTGATTAATTTTATGTGTTTAGGTTGCAAATAACAGCTCAGAAAAGGATGATGGATTGCAAGGAACACAGTGGCCGATGGGACATAGCCCATGAATGTGTTGCATATCATCAGCTCCTTTGATCACTGGCAGATAAGTTCACAGATAATCTGCACATCTGTCTAAATAATATGTCTGAGTGTAACTGTGCACCTTGATTAACTGAGGCACTGCTCAGTATCCTCCAGTGAAATCTCATACAGGAAAGTACATGTTATCAGTTTCAGTGAAATAACTAATCAGGTATGTCACATGTCAAATGTAATTACATAACACAGAACTAGGAAATGAAAAATGGATAATAGTTGCCATTTTAAATGTATCTTTTTTTTTACAAACTCACCGTATGGTATTTGCTAAAACCTTTTGCTTTCAGCTCATATAGCCCAGCATTGATCATGTCATTGACAAATCATATAAGCTTTCTGCATTAGTAGTAAAGTAAAGTATATTTCTTTTCAGGCCTTGTAATTTCCTGTAATGACAGATTTAGTGGTTTGTCCCATCTTCTCTGTCATCACAATATTAACTTTCACAGCTGGTCACTTGTTTGTTAATAGGAAGCATCAAAGGCTTATTCATTCAGAAGTCTGAAAGATAAAAGTAACACATGATCACACAGATTCTTTAAAAATACATATCAGCTATTTCCCAAAACTAGTGATCTGAGGATTGCATTGCTTAACAATGTAAAGCTGCAAGACCTGACAAACTGTTGGAGATCATACCAAATTGTTGCAATGACCAGGTAAATGTTAAATAAAATGCTTCCTGGTTTTTCTCCTTTATATAGTAGAAAATCTGAGATTATTTCTGTGAATAGACTGATCACTTAAGCCCTGTACACACGATTGGTTTTCCTGGCGGTAAAAAGTCCGCCTGGAAAACCGAGGGGAAAACCGAGAACCTGCTTTTTCCCCCTACACACGGCCGGGTTTCCCGACAGGAAAACTGCCATGAGAGCTTTGGCCGGGAATCCTGGCCGTGTGTATGCTCCATCAGCACTGCCTCGCAGTGTTTCCCATAGTAAATCTGGCAGAAAAAAAAACGTCGGGAATCAAGGCGGGAAAATAGAGAACCAGCTCTCTTTTTCCCGCCGCGATTCGTAGCAGTTTTCCTGACAGGTAAACTGCGATAAAGCATACATGGCCGGTGTTCTGCCGAGATGTGTCCCCCTGGCAAATAATGCCCACCCTGGACTGCGCAGGCGCAGCGCTCTAGCAAACAGAGCCTCCGAAAATTGCCGAACATGAGGAGCTGTGAATTAGCTGTAGACTGCGCCTGCGCAATAAACACGACATTGTGACAGACGTTGCCGCACGCTCCCGATGCTCGCTCCACTCTGCAAGGGGCGGTTGTATTATATTGTGTAAGGGGCGGATGGCTACAGCAAGGGGCGGATGTGTATTACTTTTATATCGTGTAAGGGACGGATGGCTACAGCAAGTGGCGGATGTGTATTACTATTATATCGTGTAAGGGGCGGATGGCTACCCACCCATCAACATTGCAAAACCCGTCCATCAACATTGCAAAACCCACCCTTCATGTGTTTAACCACTTAAGCCCTGGACCATTTGGTAGCTAAAGGACCAGAGGTGATTTCAGAATTTTTCACTGCGCTGTTTAACTGGAAATTGTGCGGACATGCAATGTTGTACCCAAACGAAATTTGCGTCCTTTTCTACCCACAAATAGACCTTTCTTTTAATGGTATTTGATTGCCTCTGCGATTTAAATTTTTTGCGATATAAACGGAAAAAGACCGAAAATTTTGAAAAAAAATGATATTTTCTACTTTTTGTTATAAGAAAAATCGAATAAACTCAATTTTAGTCATACATTTAGGCCAACATGTATTCAGCCACATGTCTTTAGTAAAAAAATGTCAATAAGCATATATTTATTGGTTTGCGCAAAAGTTATAGCGTTTACAAACTAGGGTACATTTTCTGGAATTTACACAGCTTTTAATTTATGACTGCCTATCTCATTTCTTGAGGTGCTAAAATGGCAGGGCAGTACAAACCCCCTCCCCAAATGACCCCATTTTGGAAAGTAGACATCCCAAGGAAATTGCTGAGAGGCATGATGAGTCCATTGAATATTTTTTTTTTTGTCTCAAGTGATTGAATAATGACAAAAAAAAAAAAAATACAAAAAGTTGTCACTAAATGATATATTGCTCACACATGCCATGGTTATATGTGGAATTGCACCCCAAAATAAATTTTGCTGCTTCTCCTGAGTACGGGGATACCACATGTGTGGGACTTTTTGGGAGCCTAGCCGCGTACAGGCCCCCGGAAACCAAGCACCGCCTTCAGGATTTCTAAGGGCGCAAATTTTTGATTTCACTCCTCACTACCTATCACAGTTTTGAAGGCCATAAAATGCCAAAATAGCACAAAACCCCCCCCAAATGACCCCATTTTAGAAAGTAGACACCCCAAGGAAATTTCTGAGAGGCCTGTTGAGCCCATTGAATATTTTTTTTTTTTACCGAAGTGATTGCATAATGACAAAAAAAATTAAAAAATTACAAAAAGTTGTCACTAAATGATATATTGCTCACACATGCCATGGTTATATGTGGAATTACACCCCAAAATAGATTTTGCTGCTTCTCCTGAGTACGGGGATACCACATGTGTGGGACTTTTTAGGAGCCTAGCCACGTACGGGACCCCGAAAACCAAGCACCGCCTTCAGGATTTCTAGGCACAAATTTTTGATTTCACTCCTCACTACCTATCACAGTTTCGAAGGCCATAAAATGCCAAAATAGCACAGAACCCCCCAAATGACCCCATTTTGGAAAGTAGACACCCCAAGCTATTTGCTGAGAGGCATGGTGAGTATTTCCATGGCCTCCAAAACTGTGATAGGCAGTGAGAAGTGAAATCAAAAATTGACACCCTTAGAAAGCCTGAAGGCGGTGCTTGGTTTTGGGGTCCCGTACGCGGCTAGGCTCCCAAAAAGTCTCACACATGTGGTATCCCCGTACTCAGGAGAAGCAACAGAATGTATTTTGGGGTGTAATTCCACATATGCCCATGGCATGTTTGAGCAATATAACATTTAGTGACAACTTTGTGCAAAAAAAAATAAATAAAAAAAAAATTGTCTTTTTTCCGCAACTTGTGTCAACATATAAAATATTCCATGGACTCGACATGCCTCTCAGTATATAGCTTGGGGTGTCTACTTTCCAAAATGGGGTCATTTGGGGGGGTTTTGAACTGTTCTGGCATTTTATACACAACATTAAGAAGCTTACATCCACTCTTCTAGCCCTTTTTGACACTTTTTGTTTACATGAAAACATATTTTTTTTGCAAGAAAATTATGTTGAACCCCCAAACATTATATATATTTTTAAAGCAAAGGCCCTACAGATTAAAATGGTGGGTGTTGCATTTTTTTTCTACATTTGCGCAGCGATTTTTCAAACGCATTTTTGGGGGAAAAAATACACTTTTTTTAATTTTAATGCACTAAAACACACTATATTGCCCAAATGTTTGATGAAATAAAAAAGATGATCTTAGGCCGAGTACATAGATACCAAACACGACATGCTTTAAAATTTCGCACAAACGCGCATTGGCGACAAACTACATACATTTTTAAAAGCCTTTAAAAGCCTTTTACAGGTTACCCCGTTAGATTTACAGAGGAGGTCTACTGCTAAAATTACTGCCCTCGATCTGACCTTCACGGTGATACCTCACATGCATGGTGCAATTGCTGTTTACATATGACGCCAGACCGACGCTTGCGTTCGCCATTGGGCAAGAGCAGGTCAGGACAGAGGTGCTTTTTTTTATTATTATTATTAATTTTGCTTTTAAATTGTTCCTTCCATATTTTTTTTTTTTTTTATCATTTTTATTGTTATCTCAGGGAATGTAAATATCCCCTATGATAGCAATAGGTAGTGACAGGTACTCTTTTTTTGAAAAAACTGGGGTCTTCTAGACCCTAGATCTTTCCTCTACCCTCAAAGCATCTGATCACACCAAGATCGTTGTGATAAAATGCTTTCCCAATTTCCCAATGGCGCTTTTTATATCCGGGGGGGACATTCCCTCCCACTGCTTGTAAAAGCAGTCCAGAGGCTAATTAGCCACTAAGATTGCTTTTACATGAAAGCCGGCCGCTGGCTGAAAAGAATGATACCAAGATGATACCTAAACCCGCAGGCATCATTCTGGTATAAACATTCAAAGTCCAGCAACATACCAGTACGTTGCTGGTCCTTGTTGGACATGTATTGTAATCTTTTTTTTTTCATGCAGCCAGTTGGCTGAACGAAAAAAGAGATTGATCAGTGGGTATGCCCACCATTAGAATACCGCCCTTCATCCACCCACTTCTAATGGGCATACATGCACCATTTATATATGCCGCAGCATGTGGGCATCCTCCCGCAAAAAAGTTATGCCGCACACACATGGTCGGACTTTTCCACGGGCAAGCCTCTGTCGGAATTTCGACCGTATGTACGCGGCATTAGGAGCAAAATCGCTCCTCCGCTCCTCCGCCCCTGATGCCCCAATGCTTCGGCATATATGCTTTTTTTTTTTAACTGTGGTGGTGAAATCACCTCCTACAGCACTGGAGTCGCAGGGATCAGGCCTGTCTCTGCGAACTCTGCAGTTATGTGTGTTGTGTTTTGTAAGTGACAGTGATCGATCGATACTGCACTTGGGTGGCCTGGGCTGGATGGAGGGGCAAAACGCAGGTGCTAGCAGGTATCTGGGCTGATCCCGCTAACACTGCGTTTTTGGGAACCCTAAACTACTGGGGACGCTAGTATAGATCTTATCAGATCAGATATATATCTGTTCAGATACTATACCACTAAGGGAGGTGTATGCTTCACACGTGGGTGTTGGCGTTACTGGCACTAACCTGACGCTGCCTGGGGTGTGACGCAGACCCTCTCTGATGCTGAAACCTAATTGATATCACCCGTCGGGCGATCAGGGGGTTAAACCTTTATTGGGTTATATATACGGCGGGTGCCCTGACACTATAAAAAGCAAACTAACTAACCAGCGTCACCCGTAACACTTATATGGTGATCTCTGGTGAAAGGGTTAACTCAGGGCAATTAGGAGGTTAAACCTTTATTAGATAATATATGGGGGTACCTGACGCTGTAAAAAATTACTGGCTACCGATCTGCATCACCGACACTAAGACAGTGATCAGAAAAAAACGATCGCTTAGCGACAGTGGTGATAGGGGGTGAAAGGGTTACCTGGGGGGCGATCAAGGGGGTTAAACCTTTATTAGATAATTTATGGGGGTACCTGACGCTATAAAAACCTGCGGCGATCCTAAAAAAAAATACTGGTTACCGATCTGCATCACCGACGCTAAGGCAGCGATCAGAAAAATGATCGCTTAGCGACGGCGGTGCTAGGGGGTGAAAGGGTTATCTGGGGGGTGATCAGGGGGTTAAACCTTTATTAGGGGGGGGTAGGGGGCTACACTGGACCTAAAACTAAATGTAGTGACACTTTTACAGTCACAAATGTCACTGATTGCAGTGATCAGTAAATAAATGGTCACTGCAATCAGTGACACTGTGACTGGGGGCTGGGGGGTGATCTGGGGGGGCCTGGGGGGGGGTGATTTGTGTGCCTATGTGTCCTGGTGTCAGTGTAGTATTAGTGCACTGACCTGTGTGTCTTCTCTTGTACGGCGCTCGGTATATGTGAGCGCCGCATGAGAGATGACATCACTTCCTCCTGCTTCCTCTGCCTGTGTTTACATTACACAGCAGAGGAAGCATTTCCATTCGCCGGGAGCGATCGCGCGGGGGGTGGCCGGAATCGAACGGCCGTCCCCTCATGTCGGATCGCTCCCCAACGAATACCGACCGCTCACTGTATAGGAGGGGGTCCGATCGGACCCCCCAACTGTACAAAGGCAATCACGTACACTGTACGTGATTGTGCCTGTCGGTGCCATTCTGCCGACGTACATATACAGTGAGCGGTCGTTAAGTGGTTAAACATGCCCCACAAAGAAGTGTAGTTTCTTGATAAAAGCACCCTAATAACACATCCGCCCCTTGCTGTAGCAATCCGCCCCTTACACGATATTATAGTAATAGACCCGCCCCTTGCAGAGTGGAGCGAGCATCGGGAGTGTGCGTCAGCGTGTGGCAGAATATTGTGCTTAGTGCGCATGCGCCATGTACAGATCATTCACAGCTGTGTTCATCTTTGGCGATTTTCGGAGGTCCGTTGTGCTGTGTACTGTGCAAGCGCTGCGCCTGCGCATTACAGAGCGGGCAAAATCCGCCGGTGGACAATTCTCAGCAGGACACCGGTTTTCCCAGCCAAAAGCTCTCATGGTAGTTTTCCTGGCAGGAAAACTGGTCGTGTGTACAGGGGCTGTAGAGGTTTGTAAATTTAGTGTGAGCATCAGCCATGTATTTCTGATACCAGTTTACTCACAGATCATGCTGATTTTGTCCTTTCTCTTTAACATTAGGATCTTGCAGGGGTGAGAGATGAAATTACCTCTTCCAAGTACACATCTGCAGATCTAGTTAACGCCATCTTTAATTACAGCAAGCAATATCTGACATACACCTTTCATTAAAAAAATCAGGTCCCGTGAATATTTATAGTGTAAAACACGTTTACAGCTGAACCCTGGGCAAACATCTAAATACACAGATAATTATGTGCAAAATGATTTGTTTCTGCTCACCCACTTCTGAGATCTACTCAACTTTGCCACATGGCACAACCCCACTTAACAGGGCAAGAGGCCTGACTTTGCAGTTTAGCAGTACCTTTGGATCTTGATTCTCTCCCAGCCTGTGACTGGACATTGAAAGGAGAAACAGAAGGCTTATGATCTGAACTCTCTGTCACTGTGCAGAACTACTGCAGAATAGCTGACTGGTTCCTTTTGCTGCTGCTCTATCTCCCAGGCTGAGCTCTGCTGTACGAGGAATGCAAGATCCTGATCATAGGTGTGGGCAGTCTATTGCATTAGGGTGTGCACTCCAAAGCTCAAACACACGGTACCGATCACTCACTGTGTTCATTCAGAAATGGAAGGGGACGGTTAATTACATAGTTACATAGTTACATCATCTCTGCATGCACAGTACACCTGCATCCGCAGAATCGGGCACCTGCAGCATCTCTGCATCCGCAGTACACCTGCATCCACCACATGCCTGGGTTCGCTGCCAACCAGCATCTGCTGCTGATACCTGTTTCTCCTATCTGCCTACTAACAGGAAACACCGCAGGCACTCCTACCTCACCATGTTCTCACGGCCGCTGTTGCAACTCTGTGGTCCTTGAACTGAGGCTGTAGGAGAGGCCTCTCTCTGCTCATCAGGCTCTATCTGAAGATACGTGACAGTCTGCCTCATAGTCAACATGCTTGTTGGCTAGCTAGACTTCCGGGGGTAGGCGTGTTTGCAGATGACATCACAGACGTTGTGACGTCAATGCACTTTGCCGGTAGGCATATCTACATAGTTACATAGTTACATAGTAGGTGAGGTTGAAAAAAGTCACAAGTCCATCAAGTCCAACCTATGTGTGTGATTATATGTCAGGGTTACATTGTATATCCCTGTATGTTGCAGTCATTCAGGTGCTTATCTAATAGTTTTTTGAAACTACCAATGCCCCCCCGCTAAGACCACTGCCTGTGGAAGGGAATTCCACATCCTTGCCGCTCTTACAGTAAAGAACCCTCTACGTAGTTTAAGATTAAACCTCTTATCTTTTAATTTTAATGAGTGGCCACGTGTCTTGTTAAACTCCCTTTTGCGAAAAAGTTTTATCCCTATTGTGGAGTCACCAGTACGGTATTTGTAAATTTAAATCATATCCCCTCTCAGGCGTCTCTTCTCCAGAGAGTATAAGTTCAGTACTCGCAACCTTTCTTCATAACTAGTGTCTTCCAGACCCTTTATTAGCTTTGTTGCCCTTTTTTGTACTCGCTCCATTTCCAGTACATCCTTCCTGAGGACTGGTGCCCAGAACTGGATAGCATACTCCAGGTGCGGCCAGACCAGAGTCTTGTAGAGTGGGAGAATTATTGCTTTATCCCTGGCGTTAATCCCTTTTTTAATACATAACAATATTCTGTTTGCTTTGTTAGCAGCAGCTTGGCATTGCGTGCCATTGCTGAGCCTATCATCTACTAGGACCCTCAGGTCCTTTTACATCCGAGATTCCCCCAGAGGTTCTCTCCCTAGTGTATAGATTGCATTCATATTTTTGCCACCCAAATGCATTATTTTAAATTTTTCTACATTAAACCACATTTGTCATGAAGTTGCCCACCCCATTAATTTGTTCAGATCTTCTTGCAAGGTTTCCACATCCTGCGGAGAAGTTATTGCCCTGCTGAGCTTAGTATCGTTCCACAAATACAGATTTAACTGTTTACCCCATCCTCCAGGTTGTTTATAAACAAAATAAAAAGGATTGGTCCCAGCACAGAACCCTGTGGGACCCCCCTACCTACCCCTGACCATTCCAAGTATTCCCTATTTATCACCACCATCTGAACTCGACCTTGTAGCCAGTTTTCAATCCATGTACTCACCCTGTGGTCCATGCCAACAGATCCTATTTTGTACAGTTAACGTTTTTGGGGAACTGTGTCAAATGCTTTTGCAAAATCCAGATACATCACGTCTAGGGGCCTTCCTTTATCTAGATGACAACTCACCTCCTCATAGAAGGTTAATAGATTGGTTTGGCAAGAATGATTCTTCATGAACCCATGCTGATTACTGCTAATGATATAGTTTTCATTACTAAAATCTTGTATATAGTCCCTTATCATCCCCTCCAAGAACTTGCATACTATTGATGTTAGGCTAACTGGTCTGTCATTTCCAGGGATGTATTTTGGGCCCCTTTTAAATATTGGTGCTACATTGGCTTTTCTCCAATCCGCTGGTACCATTCCAGTCAGTAGACTGTCAGTAAGAATTAGGAACAATGGTCTGGCAATTACTTGACTGAGTTCCCTAAGTACCCTTGGGTGCAAGCCGTACGGTCCCGGTGATTTATTAATGTTAAGTTTCCCAAGTCTAATTCTAATTCTGTCCTCTGTTAGCCATGAGGGTGCTTCTTGTGGTGTGTCGTGAGGATAAACACTGCAGTTTTGGTTACTTCCATCTTCATGATTCCCTTGTGAAGACTGAGAAGAAGAATAAATTCAATACCTTAGCCATCTCCCCATCCTTTGTAAGCAGATGTCCTTCCTCATTCTTTATGGGGCCAATATGGTCTGTCCTCCCTTTTTTACTGTTTACATACTTTTTTTAACGTTGAACAAAGGTTTTTATTGATCAAAGGGTGCATACATGTGAAGTATATTTTGCATACAAACTTGGTAACTGATACATTGAGAGTCATACTTGAGGTAGGTAAGGTAACAGATACATTATCATTGTCATGTGAGCATGCTCTACAAGAATACATTGTACATCCAAAGACTACCTAGGAAGACATGTGTCTGGGCATTCATTTCTGACTCATGTGGTATTGTCATGTGCAGGTACTCGACTCTTGAAGCCAGCGGTCCCATATCTTAGTATATTTATTGGGGCAGCCCCTGTTGATATATATACATTTCTTGTATGGCAGGGTATTATTCACTTCTATTTTCCATTCTACTATTTTGGGAGGCGTTTGTCTCATCCATTTTTTAGCAATGATTTTCCTGACTGAAAACAGTGTCTCATGAAGAAATGTTTTAGTATATTTATCTATTGTGTCTGGTAACATTCCCAGAAGGCATTGTTTGGGGTCTAATGCTAGGGGTGATCCCATCTCGTCGTGTAGAAATGTCACAATTTGTTTCCACAATCCTGTATCTTAGGGCATGCCCAGATCAGGTGGAAAAAAGTGCCCGTCTCTTGTCCACACATCAGACATGTTGTAGAATGGGTGCGCTTGTATCTTGCCACTCTGAGGGGTGTGAGGTACGCTCTATGTAGAATATAAAGTTGCGAAAGTCGATGGGATAGCTTGGGAGACACTGCTTTACAGGACGCCAGCACCTCCCCCCACTCCTCATCCTCTATTGGCCCCACCTCCCGCTCCCATCTGGGTTTCAGATTGTACGCTATTTTGGTAGAAATGGGAGTGGAAAGCATATTGTAAAATGCTGAGATCAGTTTGTGGGGATCTGTGCTCTTAATTACTGCCATAATTACATTGGGTGTGGGGTGTGGAACGGAGTCAGGGAATTGCGATTGTGTCGCGTGGCGGAGTTGTAAAAATCTAAAAAAAAAATGGTTTTGAAGTGTATATTCTTCTCTGAGGGAATCAAAGGTTTTTAGACGTCCTTTGTCTAGGAGGTGATGGAGATAAAACACCCCCTATGTGGACCATGTACTCGTATCCTGTATTTTGGTGAGCTCGGAGAGATTCGTATTATGCCATAGCGGTGTGTAGTCTTTGTATTGTGGAATACTGAGTTTGGAAGAGGCTAAGTCCCATATTTTCCTGTAGTGATATAGCATGGTATGCCTATTTGTCCCCGGTTCCGCCCCTCCCGAGCTCGATGCAATTGCATATATTGAGTCTTTGGTGTGCTGTGCCCACTTTGGACATAAGAGGGTGAGGAATCTCTCACTGTCCGTCTTGTCCAAGTGGAACAGTTGTGACAACTGTGATGCAATGTAATATAGATTGAAGTCAGGGAGAGCCGTGCCACCAAAATCGATCGGATTCTTGAGAGTTTGCCATGCTAATTTGTGTCTATTGGCTCCCCACACAAAGGGCTTGAGTATGGCCTTGAGCGATTTGAAATGTTTCAAAGGTAGGTATACTGGGGTATGCCACAAAACATATAGTATCTTAAGGAGTAAGACCATTTTAATTAAATTTATGCGGCCCCAGATCCCAAGTGGAAGTCGGGACCAGATCCGTACTTTGGTTTTAACCATGGAAAGAAGGGGTTCTATATTGAGGGAAATGTAGTCCGTTGGGGACCTAGATATATGAACCCCTAGGTATTTAATGACATTGACTCTTTATAGTGGCAATCTGGTTTGGGATTCCGGGGGCAGGAAGCTGTCGATGGGCAGGATTTGGGACTTGTCCCAATTAATTTTTAAACCTGAAAATATCCCAAATTTTTTGATCGTGTGGAGTGCAGTATGCAGAGATGGGTCTGAATCTGCTAAATATAGCAGCGTATCATCAGCATACATACTGATTTTTTCAATCAGGGAGCCCAGTCTCAGACCCCTAATCCCTGGGTTTGCTCGGATGGACATCGCAAGAGGTTCTGCCGCAAGGGCATATAGCAGCGGGGATAGAGGGCAGCCCTGTCTCGTGCCTCTACTGAGGTCAAACATTTGAGACGGCCACCCGTTGGCCACCACCTTGGCTGTGGGCGCCTGATACAGCAATTGAACCCACTCAATGTATTTGGGACCAAAGCCATATCCTGCAAAAGCATCTCCAGAGATATTTCCACTCCACCGAGACAAAAGCTTTTGCTGTATCCAACGTCACTACAACCCGGGACCCAACCTCCTCATGCGTGGCTTGCAGATTTATATATAATTTTCTAAGATTAAACAATGTATTACGGCCAGGCATGAAACCCACCTGGTCTGTGTGTATTAGGGACAAGATGACCTGATTGAGCCTGAAAGACAGTACTTTGGCTAGTATTTTGATGTCAACCTGTAAAAGGGATATGGGGCGGTACGATTCAGGGTATCCTGGGTCTTTTACAGGTTTGGGAATGAGGACTATGGTAGCCTCCGTCATGGATGGCGGTAATATACCAGACTCGAAGAGATGGTTGTACAACGCTAGTAATTTAGGAACGAGAGTTTTGTTAAATTGGGAATAAAACTCAAAGGGAAGTCCATCCGATCGCGGAGATTTAGACCTGGCAAAGCTAGCAATTGCCTTTTGCGATTTCGTCTGTGGTGAGGGGTGCCTCCAAAAGGTCCATCTGTTCCCTGGTCAGTTGCGGGAAAGCGACCCCCTCTAGAAAGAGGGACATCGATTCCGACTCGGTAGGGGCTGTCGTTTTGTACAAGTCAGCAAAGAAGTCTCTAAACATTGAAGTTACCGTGGGAGGGTCCTTAATGCATTGTCCATCAGGGCCATGTAATGTGATAACCACTGGGGGTCTGTCTTCACTGTGTATCAGGTACGCTAGTAACTTGCCGGCTTTTTCCCCGTGTTCAAACATTTTTTGTTTAGAGAAAAATTGTTTTTGTCTTGCTTTTTGGAACTGAAGCTGGGCGACTACTCTAGTGTGTAGTTTGAGCTGGCTTGCCTTTGCGGGAGTCGGGGCGGTGGCAAAATCTCGCTCAGAGGAGGACAGGTCTGCCATCGCCTTATCAAGGACGGTGGCCGAGTCAGCCTTAATTTTATTGATTCTGGTAGTTAGCGTGGAGCGAGCAAACAACTTAAAGAAGTCCCATACCGCAGAGGGTGACGCCGAGTCGTCGTTCTCTGTAAAGTATAATTTCCATTCATTCACAAGCTCGTCATCCTCCGGTAGGAGTGAGAGCCAAAATGGGTTTAGACGCCAAGATCTAGGTGGTTTATTGATGGGTATGCTTAAAGTTATCCAGTAGGGACTATGATCTGAAAGTAGTCTGGGACAGAATGCGGCCTAAATTAATTGCGGTATCACTCTATGAGATATGAGTATAAAGTCTATGCGAGACAGAGAATTATGGGTAGATGAAAAACAAGAGTATGATTTCGTATGTGGGAACATGTGGCGCCATGTGTCTATTAAATGAAAGGTGGAAAGGAGCTTATAAAACTTAGTTTCGTTGGGTGCGGTCGGGGTGGGAGGAGTCAGTTGTAACCTGTCTAGAGTGGGATTTAGCGTAGTATTGAAATCACCCAACCAAACCGCAGAAATGGCAGGGTGACGGGCCATGAATGACAATCCCTCTTTAATGATTGTAATGTTGAATGGGGGTGGCACATAGAAGGCCAATATGAGGATGGGTTCACCATATAGTTTAGCTAGGAGAAATATGTACCGCCCCTGTGGGTCAGTGGATAGTTCACATAGCTCAAAGTGTACCGATTTAGCTATCAAAATTGACACTCCCCTGGCATGGGATATATGGGTAGAATGGAATGCCCACCCAATCCAAGGTCGGCGTAATGCCATCTGGACGCTCCCCTCCACATGTGTCTCCACCAAGACTATCACATCAGCACATTTTTTCTTAAGGAATGTGAAGACTGACGCGCGCTTAAGCTTGTCGTGCAGGCCCCTCACATTCCACGTAAGAAATTTTAAAGACACCATCGGGAGAAGGCGTCGGAATCAATACTGTTTACATACTTAAAGAATTTCTTGGGATTTTTTTTGCTCTCCTCCGCTATGTGTCTTTTGTGTTCTATCTTATCCATGCTATTTGCCCCCCTACATATTTACAGTCTCCTTCCCTACTCATTCCTCTGGGTGTGCCTGCAGCAGCAGCAGCCAGTGGGAGAGAGGAGTAGGGAAGCTGGAAGAGCTGCAGGGGGGAGCCAGGGCAGTAGAGGGAAGGTGCTCTTCATGGGGTGATTAGGGTGTGCCCAGGCATGCCTGACACACCCTGTGTGCACACCTATGATGCTTACATTAAAAAAATACAGTTCATAATGCACTAATGGATACAAAACTGCAATAACCTGTGTCCTTTACATCTGCCTGGAGTTTAGGTTGAATATTACAATAAAGGTCAACAAACATGACCGTGTGAAAATGTTGCGGGCATATCTGATGTATGGGAACAAGGCAAAACTGCAATTTTAGTAGACTTCAAAATTAACAGTTACACTTCTCAGACTGCAGAAGAATATACTTGAAACATACTGTCTTAACCACTTGCCTACTGGGCACTTTCACCACCAGCTTTCAGTGCTGTCACACTTTGAATGACAATTCAACATGCAATAATGTACCCAAACAAATTATTTTTTTTTTTTTTGCGACAGATAGAGATTTCTTTTGGTGGTATTTAATCACCACTGTGTTTTTTATTTTTGCATAAAAAACAAAAAAAGACCGACAATTTTTGAAAAAAAAAGTTTTCATTGTTTCTGTTATAAAATTTTATAAATAAGTAATTTTTATCCTTCACTGATGTGTACTGATGAGGCTGCACTGATGGGCACTAATAGGCTGCTTTGATGGGCACTGATAAGGCTGCACTGATATGTGACACTGATGGGCACTGATAGACAGCACTGATGGGCACTGATAGGTGGCACTGACAGGCATCACTGGTGGCCACTGACAGGCATCACTGATGGTCACTGACAGGCATCACTGATGGTCACTGACAGGCAGCACTGATGGGCACTGATTGGCAGCACTGATGGGCAGGCACTGATTGGCAGCACCGATGGGTACAGATTGGCAACATTTGTGGGCACTGTTGGGGCTAAACTGAGAACCAGGACACTGATGATCAGTTCCCTGATTATCAGTGTGGATGTCCCCTGTGTGGATTTGAGGGTTATCGGCTGTCCTCTTCTCACGTGCTGTCAGCTTGAGGAAAGGATTGCCTATAACCGGCAAATCCTGTTTGCACTGTGACAGATGGCTGCAGCACAATAGCCAGTAAGCAGATACTGACTAATGTATTTCTGTGCTGGTTATGTTTAGTACTTTCAGGGTTGAATGTATTGCGTTTCTGCTGTGTAAGTTGTACTGCTAAGTTAGTGTTGCCCAGCAGAGGTGGTGCTGTTTAGTAGATAAGGATTACCTCTGCTGGTCAGGTTTTTCCTGGCTTTTCTGAAGAGTACTGCCCTCTGATGGACAAAACATATAAAAAAAGGAACTGAATCAAGAGCTCTTTGGGGACCTGAACTGCTAGGATGTAAGTCGCTACTCTGCCGGGTCACCACCCCTTGTGGAAGCCCAATTGGAGTTCCAAGGGATATGAGATTATATGGGCTTATATGAATTCATGCTGCAAGTCATGGATTTACTACCCATCGTGGATTATTGCTAGCAAATTATGGATTTTCAGCCAGTAATAGACTTTTGCCTTGTAAAGGACTTTTGTTGGACTTTACTAAATAACTAATGCATGATTACCTCTTGGGGCTCAATGACAAGGGCACTTAGAGAACTTTGTCAGGAATGTGTGTTGGAAATGTCTTGGAGAACTGTTTATTTGTTACCCTCACTACTTTAGTAAAATAACTTTGTTTTTCAGTTCAACTGCCTGGTCTGAAGTCATTGATGGGGTGGTTGCATGGCGTATCAAAAGAACAGGGCTTATTTAAAGGCATTAGAGAGGATACAGTACAGAGGTCGAACAATCAGCAAAGCTGTCTTAGGGAGGCTATATTACTGTTGGCAATGACTACAGTACTTGTGTCAAGTGATTAAGCAACCAACAAGCCAGAAAGCAGGTGATATGGCATGCGAGATGGAGACTCTGGTAGTGAAGGGGTTTGATGCCTGGCCCCTTTCACTGGCAACCAGTTCCCCCGCATACTAAGACCATCCTCATGGCACAGAGTTCCTAGGGACCTAGCCTGGGAGTCATGAGTTAGTGAGACCCCGGAAGCATAACAAGACATAGCTTTGTGAGTACTAAGCTTCCTGTATCCAATAGCAACAAATGGATTATCAGATTATGCAGTATCAGTTCAGAAATGCTGCACACCTGAGGAGAGGTGAAGTCTAACAGAAGTGTGTCTGTAGTGCATATGTGTCAACAGTGTAGAGGTTTCACCATGGATTACAAAGTGTCAACAAGTGTGTTCCTGGAAGAGTCTTGCTTTTAACCTAGAGCATTGCCTTATGCTTATTTCACGTGACTGCCCGCCCCTGGGGGTACTAGCGAGAGCTTGCTCTGGGGGCGCTCAGGCGCTGTAAGCCCTGCCTACAAGCCTACATAGACTTGCACCCATGATCAGTGTGGAGAAAGAAACCCCCACCTGCTGTCACAGGGAGGGGGGTTCTGCCAGCGAGAGTCATGTGAATGAGAGCATGTTACATGTTACACCCTAAATATGCGTGTAAATGTAACATGCTCCTAAATGCATAGGGATTGTTTTTTTTTTTGCATATGATTGCAAATACATTGTCCACATTGCCTCTTCAAAGCATCTCTGCAAAGTATGTTCATAACTCTAAACCATCTGAGCTCCCAACCAGGAACATACAGTATATAGCAATAAATACTTTGAGAGAAGGCTTACCTTGGAGGTACCCCATCCTCTTCAAAATCAACATACTAGAGATGAAGTCCCTGGTAAGGCAGCATAAGACCCCCAACATTTGTCTGCACCAATCCAAAATGTTTGGTTTGCTGGTCTCTAACTAAGTAAAAATAGATAAACAGAATATGCATAGACTTACAACAGACAAACAACTGTACTTGTATTTATATTCTGAACACACAATTTAAACATATACAGTATATCATATACAATCTGGAAAAAGTATACACACGCTTGTGTTTAGTAAATGGTAGAACTTCCTTAAGAAGCAAAAATTTACAATAAACAGCTTTTAGAAATGTAAGAAAGAATCATAGACCATTTTCTCGTTTTTTTGTACAACAACAGTGTAGTGTAATCAAACGTGCTCAGTAAGTACAAACATATTAATTGGGTATTAACATTAGCTAAGCATAGAGGGTTTCAAGAGGGTTTCTAATCTAGATGGAACCACCAAAAACGTAGGAAACATGAGGTGTTGTATAAGGGACAAGGAGTGCGAGAGAGATGATATGATATGATGAACCAGTACGGGTCGTCCCAAAACCGGTCACCCCTAACTGTGAGCGGGAGGGGACCCTTAATAATTCAAATTAGTGCTAGGCCAGGTGTGGTTCATTGAAGAGTAAGTACGCATTGTCCCCTGGACAATCAAGTATCTCACCAGTATTAGTGGTGTTTAGGAGCTCTCGATCGGCTGTCCAGTGTGTTACACTGTGTGCTATTAGTAATAAGGATTGGTACATGAATAAACTCATAGCCTCATAACATGGATGTGCGATCAAGTATACATCTAAAGATTGGGTATGGGGGAGACAGGGGGGGTGTAGGAGTGACGGAGGTCTCACGTAGTAGCTTGGTGGACAACAATCCTGTCTATCTCCACTGGGGGGCGTAGATGCGACTCGTGAGGTATCGCCCACCATGGAGTCTCTGTAGTGTTCCAGAATGCCCAGGTGTTACAGAATTTAGTGTGGGTGTCCTTAGCTTGGTGAATGAGCCTATCCATTTCTGCTATTTTGTTTACTCGGGAATGCCATTCATCGATAGTGGGGGGGATAACGCTTCTCCAGTGTACAGGTATGCATTGGGTGGCCGCATTAATGAGGTTCAACGTAAGGGATTTACGATAAGTGGACCATGGTAGAGACGTGTGGTGTAGTAGATATTGTGCTGGGGTGAAGTTTGGGGTGTAAGTAGTGATACTTAGATCGTGTACCTCTCGCCAGAACGTTTGTATCAGTGGGCATTCCCACCATATATGGATGAGGGAACCCGTAGCCGAGTCGCATCTCTAGCATATTGGGGAAACGCTGGGGAAAATTTTGTGGAGTTGTCCGATGTTCTGCACCACCTAGAGTATAGTTTGTATCTGTTCTCCTGTGCGGAGACATTGATGGACCCTTTGTGCGTGTGTTCCCATATGCGATCCCAATCTTCCTTGGATAGAGACATTGATAAGTCCGTATCCCAAAGTTGGTTAATCCTAGTGTTGGGGGCGGTGTTTTATAGTAGTAGAGAATACAGTGCTGAGATTAAATGGCTCTGGGGTTCCTTGTCGTTGCAAATGTGTTCAAAGTCGGTAAGATCCCTGTACCAGTGGGAGAGTTGTGGGGCACTATCAGGGCCGGACTGGCCTACCAGGAGACTGGGAGATTTCTCGGTAGGCTGCCTGTACTGGGGCCGGTTTCAGTTGCGGCTGCAGTCCCCTTTCTCCTGCTCCTGTTTATCACGGATCTGCCTGGCTCGGTCTGTGTTCGGCGGCGGCGGCGGCTGCGACGTTGTAACACGGTCCCGCCCCCCTAGACCGCCTCGTGTGATAGTAGATAGAGTCAGTGTTCAGCCTATCACAGGAGCCGGTCTAGGGGGGTGGGACCGTGTTACAGCGTCACCGCCGAACACAGACCAAGCTAGGTCAGCTCCGTGATAAACAGGAGGAGATGCCCGCCGTACAGCCCGCCCTGTGTGCCTGGATAGGAGGATCGGCAGGGGGGCGCATATAGAGGAAATTAGCTTTCTATATTCCTCCATACAGCCGATGAATCAAGTATTCTGCGGCTGTATGGAGGAATATAGAAAGCTAATTTCCTCTATATGCGCCCCCCTGCCAATCCTCCTATCCAACTTCTTTGGCTGGCCCCTCCCAGTTCTCCTTGTGGCTCCCCCCCCCAGTGCTCTCCTTCGCCACCACACTCTCCAGCCCCCCCCCACAGTTCTCTCCAACTCTGTTCTTTCTGCCCCCCTGCTCTCCAGCTCTCGCCATCACTCTCCAGTCACCATCCCAGTGCTCTCCACTCCCCCCACCCAGTGCTCTCCACCCCTGTTCTCTCCCACCCAGTGCTCTCCACTCCCCCAGTGACTCCACCCCTGTCCCCCCCCAGTGCTCTCCACTCCCCCAGTGCCCTCCACCCCTATTCTCCCCCCACCAGTGCTCTCCAGCTCTCCCCACCACTCCCCAGCCCCCACCCCAGTGCTCTCCGCCCCCACAGTGCTCTCCAGCCCCCCCTGTGCTCCCCACCCCTGTTCTTTCCCCCCCCAGTGCTCTCCACCCCTGTTCTTTCTCCCCCCAGTGCTCTCCACCCCTGTTCTTTCTCCCCCCCAGTGCTCTCCACCCCTGTTCTTCCCCCCCCAGTGCTCTCCATCCCTGTTCTTTCTCCCCCCCAGTGCTCTCCAGCTCTCCCCATCACTCTCCAGCCCCCACCCCAGTGCTCTCCAGCCCCCCGTGCTCCCCACCCCTGTTCTTTTTGCCCCCACCCATGTGCTCTCCAACCCCGCCAGTGCTCTCCGCCCCCATAGTGCTCTCCAGCCCCCATGTACTTTCCACCCCGTTTTTTTCTGGCCCCCACTGGTGCTCTCAAGCTCCCCCCCATTTCTCTTTGGCCCCCCCAGTGCTCTCCAGCCCCCGTGCTCTACACCCCTGTTCTTTCTGCACCCCCAGTGCACTCAAGATCCCCCCAGTGCTCTTTACCTCCCACACTCTTAGCCCCATCAGTGCTCTCCAGCCCCCCCCTCTCAGCCTCCCGTGCTCTCCACCCCTGTTCTTTTTGGCTCCCCCCAGTGCTCTCCAGCTCTCCCCACCACTCCCCAGCCCCCACCCCAGTGCTCTCTGCCCCCACAGTGCTCTCCAGCCCCCCCGTGCTCCCCACCCCTGTTCTTCCCCCCCAAGTGCTCTCCACCACTGTTCTTTTTCCCCCCCAGTGCTCTCCACCCCTGTTCTTTCTCCCCCCCAGTGCTCTCCACCCCTGTTCTTCCCCCCCAGTGCTCTCCATCCCTGTTCTTTCTCCCCCCCCAGTGCTCTCCAGCTCTCCCCATCACTCTCCAGCCCCCACCCCAGTGCTCTCCAGCCCCCGTGCTCCCCACCCCTGTTCTTTTTGCCCCCACCCATGTGCTCTCCAACCCCGCCAGTGCTCTCCGCCCCCATAGTGCTCTCCAGCTCTCCTGTACTTTCCACCCCTGTTTTTTCTGGCCCCCACTGGGGCTCTCAAGCTCTCCCATTTCTCTCCACCCCCAGTGCTCTCCACTCCCCCCTGCTCTTTGTACCCCCCAGTGCTCTCCAGCCCCCATGCTCTACACCCCCTGTTCTTTCTGCCCCCCCAGTGCTCTCAAGATCCCCCCCAGTGTTCTTTACCTCCCACACTCTTAGCCCCATCAGTGCTCTCCAGCCCCCCCTCTCAGCCTCCCGTGCTCTCCACCCCTGTTCTTTTTGGCTCCCCCCCAGTGCTCTCAAGCCCCCCCAGTGCTCTCCGCTCCCCATCCCTGTGATCTCCATTCCCCCTGCTCTTTGCCCCCACCCATGTGCTCTCCAACTCCGCCAGTGCTCTCCGCTCCCCCTTCTCTCCAGCTTCCACCCAGTGCTCTCACTT